>CP135531.1:9949589-10023609 GCA_032402905.1 Khaya senegalensis | reverse complement strand
AATATAATAAATATAATTAAATTATTTAAAAATATAAAATAAATTATTAAATTATAAAAATTAATAATATAATTATTTAAAATAATTAATTATATTATAAATATTATTAATTAAAATATTATTATTATTTTAAAAATGACGTGAAAAATTACTCCCTCTCGGCAAAATAAACAACAGTGACGCCATTAATTGCCGCCGGATTTCTTGTCCGTATGCATTACTCGTATTTATCAAAATTCAAAAAGAAAAAGAAAGAATAGTTTAATTTAGATTTTTTTTTTCCCTGCTTTTAATGGATATAGTTAGGTAGATTCTGCAACTGCCAATGGGATTTTGCTAACAAACAGAAGTGTATCTCGTGGTGTTCCACGTAATTTACCCCAAATAAGGAGGGTACATTCATTGTCAGCTACTGTTTTCATTTTTTCCTCTTGTTTATATGCATCTGTTTAGCGCATTGTCTCGTCCTCTCTCTTTCTCCGATCCGCCGTCCGGTCCCCGATAAATCTGTCTCTCTTCTCCTTTTTTTTCTTAATTATTATTCTTTTTTCTTATTAACAATTTCTTCTCCATTCTGCTCTCTAGATCCAATACGCACTGTTTTATCTGATCTAGGTAAATTTAACTAACCAATCATTTTTCATTTCATTGTTGGACTCAGATCTTCTTTTGTTTGATTTGTTCAGGTACTGATTGGTCTCGTTTCATGATTTTTTTTTGCTTAGATACTGTAACAGACTTGCAAGCAATTTCAATGTTGTGATATGAATTTTCAGGCTCTGCGTGTTTGTTTGAAACTCTGTTTTTTTTTCTTTTTTTTTGTTTTTTTGCTTGATCGATTGATAGATCGAGCTGTTTTTTATGGTTGATATGATCAAATTTTATATGTTTCGGTTTTTGTGTGTGTTGATTTGCTCTTGCTGACAGTAATTGTAGGCGTTTCTTTTGGAGTTTCAGTGATTTCAGTGTTACAGATCTGATTATTTTTCTTAGCTAATGATTTAGTAATCGAATGTAATATGAACTTATTTTCGCATGTGACTCCTCGTTCATTTTCGTATTTTTTCTTATTTAGATTTATTTATTAAATTTATTTCCAGTTAATCCTATGTTTTAAGTTTAATCAGAATTTCAAATCATGTATGTATAAGAAAGCGAATTTAACAATTCTAGCAATTAATCCGTGTTTTCTTTTAATTCTTTTTCTTTTAATATGTCATATTATGGTGGTAGATCTTACCTTTTCAGATGGCAACGGCAACTGCCGGAGGAGGATGGTACAGAGCAAGAGTGAAAGCTGTTCCATCGGGTGACAGCTTGGTGATAACAGCCTTGTCTAACCCAAATGCTGGACCTCCACGTGAAAAGACCCTCACTTTATCATCTGTTATTGCACCTCGACTGGTAATCATTATTCACTTTCTGTACCCGCAATGTCTTATATATGATTATTTTATGAGCCATTGTGGAAGTGTACTGGCATAGTTTTTTGATGATTTTTGTCCCTTCTTCCCAGGCTCGTAGAGGTGGTGTAGATGAACCATTTGCATGGGACAGCAGAGAATTTTTGCGCAAGCTCTGCATAGGAAAGGTCCTCATTTTCGTACTTGTTGATTATTGCTGGTTTGTTTCATCAGTTTCTTTGGAATAAGCTTTTCTTCACCTAAATCAATATATGCCATACCCAGGAGGTCACATTCAGAGTAGATTATGCTGTTCCAAGTATAGGCCGCGAATTTGGCACTGTCATTCTTGGTGATCAAAATGTGGCGATGCTAGTTGTTTCTGGAGGCTGGGCAAAGGTTCTGTATTTATAATTTTTTAATTTTTTTTCTCGGTTTGCTGCAGTGGATTTAATAGTTCTTTTTCTTTTTGGCCCTCAGTATTTTTTAACTGATCACTACATATGCAGGTCAAGGAGCAGGGTGCCCAGAAAGGGGAAGCAAGTCCTTTCCTTGCCGAACTGCAACGTCTTGAGGAGCAAGCAAAGCAACAAGGTCTTGGTCGTTGGAGCAAGGTTTTTTCTTGTTTCCGTTCTTTCCGTGCATTCTGGGTTGAATCTAAGTTGCTTTGGTTCCACAGACATAATAAGCTGAGTTCTAGTGGCGATTATTTATTTGAAGAAACTGAAAGATATATGAGCTCAAAGCTTTTGTTTTAGGTTACTTGTATTGGGGGATGTGTGAAAAAGTTAATCTGTTCAAGAAACCCTATTTCATGAATAACATTTGGCAATACTTGAGTTTTGCATTGAAGAATCAGATACTGAACCACAAATGTCTGGAACATTACAAGACAAAACACTTATGATGTCAAATATTACTTGATGAGCAATAATTTTCATTTATGCTTATTTAATGTTCAAGCTTAAGTGTTATTTGATTGTTTGCAATTTTAAAAACAATGGTTCTTGTTCTCATTTTCAGCAATGGCATAATCTTCTTTGCCTCCGGTAATTTCATATATGTTTTCATAAATGTTAAACGAATATATTAAATATCATTTGTTATTATCTTGCAGAGTACATAATTTTTCATGTTGAAAATTATTTATTGGATGTACTGTCCATTAAGAACTAATTTATATGATCTCTTTTTAAGGCTCCTAATCCTTGTTTCACCTAAATCTACAATTTTCCTTTATTCTCTTTATGACCACATTGAAACAACAAATTTCTATTTTTGCCACTTTGTTCCCGTTATGGCTGTTGCACTTATGATGGAAGAATTTTCCTTGGTACTTCAGCAATAGAAGAACGTTCAATAGTTAGACAAGGGGTGCTAGAATTCAAGGAATTGTTTTTGTTATTGTTTGATCTGACATTACATTGCAAGGAATTTTCTACTATTGGGCATCTGCTTTGTGTGCGACTGGTCAACCTTCTGGGTAAAAATGACGGGCCTAGCAATATGTAATGACTGTCTAAATGATGAATGGTCTTCATGTTGTTGGTCATAGGTACCCGGTGCTGCTGAGGCTTCCATTAGGAAACTACCGCCCTCTGCCCTTGGTGAGCCTGGTAATTTAGATGCTATGGGGTTGTTGGGGGCAAACAAGGGAAAACCCATGCAAGGTATTGTCGAGCAGGTTCGAGATGGCAGCACTATCCGTGTCTACCTGCTTCCAGAATTTCAGTTTGTCCAAGTTTTT
This sequence comes from Khaya senegalensis, assembly GCA_032402905.1. Taxonomy (NCBI): domain Eukaryota; kingdom Viridiplantae; phylum Streptophyta; class Magnoliopsida; order Sapindales; family Meliaceae; genus Khaya; species Khaya senegalensis. The sequence goes on along the minus strand of CP135531.1, from coordinate 10,020,459 downwards.
GTTGCAGGAATTCAGGTAAACATCGTAGATCATCATTGGCTACGTATAAATTTGTTCTTTTTATGCCTTATTCACCAGTACTAACATGATTTCTACGCATGTCAATTAAGTCCCCAGCTGTGGGTAGGAGGCCTGCTGCTGCAGCTAGCGAGGCAGATGCTGCCTCTGATGAGACTAATGGAGATGTCTCAGCTGCTGGAACTCAAGCTTCCCTAAACTCTGCTCAGAGACTTGTGGCCTCAGCAGCCTCAGGAGGACAGTCCACTGATGATCCATATGCTTTGGATGCCAAATATTTTACAGAGATGCGTGTTTTAAATAGAGAGGTAATTGAATTTCTGCTGAAGTTGTCTTCTTCATATCCATGCTTTTTAGATGGTCTAAATTTCAAGTGGATTCTTTTGTAGGTCCGTATTGTTCTGGAAGGTGTTGACAAATTCAGTAATTTGATTGGGTCAGTGTATTATCCTGATGGGGAAACAGCAAAGGACCTAGCACTGGAGCTTGTGGAAAATGTATGTGCATAAACTTTATAATACTAAAATGCTGTATATACATGCATCATTTTAATACTGAACTGAGGATTCTTATGTTTTGGTGCTTGCTGCTATGGTATGCTTCTTTAGCGTATTTCCTTGTTCAGGAAAGATCATAGATTCTCAGTTTTGTGGAGCTATAATGATAAATGATGACATATTATCAGTACTTGAGAATGCACTGATTTGCATAGAAACTATTATATCAGGTCTGTACTTGTTTATGTTTGTAGAAACAATAACATCATATCTTACGATTTAAAGGGTAATCAAAAGGCAGTCTTTATCCCTTTTTTAAAGGCTTGGAAAACAATTCTCTATAAGTTCTAACTTGCAAAATTGTAGAGACATATGCAGAGCTGTTTTTCAGATGTTCTTGCAGCATGAAATCTTATGCAAATGTTTGCAGTTTACATTGGTTATTTTTGTATCTTGGAAATGTTAAAATGCTCTTGTTTGTGGATGTGAAGATAGCTGCGTGGGTTGATTTAAATTTGTTTTATGCATTCTGCCAAATTGTGAAGTGGTTCTTTTTGTAAGTTAAATAAAATTTCGAACTTACAAGTTGGTTCAGCTGTTTTACTTGTAGCTTTTATGTAATAGTTTTGCGTGTTCGGTATTATCTTAGATTCATTTGGTATTTCTAAAATTCTGTCTTGCTGTAGGGCTTAGCTAAATATGTTGAATGGAGTGCAAATATGATGGAAGATGATTCTAAGAGAAGGTTAAAGGCTGCGGAGCTTCAAGCCAAGAAAATCCGGTTGAAGATCTGGACAAACTATGTACCACCCCAAACTAATTCAAAAGCTATTCATGATCAGAATTTTACGGGGAAGGTAATAGATGTTTCAGTTTATGCCTATGTTGGTAATCTCTGTTTTGTGTTATTGGTTTGAAATTCACCTACATTCATTTCCCAGGTGGTGGAGGTTGTCAGTGGGGACTGCATTATTGTGGCTGATGATTCTATCCCATATGGTAGTCCATTGGCAGAGCGACGGGTCAATCTTTCAAGTATTAGGTGCCCCAAAATTGGCAATCCCCGTAAGGATGAAAAGCCAGCTGCCTATGCCAGGGAGGCCAGAGAGTTTCTAAGAACACGGCTTATGGGCAGACATGTATGTACAATTATCCACTGAAATGTAAATTTCGCTCTGTCCGTTAAGGCTTTTGTGGGCAGCTTGTCCTTCTTGTTTGTGACAGCTTGTTCAAACTTTTGTGAATCCCATTACATTTTATAAAAGTATAATTGATTACCTAACAAAGGAAAAGATATTACTGATTCAACACTGTCTGAATAATGATAGAAATCATTTTTTATGTTTTATTTTCATGTGTTTTTTAGGTGAATGTTCAAATGGAATATTCCAGGAAGCTCAACTTGATAGATGGAGCTACAGGGGCAACTGGGTCTGCAGATTCAAGAATGATAGATTTCGGTTCAGTCTTCCTCCTGTCTCCCATCAAGGGCGAGGGTGATGATGCATCTTCAGTGGCCCAATCCAATGCCGCTGGTCAGCAGACTGGATTAAACATTGCCGAGCTTGTAGTTTCGCGCGGCTTTGGCAATGTGATCAAGCATCGAGATTTTGAGGAAAGATCAAATTATTATGATGCCCTTCTGGCTGCTGAATCACGAGCTGCTGCTGGAAAGAAAGGAATTCATTCTGCCAAGGATCCCCCAGTCATGCACATAACAGACCTGACTACGGTTAGAATCATAGCAGAAAATTTCTGAGTGGCCACATTGTCCAGCTTAGTAACTGTTTGTTGTTTTTTCCATTGAAATGTCTCTTACAGGCATCAGTCAAGAAAGCTAGAGATTTCTTGCCATTCCTCCAGCGGAGCAGGAGAATTCCTGCAATTGTGGAATATGTCCTCAGTGGCCACCGTTTTAAATTGTTGATTCCCAAGGAAACATGCAGCATTGCCTTTTCATTCTCTGGTGTCCGATGTCCTGGACGTGAAGAGCCTCATTCTGATGAAGCAATTGCACTAATGAGACGAAAGATTTTACAGAGAGATGTTGAGGTACTGCACTTCTTTAGACCTGCTTGTTTGCCTGTTGGTTGCTCTCCATGCATAGAATTATAAATATGTTTACTTTTATACAGATTGAAGTGGAAACAGTTGATAGAACCGGAACTTTCTTGGGATCCTTGTGGGAAGGAAGGACCAATATGGCAGTGACACTCCTTGAAGCTGGCCTGGCAAAGCTACAAACATCTTTTGGTGGTGGAATCCCGGATGCTCATCTTCTTGAACAGGCTGAGAGATCTGCTAAGTCACAGAAGCTGAAGGTAAGAATCAGAAATTATATACCTACTATACTTCGAATCATATGTTGATTCGGCTAATTGAAATGTTGTTGCAGATATGGGAGAATTATGTGGAAGGAGAGGAAGTGACCAATGGTGCGGCTGTTGAAAGCAAACAGAAAGAAGTGCAAAAGGTGCTTTGGATACTATTGCATCATGTATTGCCTTCTTCATTTGTTCTAAATAGTGATTTACTTGTCTGCTTTCCTTTATTTTCAGGTAGTGGTTACAGAAGTTTTGGGTGGTGGAAAATTTTATGTCCAGCAAGTTGGTGATCAGAAAGTTGCCTCAATACAGCAACAACTCGCATCTCTGACTCTCCAAGAAGCCCCTGTAATTGGTGCATTTAACCCTAAGAAGGGTGACATTGTCCTTGCTCAGTATAGCGCAGATAATTCCTGGAATCGTGCTATGGTGAGTGAAACTTGTGTAATAGGTGTTGTCTGGTGATTTTATGAGCTTGGCACTTTAGCTGTTGAGCAATTCTCACAGTGAGCTAATGTGGGTGAAGTATGAGTTGGGAGTTAGAAGAGTGAATCAAAAGCATGATTAGAGAAAGTGGCCAAGATGCCTGCTTTTATATACTAGGAAGCATGTGTAAGCCCAAATAAATAAATATCTTTAAAAAAACATTTCTCTTTTGATTTTGACATAATAAAATTTGCTCTTTTGGCAGTTATCCGTCTGTAAATTTCTAGTTCATGATTTATAGACATGAAAATTTTTGCAATGATTTTCTCTGCTACTCATTGATGCCAAGCTCTCATCCACAATGAGTTGCTGATATGTATTCTGTGGCTAAGTTCATTCAGGCATATAACTTTCATTCCTGTGTTGTTTTTCTTACTCTCTATGATTTGATGTGTTTAGATTGTCAATGCACCTCGGGGAGCTGTTGAATCTTCAAATGACAAGTTTGACGTGTTCTATATTGATTATGGTAACCAAGAGGTGGTTCCATACAGTCAGCTGAGGCCTATTGATCCTTCGATGTCGTCAGCACCTGGTCTTGCTCAGCTATGCACCCTTGCTTACATTAAGGTTCCTGTCTTGGAAGATGAGTATGGTTCTGAAGCGGCTGAGTTTTTGAGTCAGCATACATTAAACAGTGGGAAAGAATTTATGGCCAAAGTGGAAGAAAGGGATACTTCCGGAGGAAAAGTTAAAGGACAGGGAACTGGAACAGTTCTCGTTGTAACTCTGGTTGCTGTTGATGCTGAGATCAGCTTAAATGCTCTTATGCTGCAGGTTCATGTAGTAGCCCTTGCTTTACATGGTTCTTCTGTTAAATCAGGCTTTGATAATTTAATTTGTGATATTTAGTACCTGGGCTGATTTGGCTGATTCAATGGGAAATTTGTTTCTTTGTGTTCTATTATCTAATTTCATCTAGTGTATTTTTCAGGAAGGACTTGCTAGGGTGGAGCGGAGAAAGAAATGGGAATCCAAGGAAAGACAGGCTGCCCTTGAGAATCTGGAAAAATTCCAGGAAGAAGCTAGGACTGCTAGGGTGGGGATGTGGCAGTACGGAGATGTCCAGTCTGATGATGAGGATACTGCTCCCCCAGTGAGAAAGGCTGGTGGTCGCCGATGATTGCAATTATACCAGCCAGGTAATTTAAGACAAAAGTCATCAATTGGACTAAAATTATGTGAGCTATAGGCCTAAGATGAGTTTTAAGTTATAGGCGAGATGACATTCTATCGTTTAGTCAGAACAGTGAAAACTTTGCAGCGGAAAACTTGCTTTAAATTTTGTCCTGTTATTTTTCTTGTTTAAAGTTTAGAAATTTTCTTTTTAGGTGAGTGTACATTTTTTTTTTTTTTTTAAAACAAGTGACACAATAAGGTGAACTGTACCCAGTTTGTCCGAAATCTCCAGTTGGGAGATTTTTATAAACAATTTTCTGTTGAACTATGTTGAGTGTTAAAAAGTTTTCTTGCTCTAAATAACACTCATGCCATGATATCTTTTCAGAAACCAGAACAAACGTACATATTGAAATAGAAAATCCTGATTGCTTGTACTTAAAGCTCGCTCTCTGCAATTTCTTTCCCGCGAATCTGGACAGTTCGATCTAGTTAAGTAGAGGGCAGTAGCTTAGGCCCTTTTTAAATTCATCTTTTTTGGGCCTGCGTAGAGTTCTCAATTGTATTGGGCTAAGGTTAGGTCCCTCTCTCAATGAATTTGTATTGGGCTGCAATTCAAATCTCATCACTTAAAATTTGAGTATATAATGTGAGTTTGAGAAAGATAGAAGATATCACCCTCTTCATTTAAAATTGTTATGCATTCTTGATGTTGGCTTCTATACAAAATTTGATTCTATTTTATAATCAACTCTGCTTTTGTGTTTGTAAATAAGCTGATAGTTTTAAATGTTCAGATACGGAATCAACATAGTTTCTTGTTGCATTTTATTTAGGTTTCTCATTTTTACTAACAGTTTCTTAGAAGTTGTTCTCTTCTGAAAATTAAACCCGGTCAGGGATGAGTGGCTCCTTTTTGTCCGCATTTCACATCACTCTAATCCACTCCTCTCCCCTCTCTGTCTCTCTGGCAAACTAAAACAGAAAGATAATAATAATAATAATAAGGAAAAAAAATCATAAATATATTTAAATAAAAACAAATAAATAAGAATATGTATGTGTCAGCGTTTAAATTTTCACATTGTATTATTAAATGCAAAAGTAAGTTTTCTATAAAAGAAGATATTTAATGGAGGAGGATGTCTAAATTTTAAAATAACCCTCAACAATGACTATTTAATAGTCAAAGTTATCATCTAATAAAGTATGGAATGTTTTATTATTATTATACAAGCCTATCGAATTGAGTATTAATTAATAAGAATTATACAACTAGTCCAATAAAATAAACTTTTCCCATGCACTGTTAATTAGTATAACACGTGGCTTGATTAATAATACAGAGAGAAAACAGTGAACATTTAATCGGTGCAGTACGTGTGTGTACACACACACACACACTATAAATATTATAATATTTATTTCCACTGTTACTATGTTGATTTTATTTTTGTTAATTTTTATAAGTGAGTTTAAATATTAAATTCATATTATTTGTTATAATATTTTTCAGTATTAAAAATTTAATTTACAAATATAATTTTAGAATATTGATTTATAGTTAATAATTTAATTTTTATTAATATTTAAATTAATATTTATATTGTTATTTTGATATTAAAAAATATTTAAATTAGTATTTATACTATGCAACAATTAATCCCTAATTTTTAAATTGAGATTGAAGACAGAATATTTAAAATAGATTGGAAATTTTTAATCTGAGGATTTTTTTATTTTTATTGTTGTTGTTGCATTTTGTATTTATAAAAATATGAAAACATGTGTATAAATTTTTAAATTAAAACATTGTACATTGATGTTGATGTTGAGTGGAATAGTCGAAATTAAAAATTCTTTTAAGAATTTCTAAAATTTTTATTTATAAGTTTTATATTTTTAAAAATAACCACTCTACCAAAATATTTTAAGAGAATTTAAGAGTGCTGCAGTTAGACCAAATTATATTCTAACTTTACCCACTCAGCATTATGAATCTGGTGTTTGTAACATGGAGAGACAATAGATGAACCGTTCCTAACCCCAAAATTCTTTATTACTTGGCAAATTCCTTTTTAAGAGATTGTCAGTCAATACAATGGGTTTCCTCTGACGAATTCCAAACCAATCCTAATTCATATGCTATTATTCGAAAATATATTATAAATTTTTATACTAACATTTGACAAAATTATAGGTAAATAAATTTATATACAACACCTCAAATGTTTCTTTAAAATTAATGAATATCGTTAAGGTTAAAAAAATAAAATTAAATAAAATAAATATTGATTTATTTTTTTATTAAAAAAATTGACATATTATAAATAAATAATTATTTTAAATTATATATATTTTAAAAAATTATAATACTTGAAAGGATTTACATGTGAAAAATGATACAGTAATAATTTGTTATCTTCTAATTTTTTTTTTTCTTTTTATGCAAAGTCACATATTATGCGAAAAAAAAATCATTTTCTTTTGTTTTCTTTCTTAATAAGATACAATTTTTTTTTTTGTTTTTGTTTGCAAAACTGCAAAATAAAAGAACATTAGAAACTCGTTTCCTTTCTTTTAATTCCTTTTTTCTTCATTTACAGAAGTATCCAAAAAAAAAATAAAATAAAATTCATCTTCAACCAACTCATTTTTTTGAAAATGAAATCATTTGTACCCCACTAGACTTATGATTATCATGTATTTCTTCTGTACGTGGTATGTTTATAGCAAGTACACTGTTTGGTATACTCTTTCATTTTTATTTATTATTTGTTTATATGATAAAAGGTATTTAACGAGAAATTTAATCATACCATTAACAAATAATGGCTTAATTAATTATTTATTAAAATATATACATCTATGTAAATATGTAAATCTTGATTTTTAATAGAAGTTTACCAAATGATATACCCTACTTGAAGTTAAATTGCACTTCTTTTTCCTCCTTTTTTTTTTTTTTATATAATTTTATTTTTCAGATATGTTGTTACTGATATGAAATTAAATCTTTGGTTTATATATGTTGCATCTGGTGCTTAGAAAGGGGATATTTTCATTATATCCAGAATTTTATAATTTTTACAAATAAATTCATCCTCCAGTTATTTTGCAAGACTTCAGGATAATATCTGTTAATTACTTTAAATTTTTCTCGCACTTAAAATCCGATTTCGTTAAACATGGAAACGACACCACTCAGTGAGAATATTTAATTTCCTGGAATTGTCTTTCCCCAGGGTGACTTTTACAATCATTGGTGTCGCAGATTGCTAAACGTTAAAAATATAATAATTGAGATTTGAACGCGCTGCTTTTACAGCGTTTCTGGTCTACAAAATGACATAAAGTCCTCCATTGGCCAGATCAATAATTTTGCCTCACAGAGAGCATCAATAATATCTCAGGGTAGACCATGTCAATTTTACAATCTTCGTAAGTTTTAGTGTTTCAGGAAAAAAAAAAAATGATGAGAAACCAAGAATTCATCTAGTGAAACAACTACGTTGATATAATCTACCAAAAAAGTGAAACTAATTGGAGACAGGCTTCATCATCCTCTTTCCATCTCTTCAATTGTCACGTCTCCTCCGACGAGCAGGGGCGGCAGTTTCTTCCTTCTCTGTTTCCTCTTCCTTTTCACCACTGGTCTCCGGTTTGTTGGAACTCTCTGCGGCTTCTGTGTTTTTCGGCTCTACTGCTTTTGCCTGCACATCGTGAACCACAGCAGTGAGACGAGTATTAACATGACTCTGAAGTGCTGATCGAGTTGCAGCAATAAAACAAAATGGGATGTCAAATAGAAATTCAAAACTAACCTTCTTTCCACCGAAAAGGATCTTGAAGATAACTGTGAGGATTACAACCATGACAGACACAAGGATCCCGATTGTGAGGTTTGGTTGTTTCTCTCCCTTCTCAATGAGATCCTGTAAGAAAAACCTCCCAACTTCAGGCACCAATTGTATACCATGAGTGGATTGGACAAAAAAGAAAGAAAATAGCCTGCCGACTTACAAGAATCTTAAGCTTGTATGCATCCAAGAAAGGGATATCTGCAATCTTGTACAAGAGATCAAATACCTTCTTCTGCAGAAAAAGAACTTAAACATTAGAATATAGATAACAGACCAAGCAACAGCATTAAGTCTCAATGGCAGCACAACCCATTACCTGGAAGCCTGCAAGGCCATCTGAACCAGCAGCAGCTGCTTCCTCAGCCTTTTGCTTCTCTTTCTCAAGATCATACTTTGGCTTCCAAGCAGTCACCCGGTAGGCCTCTGCTGCCTTCTCATCCTTTGATATCAAAATATTGTCAAACAAAATACCATCTTGCATTGTCCAGATCTCAATGCCAATAGCAGCAATAGGCTCAAAGTCAGGTCTGTCAAGCTCAAAATATTCGGGGTTGGGAATCTGCTGAGGCTTCCAAATACCCTTGTAATTAGGGTTGTCAATAAGTGGGGAATGCCATTTACCCTTGTAGGTAGGATTCCTCTTCATCGGCCTCTTCCATTCACCACATCCAGGGGCTGCTTCACACTTTGGGTTATCAATCTTTGGGGCCTCCCATTCACCGTCCTCCTCATCATCCCAATCTTCTGGTTTTGTTGCCTCAGGATCGTCTATCTCCTCAGGCTCATCATCTAGCCATCCTTCAGGTTTCACAGCATCCTCATCCACAATTTCCATTGGTGCATCCTCATCCCAATCATCTGGTTTTACAGCATCAGGGTCTGGAATCTTTGCTCTCTCATCCCAATCCTCAGGTTTCTTGTCATCTGGGTCAGGAATTGTCTTCGCAGGGATGAGTGGAGGTTCAAAATCATCAGCAGAAAGGAAATTTGCCTTCTTCTTCTCCTCTCCATCAATTAATATTCTCAACTCATTATCAGGTTTCAAGATGGCAGTGTATACATGGGTCAGTTTGTCCGAGGGGACAGATGGTGGTGATTTGAGATGGTGCTCAACATACTCTCCACTCTTGGGGTTCTTATGCTTCAGGATAAAGTGCACCTTGTTTGTAGCACCACATTTATCAGGTCCAAACATAATAGAATAGGGAGACTCGTTGTCGAACTTCTTAGCTATCCAACCAGTCTCCTGGGGCCGCAGGTATTTCAGGTACGCACCACCACATTCAAGCCCATTCTGGAGGCGAACCTCATACTGGAGGACAATAGTACCATCCTTGAGACTCAAAGGCTCATCAACCTCATTCACTATGGCGTACTTCTTTGCCTGCTCACTCACAAGAAGGCCATAATCATCATGTCCCTCACTCTTTGAGTGCTTCCATACACCTATAACCCAAAGAACACATCAACAAAAAAACCCAAAATAAGTTGAACAGAAGATATGAAGTTCATATCTTTTGAAATAAGGAACCCAGTATCATAATTTTCCTTCACACATGAAAATACATACGTTTGGGCCCAAAAAATTGTAATATGGCATTTAATGAACTTAACTTACCCTCACACACAAGACAAGAACCATTGTGAACAAAAATGTCATACAGCTAAAAGATTGAGATCGGAAAAAACAAGAACAGTTTCAGAAATTCCTCCAACGAACAATATGGAATTCTAATAAACTTAACCAATTCCATGCTACAAGAAATCATTTTTGAGGGATTGTTTATCCGCTTGATCTATATTATATAGGAACACTTCAAAATTCCAAAATTCCAAACTGGCAACTCAAAGCAACAAGCAAAGCTAACACTTAAATTGACTAACCTCATACTGTCTTTCAGTTAATTACCCAAGCCACCAATAAAATACAAACTCGCAACTGACACATCAACCACATCGTAAGGTTTAAGTATGTATATTATCTATGTGCCAGCGGAATTTGCCAAATAACCCTCAACGTAACGCTTCCATAAAATGGGATTCTGAACAATTAAAAATGCATACAGATTCAACAATACTATCCTCCCATCCCAGCTCTCATCTTTTCATTACACAACGTAACCGCTTGCTAAAATATACATACAATCAACTCCAAATCCAGCCCTTCTTGTTGAAGAACACAAAAAATTGTAAATTCACACTGGGCTGCTTTCAAGATATAACACGAAAACCATTTTCAAGATTCTGTTCATGCGCATCTAACTTTATAAAACTTCAAAACAATATTTACCAAGCCAATTAACAATTACTCAAGTTCCTATAACTTAGAAGACAACGAACAACAATAACAGCTTTTCCTCAACATTATCACCACAGATCCAAAACTAAGAAGTAACAGCTCACCTTTGTAGTCATCTTTCTCAGAAACAATCCATCGACCATCGAATGACTCGTCAAACGATTCGTAAAAGATCTGAAACGTGGCATCATCAGAACCGTACGCCGCAAAAAAAAAAAAGCAAAAACATTAAATAAAGTAAGAAGATAAACACAGAATATCTAATCTACCTACCGTGGGATCATCAGAAGAAGCGGAGATCAGCTGAAATGAAAGGAAAGCTGCGAAGAACAGAAGAGCGAACCGCAGAGAGAAATCCATCTCTGCTAAGTTTCGATGACTTGCTGATGTGAATCTATACAAATGTTTCCCTACATTGCAAGCGTATTAAATAGATCTTTCCAGAGACCGTCGTCGACTTGTTTCCACCAATGAAAATCGATGCCACGTGCGTTGGTCCAATCGTTGTCCGACACGTCATCGGATCACCTAATCTCCATTTGTTAATGTGCGTGTAGTCGCGGTAGTCAATTGTTTTCGTGTTAGACCCGCTCTAGACTTCCAACGAGTTCAAGGCCCATTTGCAATAGCCCAAAGTGGGCCCATTTAGCCATTTAATTATAATAGTGTGGAAAAGACAGTTTTAGTCCTTTGAAATGCCTACATTTCGCTGCTCGTTCGTAATCAATTTTACGGTTATGTACGCTTATGGCGTTGCTGTAAATTTATTTTTATTTTGTCAGTGAAATACGAAGAGATTGATTGATTGATTGATTGATTTATTTATTTATTTTTCTCATTTTGTGAATAAAGAAAAGACATCCAAAGTTCGATGGTCTTGCATGATGATCTCGGCATCTTTCGTGCAGCTGGTTTTATATAAGGGTTTAGAAGGCAATTAGCGTTCCACTCAATAAAGGCCTAAACAAATTACAGAAATTTGCCCAGACCTCATATTCTTGCACTACCAAACTGCAACAAAGTATTCGAGAGAACAATTATAATAATGCCTTAAATATGGGAGTTGGTGCAGCGGCATTTTGCTTAGAAGGTAAGCTTATTGGATACTTCATTGAGCAATTTACGCAAAAGACTGTTCATATTATTGTAAAGAAAAAAGTTTAATATCAAGCAGTGAATCTTCTCAGATTAAGCATCACAGGCTTTGAAACATGTAAAGAACTAACACAAGCTGATATGTATCGAATTAGTCGACGTCCACTAACAATCCGTTCGTCCTATATTGGAGATCATTGCATTTGCTAAGGAAAAATTAATAAGCACCACTAAGTATGCTGGCGGCTAACTACTGCATGCATGCACATGCTAATTTTATAGAATATGCAGCCAAATTTGAAGCTGCATCGCGTCGACATATATACCTGCTGGTGCCACCATTTCCTTGATTAATTTAAGAAAGATGATACTGTGATAATCAAAAAGCGTACCTGTTTCTAATAGATTATAGTATGCACTTCACTTATATATGTATATATAGCTGAGGGAGAATATTTTCCGAACTTTCTCACCTCAACGGCCCTTCTGGATCAAAGAACGATTAGTAATTGTTAGATAGCAAGGCAGATGTAGCCGTTGAGGGAGAGAGTTCTGAGAATATTAGTCCTCAAAATGCCCTGGATATATCTGCAATTCCTTTGAACTTAAAGTAAGTAACACAGAGCAAGATAGCGAGAGAAAGATAGGTTGGTATATGTATCCAGGACCAAAGGGTATTTATAGAGCTCAATGGCAGAAACCCTTCTCTTTTTCATCAATTTTTATTTTATTTTTTAACTTTTTATTTCGTTCTTATTGGTTACAAGCATATAACGGTGGCCATCTTTTTCAAGGATTAGGTCTCAATAACCAAAGAGAGTGAGTTGCAAAGAAACTTCGAAGTCTTGTTGTAACATTTTGTCTAACGCTGCGCCTTCGGGAACATCCAATGAATTGGAATCATACTGAGTTATCTTTTCAATAATAGGCAGTCATGGTTACCAAATTTGTCTTCTTCAAAAGGATAAAAAAGACAGGAAAACACAGATTTGATCGAAAGTAGTAGTATTGCATTCCCCAAGTTGGTTTACAAAGTGCCACTTACACATGATATACTGACCTCTAATCAACTCAGGGGTTCCAGGAAATCTCCTTAATTATTAAATTACCTTCATACCCACATTTCTTATAATTTTGGATTATTTTTACATTAATCTTCTAAGATTTGCAAAAATTACATATAAATAAAAAAAGTTCATGAAAACTCACATATCTTTTTTACAACTGTGATTTTATCAATTTGACTGTTTGTTAACCAACTGAAAATATAAAATGGCTAACACTTTCATTTTTATTTGTTCAATTGATAACAATATGCTAACATCAATGAATCTATATATAAAATGTATTCTTATCAAATATTTAAAATTTTTGCTATTGAAAAGAAAAAACTAGTTAAAATTGATATTATCATGTATTAAAATGCTATTTTACCGTTATAAATGAAAAATATTTAAAGTCATATTAAATTCTCAAGAGCAAATATTGAATAAGAAGTGACAAACAAAGTGTATTACATATTGTATATTAAAAATATTAAAAAAAAATACATCATATCAACAAATATACATCTTAAATTTCCTATTAGCCTTATCTTATAACTCATCAATATTATAACAATAATGATGATAAAATTCTAAAAATAATTTATAAAGTAAATAGTAAAATTTTCACTATTTAAATTTGAAAAAATTATAGTGTAATAAAATTTATTAATTAATTTAATTTATACTATGTTAATTTTAATTTTTTTGTGGGATTGTTATAACTTCGTTCTTGCTTCATATATAGTAGTAGGATAAAATGGTTGTGTGGAGATTGTTTTCAATTGGCATGGTGGTTTAATTGCATTACAACAGTTTTTGAAAATATAAAAAAAAATAAAACAAAATATTGAAATACTATAACAGTTTTACAAAGTTTACTGTGTAGAAACAAGTTTAGCTTTGCGAATTTTTGCTTTACGTCGTAAAGCAAAAGTATTTATAATCTTTGTTTTTGCATTATTAAGGGTAAAATAGTATTTTAAATCATGGTATGCTTTATAAGTTTCATCTAATTTTTGCTTTCCAATAGTAAAAAGCTAAGACTTGATATGATAACTATGTTATTGTATTTAGGTTCGAAGATGTTGTTATCAAATATATATATATATATATATAATATTATTTTAGTTATTTTATATTTTTAATTGGTCAATACATAGTTAAAGAAATTGAAATACTATAGAAATAAAAGCGTGTGTGAATTTTCAATTCTCAAAAAAGGTATATGAAAATAACCCTTACAACTTTTATATCTCTTATTGCAAACGTAATGTTGGTCACTCTTGTCATAATGGGGATTTTGTATAATTTATAGTAATTTTCATATTTTCTTTTGTGGTTAAATGTTTATTTACAAGTGTATCCTATTTTGATATAACTGCATATATAAAAGTGGATTATGTTAGAATTACTGGAGAAATTACTTTGTCAAAATATTGTTATGTCATTTCCTATTTTCCATGTATTTAGTTGATAAATGGATCCTTTATTCTAGGAGATTAGTTGTACATGCTTAGTGGGTTTATTTTTACTACAGTTTTTTAGGATTTCTTGTATTTATATAAGCTATTCCGTTCATGAATAAAGTGCATTTAGTTTTCACTTTTCAAAATATACTACCTTGTTATTATTTACCTCTATCATCCTCACAGTTGCAAAGTGAAGACTTTAACAACTAGTATTAGAGCCATCGCAAACAATGATAATAGAGTTAATTTAACAATGCCTACAATTCCATTGTTTAAAAGGCAAAGTTATGATGTTTGGAGTACTAATATGAAGACTATTTATTTTTCAAGACTTGTAGGAATTGGTGGAGAAGAGCTATACTGAAGATGGAGTGACTGCTGATGTGCTCAAAGACTTTCGAAAGAAAGATTCTAAAGCTCTTTTCTTTATTAACAAGTTATTGATGACATCATTTTTTTCATGAATTGTAGTAGTGATAAAGTATAAAGAAACTTAGGATGCACTTTAAAAAAGTTATCAAAGTACTTTTAAGGTATAAACTATTAAACTCTAAACACTTCGTAGGCATTATAAGCTTTCCTTTATGAAAGAAGGGGATTTTATGCAAAATTACTTCTGTAATTTAATGAAAGTTGTAACTTAAATTCACAGCAAATATTTGATCAAACAGTTGTTGAAAAAATACTTGGAAGCTTGTCCAAAAAATATGAGTCAGCTGTGGTTGTCATAGAAGAGTCAAAAGATTTAAGTGTGCTAATTGTTGATGAGTTGTTAGGATCTTTACAATCACATGAAGATAGGTATAAAAGATATGATGAAAACACTGTGAAGAATGCATTTCATACAAAATTGTAGTTGTCTAAACTCAACGTTAGTGGCCATGTAGCTAAGTCACACATAAAGAAAGAAGTTAAAGGCTAATTTTCCTAAAGCAACAAAAGCCATGGATATGTAGATGGCCACAACCAACATTACAAAATTGTTTATGATGGTAATAAGACTCAGAACGATAAGATTCAATGCTATTATTGTAAGAAATTTGGCCATATCGAGAAATTTTATAGATTGAAAGAGAAACATGCAAAATTTACAATTACGGAGAAAGGGAATGATAAATTTGAAAATCTATTTCTTGCATGTTTTATAGCTAACACATGTGCTTTAAATACTTGGTATATGGATAGTGGTTGCAGTAATCACATGATAGCAAATTTGGAGACTTTTATCAGTTTGGATTAATTGGTTGAGACAAGCTTAAAAATGGGTGATAGTATAATCTACAAAGCAGAAGTTAAAGGAGTTATGGGGGTCATATTATCCAAAATCAGTTGCATAAAAAGTGCATTATATGTGCCAAACTTGGACTTAAACTTGTTTAATGTAGGACAATTCTTAAAGGAAGGCTACTTACTTGCTTTCAAGAACCTTTCATGCACCATTTATGCTAATAAAACCAAACAACACATGTTGTTCCAAGTTCCTATGATTGAAAACATCATATTTCCTTTATTAATGGGTAGTGAAGTTCAAGCACTTGCAGCCTTTCAAGTGAATGATGGTTGGTTATGGCATCACAGATATGGGCATTTAAATTTTATAAGCTTGAAAATGCTGGCTAGCTAAGATATGGTCGATGGTTTGCCTTTAGTTGAATGTGTAAATGACATAAGTGAAAGCTGCATATTGGGAAACAACATCAAGATGCCTTTCTTTAAAGACACTTTTGGAGAGCATCAAAACCTATTCAATTAGTGCATGCCAGTGTTTGCGGGTCTATGCAAACTCTTTCCTTAAATAACAATGTTTATTTTATTATTTTTGTTGATTATTTTAGCAGGATGACTTAAGTGTATTTTGCGAAACAAAATTTTGGTGTGTTATCCATTTTTAAGAATTTCAAGATACATGTTGAAAAATAAAGTAGATACTCATTAAAGACTTTGCGAATAAACTGTGGGAGGGAGTTTGTGTTTCAAGAGTTTGACAACTTTTGGAGACAATTAATCACTAAGTACACCCATCAACAAAAATGGATAGCAGAGAGAAATAATAGAAGTCTAGTTGAGATGGCAAAAAGTATGCTTAAGGCAAAGAATTTTCCAAATTGTTTTTGGGCTAAAGTAGTTCATACAACAACCTTCATACTAAATTGAAGCCCCACATTAGCATTACATCAACAAACTCCATTTAAAGCATGGTATGGATGGAAGCCAAAGGTAACCTATTGTAAAATCTTTGGATGCATTTCATATGTTCACATTCCTTTTCAAAAAAGAACTAAGCTTGATGATAATAGCTTGAGATGTATCTTTGAAGGATATAACCTTTAAATTAAAGATTATCATTTTTATGATCCTTGTACCAAAAAATTAATGATTAGTTGTGATGTTATTTTTGATAAAAAAGAATGTATGAAATTGGGACAAACAACAATTATTTTTTAGGTGTAACTTTGGAGGAGAATGAGCATGTGGATGATGAAATCACCTCATTTGAGATAACACAACCAACCTTCTCACAAATCCAATCACCTAAAATATTACCAGCCCCAAATACCGCCCAAAAAAATCCATCGAATCTTACCGTAGCCAACACATTCATTCTATGGTGACCCAATTGTAAATAAAAAAATTAAAACCAGAGACATACCTTTTTATGTTAGTAACTAAAGAAAGATGTCAATTTGCACAAATCCAAGAACCAAATTCCTTTAAAGTTATTGTGATGAGCAAGGAATGGTATAAAACCATGGATGGAGAAATTAAAGCCTCAGAGAAAAACAAGACATGAGAACTAGTGAACTTACTTGTGGATAAAGAAGTTGTGGGATTCAAGTGGATTTACGGAGTTAAGTTCAAAGTTGATAGTTCAATTGAGAAATATAAAGCAAGGCTAGTTGCACGTGGGTACATGCAGCGTGAAGGCATAAATTTTGAGGAGACATTTGCTCCGATAGTAAGGTTTGACACTATACGAACAGTTTTAGCAATAGTTACTCATTATACTTAGAATGTTTTTCAATTTGATGTAAAATTAGCCTTCCTAAATGGTGTTTTGAAAGAAAAAGTATATGCACAACAACCAACTAGATATGAAATTTTTGGCCAAAAAAAGAAGGTGTATCGGCTAAAAAAGGCACCCTACCAGTTGAAACAAGTATCAAGGACCTAGTATGAAAAGATTGATCGACATTTAAACAATTATGGATTTCTTAGAAGTGCAAAGAGCCAACATTGTATATCAAAACAAAAAGGGCTAGTGATGCATTCATTATTTGTCTTTGTGTGGATGATTTAATTTATATTGGTAATAATGTAACTTTGACTGATGAATTTAAAAGCATAATGATATAAGAGTTTGATATAACTGATTTGGGTCTAATGAGTTATTTTTTGGGACTGAAAAAAATGCAATGTGATGTAGGAATTTTTATTTCTTAAGACAAGTATATCAAGGATCTTGTTTTCAAATTTAAGATGTAAGATTGTAGCCTAGTTAAAATTCTTATAAATTCCAATAAAAAATTTACCTTGAATGATGGAGAAGAAAAAGTGGATGTTAATCTCTATCAAATATGATATGGAGTTTATTTTATCTTACTAATAGTCAACCTAATATAATGCTTGCTACATGTATTTTATCAAAGTTATTGAGAGTCCTAGTAAATTTCATTTTGGGGCTGTAAAAAGGATGTTGAGATATTTAAAAGGAATGTGTTTTTTTGGTCTTTGGTACTCCACCAGTCATAATTTTAAGCTTTGTGGTTTCTTTAGTAGTGATTGAACAAAATCAATTGATAATCGAAAGAGTACTACATGTTATGTATTCAATTTTGGGTTTAGAATTATTTTATAGAGTTTAAAGAAGTAGTCATCAATTACATTATCATCATCAGAAGCTAAGTATATGGTAGTGACTTCAGCAGCTCGTGAAGCAATTTGGTTACGAAGAATTTTAGAAGACATAAAGTAAAAGCAAGCTGAAATAACAGTTATTTATTGTGACAATTAGTCCACAATTGTTATGACAAAAAATTCTATGTATCACAGTCGCATAAGACATATAAAGATCCGACATTAATTAATAAGAGATTTAGTTGCATAAAGAAGCATCAAGATTGATTATTGCAGCACAAATGAGCAACTTGCAGATTTGTTCATGAAACCAATTGTTTCAGAAAAATTTAAGTTGTTTAGAGACATGTTGGGGATATCCAATTTCTGCAGTAAGGGGTAGTGTTTTAATTATTGCAGAAATTACTTAGTCAAAATATTATTAAGTCATTTTTTTATTTTTCATATACTTAATTGATAAATGGATTCTTTATTTTGAAAGATTAGTTGCATATGCTTAGTGGGTTTATTTTTATTGCAGATTTTCTAAGATTTCTTGTATTTATATAAGCTGTTCTTTCATGAATAAAGTATGCTTAGTTTTGATTTTTCAGAATATAAAACCTTGTTATTGTTTACCTCTCTCATTCTCACATTTGCAGGGAGAAGACTTTCTAATTATTGCTGCAAACTAGATTAACATATCATAATTAAAAAAAATAAAGTTAAATTTATATTATTCATTCGTTTTTTGATAATATTTAAATTATTATATATATATATATATATTTTAAAATATTTAATCTACTCTCAAATTAATAGTGTTTACAGTTAATAATAATTGTGGACCATAAAAAATATTTGCTCATACTGAATAGAATTGAATTGAATTAGATTGGATTATATTTATTATGGTTTTGTATTTAATATAGTGCAATATATATATATATATATATATATATATATTATAATAGTGTTATTTAAATGAACGAGAATGAAAGTTATATTTTATTGTTTATTAATTATTTTTTATTTATATAAATAAATTAAAAATATATATTTTAATTCAAGAAATAAGAGAATCGTGAGAGAAATTATTTCACAAATTAAGAATTAAGTGGTGAATTTTCAGTGAATCTCACATCATTTATCTTAACTATTATTATCATTTTGTCATCAAATATAATTTAATTCCAATCTAATGTCGCAAACCAAACATGTACTAAGTCAATATAGATGCACTAAGTCAATATAGATTCAAGTACTCAGCGTGGCATATGTATTCCCATCTACCCTACGGTGGTGCAGGACCTATAGGAATAAAAACCTTCAACTAGACTTTAAATGGTAAATTGACAAGCACATTTTGATATCGATAAAAATATTACATTAATATTACGATGTGAGTTAAGAGCATAAATTGGGTAGTTAATTAATTTGATTCTGGTACTGTTGAATTTTATATAAAAATGATTATAAACTTGTATCGTCTAGTTATTTCATGAGTAGAACGTATTCACAACTCAGAACTTAGAAAATAAAGATATATACACCTATAAACAGAACAAAAATTATGCTTACTATTGCATAGATCAGTGAGAAAAGGTCACCAAACTCTGTAGCACGAAAGAAAAACCCTATGAATTTACCAAAAGAATGTCTGCACTGAGCCATATGTGTAGTAAGCCTTCAATCTCCCCTCAGACTACCAACATTAATTCCCATACTAAAAGCAATGGTAGCAAGCATGGCATATATGGAAGCCTTTGAGGGAAGTTGAAACTGTAACACCCTAGTTTTTTTTAATTTATGTTATATATTTATATATAGATAATAAGTTATGTTTTTGGGGATATATATATATATATATCTTATATAGAAGATAATTGAACATTTTAGAAATAAATTATAAATTTAGGATCGAATAAATAAAAAAGAGTTAATTAGGGACTGAATTGATAAATTATTTTAGTATAAATAGAAGGGTTTATTTGTGTTTAGGATATTAATGTATTTGGGAAAAAGAAATAGGGCAAGAATAAGAGATAAGGAAAAGGGAAAAGACAAAGAAGAAATAGTAAGTTTTCTTTTTCTTATTTTATATTAATTTTTGGATTAATGATTTGTTATTAGTAATAAACAATTTTGTTATTAAATTTTATAGAATATGATGATTGAAACTTATAATCAAATTTTGGTGTTAGAATTAAATTTTCGTGTGAAATTAGAAAATTTTTATTTGTGGAGTGATAGTTAGGGAAAAATAAAATTTCTGGAAGAATAATATTATAACAGTGGCTCAATTTATGAATTTTATAAAATTATGTATTTTAAATTTATCAAAATTATTTTATGTGAATAAATTAGACATCTTTAGGGTTATTATGAATTTCGTTTGACCAAAAATTATTATGTTTTCAATTTTTAATGATTTTGCGAATCTGACTCTAGATTGCAGAAAATTTGAGTGTTTTGTAGAAGAATTTAATGACGGAATTATTTTAGTTAATCAAAATCTATTGAAAAATTATAAAATTTTATATACTGATTTTTCATTATCTTTAGTTTATCATATTAAAATTTCAGAATAAAATTTTAAGTTTATGGTTTATTACAAAATTTTGAATAAAAATAATTCACTATTGATTTTTGTTTGGTAGAATTTGACATTTTAAAAATAAAATTTATTTCAAATAGTTAAAGTATAAATTTAAACTCAAAATTTTAATAATTTACTGTCTTTATATCTTTATTAGATTACAAAATTTTGTGACATTTGAGAATGTATTGTATTTTCTAAAAATTAATGATTGATGGTTACTCAGCATATAATATAATACTATCAAGACAAGTGATTAAGTTTCAACAATAAAAAAGCTTAGTTTCATGAGGAATTTAAAGTTTAATGGGATTATAAGTGCTTTGTAATAGTGTATAGAAATTTAATGAATCCTAATTTTTAATTGTAGGTTGAAAAATTTAAACTAAATTTTATTGTGATAATCGAAAGGCAAGTAAATTTAATTTAAACCTTTCAACTTATAATCAAAATTTTTGTATTTATAGGTTGAAAATAATATTTTGGGTATAGTGGTCTTCACATTCGTGTGAAGCAGTATTTGTTCATGTGCGAGCACTCACTGATAATTAGGGTGAAGGTGTTGTTCTTACCTTGGAATATGAGTATTTATTATTTTTTAAGAAATTGTATACCTCACTTGCATTTACTCTATATACGATATGTTATTAACGGGTGACACTTCTATCGTATTCTTATTTAGCGTTTCCTTCTACTTAAATAAATAAATAAAAATTATTGCATGTCATGAGAAGACATCACAACCAAAAAGACTTATCATGGCAGTGAAATTGTGCTATTAATGGCTTATGACGACAAAGATACACATGCTATTGATCAATTAGCCGTGGACAGTGTCATTTAGGAGATTACCTGACATATAACATTTGACGACAGTTATAACCACATCAACTGCGAAAACTGGGGAGTTGGTGGAACAGTATTATACATCATGTCATCAATATGAATAAGGTCCTGTCAAAACATGTTATCTTATCATCAAGATTATTATATAAAAGATAACAACGCTTAGTTGATGTCAATAAATAATTAATAATTTCAGTAACTTACCATGTCACACAGTTATTTCATATCACATTCAAGTTTCTTTACTTGCGATTGCCTTAAACTTGGGCAGCTAGCTACTTTGGAAGGTGTTATGCCAAATCCCATAGCTTAATACAGGCAGTCGTCGTAGTAATTGGTTGTACATTCTTTCGTGTACACGCTTTAATCCAAACTTTTACTCTGCATCAGGTTTGTTAGATACATAATTGATAATCTGGATTTTGTAATACGTTCATAAATTTCCCATTCGAGCTAGCATTTTTTTTTTAAATGAGAATAATCATTTGTAAACTTTTGCTGCAATGATATTTATACATATCATCTCTGAATTTTTAATTTTATTTTTTATAAAATTGAAGTAAATAGTTAATACCTTTCAAATAGATACATTCAGCAATAGTGTACTAGTCCACACAATCCAGCTTTCTGCCCTAAATAGATTGTCATATGAACCATGATATCAAAATATGATGGCATTCAAAAAGAATCTTTAGAACATGCACAATGTCTCACCAACATCCGCCTCCAATTTTTCCAATTCATTTCTATCAATTAGACTTAGACATAATTGACAAAATGGCATATTCAAAATATTGCTTTTCTTTCCCGCAAGTAAAAGATTTTTTTTTTTTTTTTTTAATTTGGCAACTTGTATTAACTACTGCATTAAAACATGGCAGTCATGTGATTTTAAGCCTTTTATTTTACACTTTTCTACTGAAATGCAATTAGTAATATTAGAGCTATAACCATCCGAAAACATTAGTTGATAAAGGCGCCCGCGAAATATTTGTTTCATTCTTTCCTTGATAAAGCGAATGATGCTGCTGGCAAGTGAAATCTATTTCCTTTCTCTTGAGGATGAAATTCCTTCCTAATTTCCGTCTTCATCTAATCTCTACGAATGATACCAAACATTTTTGAGGACATAAAATCTCTGTAGAGAAGGACACTCTGATAGCATTCAGAAATGATACGAAACATTACTTCTTTCTTGATGAACATTCACATATATATTATTATATTCATGACATATATTCTTGATGCGTAGTAATATTATTGTTTAACTTATACGTTGCTAATAAAATTATGATTCCATAAAATGCAAACTTAACATCTAAAACTTCACAATTTAAGTGCAATATATTTGGTATTACACAAGCACATTCGTTTGAGTCGAAGAGAATCAATATTTTCACTGTTTGTTCTTTTGCTCCGATCAAGTTGAATGCTTATATGCCAATTATTGACGGCTCTTTCCAAATCAACAGCGGACAAGCAACATATGTTGGTATGCTGAATAATAATCGAGAATATGCACAAAACTTGCTTCAATACATCAGGCAAATTTTTAAGTTGAACCCCATGATCAACATATACCTGGTGTCCACCATGGAGAATAGTTGATTTTCTGATAGTCTGATATCTTTGCTAGTAGGCTGGATTTCTCAGCTGACAGCCAACATTTTCTGAACTGCGTCGCCTCAACGGCACCTTCCCGATCAAAAGAATGAAAAGCCAGAGGAACCGTTGAGGGTGAGAGTTCTGAGAACATTGACACTCAAATTCCGTGTGCAATAGCTGAATCTTTTTTTTCTTTGATCTTCAACTAGTATAGAAAGCGCGGTGAGAGATGGGCAGGTAATACTGCGAGTTTGGGAGTATTGGAGAGCTTTAATGCTTGTCCCCTTTTTGACTCCGTGCAAATATAAAGGATGTTTTTAAATACCGCTTATCAAATTTGACAAAATCACATATAAATATAAATTTTTATAAAATTAATAGAAAGTATATTTTAATAATAACATTATTATTTTTTATTATTAATTGATTGATTAAAATAATAAAAAAATTAAAATAATTTTATGTATATAATTTTAAATTAATAATATTTTTTATATATCTATTCTAAAATTTAAAAAATTAATAAAAAATAATCTTAAAAATTATTTTTTATATTTTGATATTTAATCTAATATAGTAAACATGTTTAAATTAAGTGCTAATTTTAATAAGTCAATATCATAAATTAGTTATTTATGTAAAATTGTAAACCATTTAATTTGATAAATATATACAAAATTATACAATATAAATAGATACAAATATGTGTTATAAATTACTGATTTATTTATAGTTATTTTAATTATTATAAAATATTTTCATGATTATTAAGCTATTTTTATTATCAAATTGAACATAAAAATATTTCATAATAGTTAAAATAATTCTATAAAAATAAGTAATTTATAATACTTATTTGTATATATTTATAATATATAATATTATATAATTTTATGAAATTAAATAGTTTATAATTTTATATAAATAAGTAATTTATGATATTATTTTATTAAAATTACTACATAATTTATGTATATTTATTAAGTTAAATTAGATGTCAAAATATAAAAAAATAGCTTTCGTGAATATTTTATGTTAGTTTTCTAAATTTGAGGAAAGTTATGTAAAAAATATTATTAATTTAAAATTATATATATAATTATTTTAATTATTTTATAATTTTAATTATTTAATTAATAATTAAATATAACAATATTACTATTAAATGATATTTTCTATTAGTTTCATATAAATTTATATTTACAAGTAATTTTAATAAATTTTAGAAAAAAATTATTTAAAAACGTCCAAAATGTAATCATGACCATCTTTTCCAAGGATTAGTTCCTCAGCCACTAAAAGGGACTTACAAAGAAACTAGCCAGTCTTCTTCTAACAATTATCTAATAGTTCACGGTTTATTTATTCAATGAAGAGCCATAGGTAACATCCTTAGAAAATGGAATAATACAGCGACTCAAAAGAGCACTGGCAGTATATTTGGATGGTGAAGCTGGCCTTCACCAGACATATATTCAGAAAGAAAAGACAGAAACGCAAAACCTTGCTCTTGTTGTTTTAAATATGCTTAATTAGTATTAAATTTGGTATATTAAATCACACAGATTTAACAGATATTCATGTTGAACCCATCAAGAAATAATATAGAAAGTGCCCCGTACATGTTTTTATGACCTTTAGCCACCTGGGGATTCCAAGAAATCAAAATACCCCAGTTGCTACATATTTATGGATGTGTTAAAAGCAATTGAATTAATCCCTTTCTCGTCTAGCATCCCACTTCACCAGATATTTTGATTCTAATTTCTTCTGCCGACGAGGACATCATTGTAGCTAGGGTGCGCTAATGTTTCTTGTTTTTATTGAGTAATTGGACCGTGGGAGAATAATATTTTGTTGGCTTATCTTTCCTTTCTATTTAAAACTGGACTTCAAGAACATTGAGATATATATTATGGTTGAATGTAGCACCTACTTTGGGCTTCGTTCACAATCACTTCCCTCTTTCCTGACTTCATAAAACAATATATATACCAAGTATAGATTTAGCAGTGGTTAATAAATATGAACTATTATGTAAAAATTAGTATTTATTAAATATTTTTAATTGTATAATCTTAAAATTAATAAACGGAAGTACAATGATGTAAAGTAATTTGCAGTAGCTAATCAATCAATGGTAAAGGTAACAGATTTGACCCAATAACCAGGTCCTCTAGATGGGAATATGGGGGCGATGCTGATTTCATTCACCATAGATTTTGAAGAGATCAGAAATCAGAGAACGGCTGCTCATATTAATTCTCTTAATTTGGATATTTGTCGCAATGCTTTGGTAAGATCAATGATGATACACACATTACACCTAATTAAGTACTTAAATAGCTTAGCCCCTTAATTACTTAAGGGTATAAGATTTTGGATAAAGTAATTTCTTCACAAGGGTAAAAAAGAAGAAAATTTCGGGTAAATTACTTCGTCTCATAATTTTCCGACAATTTGTTGATCCAAGCCTACATAGCGGTGTAAGGCCTTCACTCTTCCTTGGGACAGTATGGCGACCCTCGTTCTCTTTTTCTCTTCACACTTATATTTGTTCTAGCATGCATAAATATTCTAATATCCCGCAATATATGGTTTAGGAGCGTATATATTCTTCGGATTGATCTCTTACTTTTCATTGCAGGGAGCTAAATCAAACTAGACTATCTCTTTGAAAACATGTATCAAGTTCTACCAGACCATAATCAAAACTTATTTAAGCATATATATGGGTATAAGCATTAAAGAGAAATGAGCATTGATCTGGGAGCAACTTAACTTAAAAAGCAAATTTCAGATGCAATTGGAGCTAAACAAAACACCTTTTGACAATAATTAAATTCTGCTGCCGTTCGATTTCTGGTAGATCACCATATTCTTCTGGGAAGTTCTTCAACTATGTGTGTGTGCTCTCGAACAAACTGCAAAACACCCGAAACAAAAAGAATGCCTCTGAATGTGGAGTAGGCTTTCAACCTCCCTCGCAGGCTTCTAACATTCCCACACAGAAGCCAACGTATAGAGGCAAAGCATGGAATATTGGAAGCCTTTGAGGGAAGATGGAAGCCTCTCCCATTAATTAAACTTAACAAGAGCTTGCTAAATTATTTGTATGGCCACGACAGTATGCAAAAACGGTTTCTATATAGGAGTAATTTGTCACTGTTTGCTTTTACAATCTTGTGTTTCCTCTGAAAGACGCGATACACGTTTTGAAATTATGCCACTTTTGGCTTGGGTGTAATAATCACACCATAAAAATAAAAAATAAAAAATAAAAAAAATAGAAAGCCTATGCCATCGGCTTACTGCTAGCTTTATTAAAAATCCACAGCAGATTTGTTGGCATGGCTTTGCAAATCTGTTGGCATTGGCAAGCATCATATATATATATATATATATATATATGCCAACTATTGTACCATTGAGCTTTGGAGAATAAAGAATGATCTCAAATTGACTCATTCCCTGCTATAAAGGTCAAGAGAATGTGCTTTAACCTTTTTCTCACCTGGGAATTCAACCTTGATGGATACTGAAATTAATTTTCTAATGGAAATCACATTTAATTTAATCTAGAAACTAGAAAGGAGGCCACTATAGCCTAACCTATCCTATACACACACATTATTTGCACTTGGAATCTTCTTGACACGTGATATTAATTTAAACAAAGTTCCTCTGCCAACTGATGCTATTAGGCCATTGAATTCGGGTCCTCTGGTAATCTTGCTTTTCTAAACTAGAAAGTTCTAGCCACATGTGGCATATAAAATTATGAATGGTTAAAAATTGAGATACAAAACATTTAATTGCTACAACGTTTGAACTTTCTTCTCTTAATACAGAACATTTACTAATTTTAGCTTTCTTTCTCGTATTTTTCTATCATCTCAGTTCCGGTTTACTCGTATCTTTCAGTTTTCTTCACCCACACATCTCCCTTACAAACATGCGATTGAGAAATAAATAAAGAAATTGGAGTTCTAAGTAAGAAATGAAAAAGAGCTTATCATTTTGAAAACTAAGAAAGTAATGCACTGAAATTAGCACAAGACTTATTTCATTCCACATAATGATACGCTTCTCACTCGAACTACTGGAGTTCTAACAGGGAGATGGATTGAAGACGGGCTGAGATTAAAGGAAAGAGCCAAGAGAAAATTATTGGACTTCGAAGAGTTATTAATACCAAATAGGTAAGTTTAATTGTTTGTTTAGAATGAAAAATTAAAATAAAAACTTAACAACACAAATTTATTAATAACACAAGCATTCGATCTTACGAGGGCAAAAAAGATTGTACATATGTCATTGAATTTTACAAACAAAAATAGAAAAAAAACTAAGAGAGGATTCTAAAATCCAAACGGATTAGCTCCTGAATGCTTATATGGCTCTGAATCAAAAACAACATGGTTCACATTAAGAGCAACTGGATGAAGCACCTGATATTTCTTTCATAGGTGATCAAATGAATTGTACCCGTAGATCCCAAGCTGCAGCATGACCGGCTTAATTAATTTGAAACACGCATACCTGACATTAGGCATGCTATCCATCAAAAGTTGGGCACATATACGCGTGATCCTGTGCATTAGTGCAAAGAAAAGGATACTCTCTTTTCGAAAATGCATATCTAATTTGCTTTGAGAATATTATTTCTCTCAAATCTTCGCAATAGTTAATATATTTTAAAGTCAGGAAATCTCTACGATCTTATGCTTGAATAGAAATATTCAATTCAACGTAAGAGAAGGGATTTCTTGATCTTTCATGATGCAAATATGCTGCTTCTACCAGTAAATCAATTTTCCACGAGGATTCATGCTTAGTTGATCAGTAACTTACTTCTAGAAGCCCTTTTACTTTCAAGTTATATCGATAGAATGTTGATGAAATATGATTACTATATCAAACTAAAATACCGCATGATCGCCATGATGATTTGCCTATTAATTAATTTTATGCATCACTATTTTTTTAAAAGATAGATTATTCGAGTGCCTATCATCAAATCCTTCTATGAATTAAAACAAGACACGAATGAAGATGTGATTTAATGAAACGCGTAGAATCTGTGATTCAAAATGCATTTGTTTCTATTGTAAGGCATCTCTCTGGGCTCCAATAGGAAGCTCACGTGGCAAATTCTTATTGGTGCTGAGAAGAAAAGGTTTTAACTGTTTCTTGAAGAGCTGGGAAGAAAACAGAGTATAAATAGAAGTGCGATGCTGATATTCAGTGGGGATTAAGAGAAAAAGAACAAGGGATAGATGCAGAAAAGAGAGGACAGAACGAGAGGAAGAAAGAGAGTATAAAGAGAGTAATTTCTTTGGTTTTTAGTAAGGCTGAGAGAAAAAAAGAAATTGAAGCGGTTTTATGTTCTCTGTACTTGTTCCAGGTTGAGTTCGCAAAAATCTCTACAATACGTAAGAGAGGTTCTTAATTTTGAGTGGATCCTAATGCCTTTTGGGCTCTCCAATATTCACTGGGGACTATGTTTACCATAAACGTTATGTTGATGGTTCTGGAACTTGTCGAGTATTAATTCCACTGAAGGTTTAATTATATTTATATACCTTCTAAGTCCACTCACAAATCAATTCCAATTAACACGGTTGTTTTATATCGGTTCCAAACTATTCTTATATTAGGGGATAAGTATACCCATATAAGCATTCATGTCACTTGAATGAGGAAGAATCAAAATTTAAATTAAGAAACAATCAACCACAAGTCACTGATCAGCACTATAATCAATTCCTTAATCATGCAACGTCAACAGCTATAAGAAATGACTCATTAATTTCTATATATGATCATGAAGCCTGTCTATAATCCCTGATCATAAAACCCCTTATTTTTGTCCATTACATTTATAGCTTCTTTTCATATATACTTGTGTTAGTTCCTCTGTGTGTGTATATTTGTATATAAATGTACCGATATCGTAAGAAATGGGATATACGCTTCCACCATAACTCTAACAAAACTCTTTCAGTTTCCTTCTCATTCCATTGTCCGGTGCATCTATGTGTAAGTGGGATTTTTTCCGATAAGTATATAATTCGATCTTACTGTCAAAGAATGTTTATTCATTTGAACCAATTATAAGTATATCATAAGCTTCACAATATGTAGCCCAGTTGAAAGATAAGCTTAAGCCTGGGGCAATGAATTAGGTCCAGTCAAATTTCATTCTTCCCCGCATAATCAAGGTTGAAACCAACGGGTCTGTGATCTTAATTGCCGGTTAATTATAAAGATCAAACTTTTTAAACAACAGTGATTTACAAGCAGCATATATAGCTAGGTTGACTTCGTTGTAAGTGAGCAAACGTACGTGTAGTGCAACAAATTAATGCATACGTTGATCCTTTAATAAAAGTAGTTCATATTGATAATATGCATGCAGGATCCCCCTATCATACAGTAGCCAAAATTGGAGCTGAATAACAACAACAGCAACATTTACAGAACATACCTGGTGCCACCAATATGATATACATCTTTTAGAATGGTAGATCCCGCAGCTTGTGCTCTGGCTCTCACGTCCTTTGCTAGCAGGACTCCATAGCTAAGAGTCCATATTTTCTTAAACCTCCCTCCCCAACGGCCGATGGCTTCTGGATCAAATTTAAGAACTAATTAATTTTCGATTAGAAAACCAGACAACGGAAGGGCCGCTGAGGGGGAGAGTTTAGAAAATATTGCCTCTCAAAATTAGCTCAATGAACAAATTAAAGCCAAATTTAATTTTCTTTGATGTGCTTGGTAATAATAAGCAGCATAAGTATATCACAGATAGCGAGAGAGATGAGCTGGGATGATTAAGAGTTGTGGAAGAGTATTAATTTATAGCGTTTCATGGCAATGTCATTTTGCCTTGATCTCTCTCTATCTCTGTGTGTGTGTGTGGCTTTGTGGCTTTGCATTGTAACATGCATAACAAAGACATGCTCCAGTATTAGGGATTGGTTCTCAAACAATGAAAGGGACTTATAAAGCAACTTCGGGGACAAAATCTTTTGAAATTTTTCTAAAAGTCCAAATATGTATTTATTTATTTAATGCAGTCTCCTTTGGTTTCATCCTATGATATTGGAATGACGTGGAAACTACCATAAAGAAGCTGCAACGACCGCTGCTGTAATTAACGGGGAAATTTCCCCTTTAGTCCCCCTTTGTTTTTTGAGTTAAATATCGCTTTAGTCCATTGCTTTGTCACAACTCACAATGTCACAAACATCCCTAATATTTTATCTAATTGATCACTTTATTCCCTACTTTAGAGCCAACTTCTTTACCAGATGTTACATGGATTGAAGAGCTGGACATCAATATTGATCACGGTTGACTCTTCTATTTGAGTTTTAGTATGTTTAGAGGTAAACGTTTCTTGTCTTTTAGTGAATCATTCCAACGTGGGGTGATCACATGGCAACAAGTCCGTCCCGTGACTCCCGTCGAGTAATTTTCCACAGGGATTCCTACTTTTGTCAGCACTAGATCTCATTTTAGAACCTCTCAACTGCTGCTTAAAAGGATCGGCACCGTATCTCTTATGCCTTTCCCTGTCAATTTATGAA
This sequence comes from Khaya senegalensis, assembly GCA_032402905.1. Taxonomy (NCBI): domain Eukaryota; kingdom Viridiplantae; phylum Streptophyta; class Magnoliopsida; order Sapindales; family Meliaceae; genus Khaya; species Khaya senegalensis. The sequence goes on along the minus strand of CP135531.1, from coordinate 9,989,764 downwards.
ACCGAAATTCAAGGAACGTCGTGCTGATGATGGTTAAGATCAACAAACACATGCCTTAGCTAGGTTTCAGAGAGATCAAATATTCTTTCCGAAACACAAGGAAGCACCATTAAAAATATTACATTTAGTTACATTCTTGACACTTTTTAAAAAGTGTCAGTAATTACTTTTTAAAATTTTTTCTTTTTTAATATAAAAAGATTAAGTATTTACTAACATTTTCAAGAAGATTTAATTTTCTCTTACACTTTAATAGTGATATTAGTTTTTTTTGAGACTAAAGTATTAAAAAGTTAAATGACTCCATTTTAGATCCATTAAAACGATGTTGTTTTGACATAGATTTAATTTGTTTTATTTATTTAAAACATAAAAAATATTAAAATTAGGGTCAAACGATGCCATTTTATGATGTACTTTTGGCTCCATGTTGCCTTCCCATACGTCGCCGGTTTTCTACTTTCATTTCAGATACCTAAAATACCCTAAGCCAAAACGGCAACTCCTTACACTAGCACAAAATCAAGAACACAACCGCGGAAGAAACAATGAACTTTATATAACCCTTAATCTATTAACGACTATCATTATTTTGGTCCTCATAACTACATTCTTCTTTGTAGCCGTATTTTCCATCTGTGTCCTTGATAAGAAAAAAGCAACACCACTAAAATCAAGATTCACCATCATCTTTCAAATTAGAAACAAATCAAGTTATGCCATCATTAGAAGCAAATATGTCTGACTTAGAAACAAATATGGCAAGATGATTCCCAGCATCACGTTAATAGCAAACAAACAAACTAATCAAGTGAATTCATGCAAAGATTACTCTAACGGCTAGTGACCTTAATTTTAAAATTCACCTACTACAAATCATATGTTAATTAGTTACTATATATCTACTATTCTTCTTGTATATATTCTAGTGAGTCTGTAAATAAAAAGCAAGAAAAACAAATATAAGTTTTCAATTGAGTTTTTGTTTCTTTATGGTATCAGTGCTAATGGCAACAAACGTTCAAAGAGAAAATGTCTAGTCTCTTCAATCTTTCCATCAGCGTGCAAGTTTAGTCTCAATTAAATTTTCAATTGAAAATTATCTTTTATGAAGTGCTAAAATTCTTTCTTTCATTCAAAGCCTTAGAATAAAACATCATTTTACTGATGTTTCAGCTCCAAGTAAAATCATCAGAGAAGATGGGAAAGAGACCATTAGTCCAAAGTTTATCACATGGGCAAACAATGATGGACTTTTCAGTACTTGGTTCATGAGCATAATGAATGAAGATATGCTAAGCATGATAGTTGAGATTCAAATAGCCCGTGAAATTTGACTCACCATCAAAGAAAATATGCTACCAGTTACAAAAGAGCAAGAAATGTTGTTTAAAGACAATCTATATTCCTTAAAGAAAGGAACATTAAAGCTAGAGGACTTTCTCCAAAAATTCAAGTGCATATGCGACAAGTTAACTACCATTGGAAAACCAATTGCTGACGAAGACAAAATCTTCCAAATTGCTTGTGCCTTAGGACCAAGATATACAGATTTTAAGATTGCTATATTGACAAAGCTATCATATCTAAGTCTAAAGCAATTTATTCACGCTCTTCAAAATCGTAAACAAATGGTAATTGTTCAAAAGGATGAAAAGGAGAGATTTATTGCAAACCATAATCACATTCTTTGATCAAAGGGGACGAGAAAGAAATCAAAAAGGTGGAAGGAATGGCTTACAAGGTAGAGCCCCACATCTAAACATTAGAGGATGAAACAAGTTCAACACACCAAATTCAACAAATTACAGTAGTAATAACAAAAATAGTCAATCCACTCAAAAGACAAATGTTTCTAAATTTAAAAGAAACAACAAAATAAATATTATTTGCTAAATATATGGAACACAAAATCATAGTGTTGCTGTGTGTTGGAATAGGTATGAATACTTATATCCTAAAGAAGAAGAACATCAAGTTTTTGCTACCATGAATCTAGAAAAAATTACAAATCAACCATTTTATGTTGATTCTAGGGCTACCTTTCACATGACCAATAATCCAAGTAACCTTGAGTGTATCATACTTTATAGAAAATTTGATAAAATCTTTGTTGACAATGAATAAGGATTGCAAATCTCTCATATAGGTGATACCTCTATAAAAACAACTAATGAAAAAATAAAGTTTAATAATATTTTGGTTGTTCCTAAATTGAAAAAGAATCTTTTATCCGTTAGTCAACTTATTGATGATAACAAATGCTTCTTTATTTTTAATGCTGATGGTTTTGTTGTTAAGAATTAGGAAAATCAAATTCTAGTGAAAGGACGTAAACAAGTAAAACTTTACAAGATAGAGAAGTATCACAATGTAGCTTTGAGTGCAATAAAAGAGAACTTTGAAGATTACAACTTATGGCACAAGAGACTTGGTTATGCAAATTCAAAAATTTTGAAAACATTAAAAAATAACAAAATTATCAGCTTTCTTAGTTGGACAAAATAACATACCATATGTACTTCTTGTCAATTAGGAAAAAGTTGTAAACAATCTTTTAAATTAATTAATAAAATATCATAATTTTCTTTAGAAAAAATTCATTGTGATTTATGGGGTCCTGCTTCTATAACTTCTACATAAAAATTTTAATTTTATACTTTATTTATTAATGATTTTTCTCGATTTTCATGGTTATTTCCTTTAAAGAGTAAATCTAATTTTTTTGAATGCTTTTTGACGTTTCAAAGACATGTAGAAAATCGATTTGAGAGGAAGATAAAAATTTTTCAAAGTGATGAAGGAGGAGAATTTAATTTAACAGTCTTCGTCAAACATCTTGAGTAATATGGAATTCAAAGACAAATTTCTTATCCTTACATACTTGAATAGAATGATGTCGCTAAACAAAAATATAGATGCATGGCAGAGACTACACTCACTATGATGTTTCATGCTTCCTTACCTCTGTATCTTTGGGTTGACTCATTCTTAACTGTTACATATACTATTAACATATTACATTTATCCATTTTTAAAGGAAAAAGTTTATATTAAAAGTTTTACAAAAGCATGCCAATTTATAGTAGTTTAAAAACTTTAAGGTATAAATATTTTCCTTACTTAAGGGATTTATACTAAGAATAAATTTGATGGAAAAACTTATCTATGCATTTGTATTGGTTATAGTCCTTTACATAAGGGATATATATGTTTGAATTCACAAACAAATCGTATTTATATATTTAGGCATGTAATATTTGATGAAAATAATTTTTCATTTGCCAGAAAAAATGAACTCTTTTTTTGTGTAAGAATCAAGTGAGCTGACCACCTTTCCTTCACAAGATGAATGAATATCAATTACTCCACATTCAACATCAGAAAATGCTAACTACAGTTAAATTCGAGATAATCTACCCACAAAAACTCTTGATGGTGCAAGGCAAAATAATAATGTTGCAATACCAAATTATTCACCTAGTTACTCACCCATTACATCCATTCAAAGAAATCCACCCATTTATTCACCCTTATACCCATTTATTCTCGAATCGAAAATGAAAATTCACCTATAAAGATTGTATCTAAAACTGAAGGTCACACCCAAATCGAAAGTGAAAATTCACTTGTAGAAATCTAAATTGAAACTGACAATAATAGTCATACTAAATTAAAAGACAACTGCATATACACTAATTTTTTTCTAAGATCTCAGACAATTTAATAGTCGATTTCATAATACCACAAACAAATGCACGTGAATTATCTTCAGTGCTTAAATCAATAACCTTATCAAATATTAATTTACTAGACCCAAACTTAAAAATAATCCAAACTTAGCTTTACTAACTAGCCACATGCCTTAGACAAAATCCAAAAATCACAAAACGGCTTTTAAAAATTTCTTGAAGGTAGCAGCTATGAATGAAGAAATTGAAGCCCTTCATTAAAACAAAACTTGGACATTAGTACCAGACCAAAGAACACCAATATTGTTGGATCAAAATAGGTGTATTGAATCAAATACAAAGAAGATAGCACAATTGATCGCTATAAAATACGGTTGGTTGTAAAGGGCTTCACACAAATTTCAGATGTCATTTTTGACAAAACATTTAGTCCAATAATAAAAACCATTATTATTAGACTAATTGTTGTTGTAATTGTAAGCTCAAATTGAAAACTGAAACAACTAGACGTGCGAAATACTTTTCTTTATAGACATCTTAATTAAGTTTTCTACATGGAGCAATCCCTTGGTTTTGAAGATCATGATCAGCCATCATTTGTTTGCAAGTTACACAAGTCAATTTATAGCCTATAATAGGTACCAAGAACTTAGTTTGAGTGTTTTTCTATAGCATTAATCAGTCTTGGCTTTCTTAGTAGCAAGATTGACAATTTTTTATTTATTTATCATCACAATAATATTATTATTCTCATACTCATATATGTTGATGATGTTATTGTCACAGGAAATAAAGATGCTGACATCCATGATATTATCAAGACACTAAGCTCAAAATTTACTTTAAAAGATCTTAGAATGTTGAAATACTTTCTTGGTATTGAAATGAGACAATTCAACAAATGATTATTCTTATCATAAGCAAAATATACAAAGGTTTTATTAAACAAGGCTAACATGGGTGATTACTCATCCATCAAAACTCCAATGGCTGCTAAAGTTGCACCTACTCCTGGTGATGATGACCTCGTCAACCAAACTAAATATAGAGCTATTGTAGGTAGTTTACAATATCTCACTTTCACACGACTAGATCTAATATATGCTGTCAATCAAGTTTGTCAAAAATTTCAAACTCCAACTAAGGCTGATTTTTGGGCTGTAAAATATATCCTTAGATATTTGAAAAACACCTTAGACTACGGGCTTCATTTTTTATCACAAAGTTCTCTAACTCTTTATGTCTTTTTTGATTCTGATTGGGTAGGATGTCCATATATTCGAAGAAGTACAAAAGGATACTATGTCTATTTTGATGAAAACCTAACCTTTTGGAGCTCAAAGAAATAAGGTACAGTCACTAAATTAAGTGTTAAAGTCGAATATAGATCAATGGTATCTACAACTGTTGAACTAACTTGGATAATGTTTTTGACATTGGTCTTCCACCATCAAAAATGCCTTTCCTTTATTGCGATAACATGAGCGCATTGCAAATGACTAAGAATCTAATTTTTCATGCAAGAACTAAACATATAGAGCTCGATATCCATTTCGTTCATGAAAAAGTTGCTCAAGAATCGCTACAACAAAGTACATTCCCTCCTCTCTCTAGATTACCAATGTGCTAACAAAACCTCTCACCAAATAGTTGTTCATTACTTTTTGAGACAAGTTGGGAGTTCATTGTATAACACATACTAACTTGAGGGAGACTGATAGGAAAAAATAACACCACCAAGGTTAAGATCCGTCATCATCTTTCAAATTAGAAACAAATCAAAATATGCCATCATTAGAAGCAAATATGTCTGACTTGTAAACAAATAAGGTAAGATGATTCCCAGCATCACATTAATGGCAGATAGACAAACTAATTAAGTGAATTCATGCAAAAATTACTCTAATGGCTAGTGACTTTAATTTAAAAATTCACCTATTACAAATCATGTGTTAATTAGTTACCATATATTAACTATTCTTCTTGTATATATTCTAGTGAGTCAGTAAATAAAAAACAAGAAAAACAAATATAAGTTTTCAATTGAGTTTTTGTTTCTTTATCTGTCATTGCTTCCATTCATACATAGATGGCAAAAATCTATAATCACGCGCTATCTTAGATATCTTTAGAAAACCTGTCATCGATTCTACCATGATTGAAACTTTTTCTATTTTCATCTACTCTACTGTGAAAGATCTTAAAATCTTTAAAGGAACTCTAGAATGTGTAGTGTGTTTGAAGAAATTATTAAATATGTTATGTTTTATGCCAATTGTAGGTAAGGATATTATGTATATTTTATGTTGTTGGTTTGTGATTTGTTTTTGTTGTCAACTTTGTCCTGGTTATAGTTATCTAATGCTTCTAATTTTTGAATAAAAATTTTGGTGAAAATTAAAGAGTATCTCGACTTCATGGTAGTTATGCGTTAAATGAGGGAATAAGAATTAGAAGTTGGTAATTTTTAATTTGTGGCTTGTTTGTTTTGTTGCATCGCATGCTTCTTTTGTTAGTTCATGTTAGATGCTCTACTAATAATCTTATTATGATATGATCAAATGTTAGTGTGTTAAGTTTTTTGATTTGGCAGTTAATGTTAAACACTCATGGTCACTATTATTTGCATATTTTGAAAAGTTATATTTGTATTTTGTGGGTGGTATGAAGATAAAAGCTAACAAAAATGAGTCTTCTCTTTATGCTGTTATGTTTATTAGAATGCTAGTTTACTAGAATTGAAGAATATTTTAAAAAGTTTTGTTTGTAGTGTTAGTTTACTTAAATGTTAGTTTGCTCGAATGGATGGATGAATGATTATTTATCAAATTATTATTTTTGTTGAGAATTAATATGTATATTGCTTGTTATATTTGTAATTTATTTATGAAATTAATGTTTGTATTCTCTAATTAATGTTTTCATTGAGAATTTGAATGGTTAGATATCAAGCTAAGGACAACAAAAATTTTAATTTTAAAAATAAAAAAAATATATATTATACATTCTTTCATGCTAATTTTGTAATACTAAGTGCCCGTATAATAAAGTTAATAAATTCTTTATACCATTGTGACAATAATATCTGATACTACCTGTTAGTGTCATATATTTCTTACAAATTCACTCATGATACATTAAATTAGTGTTAGCAAATAAAATAATTTTAGTAATGAAGAGAACCATGAACATATAAAGAGGTAGATATGAAATTAATTGGATCAAATCCTGTGATATATACAATATACTATGAACATAATTAACATACACTAATAAGTTGATTGACCTTACTAAACCAGTCTTTTTCCCCCAAAAAAATTAACCTTGAAGGATAATAATTAGTATGTGGAGAAATTAATTCGTGATGTGAAAGACTATCCACAACCTTCTGTAAAAATAATAATAATAAAAAAATTTCCTACATTTTGTAATAACTATATATAATGTTCATCATCATTTATTTTCCTACATATGACTACTTGTTATTTGCACACCTAACATTGATCCTGTTTTATTTTTGAAACAAAGTGGAATTTAGTAACATATTGATTATATACTTATAATTATAGGTAATAATGAATTAATTTATTTTAATATGTTATTTCTCAAGCTAATATATTCAAAATTCAACCTAATATCATGCCTTAAATTAATCTACACACATTAATGAGTTCACTGATTAAGCATTGCTCTAGTTCATGAGTTTATGCCGATAGCTAGTTTTTCTATTTGTCGTGTTGTATTACTTTAAGAAGAAATTATATTGTTGTTATCGGGGTGGTTATATCACTGCATACATATACATATATGTGTGTGTGTGTGTGTGTGTGTAGGTCGTTTGAGAAACAAAAGAAGAATCAAAATTCGTCTGCACGTTTCTTGTTTTTTTTGTACTCTTGAATTCCACTGAGGGTAACTTGCCCTTTGGCTTTATATTTGTCTCTCAATTCTCAATAAGAATACATTGCTCGGTTTCAGTGAGACCATTATAGAAGTATCGTATATATCTTTTTATTTTTTCTTATTATTTTTAATCACTACAACTGGTATTGATGCTTAAATTTTACTAGTATTAAAAGAATTCCAAGCTTAATTAATCTATCACCTATCTATTTCTGTGTGCAATGCCAAAGATGGTTGTGCATCCAATATTGTGAGCTCAACAAAATGTAGCCATAAGATTGCAACAAAATGAAACCTTAAGCCTGGGGCAAATATTAGATCCAGTCTTTCTTCTTCCCTAGGCCTCCATATATACTGCATAAGCTGAATTAAACCAGTCACTCTATGTCTGAAATTATAAACATAGAACTTCTTCAATCAATCCGCTCACAAACAACATAGGTTGACTTTATTACAAATTAATGGGCAAGCTTATTTACGTTTGGTCGCTGAATGTGCTGATAATTTAAAGGAAATATACATAATGATCTCATAGAAACTATACCACTAATAAGGCTTAAAGTAAAATACTACTTAATAGATAGCTTTTGATTTAGAATACTGTCTTCTGTTCTCACCTGACGCCTTTGCTAATTGGCTGAACTCGGGAATCGGAGAGACCTCATTTTCCGAACTGCCTCCCCTCAGCGCCGCCTTCTGGACTGAAGAGCAATTATTATAGCAAACCAGAGGAGCCGTTAAGGGAGAAAATTCAGAGAACGTTGGCTCTTCAAATTCCCTGTGCAACAGCTAATTCTTTCTCAGGTTAATTTTCTGGCATGTAGTGCAGACAGCAAGAGAGAGATGGCTAGGTTTGATCTAGCTTTTGGGAATATTTTTAACTTATAGGGTTTCACAGCCAAGCTTTGCCCTTGGTAAGAAGCAGTAGTTATTTTCAAAGGTCAGAATGTGTATTTTATTTATTTAATGCAGTGAAGCTTATTGTAACATCCTGTCAAATTACAAGAACACAGAGATTACGCAGCTATGACTCTGCTGCTCCACCAGCGTGCCTGGGATAATATATGTAATGGTGGTCAAGTTTGTCTTCTTCCTAAAGTTCAAAAGGAACGACAGGAATTTATAAGCCCTCGAGATTAACCAGTGTGCATTCCACAAAACCTTTCTATTACATATTTTGAATGGAACAGATTTATCATAAACCACGGTTTCTTATTGAATTTAACTGATCAAGAAACGTACTATTTGCCCCGTACATGTGGTAATGACCCTTGGCACCTCCAGAGTTGTGTTGCAAACAATTTTCTGTGCAGAAAGAAATGATGTTTAACTTTCTTAATTATCAGCCCAGCCCCACAAGATGCTACATTTCTGAGGTGGACATCAACGTTGGTCAGGCGATTGTAATTGAGGTTTGGTAAGCTTACAGGAAATTTTTCATGTTTTCTGGTGTGTATTGGTATGTGGGACAATCATATAAGGACAAATCCTGCATCATCGTGTAATTTTCCACAAGGATTCCTACTTTGTGCTATGCTAGATGTGCAGTCTTAGGCTTGTGTACGGCCTAACTGCTGGTTATAAAGGATCGGCGAGCTACATTGCCCTGTCCTAAAACTGGACTTCCTGAACATCAGGCTGAAGATTACAGCATCTGCTTCTGGCTCAATAACAAGCACGCTGCGGGAAGGTAACTAGGGAGAGTTTTAAATATCATCAAATTTACTTTGGATTTTCAAGAACTATCCTGGGTCGTGTTAAGTGGATTTTATGTAGACAATCCGATCACCGTGTCCAAAAAAATTTAAATTTTGAAGAGATTATGTATGAATCACTTTTGAAATATCGGCAAAGAAGGTAAATATAAGTTATAGACATATCTAGGGCATCATGCTTAAACCTTATTTATGCTGCATAGTTGATACATGAACTTGTAGGCACTGAATTATCGAAATATTAGCTATCATTTGATAGGAGATTTTAGTAAATATGCTTTTAGATCTTCAACAAAATTACTCGTGGACGGAATAAAAAATTTGCTGCTGTACAGACGTACCTGAGGGGAGATCACAAATTCTGTTAGGAAAAAGAAATCTAGTAGTCTTCATTCTTCAACAAACACCTGCTACATATACTCTTTGAAGCATCTTAATCAAAAGAATGCAAGTAAACTACGAAAAAGCCCTCAATCTCCCTCGCAGGCTCCCAACATTCCCATACTAAAGACAATACATGGCAGAATGGAACATTGGAAGCCTTTGAGGGAGGTTGGAAACTTCTCCAATTATCTTAAACAAGTATTTGCTTCAATCTTTTTTTCAGTTACCTGTACCACTTACTAACATGCAGATTAATTATATAGGGGTGATTAACCACTGTTTGCTTTGGAAAAATTGTTCAAAACTTTTAACAACATGGCCAATATTGTTTTTATATTGCATCATTTTCTCCATAGACAAATGGAGAATAATGACAGCTTAAACAGCAAAAGCCTATACTATAATTGTGCGAGTCTACTGCTTAATTTCTATCAAGGATAATTGTGTTTGTCCTCCGAATTAAATCTGTTGGCAATCAACATATGCCAACTTAGGAGAATTTTAGCCAGCCTTAATCTTTAGAGAATAAAAAAATTCTTAAAATGACTCATTCCCTACAACAAAGGTCAAGAGAAAAGCAATATCGATCTCTCTTTCTCTGGGAATTAATTCAACTCCAATTGACAATGAAAGTAATTAGTTTTCTAATAGAATCCACATATAGTGCGTGCACAAGTCCAAAAACCACAAAGGAGACCACTACAACCTAGCTGCCTATGTATGCATATATGTGTAGACGTCGAATCCCCCGAAGCCTGAGATATTAATTTATATTAATGTTTTGTGCCCTTTAATTGATGATATAGCCAAGCCATTAGCTTCGGAATGCACATTCTGTAGTGATCAGCACCCATCTTCAAACATGGCATTAACTCTTAGCTAATTTATCTGAATACTCCTTTCAAGTGAAGAATGTTATCTGCTGGCGTGCCTAATGATGTCCTAATACAAAATAATAAACCAAAGAATTGGGTTTTTCCTTCACATTTTGTTTCAACCAAATGACGGATGGATTACATATGCTTTAGTTGTTGGAAATTACTTCTGGGAAGTCTCTTTTTGTTGTCTGTCCACTAAAGAATATAATATTGTCACAGATTAGGCAAATATGGCTTTGGCATCTAACCGTCCGGAATTAGATTTGTATTAGATCTGATAATGATTGTTTCCGTCAAGTTGGCGCGCAACGTATGTAAATACACTGTCAAAAGAGTCAATGGCACAATTATTCGGATCCCAACCAGAGATTTGATTCTCTTTAGATGTTATTCGGAACGCATGTCAAACCCCATAATTATGGTTAAAATTTTATCAACTTGTCCAGGGGTATCTACTCTCAGTTAAAAAAAAGTCACAGTACTGTAGGACAGGTCCAATCGACATTAATGAGCTCTTATTACAGATCAGAAACCATAATAAAAAATTATATTAATAATCGACGTATCAGAGAAGCGCACCTGGTGTAGTGGTATCATACCACCCTCCCGACTCTCCATTTGGGCTAGAAAGAAGGCAGATGAACTCCAGGATTTTTTAAGATCTATTAATTTTCCAAAAGAACTTTTGGCGCACTTCATAAAATAAAGGAATTAATTGTCTTTATAGTCTGTCCTCAAGGAAACCCAGCTCTGGAACAAACTGATACACGAACAAAACTGAGCCAAGCTACATAAACAATATGCAACTACATTAATTATCATTAAGTAACCTCATCCATTCCAACGTACAATCGAAGCGAAACAAAATACCCCAGAAACGATAACATGGTCAAAAAACCAAAAAAAACCACAACAAAGAGTCAAGTGTGGAAACCACTTCAGTGTAGTTTGGGGTCAACGCCAACTGACTTGAGAGTCTCGACACGAGGTTTATGGGCATAAGCATCTTTATGGATGGGATCAGGTATGGGACGATCACCGTAATCAAACTCCTGTACGTGCGCCGCCTTCCTGAAAAACGATTTCTTGACAAACTTTTCTGCTTCATCCACCACTTTTTCTGGGCACTCCACTTCCGGAAGCGTCTCTCGTGTCTTCTTACTAACGCGCACTGTCGGCGAGTAAACCAGTTGCTGCTTCGCCGTGTGGAGGCCCAGACCCACTGATAAAGCTATCATGCCAATTGCCACGTAAACCGGCACGAAATCTCCTTTTACTGCTAGCTTCGGTTTGCTGTACTGGCGATAATTTTCAAAGTGGCCGTAATCTGCTGCGGGCATGTAGGCTTTTGTTTTTGGGGTTGTTGAGGTTGAACATGTTGCACTTCCTCTCAACCGACACATTACCGATCTCAAATTTCCCTGAAGTTTGAGTAATCAAGAAAAACCAGCGTTAGTTTTCAAGTAGCAAACTCGAAAAAACGGCCTCTCCATTAACATGTGAAAAAGTAGTCACTTACCATTGATCTGAATGCCATGACTGCACTGATTAAAACCAGATGTAGTGCACGAGTGAGATTGATCCAGGACTGTAGAGAAGATTCTTAGCTTGCTTTGATTCTGATTTTGCTTCTCGATGGAAGCTATTTTCGGATTCGTGGGGTATTTAAAAGATGACAGAATAAAAGTGACAGACAGGGGAGGTTTCGGGAGCCACGTAGCAAAATGTAGAAGCTAAGTGACACTTGTCAAGAGGTTAGAGTGTACACCATGAATTTGAAGCCTCTTGAAGCAGCACGTCATGTCTCTACAGTAATTTTTAACTTCTAACTAATAAAAATAAGGGTTTATCTCTTGTCTACACTGAAAATTATGTCTCCTCAACTGGTCATCGTCAGCTACAAACAGTTTGCTGGGTAAGAGGAAAATTTCTAGAATAACCCTTAATTCTGATGATTTCTTCTAATTTTTAATATTACTAAAGCAGATGAATATGTGTCATCTGTGTCTTTTTATTTATCTTTATGTAGATACAGCAAACTAGCTTCTATTGATAGGCAGAATGCTGGACAGCAGACAAGGGCTTGGAAAGATATGATTTCCAACATGTGCTAATTGCCATCATTCAGGGGTCTGCATATATATATATATACTATTGTTCAATAAGAATAAAGCATAAGCAGTCAATTTGAAAATTATGACGACAGCAGTAATTTTAGGGGTTTATTGCTAGAATGATTCGAGTTGATGTTTTCTAATTCCATTTAGAACCAAATAAATCTCATCAGTTTCCGGATGTAAGCTATCACCAGCTACAAACTCATGCATAGCCCCGTTCAACTGAATCAAGCTACAGCCAGCATTCTTCTTGATCTTGCCAGAATCCATAGATCTCCTAATATTAACAACATCTTCCCATCTCTCCGCATTAGCGTAGACATCAGCCATGATTTTATAAACCCCACCGTCTTCGGGTTTTAAATCCATTACATGTCTCGCTGCCTCTTCTGCAATCTCAACATTTCCATGAATCCTACATCCTCCAAGCAAACCGCTCCAAACAAACACGTCACCTCCCATTGGCATACTCTTTATCATCTCCATTGCTTCTTTAATCAAACCAGCTCGGCCAAGCAAATCAGCCATGCAACCATAATGTTTTAGCTCTTTAGAAACCCCATAAACAGTTTCCATCTCAACAAAAAGCTTTCTTGCTTCATCAATTAGACCTGCATGACTACACCCCAACAAAACTCCCAAAAAGGTGACACCATCAGGTTTAATTCCAGCCTCTATCATTCTTGAGAAGTAAACAAGTGATAACATGCCTGAGCCATGCATTGCAAGGCCAACTAGCATTGCATTCCATGTAAACAAATTCTTGTGTTGGCTTGACTCAAAAATTTCTATAGCAGTGTTAATATATCCACATTTCGAATAAAAATCAACCAGCCCAGTTGCCAGAAACGAATCCACTCGAATTTGATTGCGTAAAATGTAATCATGAATTCTCTTGCCTCGTTCTAATTCTCCCAGTTGTGCACAAGCTGAAAGTGCAGAAACTAACGCAATATTGTTTGGCCTAATATCAAACTCCATCATCTCATCAAAAAGTTGAACGGCCTTGTCCCATTGGTCAGTACGTGCATACCCTGCAACAAGAGTAGCCCACGACACAGAATCACGAAACGGCATTGTGTTAAATAATTCTCGTGCTTTTACCACATCACCCGCTTTCACGTAACCATCAATCAAGGTATTATAAGAAACAGCATCTCTATAAGAACTTTCATCAAATAGTTTGTTCGCATCATCTAAACGAAGAAAAACACAATATACGTGAACGAGAGAATTAAAAACAAACACGTCGGTGACAAACCCAAATTTCAAAACTTGAGGATGAATGATTTGGACCAGTGAACGGGAGCTGAGCTGAGAACAAGCTTTGAGGAGAAAAGGGAAGGAGTGAAAATCAGGAGGGATTGAAAGGGTGCGCATTTGGGAGAACAAAATGAGAGCATTGAGAGGCGATGAGAAGAGAGTGTGAGCACGAATGATGATATTATAAGAAAAAGTTGATGGATATGGAATATTGTTGAAGATTGATACTGCATAACTTAATGGATGGTTCGTGGTGGAAGATGGTGTGGATTTTAGGTTGGTGACTGCGCAAAGAATTGTTTTGAGAATGTGAGAAGGGCTGAGAAAGACTAGGCCTGTTGTAATGAAATGGGCATGGATTTGGTGGATTTGTTTGATGGTTTTGCATTGTTTTATGAGGTTTTTTAGTGTCATCCTATTTGCTCAAGCTTCATAGGTGTTTGATTTTTACTGTCGTCATCCTATTTGCTCAAGATTCAAAGGTGTTTTGAACAAAATGTTATTGATTGTAGAATGAAAGAAAGTTCAAAATTAAAATAAAATGCTCAGACGTGAACGGCAGGATTCGAACCTGCGCGGGCAGAGCCCACATGATTTCTAGTCATGCCCGATAACCACTCCGGCACGTCCACTTTGGTGGAGTGAGTTGCCTTTAAATTATTCTTATAAACAAATCAAAATCCTTTATGTCAACTTGATTTGTTGTTTCCTACATAATATAAATTGTTAAAATATTGTATTATAAATTATAAGAGTCTAAAATAGGAAAAGTTGTTTGTATATAAGCTTTTATTTTATATGTAACTTGTCAAAAGACACACTTTACATGTATGCAAAATTATTCGAAGAGAGAGGGAGACAAAAAAGAAAAATACAATATGAAAATGGTGGTTGACAAGCATACAAATACTTTAGTAGAATTCTTGATCCATGTTACTAATTTCTTGCTAAATATAATCTTTCAAGTATAAAAAGAAAAGTAAAGCTCATAGCAATTGGTAGTTCTTATCGCAGAGGACCCATATGAGAAGTGAAACATAATTAGACACCCATGTGCTCAATTCTAGCAAATCATCAATCATAACTGAAAACTCAACACTTAATGATAGTTTACTTGTACATGTAGGAGTCTTGAAAATGATCAACTTGATCTCTATTCTTCAATAATTGTACAGTCTTTTTACAATTAGTTGGTTAATATCTCCACTCACATGGATTAGTGGCAATTGACTCAGATTCTCATAACCATTTTCCAAGAAATTTACTCAGATTCTCATAAAAAGAAAGGACATATGTCCGTTTTCATATTCTTCCATTAAACCACACCATAAACTGCTTTAACTACCTCCTCGAATTAGTTTATTATTATCATTATTATTAATAAATAAAATATCATTCTCTTTCCTTTATGGTGAAGGAACCCTCCACCTGTTTCTTCAATCTTCTCTCTGATTGAAAATGTTAATCTTCTTCTTCTATCTAATATTTATATTTTTCCACGTGGCATAACCAGGAGGCTCTCTCAGTGATCAGAGGCGTACAATTTATGTAAAGCAGAGGAATATTAATATTCTTAGTAGAAGATAAGCATTGCATTGCATTGTATGACCCAATTAAAAGAATAATATGCTAATTGGGACCATTTTCAAATGTGACACATTTCTGCCGATCTGTGCTGTCCTTTTCAATAAAGTGAAAGAACCAGTCTGTTAGCCACTGTGGTGTGTGTTGGCTACAAAGTCAATATAGTGGTGGGATTGTGGAAGAAAATTAACCATAGTTTAGCTGTGCAGCTTCTGTTCCTGGTTTGTTGCATCTGAACTTCCAAGCTTTTGTGTGTCACATACAGAATGTGGAAGAAGAAGAAGAAGAAGAAGAAGATAGTCATAACGATGGCGACGACAATGACAACAAAAATGTCATACGCTGTCTAAGATAAATCTTCTTCTTCCTTCCTCTCTACAGGAGATTTAAGGAGGATTAACAGGCAAGTCATAGAGGCAAAGGGAAGGCAACGCCTTTCTTCCGGGTTCGTTACTTTTTTCATGCTGTTTACCATTTTCACCATGATCTCTGTAATAGCACATATTCAGGTACCCTAAAGAAAGAAATGTTACAGTATCTATAAATGGTTGTAAAATTGGCTACGTGTTTCAATCGTCTGCATCTAATTGCTGCTTCGCTTTCATTTCTATCTATTGGTACCAATAAATGAAACCACATATTGGTCTGTTGAGATTTTCTGCGAGTATGTTTCTACCCTTTCTGAGGATTTTCACAACAGCGCATCATAGCTTTAGTATCTAAGTTAACAAATGAAATTGACAATAAAACCATATGAAGGTTTGAGCAAACTGCTATTTGTTCTGTTGCCAATATAGTAATTTGCTCCACCAACAGCAAGCTATGCTTTTAGTTTTACTTCCATATATATACAACCGATGCCTAACCCCTGTCAGGCAACTGCCCATCAAACGATTCCACCATGAATTCATATGCGAAAAAGTGTTCCAGTAATAACAGAAGGCACAAAAAGATTGAAATATGATACATAACTTCACAGTTGCACTCACGTGCTTCACACATGCACACATACGCGGTACACTTGTCAAACCATACAACTATGGGGCTGCATAGATAACAGAATCTTAAGCACCAACAGAAAGTCAAGACATGAATGGTCATGAAAAGATAATTGATAATATGAATTTGCTAATGTAATTTCATCACATAAAAATATGTGCCATGAGACTGCAGCTCAACCCACAACCACAAGTTTCATGTCGTTCTCAGATGAAAATTCTGTCTTCCGAATACTTAGAGTTAATGCAAGCTGAATCAGTATAGATCCAAGAACAAAGGACCCATGCAAACAATGATAA
Source organism: Khaya senegalensis (assembly GCA_032402905.1). Taxonomy (NCBI): domain Eukaryota; kingdom Viridiplantae; phylum Streptophyta; class Magnoliopsida; order Sapindales; family Meliaceae; genus Khaya; species Khaya senegalensis. The sequence goes on along the minus strand of CP135531.1, from coordinate 9,972,930 downwards.
AGAAAACCAGACTGGTCAGCTTAGGCACCAACAGCAAAGAAATTTTTTGCAAAACTAAAAGCATTTTTCATCTTATGTATTAATTTCAACTCTAATAATTCCTTGGGCTTTCTATAACTGCAGGCCATACACATTTCTTTTATCTCCACATATGCAATATTACATTTAAATTTTTTTTTGTTCTGAAAAAAAAGGGCCCAAATATCAAACTACTACTGTCATGAAATCAGATCCTGATATCAATGAGTGACAGGCAACAACAGAAAACTTCTACCCTTTTGTATCCGTTCTGGAGGCACTGTAACCAAAAGAAAAGTAGAGAAGAAAATGAATAAGCTCTTATCACCTTGTGTTCAGACATCATATAACTCTTCTTTTCTCAGTGTTTAATTTTTAATAAGCCTGGGGAAAACTTCTGACTACAAAAATCATGTACCCCATACCATAAAGGGGAACTAAAATCTATCATGTTGCTCAAATAACCAAATGACCTACATGTTTACTAATGCTATTTTATTTTCGTCATCAACTCCATTCTGATCCAGCTATGAAATCAGATTAGTGCAATTTGGCATTACCATAGCAGTCCCTAACCAAGATCTAGAGTCTTTTGCATAGTTTCATAAACCAAGTATGTAATGCTTGCAACAGGTACGACCTTGAGAAGATTCGGAAAAATTCCTTTGTAGAAACCCCTATAACCTTCCTTCTGAAGGGTTCTCCAAAATACATCAGACATTCCCTCATAAGCAGCAGCAGAAGTAGAACGTTGAGCTTGCATTCTGGAAAATAAGAACAGTGTTATACGTGAAAAGGAGTGCAATAAAGAATATAATAAGACCAGCTGAGATAAACAAAAATTTCAGTTTTTTAAGTACTGAAGAACTTTCACTATGGTTCGAAGAAAATATCTTTCATTTGTAACATCATACCTGGTTCTAATAACCTGCAATGGATAAACACATGTAGCGCCAAGAGCTCCCGAAATTGTCCCACATCCCAGCTGCACAAGAGGACCAGGTTCTACAGAAAAGGTCAGAAAGAAATTCTCAAATACTAGCATACACAACTTAACATGCAAACATTAAAGAAAAAAATGAGGGATCAAAATTTTTGAAACAGATAAAAAGAGATTGTACCACTGTCACGAAGAATGTAAGTCTTTGACAAATCTTTCAAAGTTTCATATGCTGCAAGGTCAATGCCAGCGTAAGGGATAATCCCAAGAAGAGATGGGACAAGACCTTTATAGAATGCCCGAGGACCCTCTTGAACCAATATATCCTTTGTTAGTGTTCCCAACTTTGGAGCCTTTCCTCCTTCACAAGCATGGGTCTGTAAACGAGTTTTCACAAGATCCAGTGGATAGATAGCAGTTTGTGCCACTGCACCTGCCATACCACCAGCTAAAAGTCTCCCAGCAGGACCTATATCATCCTTGCCTTCCTGGATAAAATCTCCAATGGCATTCTTTAAAATTTCATAGGCATAAAATTTCATAGCACTTTCAGGTGTAACCTTCAAAACATTTAATCCATTTCCTCGAAAAAATCCCAACAAACCTTCTTCCTTCCATATCTTTCTTATAGTTGGCACCAAGCGAGCTTGTGACGTTTGGACTTGCAATACAACCTTCAGGCGATCAAGAGGAGCAGTTGCAGTACGAGAAAAAGCTCCTGCTATTCCTCCCGCAATAAAATATTTACTTCTCTTAACATGTTTACCGATGCCTTCTGGAATAACAGCCTGTTCTCCAATATCTACAAGATATACTCTTTCCCAGTGATGATATATATTTTCAATAGTGGCTTCATGTGGGTAAAGTAGAAGAAAATCTCTCCATTCTTCAAAAGTTATGATTCCATTGTTATCCTTGTCAACATGCTCCACAAAACGAGCCAGTTCCTCATCATTAATTTCAATCCCTGAAAACAGAAACTGCCAGGGCTTATAAGAATGAAAAATAACTAATAAAAAGTTAAGAATAATGAGCTACAAAAGGCCTCCATCAAAATCAACATGAAGAAATAACTTCAAATAACATACAAGAGACAAGGATGCATTTTTATCACATGCATGGAGTATATCCGAGGGAGAAGAACATAGTAACAAGAAGCATATACACTACGAAAACAGCTACAGTGATATAAAATGACTCATATCGCCCATCTTGGCATAAATCAAAAATTCAGGTCCTACCAAAACTTACAAGGATCAACACAAATGATAATAAGGGACCAGTAAATCATGCGAAAAAATTCATAAATCACTTGTGAAAGTTATCATAGATCCTACTTCTTTGTTGATTATTTGTAAGTGCCAAAAGTGATCACCTTAATATATCTTTTACACAGACCAAAAGAAGTTCTGGGAAGATACTTGTACGAAAAATTCACATAAAGCCTTTCAAAGTCAACCATTAGGCAGCCTTTCAATTTTAGAACAACTTCAAAGTTCAACTAAAATTCAAATTGATTCCAACAGTTGTATATGCCAAGGAGTTTATCGACTGCCTCAAATGATTATTTGAGAGACAAGAGATGTGTAAGCAGCTAAGACTTATCTCAATAGAGAATTGACACCATACTTGAATTTCTTGGCTACAGATTTTTAATATGTTATAACACAATTTCAAGTGCACCGAACCCTTGAGCCCAATCCTCAAAATTAATAAAAAATTTTAACCAGTAATCCTATAAGAAAAAGAGTAAAACTAGGATTCATACCGCAAAACAATATAAGAAAGCAAAAAAGAGCAATTGGCACAATTACATATGGCAAGACAAACAATTGTTATCTTTCCATCTGTGACCTACATTTACCAATTACCAGACAAGCAAGCAAGATGAAGGAAAACTTTCAAAGTGACAATCACAACAAATTCTCCAACATTAATCATTACAGAAGACAAGCTCTCTTTCTCACAAAAAAAAAATACAGAATAAAGCCTCGCATCCCAGGACAAATACAGCAAAATATCCGCCTTATAACCAGACACAAATGACACTTAATCAAATGAGATCCCAATGCTACAGATAAAGTAAAATCAGGGAAGCCAAAACCCACCGAAAGCCTTCTTTAAACTTCCCCTGTACGCACCAACAAACAGTGAAACACAAACATATTTTAGAAATCTGAAAAACTGTAGCAAAGAGTTTCACGCACCATCAGAAGGAAACTAAAAGGAGAAAAAAAAAAAAGAAAGAAGACCTTCAACTAACTAAAGCCTTTATCCAGCAGTTATAACCTAGCAAACAAGACAGGAACTTGTCAACCACATTTACAAACTTTTACTAATTGATGTAGACTTGAGAAGTTGAAATAAACAGGCTAGTGTTAACACTATCGACTTATCTTCAAACATAAAAGAGTCCAACTTTCGTGCTTCATTCTCTCTCTATCACTATGACAGCAACAATTTCAGCATTCCAAAAGAAAATTCTCCTTATCCAGTAACACATGAATGATTCATGATAGACAACGACATGTATTAGAAGCTCAAAAGTAAAAAAAACAAACCCACTGATTCACAATAAGAATGCAGTTATTTCTTCAGAAAACTAGTTTAGGGGGGAAAAAACTATTTTTCATTCAAAAATCCAAATTTTATCCTAATTTTTGGTTGATCGCAAACCAAGCTTAACCTACTTAGCGATAAGTATAAAATAAAGCATAGAAAGCATGTTATACCAGCCTTAACAAGAGCGTCCCAGAGCTCCTCAGGCAGAATGCAGCCATTATGTTCAACATCGATCATTTGGAATATTTTATAAAGCTCCATCTCCTTATCGTCCATGTACCTTCGAAACTCCTGATAATCAACGCGTCCGTCTCTATTCGAATCGCATACTTTCAACAAATCCCTCGCGTACTTATACTCAGCCGGAATCTGCAGCGCCGATAATCCACTCTCGATCTGCGCGTAATCCAAGTATCCGGTATTCGCCGCATCGAAGAAATTGAACAGGCTCCGAATTCGAATATCCCTCTCTTCCTTACTCTCACGCAACGCAAGCAGCACGTGATCCATTGTTACCGGACCCGGTTTCTTTACCGGGTTGCAACCGGAACGGGTTGACGACGACGACTCCATCTTCGGTAATCCGACGTGCTCCACCGCATGTCCTGCCCCTGCTCCAGTCATCTGCCCTAAAATTACACCAAAATGACGATATTACCTGGTGCTTCTCAAGCATCAATCCAGTACGTATAAGCCACCACGGAAGAAATTGAAACATAAGAAAAAGAAAACCTTTTCACATTGGGTCAAAGAGAAGACTCAAAATTACAAATTGGCACACTTAATTGTTGAATTTGGCGATTAATGAAAGAAATAGAAAATAGTGGAATTTTCAAAAATTAAAAATAATAATAAGAAAGAAGAAAATTGAAAAAATTATATGAGCCGAGGAATGTACTTTCGTTAGATGAGGAGATTGGCTGGTTATTTGACGCGAAACCGCGTCGGGTTCAAAAACGGGGTTTATATTTTGTTAGTCTAATAATTACAAAATGATGTTCTCTTAAGCCATGGCACTAATGCCTCCTTCCCAACCCCGCAAATCCGAACCCAGTGGAGCACAAAATGATGAGCGGTTATCCTATTATATAATCCACTACTCAGAAAATCTTCTCCTAAATTTGTGAGATTTTGTATAACTTCCAAATTAGAGGGAGACTTTCTGCCCCAAACCCACACTGTGGATCGAACCCTGATGGCTACTGAATTGATATGGCTTTTCAGAAAAGGAGCAATGAAAAAGTTTAAACAGGCAAAAGGGCTCACAACATGATTTAGAATTCTACTTTATTTCTCGTTTCACAACGGCAAGCCATGTATTGTATTTGTACAATACTATAACATAACCAGAACTAGTATAAGCAAGTTCAGCTTGCAATTGGTTGGTATCCGTCTTCGTTCTTATTCCTAGGTTGATAACGTACAGCAGCAACAACGGCAACAACTCCCAGCAAAACCATTGCGGCCAAAGCATAGGATGGATATTTCATGTTTTCGTACGTCTGCAAAAACCAAGCAGATATCAGAGGCTTAATGTTATTTGTTACAATCAAGAAGGCTATTGTATTACCATGGTCGTGGAATAGCAGACGAGAAACAATGAATCTATCATTCATCTTCCGCATGTACTCAAATGTTTATCTCATTGAACTATTCCTTAAAGATCTCTAGTGTCCACTTACATGTCGACAATCACGAGCATAAGAAATTTGATAATCTTTTGAAGATTTGGAAGGAGAATCTTACATTGGTGAGAACATCAAAGAATGAACGGGACTCTGGCACATGGTCTGCTACCAAAATGTAGAAGAGCCCCATAACTCCTGTGTGTAGCCGGGAGCTGCTGTAGTTAGACTCCACAATCAGAGTTTCTCCTTTTGTAAATTTGATAGAGCCTGGGTGAGGATAACAGGTGGACATTCCTACAATGTAACCAGCCTCATTTCCTGCTTCCTTCCCATTTCCATAAGCCGGAATTGAAGTGCATATAGCCTCTCCATCCTGAATTCACCAAACACAAGCATATTGACATTAGAAATAAAGGGCATCAAACTCCTTCCATGCTAACTAAAGTAAACATGGAGCAATCCTTCAAACAACCTAGTTTCACTAACTGCACGGGCGAGAATGCATAGAAGCCATTAAAGTCAAATGAGGCCATATTTAGATGGCAAGCCCATTAGCAATATAAAAATCATGCCAGCAAGCCAATCTTAGCAAGGTCCTTCTATTTGATTATCATAAAACAAAACTGACAAGAGATTCCAATATTATGCAGAAATCCAAGATGGAACTTGAATCAAGTATCAAAAAGCTCAATAATGTCATATGAGTCTAATTGTTTTGCGTATAATACTTTCACAGTCAGAATCATTTACTTCACATTATTAAATTTACAGAACCCCATAGCATACTTTATGTGCACAAAAACTAGTAATGCCAGTCATAGCTGGCAATTCTTTTGCAGATTAACATAACTTTGAAAACATAATCTAGAAAAATAAAATAAAATAAAAAACCAAGGCTTATTATCTCCCACAAAATATTACAACTGGCCTAGCAAGAAAGAGAAAGTTCAGACTGAAAAGAAAAAAAGAACATGGACAAAAGAGAAAGTATGTCAAATGAATGTAAAATTAGATCTTAAAAATTACCTTCCTGTATAAAGTTGAACCTATGCCTCCTGAGTGTTGATGGGCAACACCATAGATAAGGTAACCTCCAATTGGCATAGTAATGCTGGTCCTCTTGTTGTGAACGCAGGCATCATCATCAGCAACACTATAGTCTTTACAAGATTCAACTTCATATTCAACCTGTATCAGAGATAATCCATTGCTCAATATTTGTAAAGACATTGCATTATTGAAATGCAAGTAAAACAAAATTACATATTACCTTATGTGTTTTCAAACGCCCCTCTCTCTCTCTATATATATATACTTACTGAAAACTACTCTTTATTAATCAAAAATTATCTTTCATGCCAATCATTTCATAAAGACATACCCAACGATTAAACAAAACAATTTTATTTGCATCTAGCCCATATAGTTGTCAAGATGTCAGCATATTATAAGTCAAAAAATGGAATTTTAGAAGATTGAGAAAAGTAATGCCAAATTTAAATCTATAAAATGTCCAAAATAATTTACTTCTTTCTTTAGTATTGAGACATGTGCGAAGAGAATTGCACCTACCAGGCAACTATGCTCTGTGCTGAGTCCTGTGGAATCATTAAACCTTTTCTCAGTATCAGTGACATCAAATATGTAAATTTTAACAGGTACAATGGAAGTGTCCCAATCAACCCACTTCACAGTATATCTCAAGTAGTAGCCCCGCCTGGCACCTTCAAAACCTTGTCTCACCCGGCACTGTGTATGATCATAACAACACAATAAACCTCCTTTGTATTCTGGCCTTAGTGCTCTCCCGTACTCATCCACTGTAATATTGTACAGATCACACTTGCATTCAGTGCATCCCAACCTATCTTCTGCACCCCGTGTATCAATTGCATGGACATTAAGCATCCATCCCTCCTCATAGCCTGCAGGGATCTCAGCAGGATTACCAATTTCTATACCATAAGGATCTGGAATATGTGTTTCAGTTCCTCGTGTTTCTGAGCCAAGGCCAAAATACTGGCCAAGAGAGTTGTGGCATATGCCATCATTTCTCACCATAATATAATCTGATTCACGAAGAAGTCTGTCGCCCTTGTACTCTGAAACTTCTGCATTTTTACGTCCATAATATCTGAAAACAACCCAATGGTGGAGATAAGTTTCATGAAGAGGAATGGGATTCCCTGCCTCGTCAATTACTTCTGCATTGAAACTCTTGAGAGCAATATGACCTCTTGGAAAGTCAATACCGTAGTAAACTCTATTTTCAACAGATCCTGGTCCCAGCACAAACTTAGGTGATAAAAAAACTGCAGATTTGATGTTCTTTTCATATTTCAGATATGCTTGCGAGTACGGTAAGCTTAATCCCAGCAGAAGAATGGCTACCAGAAACCTCCATCCTTGAGACCAATTTCTCATATTTCCCTGTCAATTTTTTATTTTAGTCAACCTATACAATTTTATGCAGACTCATTTTGCTCCAAAGAATTAGAAATCTAAAAATAAAAATAACTAAGTATACTTATACCATATAAAGGCTAATCCATGAATTTTACTTGGAATCCATGAGAGACATGAAAAGTTTAAAAACATGCCTGCGATTGCACTGGCAATCAAAGCTCTGTCATTTTAAATGTTTACTTAATTACCATATAGTAATAAGCACTAGAAAGATATCAATTCGACAACACCAAATTACTTTCATTTATCTGAACACGATCTTCCAAATTAAGATGGGTAGATTTTTAAACTTAGTGTCTCTCTTTAGCTATTACAACTACCAAATAGAATTATAAATGGTCTGTAAGCATCCAGACATCAATCTCCATTTACAACTAGACTTCGGCAATCTATTTTGGAGAAAGACATACATAGGACGGTCAATAAGACCATACAATTAGACTTCGGCAATCTATTTTGACACGTGTTTTGGAAAGTTTGAAAGACTATCAACTCAGAGATAACTAACTGAATCAATATACTTTGCTAAAAGCCAACAGAAACGTTGAGTTGCACAATTTCTATTGGAAAAGCTACACAGAAACAAACAGATACAGCAGTAGCTTTCCCTCACCACAAGGAAAATAACCATCGACACTGGAAATAACTGATGGGTCTTTAATATTTCATTGATTAACAAACAAAAACAGAAAAAAAAAAAAAATCGCATGCAACTCCATCAGCCATTAAGGTAAAAGAAAACTTCCATACTAGTGTGAATGAAACTACTCAAAAAGTTGAAATGAATATATAACAAAACTGCTTTTCTGTGTATAACAAAACGTGAAATGAATTTATAACATGGAAGAACAAAAACAAACAATAATATACAGGAACAAGAAGGTAAAAAACCGAAACAAAAAGCCAGTCCAGGTGTCCACTTAACAGTCTAAAACTAGGAAAATTCTTAATTATTATTACAACACTTCAATAGGGATGAAGTAATTCTCATCCAACGATGCAAGGCAGACAGTAACAATACTACTCTGATCGGTAAACAGCCTCCACGAAGAAAAAAGAAAAAAATTGATTGTTTCAGAACAAAAAAGCTTTGACGAACAAGGATCAATTTGAGAAGAAAGAACATACCCAGATTCGGTGAGAAACAGCAACCAATAACAATTGAAAAGGAAGGTTCAATCTTTGAGGCTTGAAGCTGAGGTTATGCCTGTCCTTTTGTACCCATACATACGGTATTGTCCCATTTGGAAGGTATTTAACGCCCAGAGAGATATGGTGGTGTCAGCTTTATCCACGTGTCGCCTCGTGATTGCAAAACGTCATATGCAAGAAACATTTACGGGGGAGATTGGACTCATGATAAAATGGATTGCCTCAGCCATGACGCCCTGCAAACAAGACAATATATGGTAACTTGCTCGAAAGGGATAGGTAACAGTGTTTCCAGAAGAAATTGTCACATCCAACGAATACTGTTTGTTACAAAATTGACAACAAAGTTGTGTCATTTATTGCTGTAACCTTCGCCCAAATGGAAGAGAATCAGTCAGAAGAATCTGGATGCTTTTCCCATTAAGGCCATAAGTGCCAATAATATTGATTCGTATATATACAAAAATAAAATTATCTGTCATCACTAAATTCAAATATTTTAAATTATTCTCTTGCCATTTTAAATATTTATACGTTAAATTTATTAATAAATATTTTATATTTTAAATTATTTTTGTAAATTTTTTAAATTTTGCATCATTATTTTAAATTACCTGTTGACAGATGTATAATCCAATCCATGGATGGTTTTGTGAACTCTGGTTTGCAGCACAAACAGTAGGTGGGCTGGTAATTTTATGCGCTCACGTTGTACTACTGATTGGTTGCTGGAGTAATTTAAAATTTAGGATAATTTCGTTTACCTCCTTGCGGTTTAGCCCATTTCAACATTGATTCGTAAAGTTTCAAAACACATCACATTTTTTTTTAAATTATCAGATACTCTCTTTAATTTGAAAAACATCATATACACCCTCAACTTAAAACTACCTAACTACAATTTTAATTTGAAGGAATAATTACAATCAAACCCTAAATATTAGTATAAAAATACATTTTAGTTTATATAATCTTAGAACATTACAAATAATAACTTTGAGTTAAAAAAACTTGTGAATATTTGATGAATTTATTTCATTTTATTTTTTTTTGTAATAATTATAACAATTCTTAATTAGAATATTTTTATGTATTTTTTTTTAATTTTAAGGGATTATGTGTAATGTTCTACAATTATGTAAACTAAAGTTTATTCTTATACTAATATGTGGAGATGTGATTGTAATTATTTCTTCAAATCTAAGTATTATCGTATTGATTCGATGGGGTGTATGACATTTTTTAAACTTTAAGAAAGTAAGTGACATGTTTTATAGAATATCCGGTATTTTTCAAACTTTAGGAGTATATGATTCTAAAATATTATGAAGTAATATCAAAATGGGCCAAAACTTAAAAGGTACATGAAATTATCAGTAAAATTTATATTACTACAATTACAATTTTTCATACAAATTTGTTTATACATATTAACGTGGCAATATTATATCATTATCATATGTTTTATATTTTCATAAGAGTAAAAGAAAAAAATTATATAAAATATGTGACAATAATATAATCTTACACGTTAATTTATATAAATAAAAAATTATGTAACTTATATTTTAAAATTAGTCATTTATATTAATATACTTTAATAAAAATGTGTTAATTGACAGGGTTAACATTTATGAAAAGTGATTAAATTATTCTTATTTAATAAATTTATCAATGAATTCCACATAAAAGTGTAGTGCAATACAGGGTCGTGTATTAAAAGACAGACGTTCATGTATTTTCAACAATGAAAATTTGGCCAGCAAATTAAGTTGAAACATAAAAATGATTATTCATATTTTAGCCCATTTAGATATATTTTTTGTTATTTAATTCCTCTATATTATGTTTCTTTTTATAATGATCCTAATTTTCTTTTTATTAGATATATTTTTATTTAAAAAAAAAAAAAAGTTGACATCCATCCCACTAAAATTATCATTTAATTTTTTTAAATCAATCTACACTTAAAATAATATAATATCTTACATCACATGATAAGTACATATAACTTTAATTATTTCATAGATTAAAATAATAGTAAGTTACCAAAATAAATTCGTATATAAATTGATATAATAATTTTATATCATTTTTATGTCTTATATTTTTATAAAAATAAGTAAAAATTAAGAAAATAAAACATAAAGTAAATGATATGAATATGTGGTAATAATATAACTTTACAGGTCAATTTGTATGAATAAATTTCTATAAGAATTTATATGTTTGACATTATTCTTAAAATAAACTATCATTCAAAATTTATGTCACATTCCAACATAATTTTTAAGTTACAAAAATTTGCCCGCTAGAAATATTTTAATAAACTCATTAATTAATATAAACTTCAAAGCTAAGCAAGGTTGGTTTCAAGAGACTTGATCAAGTCTATATCAAAGTAAACCTCAATGATTTGAATAAAATAAAAATATAGTCAACATCCTAAATTTCTAATACCTATACATAGTATATACATACATAGATACACTTTTTATATTCTACTATTTTGTTTTAGATTATATATAAAGCTTATGCTTGTTAAAGGATATATTTTTTTAAAAGATATTAAAAAAGTTTACAAGAGGAATTAAATATATTTTATTAAATAAATTAATTTAAAATTCAAAAAAATGAATTATCTCTTTAGAAATAATCGAAATAAAATAGTTATATTTAGTTACAAATAGAGTGAAGCCAAAATAAAAACTTCGAGATTCAAATGTTAAAAATATCATTCAAATTTTTAAAATTAGTTTATATTATGAATTTAGAATAGTTACTTTCATAATTGGTGACCAAAATGTTAAAATTTAAAATTAGTAAGTCAAATTAAAAAAATAATTATAATTTAGAATGATCAAAATATTAATAAGTATATTTTGTAGATAATAGAAATATTTTAGATTTTAAAAAATATGTGAGGTGGAGGAGGGTTATGTCAAATAGAAAAATATAAATGTTTAGTTTATAAAAGTGAGTAAAGAACATTACTTAACTAGTTAGTTTTTTTGAATTAATAGCAAGTATTTAATCTGTGACAAATAATATTAGACGAATTTAAATTTTTTTTTTACATTCAAATCTTAAATCTATGCTATATGTTTTAATATGAGATAATTGTGTTAGATGTGATTTTTAAAGATTGTAAGAGCAGATAATACGAGTTATGTAGCCTGTGATGGATGGGCTTGAGATAACAAAAGCATAATGGTATTGAGTGGATAAGAATTTCATATTCCACTTGAAATAAAAAAAATGGATTGATCTTTAACTTATAAAGATAAATAAAAAATGTTACGTAACATATTAATCTCTTAGATTGATGATACTACCATATAAATGTTTGTATATAAGTTCAAATATAATTAATTGTAACTTTAAGATGAGTTATTGTTTGAGAAATTTTATAACTTTTTTATGTAAAAATTTTATGGGTAATTTATTATTTAGTACCAAAAATAATATTTTTTAAAGACACAATTTAATACTTGATACTTTTAATATATAACTTGAAACTTGTTCAATAATTTTGTGAGATATATTTAACAGTGAGAACTAATAACTTGAAAACTGAAACATAAAATATAAATAATAAATACCTAAAATAATAAACTTGAAGCTAATTCAATTGGATACATAAATAAACTTAGCAAGGAATATTTAACAATCAGTGTCAATAACTTGGAACTTGAAATGTACAGTGTCACACTAGATACCTTTACGAAAAACTTTGTACTTATCTAATTAGGTATATAAAACAAATTTATGAGTTGTATTTAATAATTGGTGTCAATAACCTAGAACTTGAAACCTATAATGCAACACTTAGATATCTCAACTAAAAATTTGAAAGTTATCTAATTGAGTGTATAAAACAATTCCGAGCAGTGTATTGAACAATTAGTGTTAATAACATTGAACTTAAAACTTCCAATGTAAAATTTGATAAACTTAGTATAAGATTTGAAATATTTTTAAAAAATAAACTTAAAATGTAGTGAACAAAACTTGAAATAATAATATAAAATTTAAAATAATTAACATAAAACTTAAAAATACAAACAATTAGTAAGAGCAATATTAAACCTAAATCCTGTAATGCAATATTTAGTAAGCTCATCACAAAACTGATTTTTTTTTAAAAAAAAAAAAAATTAGACTTGAAACGCAATACATAAAATTTAAATAAATACTATAAAATTTAAAATAATTAGTACAGAATTTGATATACACAAACAATTGGTGGGAATAGCATTCAATTTGAAAATAATCCAAAAATTGGTAAAATTAATGCAAAATTAAAAATTTGTATAAAATAAGCTTGAAACTCAACACAAAATATATGTAACATAGAATTTACAACTGATGTAAAACTTGAAAGCAACAAAGATTTTGTAGGAGTAATGTTAAATTTGAAATATATAATACAAAATTTGATACATTTAACATAAAATTTAAAATGTATTAAAATATGCTTGAATATATTATATAAAATTTGAACTTGTAGCATAAAATTTGAAATAATCATAATATTATTAATAAATATTTTTTTTATATGATACCTGATAAATAATTTTATATATTAAGTAATTATCTTTTAATATTGTGGGACAACAAGGAGAGCCCATTACAAAACTAATTTGGTTGTCTTTGATTTTTGTGGGAATTATCACACACCTTCATGAGATTTATAAAAAACTTAATTTGCAAAAAATCTTATTTGTTAACTAACATTATCTTAAATTACATAAATAATTCTAGTGGTTAAATTTGATGAATGTAAACAAAATTTCATAATCCTATCTTTTAGTTTAATCTAAGAAATTATTAATAAATAAATTTTATTTATTTATTTTGTTATTATCATTAAAAATAAATTTTGATTTTTCAATTAAAAATATATTAATGTATATTTTTATAAGTTTATTAATGTTAATAAAAAATTAATGAAAAAATTTTTAACATTAAAATTACAACCTTAACTTAAACTAAAATTCATAAACATATAAAAAAAAACTATTATCTAAAATATATTTATATTACTAATACAAAATTTTTTATTTCATATTTTACTTAAATAATATGTTTTATTTTTAAAATAAAATTTTTCTTGTATTAAAAATTAGAGAGTGTTTGATGCAACGCACGTACCAGTGAAAAAATATACAAATCAAGAAACAATTATATATATATATATATATATTGATGTTTTACATTGTTGTAAATAATATTATTTTTAATTTAAGTAAGAGAGTTATTTATGAAAATATAAGAAATGATGTTTGTGAACAAATGGTTTAAGAAAGATATGTGTGTCATTTTAAAATATTTATTATAAATTATTATTATTATTATTATATGGTAGTGATTATTTTCTCTAATGTTTATTTTAACTTTTTAAGCGAAAAACTGATGGATGGCGCGCAATAGCCAAACACACAATTCTCGTATTTAATGCATTTGCTGTAAGGTTGAAAGTGTATTTAACTTGAGAGCAATACAAATATGTAAAATTTTAAACATACTATGGTAAAGTTAAAAAATAAATTTAAAATTAAAAATAAATAATATTAAAAATTTAAAATATAAAATATACGAATTAAAATAAATAATATTTAAAATTTAAAATATGAGATATAAGTTTTGAAATAGTTAACATAAAAATAAAATGATGAAACAAATATGCATATATCCAAAGATAGTCTTTTGGGTAAATAAATCCTATTCGTACTGTGTTATTGTATAACTAAATTTTATGTTGACACAAATACGAACTATTTATTATTCATGACAAATTTGATAAACATGAATATGATCTAATACAATTAATAACCTAGTTATTAATCGGCTAAACGTATTGCTATTACGATACAACCTATTAATTTGTGTATAGGTCACAATTTTTTTAACTCAATTAGCATGATAATCATTTTACTCGTTTACCCTGTTAATATAATTTTTATATGTTTAACTAATTACACTAATCATAAAAATAATTAATATTAATATGCTATATAATAAACAAAATCAAAATTATTCACCTAAATAATGCATAACCCACGTTAACAAAAGATAATAAGATTACTCATATCAAGTTTTACATTGAAAGTCAAATATATAGAAAATTTTAACAATTTAAAAAGATATCATAAAAATTATGTAAATAATTAAATTCATCGTATCGATTTTTATAATTTTGTTAATTAGAGTTATTATAAAATAATAAAATATATATTACATTAATAAATAGTAATAAAATACTATGATAAGTTGTATATTTGAATTTTAATAATAAATTTTATTACATGATTTTAATATTAATTTTATGTGCTCTATTAATCAATAGGTTCTTTAGTATAATACAATAAATATGTTAAGTAATTATATAATTTTGTACAATACAAGTTCCATAATACATCTAATGTTTCATAATTGTGTTTCAATTTTTTTTATTATAATAACACAATTAATAATTATTTATTATTATGTTAGGATTTTCTATCATAGTATGTCAACCATCACCATATCTAATTAATCAATGTTTAGATTAATTTTTTATCTTTAATACTCTTACATTGTTAAAGTTAAACATGTATAATAAATAATAATACTATTACAATTTGACCTTCATATTTATTATTAATTAGAGTATATATTCATAATTTTATTATCATATTAAACTAAATTTAATATTTTAATTTTTTATTATATTAAATTTATTTATTTAAAAAAATTATATATTATATAAAAAATAAAAAAAATAAGAATCAAAACTCAATAGTTAATAAAAAGGTTAATGGTTTATAATTGAAGGATTATATGAATAAATAATTATTTGAATAATTATTCATAAATAAATTAATTGGTTGAGAATTTTAAATTTAAACACCACTCATTTATTAAACATGTAAGGATGTATTTATTAATTATATTAAATTTTTTAAATCTGAATTTTCATACCGAATAAACGTGTCTCGTGTCCCTTTTTGCCACCTTACATGTCTGGTAATAAAACTCGAATTTGTTGTATATTGAAAGATAGGTTAAGAGAAGTATCCGAAGTAACCCACAGGGCACAGAAAAATTAAAAATAAAAAAAATGGAAAATGGTTGCTGGTAACAACATTTCACCTTTGAAAGGCTACAATGGTGGAAGTGACAACCCTATAGACCGGGAAATTTGACCTAAATTTAGAGATTGAAGTTTGATCTAAATTTAGAGATTGAAGCTCTTGACCAACAACGTGTCAGGGCTGGTAGCTTGATACTACACCAATGGAACCGAGAATCTTCTCCAATTATCCTTCAGAGTACCAGAGCTGTGTTTTTCTCTTTCGCTCTCAATTGTCCCAAGTAAAAGGAAATCAAAAGCAAAGGAAATGACGGGAAAAAAGGAAAAGGCAAAGGAGAGAAGAGAAAAGAGACTACAAGAGATTTCCCTCCTCCGCACCATTCCCTACTCCGATCATCAGAGGTACCCATTTCTATAGATTCATTATGTCTTCTTTCATTATTCTTAATAATATACATATAGACTCAAATTCGTCTAAAATCTCTCTATTTCGTGATTGGAGTAAGAAACCCTTATTTGAATTTGGCTGTGTTGTTTATTTTTTTGATGGGTTTGTTTATTTCATTACATGTGATTTTAGTATTTAAAATTCGTCGGAAATGCTCGTATAATTGTATTAGAAATCTCAATAGAGCTGTCTGCGTTGGGCATTAACATAACCAGTGGTGTATGTGTGTGATATTCATGTTTGATGGGTGTGTTTATAATAGGTGGTGGTCCTCAGAAACTGTTGCGGTGGTGACTGGTGCTAACAGAGGAATTGGGTTTGAGATTGCTAGACAACTTGCCGATCACGGATTAACGGTTATACTGACATCACGAGACACTAGCGTTGGCCTTGAAGCAGCTAAGGTCTTGCAAGAAGGAGGTTTTAATGTGGACGTCCATCAACTTGATGTCTTAGACCAATCATCAATCCAAGAGTTTTGTGGTTGGGTACAAGAACGATTCGGTGGCATAGATATTCTGGTAATTCTCCATAACATGATCTTTAATCTTAGTGCTGAATTCATCTGTGGCATTTTGGCATTTGGTTCAATTGTCTTTTGATTTGTCATTTTATGTTGACTAGTTACAAGAAGCGGATGTCTGTTTATAATTATGATTTACTTAACTTTTGAATCTATTGTTGTGTTTAGCCTACATTAGTGATAAGGCTTAAATCACTGATGTATATTTTTTTGATGTGTTTTTGCAAACTTTTATTTTGCAGGTCAATAATGCAGGTGTTAATTACAATTTTGGTTCAGATAATTCAGTTGAATTTGCCAAAGAAGTTATTGCAACCAACTATTATGGCACCAAAAATATGATTAAAGCTATGATCCCATTAATGAGACCTTCTGCCGCTGGTGCTCGTATTGTTAGTGTGAGTTCCCGGCTAGGTAAACTAAATGGCAAGGGTAATGTGAGTAAATATCTTTTAATCTCTTTCCCTTTTGCATTTTGTACTTTAAATGTCCTTTTCTTTTCTTGGCTTTTTTTTTCCTAAATCTATGAGAGAGAGATTTTGTTTCTGCTTCTGTAATGTTATTGTATTATTACAAATCTTTTTACCCTTCTTTTGGGTCTAGGTCTGCTTGCTTTATCAGACAACTCACATCCCATTACCAACACTTTGTAGCAAAATTATTGGTGCATGCAATTGCAAATTGTGCATTGGGCTATTCTATAAAGTGAAAGAGTAGAAAGGAAGTACAGATACTTATCATGCTATGTGATTAATGGTTGATGCCCACATAGTTTCAATTTAAAACTTGTCATCTGGGAAGGGGTGATAACAGACTTTTGTGCTTCTTGTTGTCATTTAACTTGATATATCCTTTTTTAATAAGCGAATATTTATTTTAAATACCAAGGCATTAGATTCCTGAAATTTCCATTTTGCCACTCATTTGTTGATCTATACTGAGGGTTAATTTAGGTTTGCTCTGACAGAGACTAGAAGACCCAACATTGAGGCAAGAACTAGGTGATTTGGACACACTCTCGGAAGAAATCATTGATAGGACTCTTTCTACTTTCCTTCAACAAGTTGAAGAGGGCACTTGGGAATCTGGTGGATGGCCTAAAACATTAACCGACTACTCAATGTCAAAACTTGCAGTTAATACTTATACCAGGCTAATGGCAAAGATACTGTCAGATCGCCCTGAAGGTCAGAAGATTTATATCAACTGCTTCTGCCCGGGCTGGGTGAAGACTGCTTTGACTGGTTGGGCTGGGAATATTTCAGCTGAGGATGGTGCCGACACTGGAGTATGGCTTGCCCTGCTTCCAGACCAGGCTATAACAGGAAAATTTTTTGCAGAGAGACGTGAGATAAGCTTTTGAGGCTGTTGGGTGAAGACTAGTAGGGATGAGAACACATCGACCAAATGCAAATAGGAAAAGTAAAAAATTTTACACTCTGGCTCATGTAATGAAGATATTGTTTCACGGATTCTATATTGAATGAGAGTGAGCAATTGTTGCTGTTGGGATGGAGACAAAATGATGGATGCATGATTTGTTTGAATCTCAGGGATGATATGTGAAGCACTGAATAGGGGAGTAGAATATAGCATGTCAGATACTTTGAATTCCATGAAACCAAATATGTTTAAAATAGCAGTCAATATTTGTCTCGTCTCACTCAAATGGTTTTAACTTGGTTGATTAAGTTGTGAGAGTCTCCTCCTAATTTATTTATTTATTTTTTTGTCTCCGATGTTTGCATTTAGCTTATGCATCGCATCAAAATCTTCTCGTCCTATAAGATTTTTGTTTGTAAGTTAAAATAAAGAGCCCTTTATTTAACGGCACTTTGGTTGTGTTTCTGATTTGATGAATTCCCGATGCATCTGTTTAGGCCTTGGTTTCCTGCTAGGCCTCTTTATTTGTTGGATTCTGTTGGTTGCGAGATTGATTAATGATAAAAACAGGGAAATTTTATATTAAGCCCTTTGATGGACAACAATCTTTGTAAATTTTGGTGGTGTAGAGTTACCGTTAATTCTGTTGAATTGATAAGGAGCTTGACAAAGGATGCCAACATGTGTTGGGATGTTCATTAGTGACTAGTAGTGAATAACGTTAGATAGTATAAAAATAAGTTAGAAGGATTCCAAGTAGTCAATTTTGTACCGAAATTAATCTTATTCGGATTCAAAAGACACTCCTAATCTAAAATGGATGCATTCTCTAGTGCCAACTTGATAGAAATTATTTCAAATAAATTCCATCGAATTATAAGAGACCTTTTCAAAAATATTAATGGGTTTTACTATTTAAGGCAGAAGCTTTTAATCGTAATGAAAATAAGGACAATTTTTTTACAAGATAAAAGAATAGCAAAATCTTGAATGGACAAAAGCCAAGGCAAATTTCATGATGAAAGTACTTTATATTTCTTATAGCTTGCCAACGCGACCGAAGTACCTAACTATTAAGTGCGTTGTGGATCAAGGAGGGCCCTGGTGCCCGCCACAAATAGGGTTTATAAATAGGCCTACGAACATTTCGCTTTTCTCGGAAGTCATTCATCGAGAACGTGGCAGGCTTAAGAAGAGCACTGATTAACGTCCACCGAATTCTCAGTTCCTCCACCGTAGCCAATAGGAGCACGATTGCATCTACTTCTCCAGCTCGCTTTGAGACTCTTCTCAGGTACCCATCATCTTTTTGTAATTGTTGTTCTCTTTTTGTCTCCCTTTGGCGTGTTGATCTCTGTTTGTATTGTTGTAGGCCTCAATACAGATGGGTTTCACGTTACTCTTCCGACGGCACTCAATCTTTAGAAATTGATTTCTCAAACGAAGAGAGGAAAAGGCGTTTGCTTAATAGGTTAGGGTCTAGTTTTAGCTTCTGGGCATTTGATTACTGAAAAGGATCACGCAATAAATAGTCTGTCTCTGCGTTCTGCCATAGGCTATTATATAGGAGCAGACAAAGAGGGTTTCTGGAGCTGGATTTAGTTCTGGGTAAATGGGTGGAAGAACATATTCATTCCATGGATGAAAATGGTATTAAAGCTCTTGTTGATGTCCTTGATTTGGTAAACCTCCCTCCTCTGTTTTGTTTAATGAGAAAATTTTATAGCTTTCACGGCTAATTACTCCAAGATAGAGTTTTCATATGCTCAATGAACTATAAGTCAGATGTTGGGTATTGTTTATATGGGTATTGTTTTTCATTATCTAGCTTTTATTCTAGCTTGATATGTTGATTATGTGATTATCTGTGGTTCTTAATGTATACTATAAAAGCAAAGGTAATCCTTTGGTAGTTAGCTCCCTAAAAATTAGTTAATTTTTTGCCTGTCCAGACTGAACAATTGCATTGTGATTAGTTGTGGCGGTAAGGTGTAGAGCTTGAAATTCTTAATACGAGTCCACATGTATTCACTTGATTTTTTTTTTTTTTGAATGGAGCAGCTGATTGTAACAAAATTTCATCAGAACTGTTACATGTTTTCTTTTGTGAAATGCAAATATTATTGATGTTATGGTTTCAATTTGGTGTTTGTTGTGCACAGTTTCCAGCCCTGCCAAGACTCTTTATTAACTTGATCTGTTTAATATGTATTATACCATTGATGAAGAGCTCAAGATGTTCTGAAGCTCTTGGATTTGTTAATTCTAACAAATTTAATTTGATAAGCTGGAAATCTAGTCGATAGTGTTACCAGGATGAATTGCTGTGATTTTCTTATTCTTATTCTTCTTATGTAATTCTCCTCTTGTGTAAAGATTAGCTACTCATAAGATTCATTTCTAATTTTCTATGTGGGAGTGGTAGGATGATCTACCGAATGCTTGTGTTTCATATGTGATTCAAATGGTGTTAAAGTTAGAGTCATTTGTTTCATTTTGCTCGATAATATTTACAAGTAAAATTTGGGATGTGCCATAGCATAAACAACAGGGAAAGACTTGTAAGGTTTACTTGGATAGATAAGTTTTGCTGATTCTGTTGGAATGAGAATCAATTCAGGGAGAAGAGTTTGCCAGCACTTTTTTTTTATGAGTGTATCATTTGTGCTCCCCAGGAAAACCTAGATTTGTGGAAGTGGCTGAGTGGCCAGGAGCAACCACCTGAGGCAGTGAAAACAAATCCTGTGAGAGTCTAAAAGATTCATATTTTTTTCTTTTTATTGTCTTCTTTTTCCTTCACTATATGTTTTTATATGCTTTCTTTGTTTGCAATAGGTGTTTTCTGCCATGCAGAACAAGGTCGTGAACAACCTCAATAGCCATTCTTCCTTGGAGACATGAGCAGAGACTGGGCAGCCTTGGGTAAGAGGATGGGATGATTTCAAGAAAGGTAAATACAGCCCTGTATCTGGGAACCAGTAATTTTTCTTTCAACATTAACCTACAAGGTTTTAAAGAAGTTGTTTTGTATCAAGTAAAGAACAATACATGTATCTCTGGTAATTATTGTTTGTTTTGCCCATAGTTATCAAATATGAATAAGTACGGGCTTTAGTGAAATTGAAAGAGATGGGAATTTGTCACTGAACAATGTAATAAAACTAATTTAGTGTGGTGAGAAAATTGTGGTTCAAATGCTTGTTTAATCTTTGATCTCTCCGTGTGATTGCATTTCTCTATCCATGTTCCCCATCTGTAAATATGGGTGATTGCACGTCTCTGTCCACCTGTGTGTTTTGAGTGTAATTGTACCTATCTGTCTATATTGTGTCTGCGCGCGCGCGCGCAACGGGCGTGTATGCAAAACAAGCGTTTTGATTCTCATATTTCTCAAATTGTTTCACTCCACTTTCCTGTGGCATTTCGGAATTAGGCAGTTAAACAATCAGGAAAAAGTATAAATACCTCAAAGTTATGGATAGACAATTTGGGATTCCCAATTTTAATGTTCTTAACTCTAAATACGAACAAATTTCTCAAAGCAGAATAAAAGCCAACCAAAGAATCCCCACTAGTCCCCAATAGTCTGCTGTGTCATTCATATGCTTCATCAGTTCATTTCAATCCTTGTTCTCTTATCCTTGATCACTCTGTAATTATCTAACTGAACGAAAAACCAACATTGGCCTCAACAATCAAACCTGTGTCCTTATCACTTATCGCCATTCTCTTACCAATCTCTCGCTAAATCTCCTCGACTGCATCAAAATGTACAGACACCATTCCAGCTCCATGGTAGCATCAGTTTCACGCGATTATGTTAATGAACAATGTAGCGGAAACC
Organism: Khaya senegalensis; assembly: GCA_032402905.1. Taxonomy (NCBI): domain Eukaryota; kingdom Viridiplantae; phylum Streptophyta; class Magnoliopsida; order Sapindales; family Meliaceae; genus Khaya; species Khaya senegalensis. Next base: position 9,950,891 of record CP135531.1, on the reverse strand, counting down.
TTTCAGAAAGTGGACCTCTGTTCCGACTGGCCCAAAGGTCGCAACTTCAACATATTCCAGAACCAGCTGGATAAGATCACATCTGATCTGGAATGGGACAACGGCACCTCTTCTATTTACACGATGGACTCCAACCAGGAATGCACTACCCAATGTCAACCAAGTTCCCTGACTATAAATATTAATTAATTATTAATCCCAAGCCATCCTTTCCCTCTATTTTATTTACTTACAAACTCTTCGGTTTATATGTTTATAAACTTCACGTAATTAATATGGGACAATATTGCAGGCTACAATACCAGTATCTTGGCGATAAATACCTTGATCGTTTTCCTTACAGTTTGTGGACTAGGACTAAGATGGACTTCTTCTGGTACTACGAGGATGTTGTCACTAAGAGACCAGTGCACTGGGTCTTCTACACAGGTAATGTTTTGAAGCTTTGAAGCTGTGATTTCGAAATGTAAGATTTTGATCAATGCCCATTATTCATCTCAATTTTCTGTTGCTAGTTATGGGATTGGATTATGATTATTTTCTGACAATGGTGCGATTTTGCAGTGTATACTGGGCATGTGATGACATTTGAGGTGGGAGTCGTGCTTGAGGATTCCAAATGGCAGGCTCCTGTTTATTGTTTTGGGAAGGAGGAAGAGGAAAAGCCTTTGCTTGAATCTGTGATTAATGATTCTTCTTCTGGGAAATTGATTTAGATGAATTTCCAGTTCGTCCACGAGGCCATATTGCTTAAAAGGAATAATATTGCTCTGGGCTCTCCTGTGCCGTCGCCGCCGCTCTCGGTATGATTTGTCATTTGTGTAGAGTATTGTAAATTCCTCTCTGTGGGAGCTGCATGCTTTGATTTTGTATGCATGCATTTTGGTTGGTCTAGACACTAATTACCTCATTCATTCATTCGATGATTTTGGTTTTTTTTTTTTTTTTTTTTTAATAATATGAAATAGCGCAAAAGTCATATTAGATTTCTCATTTAGTGCTAGTTACTTGAAGGTGTACAGTATACTGCAATATTACCAATTAATATTACAATATCATCATATTATTTGGATGAAAACCAAATTTAATCTCGGATATTTCTTTTATAAAACATTAAGGGCATGTTGACTAATTTAGAATTGAAATTTGAAATTTCTAATGAAATTGAATTCAATATTTACATCCTAAAATGAATATGGGAATAAAAATTAAATATATAAAATATATGCTGAAAATAAAAATTTGATTCTTAAAAGAAGAGTTGAGAATGAAATTTCTATTTTTTAAATTATTTATTTTATC
>CP135531.1:9936327-9949263 GCA_032402905.1 Khaya senegalensis | reverse complement strand
GCAGGCTCGCTCCGAAACGGAAACGGTACGAAATCGCAAGAACGATAGAGAGCGACGTGTCAAAGATTAACAACACAACACAACACAAAAGCAAAGCAAAACATTTTTCACTACCAGACGACGCCCGAAACTCTAATCAAACACTTGGTCCTGATGAATTCAGAATCCTTAAAAGTTAAGTTATTGAACTGAATTTGCTCGGCTTTGCTATTACGAGTTTGAATGCGGTGGTGAGACCAAATTGCTGCATATGGGAACGGGTTCGGACTCGGACTCGAACGGATGGGGCCGAGCTCGAGGATTCGTAGTGAAAGCAGCTGTGCTGATTGGCGGCACACTTCTTCTCAAACGGCTCACCAAATCCAAGACCAGCTGGGACCATGCCCGAATTGTTGCTGACTCGCTCAGTGGCGAGAAGGTACTTCTACTATTAGGATTACTTCTTTTTTTTTTTTTCCCAAAAAAAATAAACTTTTTTTTTTGGAAAAAATTGAATTTTGCCATTGTTATGGTTGGGAGATAGTGTTCGAGAGAACAGGCATCGAGAGATCCCGATAATTTCTTCAACATCAGGTATTTAACTTCTACTTGTATTCAGATAGTATATTCTCCTATTCATGTATGTGTTTAGTACTTCTCTTTTTTTTTTAAAAAAAAGAAAATTGTTGGTAGTTATTAGAATTCATTTGGTATACGAGTATAAATTTGTACACTATTTGTGAATTTCTTGGTCGTGTGGTATGACAGTTGAAAATTTTAGACAACTAATTGTTTGCAATACATTTGTGCAGAATGCTTACTTGCCCGGCAGCTGATATGGTGGATGGTTCGAAGGTTTTATATTTTGAGCAAGTTAGTTTACTAATTAACCTTCGTTTTTTAATTGTTTTAGATTATTGTTAACATATGCCAATTTTGATGTGGATTCTCTTTTCTATTGTTAGGCATTTTGGAGAACTCCTCAGAAGCCCTTTCGACAGGTTTGTTATGTGCCTTATTGCCCTTGAAATCTCCTAATTTGTGAGTTTATGCATTCAAACATGAGTTTGATGTTTTATACAGGTGTGCGTGCATGCGTGCTTGGAAAGAGTTTCTTTGAAATGTTTTATTTGCAAAGTAATTCTTTTCTTTTAATAGAGTTCTGGCATTTGTAATGTTGCAGAGATTTTATATGGTGAAGCCTTGCCCGAAAGAATTGAAATGTGATGTTGAGGTGGGCTTCTCCTCTGATTTATGAATTGAGTTATTGATTTTTACGTATTGCATCGTGTTAGATTATCAATTCTTTTGTTTATCTGAGTGCTTGTATATTTTCTTTTCTGCGTATGAGGTGGCAGAATTGGACACTAATCATTGTGCCATTATCATTCCTACAATGATTATTCTCACATTGTAAATATATGTATGCATGTGTGAGACATAAAACATGATGTATTATGAAATTACATTTTATGTCATTACACCCTATATCAGTCGAAGTCTGAACTTGAAAAGAGTTAGTGACAAGTATTTGCATTTCGCAAACTCTCAGACAGAAAGAAGTGAGGGACTTGATTATAAAGGTTGGATGACGTAGGATCTATTTGCTTAAGACACTTGTTTGTGTTTAATTATATATTGATCTTTTGAAGGGTATAAAAGGCTTTATTCTTGTGGGGTAATTGTGGCACAATATATCCGTAGTGCATGGCACATTATTGTGCTATTAGTAATGTAATTGTTTTTATAGTCACTTGTCATCAACAACATTGTTATGTGTTCTTTTTGTCATCATTTTCTCTGCTTTTACCATTCAAACTTACACTTGGTTGCTCTTTTTGGTGCCCTAATTAGAGTTTTGATGTTGGATTCAGTATGGATAGCTTAAATGTGATTTCATTGTTGTTAGAAAACTCTGTACCATGTGCAATTATGCATTCCTGCTTTTGTTTTTTTTCTGCAGTGCAATAATAGTAATTTTTAAGCCGCTTTGGAACATGAAAGTTCAATTTTTATGTTTGATTTTAAATGGACAGGTGAGTTCCTATGCCATTAGAGAAGTTGAGGAATATAAAAATTTCTGTGATCGCTCAAAGGATCAGCGCCCACTACCTGAAGAAGTTATTGGTGTGAGTACTCTTGTCATATTGCGGTTTTAAATTCAGTTTGTTGAGAGATAGAATTATATGTTTGTGCATTTTGGATGTTGAGGACATTGCATGAATTCACTGCCTAGTTTGGACTTGGGTATTGCCATTCATACTTAGTTTTTGAAAAATTTAAGCTTATCTTTGAACTGTGAAGGTTTTTATGATAGTTGATGAAGCCAGCTGTTGTCACAAGCTAATGTTCTTAGATATCTGAACTTTAAAAATTGATCAATAATGGCCTGAACCAGTTCTCTTTCTTTCTTCCTCTCTTCTTTTTTTCATTTTGGTTTATGGCTAGTTATAGCTAGCTAATGATTTGACCCTCAATCTTTCTTCTCAACATTTGGAATTATGGAAAATTAATTCCAGTCATATAATCATGGATGAAAGAATCCTTGATTTGAATAACTAAAAAGTTCATTCATCAACAAGAAAGCCAAACTTGTGTCAAAAAAATGTGAGGGCTGAGTTAAGTAAATTTTATCCTATCCTTGTGATGATCGACTATAGCTCATTTATTTTATTCAAATTCTATGATGGTAGATAGATCAATTATTGAAAGAAGTATGATAGAATTGGTTAGAAACTATCAGTCTTGGCTGATCTTTGGTTTCTAAGCTTCTTATTAGTTTAATATATCTCAATATGTTGTGTACTTAAGCAGCACTTGTCTGTATTGTATATTTGGTTAAGCCTGAAAAAGAATTTGCTTCAATTTTCTTGTGGTAAATTATTTAGTTTGTGGGCATTAATTAGCATATTTCTTTGCTGAAACTCAAGCAGTTACTCTGGTCTTAGTTTTAGATAAGCCCATGAAAGATTTGGTTGGGCTATTAAGTGCTACATTGAGTCCGTTTGCAGATGTCATTACATAGTATCCTGGTATATCAACTCTTTCGATTACATTGAATTATTGCCTTGCTAACCGTTGTCCTCTGCTGTACTTGGCAGAGATAAATATAATCATTAGTTTGTGGCTGAACCAATATCTATAGGTGTCTATTTGCATGTGTTTTTATATAATCAATTTTATTTTATATTTATTATTATGTGCAGGACATTGGGGAACATTTGACAACTATATATCTCAGACGCTGTGATCGAGGAAAACGCTGCTTATACGAGGGTTCAACTCCACCAGGTGGATTCCCAAATTCATGGGTGGGTGTAACTTCTTATCATCAGTCAGTCTATTGCTTTCTATATAGCTTTTTGCTTTCCGCCCCAAAGCTGGGCGTGGGATATCAAAGTCATTTGCTTTCCGTGCGAATTTTTCTTATTTGCTACTGTTGCTGTGGCAGAATGGTGCAACCTACTGTACTTCTGGACTTGCAGTGTTGAAAAATAATGAAATACATACCTGGGATAGGGGTTTTGACGATGATGGAAATCAAGTTAGTATCCCTAGCTTTGCTTATCTTTACCAAAATTATGCTTAATAGGTCAAGGGCTTTAGTAAAGAGCACTTTATTTTGTCTTTGCAGGTGTGGGGAGTGAAGGAAGGGCCATACGAATTCAAGCCTGCACCAGCTTCTAGTTTTAATGACATATTCTCTCCTTTGAATTTCCCTCCTCCGCAGTCCATGGAGAAGAGAATAGAAGGTTCTTTCGTGTTGCAAGAATGATAACTGCTTACATGTAAAAAAGTATGTAAATTTATAACAAATAATTGTCTGTTAAATTGTATTTCCTTGACCTTAACTGAAGTCATTTGTCTTTCATCAATTTTGTTGCGATTGATAGTCAGACAAGTATAACCTCCGACATTAATCATCTTTTGCCGGAGGAATAAGAAGTGGATGGCTCCTCTGAAAATGGTGCGAATGAGGGTGTGAGTTGTGTAATCGGGGTTGTATTATACAGAAACTCAGATTGATATGATGTATTGAAAACTTTTCACCTTTTCATCTAGAATGTTGTCCATAGAGGTTAACAATAACAGTAGTGCTAAATATGATTATAGCTTCCCATATGTAAATTTTCTTATCGTAGGGTTTATCAAATGGCGAATGTTCTTCGAAGGGACAAGATTTCTTTAAATATCAATGCTAATCAGTTGTGCTTGAATGCTTTAATTTTTAAAGAACAAATAGCAATTCCAGCACTCGGGACATGGTACGGAAGCGAAAAAGAAAGTATAGTTAAAGTAAATAGAGAATCCACAAATGAAAAAGAATTACACGAACAATGGCTTTACACAGCAAGAGTGACATTTACTATTCTGAATCCTAGTAAGTATTATTGAGGTAGAAGTATAAACCAGCAAGTGCCACAACTCCAACCCCAATGGCTATAGGCAATGCCTTTCTGCACCAGATAAAAGATTTCATCATTTCAGAAACTTAAGCTTCACCAGATAAAAATAAGTGAAACAATAAACCGGAAAGCCCAATATTGTTGAAGATTAATGGTATTTGGTGTTTACCCAATCGCTTCATCTCTCTGAATTTGTGCTTTTCTTGCCTTGCGAACATCTGTCTCATTTGCATTTTTATTCACTGCGGGGGCAAATGGCCTGAATCTCCTTTTAGGAGCACCACAAACTGCATTGCAAAACACACAATTCCCAGCAATGGTCATTCACACACAGCATTTGCAACATCTTATCCATGTTTCAGATTTGCCAGCAACACCTTTGTTTCTTTCATTTTGTTTTTCTTTTCCTTTCACATCAATGTCATAATAATCTATAAACATAAGCTTTAATTCTCTATAGTACTATTCAGTAAGAGCTGCTTGGGGAGATAATATCACATTTACTTAAAAGACTGTAATACGCCATGAAAGAAACAGACCCCTTTCTCTATCTTGCGTTAAAGTCATTGAAGAATACAAGAAATCCAAATATAAGAGTTGAAAGGGTTACCAGGACAGAAGTAACTATCAGGTAAATTCTCGAAGGGTTTCCTATCATTGTAAATATACCTGCATCAAACATATATAATACATCGAATTTCAACAAAATTCATCCAACGCACGAAGACTGTTAAACAACAAACAAACAAGAATGATTAAACCAAAAAAAAAAAATTTACCCACAATCACGACAGATATAAGCCTGTTTAGATGCCACACGCATTGAAAATTTAGGGGGAGCAGAGGCAAGAAGCTGTTCATGATGAGTAGAAAGAAAGAGATGAAGCGATGGAGAAAGGAAACAAGACTTCAGAGCAAAAAGATCAGCCGGGCGACGCAGGCCAACATTGCCTGCAGGAGCTAAAAGAGAATTTCTCGAGCTTAGTCTTGTGGGTGCAGGCAGAGCCATTTTTGTTCTTCTTTTTCTTCTGCACAGTGTCTTGTGAGAAGAAGAGCTTAGAAGATAAGAAAGTGGTGAATATACATGTAAAATGTGTAATATCGTTGGATGTCTCTTAGAAAAAGGTGGAAGCGTGGCTTTCATGTTGCCCACACAAGCCGGGTCACCCCCCACCCACACCACCACTTTTTGGGTTCGACCTTTCTCATCTTTACATGCAGTCCTCAAGACTTGTTCGTTTCTATGAGCTGTCTTATAGCTTATGCTAATTACAGTTTAAATTTTCATCCTAAGATTATAATATTTATAGGAGCGATGTTTAATGTGAAGAAAAAGTTTGTTTTGACAAAAATTGTTTAAAGTGCCCATTCTTGCAAAGCATTGGTGATAATTTGAGTACAAGGTATTACCGAAATGAAAATGTGTGTTTAACAACAGAGAAGATCTTAAGAGAAGAGTATATCGTTATCTAATTAAATGCTGCAGTTTCTAACCCTAAGAATCGAACAGATCAGCCCTGGTTCAACAAATGTCTTTGCCTAAGGGAAATTACAACAAAGACCGACAAGCCTAAAGCTCAATGAATTACACTATAATCTAACACATTTTTGGGAAAAATGACGATTTACACTTTTAAGGAATATCTGCATCTCAAAATCCACGAGATTAACATGCAGTACTAGCGGGAAGGATGACAAAATTCCTTGCAACACGGGATATTATAACAGCTACCAAGGTTTCAAGTCGCCAACCGGGCCGGCAGTCCAGTTCAAAATCTTCTCACCTGGTTTCAAATAGATGCTCTTATCATGCGGCAACTTTCTTGCAAGGCCATTCAAAACTTGATGGAAAGCATCACCTGGTTGAGCAGGTTGTGGGAATAACATAGCCTGCTTCATTGAAGGGTTTGCAAGCAATCTCTGCTTTCTCAATATAACTTCAGTTGGAATTGACGCAAGTATGGTGTCCAAGTTGGGAACATCCTTCTCATCAACATAAACCCCGATTTCCTCCCATGGAATTGCATCAGCAAAAGGTAGAACAATGTCATCTGCTATGATAACAGGTATGCAACCAAATATCACTGCTTCAACCAATCTAGGGCTCCATGGGGCCCAGCCGAGTGGACACAAACAGAAGACAGCTCGCTGCATGTCCTCGTAGTATGTCGTTGGGTGCTCAGTAGAAATGTCAAAAAGAGGATTGTCTTTGAAGTTCTCCCACACTGCAGCTCGCGCACCTCTGTAAAATGATGAACAAAGGTTAACAAGTGCTCAAGTATATTTGACAGTAATTACAGATTTGGATAAAACCAGGGAACCTAAATAATTCCCTTCTGGTTAACATGGTATTTGAAGGACACCCCAATTAATTTTCGACTATATTTCTTCTGACTTCTAGCATTTTAAATAGCTTTAAGAAGAACCNAATTTTCGACTATATTTCTTCTGACTTCTAGCATTTTAAATAGCTTTAAGAAGAACCAGTGCTGAGTATGAGCAGGCTCATGGTTCTAAATTCCATTCGACACATGTTAAAAATCCCTCAGCAACAGATTTAACTCTTCCGAATCTAACACAAGAATTCCTTTTTTATTTTCAATCTCATAACTACAATATCTTAGTGAACTAAATACCCTTGCTAAACCTAAGACTAATTTTTTAACAAGCCAGCATAGGGAGATACCTTGCATAGTAACCACCTTCTGGGTCATTTCCAACATCATAAAACAATCCTCGGAAATAAACAAAGATGGACCTAGGAGTCTTTTCAGGAATTAAGTGGGCTTGCATTTTCTGAGGAGGAGCATATGGAGGAATTGTAATTGAGCCCTCTTTCAAGCAAAAATGATTCCGTTGTCCAAAAGTCTGAACCAAGGTAGCACGTTGGAGTAAGGGAAGAATTCCTCTTTCAATAGCCTTCTCTTCCTGCAAGGGCACATGTAAAGATATCAAATTTGAACAAATGACAGAAAAATCACTTAGCAGAATACAATATTTAATCATATTGGACAACAGATATACAATAAAGATTGATGCCCATTGGCAATTCAAGAAAACACAAAAATATTGTCAATTGGGTCGAAACAGTTATCAACAAAGAAAAGTTGAGAAGAAAAACAAAAGTAAAAACTACTAACTTGATAATGAAAGCATGCTCCAAAATCATGGGGAACAACAAAAAAGTGGTCAGCCCCTTCTGTTCTATTCCAATAGGGCCAATTTGAAGAAATGAGCTGTATAGCACTTCTCATCATTCGAGGTGACTTAAAAGGCAAGGGGAGGCCATTTGGTGTCAGGTCACAAGTGGTGTATACAGGGGTATAGAACCAATCAGCTTCCTCAGGATTGAGGGTTCGAACAGGGCTAGATAAAAGAAAACGGTGCATAAAGATCTCAGCTGCAAACATGTGGGTGAGGCATCTTGGATCCTTTTGCAGAATTTTCTTGTTGTATTTGCTGGGAAGCTCATACACAAAAACTTTTAACCTTCCCACTGGATCATCTTCCAAGACATCACCAGCACTCCCTACATTCACACAACCCAAGCATGCTTACTGTCTCATATTTACAATTTTGCAGCAAACAAAAGTTTAGTAATCTCAAAATATCTTTATTCTTTGCAGAGATTTTAGGAAGACAAATCCCAATCTGTGAAAAAGGGCTAGCAAAAATAGAACATCAGAAACCTTTTCAGAGTGCCAATATATATGTGCAAATGTTGGGAGCTACATTTTCCTAAAAAAATTAAATAATAAAAAAGTCAAATAATTTGATAACATGGTTTATGTACTAATTCTTAGGACAATGACAATAGAGCCTTATAGCACACGACTCTGAAAAATTATAACTGCACCAAGAGTAAGAAAAAGGAATTTACACCCGACCTGAACTTTTCTTGCATAGCTTTTAATTCAACTCAGTTGACATTGAAACAAAATTCAGAGGACAGATTCAAATATCATTAAATTTCTATAGATCAATAAGGCAGAAAGAAAACCCCAACAGCTCTCGATCAATGATCACAATATTTTCATTTTCTTTTTCTGCTACCAAGCAGTTAAAATTGAACTTTGGATCCACCTTTTTTGTTCAGATGCCCTTACCATTATACCAAGTTTACCTTGACTTGGCTCAATAGTCAAAACCTAGAGCCTTTAACTTGAAGACAGTTCATTGAGGTTACAAATTATCAGTAGCTTTTTACAATTATCTCTATTTCCCAAACCTGTGCAGAAAACAATTACATGTCTACTACTAGATGTTAAAAATGTTAATCTCGAAAATTTCACAAGAATCTGGGACACTGTAAAGCATTCATGGAAGAAGATTATTCTAAAACAATTTGCTTCTAAGGCAACTCCCCATAAATGAAATTTACCATCTGCCTCTTCAAGTGTCTTTTTTATAATCATATCAATACTAACTACACCAAAACCACATGTTGGCCTAATAACATGTTTATCAGGAGCACAATCTATCATGGATGAAGCATGACTAACTCAACACAGAAGACTTTGCTATCCATAGTGAAGCTTTAATTAAGTCTGACCTGACTCAAATTGTACCACAGCATGTGCTTTCATTAATATTTGTTCCCAACAGTGTAGCTGTACCTATAAGTAAAATGTACTGACTGCTTAACGCATTAAGGATAATCCTCATTTCCAGTTGTTGTAGATTATTCAAATATGGTGAGTCAACTCCAGTCAGTAGAAGATCTAATCTTCACTTCTTTTTTTTTTTCCCATTATTTCAATTCTAAAATCTTTGGGTTACAAGTATAAATGTCATCTTCCAATATTTACAACGCAGGTGATTAGTTCCATACATGACAGCTACATGGACTGCTTAATAAACCTTAGAAGATAAAGTGAAGATCAGAAGGCTGGACTCTCATATGAGACAAACTTAGTCAAAAGCCAAGCATATATTCAATTTGAGTAGATTCCTATAAACAAAACCCTAAGTTCAAAGGATTCAACCTATATCAAGCTAAAGGGCTTAAATTTCACCTCAAATCAACAGCAAAAACAACACAAAAGATGCCAAGATGTAAACCGCAGAATCAAACCAATACAAATCATTGACGAGAATAAACACAATAGTTAAATAACTATAATAAAACAAAATCTTACCTGAAATTCTCTCAGTGGGTTGTCTCCTGCCCAGCTCCACAGCATCAATCCTCAATACAAAGACAGTAAAAGCAATCCCAACAAAAATCCACCTCCAAATCTTCATCTTTTTGCTGTTCTTGTACTTCTTCAACAGAATGGAGCCACTGAATCTAATAAAAACTCAAGCACAAACAAGAACCAAAGAAAACAGAGATTTTGAAGAAAGTCCTCAGCAAAGAGAAAAAAAAAAAACAAAGATTTTTGATAGTTGGGATGTCAAAAGAATCAAGCTGTTGAAAGAGATTACTTAAAGTTTGAGATTTAGAGTCCGTGTAAACAAGAAACGAGCTTTCTGTTTAGTTATTTAGGTTGACGGATAAAGCAGAAGAGATTTGATAGAGAAGTTATAGCAAACTAAAAATTTTTCTTTAAAGAAACAGTGAGTGGAATAGATTCTCTGCAATTTGTTATTTATTTATATAGTATTTGACAAGAAAAATAAAAGAAGTGAGCTTTCACTCATTGTATAATTTGCATTTTCCAATTGCTCGATGAGTCATCCATCTTATGCCCATACAAAAAAGGTTTGGCTGTTCAACCTTCAACCTGCTCCATCCCACTCTCTTTATTTAATTTATTTTTAATTTTTAAGTTTTAGTATTATTATTTCCTCTTTCTTACCTGTTCTTTCTATTGACAACTTATAAGATGACACGTGTAGAATAATTTATTGGGCACAATTTAAATTGAAATTATTTTATAATCATATAAGAACCTAAAATTACATAAATATTGAGATACAAATTCGTTTACAATTGTTATCATACAAACTAATCCTTATAATTTTTTTAAATTATTTATATAAAAATATAAAAATAAGATACAATAATATAATATTAATTTATATATGAATAAATTTGTATACATATATAAATCAATCTTTTTAAAATTTTTATAAAAACAAAATTCAAATCTCATAAGCATTATACCATCCCAACAAAAATTTTTTTACTTATTAAATTAACTAACGTCCTCCAATCAAAAAAGAAAGGTATTATTTATATGAAATATATACTATTACATGAATGGATCTTCAAATTCAACAAAATTTTTTTCACAAGAATGGTAATAAATAGAGTGTACAGTTAAAAAATTAAAAAAAAAATTAAACATGGGAACAAAGTTATTGATATAGCATAAGGTGGGTGGGTGGTTGGGTGCCAAGAAATTTGAATGATTTACCATAAAGTATAAATGGTCGGTAGTAAATTTCTTACCAACAAATCCTTAAATTATTCACCATATTAAGAATTAACTAATAAGTTGTTGAGACATTACTTCCACTGTCTTAAATCTGTTTGTGGGGGTCAAAGTAGCAATTTATTATGGTTTGAAATTAATGTATGGTACATGCTTTAAAAAAAATTAATTCTATTCTTTTTGAAATCACTAATTATCATTTTACTTGAATTTGATTGACCATGATTTATTAGAATTAAATTTCATTTATGCATTAAAAAATTATTATTTTATGTTAGAGGTACAATCTCTTCAAACAATGTTGTTTATTGTCCTGAAACAAATAGCTTGTTTTTTTTCACTTTCGACCCACCCTTCTTTAGGCCAAGTAAACATTTTGCTTTCACTCCGTGCATATGTCCACACACATACCCTTTCTCTTCCCTCTAGACTTCTCGCTTGATCGAGTACTCTTAAATACTTTTTTTTTTTTTATTCTATTTCTCTTTATCAAGTTCTCTCAAATAATTTTTTTTTTACTTTTATATTTCTTTTAGTTAAGTATTTTCAAACAATTTTGTTTTCAATCTATTAGATAATTCTTTATTTTATCTACTTTAATTCAAATTCTTTTTGATTTAAACCATGTGATAAATTGTTATTGGAGAATTAATGAATATGCTTGATTTACTAACTTAGGGCGTTCAATTATTTTGTTTTTGAAGTTGAGTTATGGGCATATATTATTAAATTGGGTGTAGATTTTAATTTTTTTGCATGTGTGCATGTTTGTTTTAGTAAGAAGAGTTTATGCGATTGATTTATTTTCTGTATTATTTGCGGGAAGCTTTTGCTTAGTGGAGATTCTAGTGTCGATAAATTATGTAATTACTAGATTTTTACTTCTATGAATGCTATTACTTCCTCTTTTATATGTCTTTTTTTTTTTTAGAGTTTGTTGGGCACAACATTTTTAGAATCCTCTGGCAAGGAAAAAATGGATATTCATATTTTACAAATTTTCCCATTAATGGATGAGTATCTAAAGCTCAAATAGCAACTTTTAAAGGCAATTAAACATGATTTGGATAATTAATTGTGTTAACTATATCATTAAACATGTAAAATTTGAGATATTTAAAATTTGAATGCCAACTTCTAAAGACAATTAAATATAATATGAATAATTAATTGTATTAATTATATCATAAAAAGTGTAAATTTTGAGATATTTGAAGTTTGAATATCATCTTTTAAAAACAATTAAATATGTTAAGAATAATTAATTGTATTGAGTGTATCATAATTTGGATGATTGATTATATTAAGTGTATCATAAAATGTGTAAATTTGGATATATTTAAATGTGTAAATTTTGATATATCTAAAGTTCGAATATCAACTTTTAAATACAATTAAACACGATCTAGATATTGATTATGTTGAAATTATTAACAAATAAGTAAATTTTAAAATATTTAAAATTCAAAAATATCAACTTTTAAAGACAAATTAAACATAATCTGAATGACTAATTGTATATCATAATTTGAATAGTTGATTGTGTTTAGCGTATCATAAAATCAAGAAATCTAAAATATAATTAAGTTTAGATAATGATGTCTAGTGTTAGTTGAAATTATTAGCATGAATTTATAATTTTAGCTGCACAAGTTTATTACTTTATTGCTTCCTTGTTACTTTTATTTTAGCTGCGAGTAATTTGTTGATTTGTGTCTAGAGAGCTACATTAGCACCATTGGAGTTGGCTATGTAAGTAATTTGCTTCTTATTCTCGGTCTTGATGTGTGAGTGCAGAAAATATGTTTTGTGGCCCTAGGAAATAATTTTTACATATTCAGCCAGAGAGTTTAGTTAAAAAGGTTGGCGATGAACCTAAGGGGCATAATTTTTAATATGATTTGTCAAAATGATATATTTCGAAATATATTTGTATTTTAAATTAATATAAAATAATATAATTATTAAATAAATAATATAATAAAATATAATTAATAATTATATTAAATTTAAATTTAAAAATTTTGATATGTGAATGTATTTATAATACGATTAATTATTTTAAAATTTATAATATACTAACTCATTTACATCACGATTAATTATTTAAAAAATTAAAATATATTAATTTATTTATAATTTAATAAATTTATTTTATATTTTTTATAATT
>CP135531.1:9880623-9921632 GCA_032402905.1 Khaya senegalensis | reverse complement strand
TTTTTTTTTTGGGTCATGGATTTTAGAAAATAAATACATCCTTAATATATTATAATTAAACGATAAAATGTGCAAAATCTACTGCACTTTTGTGCGTGCATGCTTTTCCCACTTACAAAATGTAAACGGCAATATAAATTTGATTTTGCTATTCACAAGAAGGGTCTATTTTACACACAAGTAGTTATTTTGCATACACTCAGATCCAATGGGGACAGGAACTGTTTTTAACATGTTGATTGAAGATAATGTGGTGCAGATCATAAGTAGGAAAAGCATCAGGCAATCATATCAAGCTCCCACATGCCAGCTCAATAAATGCATAAAAATGAAGATGTAGTAGTCAAATCGTACTCAACACCAGCTCAGCTTCTAAAGAGTGATCAGCTTGCTTCACCAGCAATGAAGATAGTGAGCTGCAATTACAGGCAGAAGCTAAGTTATCATTTGATGAGCTGGGCCAGGTGGAATCAGTTATAAGTTAGTAACATAATGAAAACTTGTAACCGGATTTCCACAAAATTGTTAGAAGATATTTATAGAGTTTTTTCTTTTTTTTTATGTAAATTGTAATTAGTATAAATAAGTCTTGTATCCTCTCTTTTCATTAGTTAATGGAATAAGAAAAGCTTTACAAATCAAATTCTCTCTTTTTAACTTACAACTTTTTCTCTAACCAAACACTCCAGATCTTTATTAAAATTGTTTAGTATTGTTGGCATTTTTTGAAAAAATGGTGTTACCAATCTTGTTGTAACAGTCAATGTTGATTGATGTTGGTTAAAATGCGGTACTGTTTATTTGCATTTTTAATAAGTTTTACATTTATAGAATTTGTAGGTTTTTTTTTTTTTTTTAATTATGTTAGGTATTAGTGATATTTTTATTAATTTAAAAATTTTAGATTAGAATATTTTTGACTAATAGAATTAAAGAACAAGTAGAATTCTATTTAATAAAGAATTTTTTTAATTAAAAAATTAAATTTCTTATTAGTTTAAAAAACAAAATCACACAAATCTTAAGATTATATTTATACTATATACAATTGTTTTATGTCTCTTTTATAGGGATATTGAAAAGAAACCCATAAACAATAAAAGTCAGTGTGTTGCCACAAATTTTTTTTTTTTTTTGTATTTTTCAAATTATTTGTATGTCATTTTCATGAGTTACAAGAAATAACAACTTAGTAGATATTATGAATATGTAATATCTATTTTTATAAATTTACAAAGAATATTTTTAAATGTTGTTAAACGAAGATTTGTACTTATTGAAGAGAGTTTAATAATAATTAATAAAAAAATTTTATTAGATTAAATCGAAAGGAGTTCGACACATTAAGATAAAGAAATTTCTCTAAATAAAATCATCTAACAATATTCAAGAATAGGGTGACAAACATAAGAGAAAATTTTTATTTGTTTAAATTTATTAATATTTATAATTATTGCTTTCTTACTGGATTATTTTTCTGAGATATAGTCTTATGAACATAGAATTGAAAATTTTTAACTATGTTAAAATTCTATAATAAAATTTTATTTATTCTATATTATTACTTATTTTACTTAATTAATTAGTTAAAATCAATTAAATTTAATGAAGGTAAACACAAACAAATCTAACAAAGATAATTGTAATTGGCGCTATCAGTTTCACTGACTTCAAGTATAGTTCAATTTGAAAAAAAAATGAACTTACCAATGCAGATGAAAAAATTTCTCACAAATTTCTCCATTTTCGCTCAAATTCGGATGTAGATCCTCTTGTTTATTGAACTAATAAGCAGCATATTCCAATCATAAGACAGGATTCATCTTAGCCACTTTTCTCTTTCTCATTATTCCCTCTTGAGGCCCATGTAAATCCCATTACAACACTTGCAAAGAACATATTATGCAAGTACTCAGATCTAAATACTTCCTGCAGGTCGCAAAAGAGCCCAGCAAGCTTAATACAAAGAACATGATGTATTTTTAAGTGTGGCACTCTACAAGGTCTGGCTTCTTCTGGTACTATATTCGGCACAGGAGCTGCTCAGGCTGAAAGCTGAAGAGGTCGGCCTCATGGGAGGTTAACGAAAGAAAATCTACCGAGAATCGCTTAGCATAACCGTAAACACTTGTCAACAATGAAAGGGAGGCATAAACAAATCCTCCCACCTGTCAAGATGAAGAAGACAATGCCTGCTTATTGGGGTAGTCTAATTGTTATCAATCACGTGTCCTGCTCATAAAATTGCCTGCCAGGCAGGCAACAAAAGAGGAAAAAATTAACTGAAATGAATTTCGTACAATGGATATCCAAATAATGAAAATAAAACAATGAAAGTTTTAAAAACAAAGAATAGCACATGTCGTATGGGAGATTGCATGCGAAACTACATGAACTACCATAGGCACTGAGCTTTGATCTTTACGTGTCATTCCAGCTATTCTAATCAATGCCATTAAAACAGTCTGAAAGGGTTTAGATTCGTGACGCTGAGATAACAACGAAGTTTTAAGTTTCAAATTATTATTGGAAGGGATCTGACAGGAGACTGCATAAAGAATTAAATTCAATATTATACTTGGTATATTGGTTTATTTGAAAGTTATATATGGTCGGACTAACAAAAACAATGCAGCTTGTCAAATACATAGGAAATGAATTATTCCTCACAATACTAGATCCTCGACGATTTTCAGAGGGAAAAAGATATGCAACATATCAATGATAAGATTTCACTTATATGACCAAAAAAAACAAAAACAAAAACAAAAACTAATATTACTTCGAGGGCTCAATATACTGTTTACAGTAATGCCACTCAAGGAAGACACTGCTCAACAGATCTATCCCATACAAATTCCAAAATCAATTCAGAATTGAAGTTCCACAAACAGAACAATTATTACCAAGTATCTA
This sequence comes from Khaya senegalensis, assembly GCA_032402905.1. Lineage (NCBI taxonomy): Eukaryota > Viridiplantae > Streptophyta > Magnoliopsida > Sapindales > Meliaceae > Khaya > Khaya senegalensis. The sequence goes on along the minus strand of CP135531.1, from coordinate 9,918,716 downwards.
GGGACTTGACTACCATTAGTCTCCACAGGAACATAAACCACCTTCGAACCGGCGAAAACGGATCCGATCCCTTGCTGTAATAACTCTACTTAATAACCTCGAAATCATTTTTGTCCAATTGTCACAGTTATGACAGATCCTGGAGATTTTTGACATCCTAATTTCTGTTCCAGTATTTGTTTTTAAGTTCCCATAGGCTCAAGCCAACTTTTCAATGTGATGGTACAAATTTACCCCCTTTTCCACTTCAGAGACATCCATCGAAACCAAATCTGTGGCAGGCAGATATCCCTCCGACTTTGTCCGCAGATCAAACCTCCCTATACTTCGTCCATTGCTTCCGATTCAGGATGAGATCTATTACCTGAGTGAGAAAGCTTGAAAAATAGTGTGTTTCTTTACTAAGAAAATGAGAGAAAATGTACGATGAATTTTAGAGAGAACTTTTGTTATTAATACTGTCTTCAATAGAATGAATACTGGTATTTATATACAGCCTACTAGATTCTTCTATAACTAACTATCGTTTACAACAATTAGTTACTTAATCACACTCAATTATAACTAATGAAGCCACACAACCAACTTCAAAACAGCTCAACTTCCTCAACTGAATTACTGGAATTCAATCCCATGCTACTGCAGTACACTACTCCTTAGCTCAAGTGCATGATATTCAGCTCGACAATCTCTGTACTTAGCTTCCTTGATGAACAACTCACTGACATGCTCTCACAACCTGCTGTGGCACCTTCCAACGCCAAGCAACTCTTTCCTTGAATTTTACAAACTCCTTTCATCTTCCTTATTTCTCTCACTGTCTGTTCTGTATACCATCTTTATAGTGACCAATACAGATTTGAAAGCATGACAAAGTCCCTCGCCATGATACGTGATATATTTGCAATGGCAACTTCACCCAGTTCTTGTTTTTTGTAAGTTCTACAAGCACTAAGAAGAGCCCTCCATATCACAACATCTGGCTCCATTCTCATTGAACTAATTATGTCATAAGCCTCTTTAACATGTTCAGCTCAACCTAAGAGATCAACTATTGCCCCATAATACTCGGGTTGTGGGTGAATTGAGTAATGACTTTTCATAAGATCAAAGCATTTGCGACCCACTTCAACCATACAACAGTGGCTACAGGATGTTAAAAGTGCAATGAAGATTGTGGCAGTAGGTAAAACATTTTCCACCTCCATTTTTGAGAATATAGCGATTGCATCAATGGCATGTCCATGATATCCTAGCCCACTAATCATTACGTTCCAAACACACACATTATTTTGTTGGACACTACCAAAATCTTCTTTTGCTTTTGGAATTTTACCACATTTTCTCAATCATCAGATTATGCACCCAAAGAACATGATTAAGAGTTACAAGTCCTGCGCACCCAGTAATAATGGATGCAAAAGTAAGCTTATCTGGTTCACCAATTGGGCTAACCATTTTCCTGAAGAATTTTGACGCCTCATCAAAGCGTGCATTTCTAACAAAACCTCCAATCACTGAGTTCCACGATACCACATCTTTAATTGGCATTTTTCAATCTTGGCAATATCACGTTCTCCAAGTTTCATACAATTCCTTAAAATTATGTTCATAGTCACCAAATGATTTCCAACGGATAAATTTATCTAGAAATCGGTAATGAAGACTGATTTTATCACAACGCAAACAAGCTGCAATCGGAGAAGCTATAATGGTTGGGTAAGCTTCATAATCACGTTTAATAATTCTTGTGCAGGTTTCAGTAACGGTTTTTAGATCCAAGCAGCACTTGCAGGATTCCAGAACACGGCACGGGGCCTGCAATCTGCAGGATCATGGAAGAAACAATCAACATACAGCTTAAAAAAGATCGTCAAGAGGAGCCCTTCAAAGAGTATATTTAGGTATATGGGTGCGTAATAAACATTAGCTGTCAAGTAAAAGTGGATGTTTATCCCAAACTTTTAAGTATTATGCTTTCAAAGTTAAACTTAAGCACAACAATCCCAAACATTCCCCAGGTTCTGGCGATAAAATATTACTCAAACTTTGGGAAACAAAGTTAATAAAATGGATACAATGGCAACACTTTTTAACAATATATTACCAAATTGGGCCAAAGACCAATAATTAAATTAACAGACGCTAACCAATTGTTGATATATACATAGATACATAATGAGTTGACGCAGAGAAGAAACTCAATAGTTCATAGCAGCAAACATCATAATTCTTAATCAGTTCACTTAATCAGTGATGAAAATGTAGATGGGTAAGCTTTACTCATCGGGTTGCAATTCACTTCAAAACAGATAAAAAAATAAAAATCAAGAACTAAACATATAATGAATTTCAGCGAAAACCAGGTAAAAAGACACTTGCTTCGACGCCAAAGCACACAGTAGATTGTACTTAAAAATCATGCTTTGGATAAAAGTACCGATTTATAACAACTAAATGACAAACATGGCCGTACAAAACAAAAAATAAGGAAAAAAAAAAAAAAAAAGTTGTAAAAAGAGGGAAAGGAAATGGGCACCCTTACTTTCACGTTGAATATCTTAAAGAGCACGGGGGGAGCTAGTGCATTCGACTGTTGAATTTGTTTAAATATAATTATGCATGAAGAAGATATAAATTGTGCATAAAGCTTAGAGATGCATGTTGACTATGTGTATAAGGCAGTAGCTATGGCCCCGCGATCCCAGCAACTCAAGGCTGTAGCGCCCGAAGCACAAAAAAGAGAAGCCAAGGCAGAAGCCTTGGCGCCAGCCTCACAAGGCCATAGTGCCAGGCACTCTATTTTCGTCGTTTGAGAGCTATATACACAAAGCTACACAGTCCTGGCTGAACAATTATGACTCTTCAATGTGTTGTTTTATATTTTGATTCAATTTACATCATTGATTAAAAATTAATTTAAACTTAATCTAATGATTATATATGAAAAGATATCGTAAAAAAGATATCCTCAATAAAAATTGTATGCATATCTATAAATAGTAGCATGTGATGGCTTCTAAAATTTACAAAATATATATAATTTTTTTTTTCCGTATTCTTTTTCTTAAGTACCAATTGTGTTCTTATTATTATTATTATTATTATTATTATTATTATTATTATTATTATTGTAAATTCTTCACATTGCTTGGTGTTAAATTCGTTAAGACTTGTCATATGTTGAAAATAGTTTGTTAGTAAAATCTCAAAAGCAATCTCAATTTAAGAAGGGGTTAATAACACTTTAAGGAAAGAGTATTTTATATGTGTTTCAAGTCTTCATCAACAATATTTTTCCAACAATCTTAAAACATTATCAGCCATGGAAATTGAAACTTATATTGCAACAATCAAACTCATGAATCAAGACATCGTCAAGTTGGATCATTTTGATGGAACAAATTTCATTCACAAGCCAGCCAAATTGAAGTTCTTATTGACTGTTCTAAAAATTTTCAATGTGTTTTATCCAAATTTGGAACCAATTCCAGAACCTACTGTAAAAAAATATTAATCAAATGAAGGCTCAACAATAAAAATGACTTGAAGATAAACTTATATATCATGGCCATATTCTAAATGCACTTTCATACTATTTATATAATCTCTACATCAACACACTATATGCAAAAGAGATTTAGAATGCATTGAAACTCAAATATAAAGTAGAAGAGGAAGGTACAGAGAAATTTTTAATTTTTACATATTTTAATTTCAAAATGCTTAATTATAAACCTATTTTGCCTCAAGTGCATGAGTTACAAATTATTGTTAACTAATTAAGGGTTGTGAAAATTGAACTTCTAAAAATTTTCAAATTGGTGCAATTATTGCAAAGTTACTACCAACATAGAAAAGCTATAGAAAGAAAATTCTTTTTACAAATTCAAAGATTTTTTTGTAGAATAGATTTAGAAATATCTTCAAATTGAAGAAGAATTAATGGCAAGAGATAAAGTTGAAAATCCTTATGATGGCACTTTAAAAGCCAATGTCATGAACAAGCTTAAATATCTAAAGAAGAGTAACTAGAATTTAGGTCCCATGGCTGTAAAATTCAAAAAATCCCTCAATAATAAAAAGGATCATGCTTTGCCTACGGCAAATCAGAACATTATCCCCAAAATTGTAAATTTCGAAAGAAGCCAAATGAAGAGGCAAATGTGAATTCCATTTAAAAAAAGGAGATTATCGCTATTGTGAGCGAAATTAATACTATTCAAGACAAAATTCTATGATGGTGGTATAATACTTGTCCCACTGTTCATGTCTTCTATGATATGTTATTATTTAAGACTTATTAAAATATCATTAATAGACAAGAGATATAAATGAAAAATGAAGTACACTCCAAAATGATTGGCAAAGGGAGTGTGAAACTTGTTTCACTTTAGGAAAGAAAATTATCTTAGCAAATATACTTCATTTGCTTGATATGAACAAGAATTTAGTTAGTGGGAATCTTTTAAGAAAACTTGGAATTAAATTTGTATATGAATTGAGCAACTTAATTTTGTCCTGAAGCAATACTTTTATTGAAAAAGGCTATTCCAATGAGGAAATGGTCAAGCTATGTATTATTGGCAATAATTATACAAATATTTTTTCTACTTATATTCTTGACTCTAATTCTTTGTGGTATGGTAGATTAACACATATTAACATTTTTACTATAAAAAGAATGATTAAATGTGGATTAATTGCTTGTGATGATAATAAGTTTAAAAAATGTGAGATATGTATTAGATCTAAAATGATTAAGAAACTTTTTCATAGTGTTCAAAAACTTCTTAATTGTTAGATATTGTGTATTCTAATATTTGTGAACTAAATGGTATGTTTACTAAAGGAAAAAATAGATATTTTATTACTTTTATTAATAATTTTTAAATATATTCATATGTATATTTAGTAAAGCATAAAAATGGGGCATTTAATGTGTTTAAATGTTAAAAAGCAAAAGTAGTAAATCAATTAGGTAGAAAAATTAAAATTCTTAAAAATGATAAAGAAGAGAACTATTTTCTAAATGATTTTAATATTTACTATGAAGAGCATGGTATTATACATCAATATTCTACACCACACACACCTGAACAAAATAGTTTATTAGAAAGAAAAAATAAAATATGTCTTAAGATGATAAATGCAATTAAATATAGAATTGCCATTTAATTTGTGAGAACAAAAAACTTTCCTTGTTATATGTCATATTTTTAATAGAATTCCTTTAAAGAAAAACAAAGTCATTGCATATAAGTTATGAAAATGAAGAAAACTCAATGTTGGTTATTTCAAAGTGTGAGGGTATCTTTCATATTGCAAGAACAAAGATCTTAGAATGACTAATTTAGGTTCAAAAGGAATCAAACATGCATTTTATAGGATATGTTATAAATAGCAAGGTATAAATACTTTTAAATCAATAGTCAAATGTAATAATAGAATCCAAAGATGTGGAATTCTTTAAGAATTTTTTTTTTTTTTTTTTGAAAATAATTCTCAAATTTTCAATAAAGAGTATCAAGTTAAGACTCATATAGATAAAGGATTAAAAAACAAAAGAATTAAAAAAAAAAGATTTAGTACCACACTAATGGAACTTTTGATACATTTAAGTTAGATCATAGCTAAAGAATTTTAACAAAAAGAAGGAATTGATTATTTTGATACATATGCACCTATAATACAAATAACTTTTATTAGAATATTGTTTGTTTTAACATTAATACATAATTTATATGTTCATTAAATGGATATGAAAATAATATTTTTAAATGGTAATTTCAATGAAGAAGTTTACATAGAATAACTAAAAGGTTTTAGTCTACTAGAAAATGAACATAAAGTGTGTAAATTTGTTAAATTTTATATAGTTTGAAACAAACAACCAAACAATGCATGAAAAGTTTGATTCTATTATTCTGTTAAATAATTTTATTCATAACATTACTAATAAATGTTTATATACAAAGGAATGTAATAATTGTACTATTTTTGTTTGTCATTATGCTAAAGATATGTTAATTATAAGTAATGACACGAAAGATATAATAAAAATGAAAAGATTTCTATCTTCCACATTTAAAATGAAAGGTCTTGATCAAATAGATACCATTTTAGGCATCAAAGTTAAATGAAATATTAAGAGTTATGCACTTAATCAATCGCACTATATGGAGAAAGTGTTATACAAGTTTAATCACTTAAAGATTAAAAGTACAAATACTCTATTTGATCCAAGTATAAAATTGGTTAAGAGTGAAAAAAAAGTGGTTGCACAAATTAAGTATGCAACTATTATTGGTTGTCTAATGTATGCAGTACAATGTATAATACTCGATATAGTTTTTGCAATTAGTAAACTAAGTAGGTTTATTAGCAATTCTAGTGTTGAACATTAGAAAGCCACTGATAAGGTTCTTGGTTATCTTAAGAAAACTAAAAATTTTGACTTACAATATTCAAAGTTTTCTGGTGTATTAGAAGGATATACAGATACTAGTTGGATATCAAGTGTAGAGATAATAAGTCTATCATAAAATGGGCATTTATTCTAAAAAAAGGTGTAATATTTTAGAAATCCAAGAAATAAATATGTATAACACACTCAACCATAGAATCGCCAATTTCTGTTTTAACAGCAACAGGGAATGAAGTAAAGTGGCTAAAAAATATTCTATTAAAAATTACACCGATCTCAAAGAATATATCAACATTATCTATATATTGTGATAGTCAAGCTACTTTAGCATGTGTATATAGCGAAATGTATAATGGTAAGTTTAGACAAATTAATTTCAGACATTGTTATGTGAGAAAATTAATCAAAAATGAAATTGTTTCTCTCATTTACGTGAAATATAAAGGAAATCTAGCAAATTCATTTACCAAACCTCGAATGAAAGACTTAGTTAAATCAACATCTAAAGGGATGACACTAAAATTCTTAAATTGAGTAATCTAACAATGATGGCAACTTAACCAAACACTAAATAAAATTAGCATATGGTTCAAAGGATAAAAATAAGTTATTGAATTATAGACATTTTAACACTAAATAAGAAAAAACCTTATTTAAGATAATTATTGCTGATTGCTACAAAAAATGGATGAGTTTAGTTTAACTTTTGATGAAGTTTAGTCAATAACTGACAAGTGTCTTAAATGTAACAATGATATTAGAATAACTTTACCTATAAGAACTTAAAAGTGGTACTGTTTCAAATAAAAGATGGAGTTTTTTCTCTTAAAAATTTATGAAATAGAATAAGCATATAGTTATTAAAAGTGTTAAGCAAGTTTAATATAAAATATAAGATCACATGATTATTTATATGTGTGAAGTTACTGATTTTATCAAAGAAATAATTAGTTCATAGCAACAAGTTACCTAGAATTTTGACAAACACTTTATGACTCTTACATTGAGGTAAAATTCAAATTGAAAAATAGTTTACTATATTTATAAACATCATTTTATTTGTAGAAAAAAAAAACTTAATTATATTTAAATAAATGCAGGATTATTGAATATGTTTAAACATAATTATGCATAAAAAAATATATAAATTGTGCATAAGGCTTAAAGATGCATGTTAATTGTATATGTATAAGGCAATAGGTATTATACCGTGGTCCTAGCAACTAATGGCTATGAAGCTTGAAGCATGGAAAAGAAAAGCCAAGGCAAAAGCCTTAGTGCCAAGCATTCTATTTTCGTCATTTAAGGGTTATATACATAGAGTTGTAGCATCGATTTTTTAAGGTCGCAACATTGGCTAAATAGTCATGATTCTTTAATGTATTTTTCATATTTTGATTTAATTTGTACTATTGATTAAATTTAAACTTAATTCAATGGTCATAAATAAAGAGATATCATAAAAGAAATATCCTTATAAAGAATTGTATGCATAATTATAAATAATAGTATGTGATGACTTCTAAAATACACAAGATATACATAAAGTTTTTTTTTTTCTTTTCCAAAAATACAAATTATATTCTTATTTCTTTATAAATACTTTACTATTATTTGGTGTCAAATTGGTTAAGACTTATCATATTTTAGAAGCAATTTGTTGATGAAATTTCATAAATAATCTAAATTTGAAAGGGGACAAATAATACTTTAAGGAAAGCGTATACTATATATGTTTCATATTGGTATATGCCATAAATTTAATAATATTTTGAACGTTTAGCACATTTGTATTATGATATTTTAATTTATATATATCATTTAATTATTTCATTATTATATATCTGTGTGTTTAATAAATGTAATAATACTTTTAGAATAGTAAGTTCAATTAATTAGATACTATTCTTAAATGTCTCTAGTTAAGTATTGTTGTGAATAAAGTAATAATAATATATAGAGGCTGGTCTGTATAATAATTGATAATAACATGTATATATATTATAATATAATATATCAAGTCAATATATGAGTATATGTTAGAGAACTAATATACTAGATCGACCTATTGTAAGAACACTATGTGAATTATTATATAAGTATCATAAGTGATTCCCATAATGATAATAGTATATTTAAAATATATAAATATAAAATTTAAAATATATAATAAATAATACTTAAAATTAAAAAATTTATAATAATTAATGTAAAACTTAAAAAATTAAAGAATACTAGTGTTTAGTGATTTAATTGTATCATAATTGATTTTTAAACAGTTATAATAATGCAATGTATAAAATAAATAATAAATAATATTTAAAATATAAATAAAAAATTTAAAAAATAATATTAAAAATAGAATAAAAAATTTGTAATAATTAATATAAAATTTAAAAAATGATTATAAAGATATAGTGAACTATATGGTAGACGATCCTCTCATTTAATATTTACTTGTTCTTTTTAAAATATAAAGAATCGATGGAAGTAGGATTTTACTGACCGGGTTAATCTGGAATCTGGGTCAAAGGCTGCGGAAGACGACAATTTCAATTTCTTCGGTACGGTAGGCTGCAGAAGATATTCTCTTCTTTTTTTTTTTCTTAACTTAAAATAATAAATTAAAAAGCGAACAAAACAAATCATGTGGAGAAGGGGTGGAGGATAGAAGGAAGAAAACTGTTTACACGTAAGCTACAGCCCGAGTTGAGGGAATCGACTGGGTCGGACATCAGACCCATCCGACAGGTTCGTCACGTGTCATTAGTCCATTGACAGAGAAATTTACCTTCTGGTTGAGGGACCGAAAGTTATAAATTACTTTCTGAAAGAAGAGATAATAAAGAAAAGAAGAGATACACGCGTACATATCTCACTCACGAGTGTACTGTTCTTACCTGAAAAATAAACAAAAGAAAAATAAAAAACTTAACATCGCGGGATTACTAATACCATTAAGCATTCTGACACTAACCGTTGGTTAACGACACGTGGCAGGCAGTAGGGGATATTAGATCAAGAGCCGTACAGGTAATCTTAGGGGTGTGGATGGGAACAAACGCACTTGATTGTGGCACCATAATCTAAGATATGTTAGCGTTTTGAAAGTACAAGAAACAGTCTTTTTCAGAGGGGAGAGAGAGAGAGAGCTTCGGCAAACTGACTCTGCTGAAACGCCTTATGGTTTTCTGTACTTTCTCTGCAATCGCCAACACCAAGGAATAGTATAATTATATAGATATAAATATAATATATTACTTAATAATTTCTCTTTTTCCTCTCTCTCTCTCTCTCTCTCGTCCCATTTACTTGGCTGAGTTTCATCTCAATTTACAAGTTTCCCCTTGTGTGCATTCTGAGTCTCAACTCTGGCGCAGGCTGCAGTGTCAGTGGGCCTAAGCGCTTAGCCATTCTAACTTGCCAGCATTCTAAAGCCATCTTAAAGTTCTTTGCTGCCTGTAGTCTCGCCATCAACTGTTTGAAACTACTTATTACTATTAAACTTTGCAAACATGACTATATTTAAATAGATGTTGAGTACTTTGTAATTTCAAACAAACAATACTTTAAAAAGTTTTGGGTGATTATGTCTCTCGCCAAAAGATAAAAACAAAGGTAATGTTGCAATGTTTTGTAGTCATGTACACATTCATATTTCATATATATACCTCCTGAATATTCACTATAATTAATATTAGAAGATTTAGTTACACCCAAACCCTATCCGATTCCTGTACTCAATTAGATAATATTTACTTACTCTCAAACGAGAGAAATCTATTATTCCTAGGGAATTCAAACTCCCAATGCAAAGGACATGCTTAGCTAAATTAAGTTCATTAAAATATAATGCTCTAATTTTTTAAACGAGACGACTTTTGGTGTTATTGATTGAATATATATATATATATATATATATGATGTAAAACATGTTATATTGTTTAGTATTTTAGAGTTAAAAATGTTATAAAATTTAGAATTTGCAATATATTTAAATGTTATAACATGATTAATTGAGTTTACATAAGTGAGTGTATGTGTCTCTCTCTCTCTATATATGTATATCACTAGACAGAGAAATGCAAGAAGTAAAGAGGTAGATAAAAGGACATACCAGGGCATTTTCGTACTTGTACTAGGGAACGTGGATCTGTCTAACGAAAGCATATCATGCAACTCCAACGAAGTTGCAAACTCATGCGTAACTAGAAAACAGCCAAAATCTGGCACGCTCAGGTCCATGACACTTACCACTATTAAACTCCGGATAATCCAATCACCAGTAGGTGGCTATAGACAAGAACCATACGTAAACACGTCAACCTCTCACTATTGAACTTTAATTAATAGTTGTACGACACCAAATATAGTTAGAATGACGTGTCAAAATTTGAGTGGACGATAAATCTCGTGAGGAAAATGGGGATTGCAAGGGAGCCAAAACGACTCACTTTGACTGGTTAGTTTCCAACTGCCAAGTTCCAAACTAATGAAACATGAACCAGATTTCGTTCTCTCAGATTTCCCATCAGTCACTTAAGGGCAGTTTAGTGAACAGAAATTCAGTTTCCTTTACAGCAAATTTCACAGCTCCGTAAGTGCCTAGACAAGAAGACAGAGAGAGAGATGGACCCTGAAGCGTTCACTGCGAGCTTGTTCAAGTGGGACCCACGAGGAGTGGTGCAGCCACCGAACCGCGTGCTGGAACCAGTGGCGCAACCACCAGCGCCACTAGGAACGGCAGGTTTTCCGGTGGTGCGTCCGAGGGATCTGGGTGGGCTGGAGGAGTTATTCGAGGCTTATGGGATAAGGTACTACACTGCTGTGAAGATAGCGGATCTTGGGTTCACGGTGAACACGCTGCTAGACATGACAGAAGAGGAGCTTGATGAGATGATAAACAGCTTGGGTCAGATATATAGGTGGGAACTGCTTGTTGGAGAAAGGTATGGTATCAAAGCTGCTGTGAGAGCTGAGAGGAGAAGGCTTGAAGAGGAGGATTTACGAAGGCGTCACCTGCCGTCTGGTGATACTGCCAACGTTGTGGATGCTTTGTCCCAAGAAGGTATAAGGCCATTCTTTCCTGCTACTGTTAGTTTTTAGCTACAACAAATATATATATATATATATATATCTATATCTATATATATAGGGGTCAATTTTAATGCCATTTTTCGTTTTCTTTTTTTCTTTTCGTTGAAGTTCTTAATAAGAAAGGAAAAGGAGCTCCAACTCCAAGAAATATAGACTTGAACAAAAGATTTTTAGGTTAGTGCGGACTATTTGTTTGAGGGTCGCATCTTCACAGCGAAACTTTGTAATTTTACTAGCTGTTCTAGGGCTTTTTTTTTTTTTTATTGGTTTTGCCCTTAGCTTCAAGGTCCTTACCTGTTATATATTTGTAGAGCAACTATCTATTCTATAAATGAAATTTTAAACCAAATCGCTCATTTATCTCCTTCCCACAAATGTATTTTGCATATATCACGTAACTATAGAAGTTCTCTTATAGAATATACATAGCATATGTAAGTGTAACGTTTATTTATTTGTTTCTTTGTGGGTGGGGCTGTGATTTTCTCGGGTAGGGTTATCCGAGGAGCCGGTGCAGCAAGAGAAGGAGGCGGCAGGGAGTGGAGGAGGAGGACCCTGGGAGGTGGCGGGAGTGACGGCGGGGAGGAAGAAACAGAGGCGGAGGAAGGGGCAGAGGAAGGTGGTGGATGTTAATCTTGAAGACGAGAATGAGGACGATGAATACGGTGGTGGAGGCATTGAGAGACAACGGGAACACCCATTCATCGTTACCGAACCTGGTGAAGTGGCACGTGGTAAAAAAAACGGCCTTGATTACCTCTTTCATCTCTACGAGCAATGCCATGATTTCTTGATCCAGGTCCAGAATATCGCCAAGGAGCGAGGAGAAAAATGCCCCACTAAGGTAAACTTCAATCTGAACCGTCCATTTCATTTTCAGATTAAAGTTTAATCTAAACCGTCGACTACGAGCAATGCCGTAATTTCTACAACACTCATTTGCTTTCATGATGACTTGTGAGCGATGACTCAGTTGCTGGTGCTTGCTCCGTTGTGAAATGTGATAAGCTGTTGTTACTAAAAATATGACAAGTCACGTACGGGCTGGTGCGGTGTGGCCTGTTAATTGTGGGCCAGAAATTGCAGAAGAAAATTTAATAATTCGCTACCTTTTTACAAGTTCGTACAGTGAATTGGCTTGTCCTGGTTGTGATAATCGGATGATAATTGATCACGTTCTGCAACTATACGGTCTGCAGGATTTCGCTATATCCTTCGGTTAAAAAAGTGTCAACCAAGTTCATTAGACACAGAAAACTTCATTGTATACTCAGGATAGCGACCAGAACCCTGTTTCAGTGTTTTGTGCCAGTGGCTTCTAGCCCGGAAAATTTGATCTATCCCAAAAAAGTTAAATAATAAATTATAGGGTGGTTTGTCCACTACAAAAGAGAATCCGTAATCTGAAAGATTATGAGTTTAATATTTGTATGCTAATTGCAGGTGACAAATCAGGTGTTTAGGTTTGCGAAGAAGGCAGGAGCAAGCTACATAAACAAGCCAAAAATGCGACACTATGTGCATTGCTACGCCTTGCACTGCCTGGACGAGGAAGCATCAAATGCACTGAGGAGAGCATTCAAGGAGAGAGGAGAGAACGTTGGGGCGTGGAGACAGGAATGCTACAAGCCTCTTGTGGCCATAGCAGCACGCCAAGGTTGGGATATCGATGCCATTTTCAATGCTCATCCCCGTCTGTCTATTTGGTATGTGCCCACCAGGCTCCGTCAACTTTGTCATGCTGAGCGCAACAGCGCTGCCGCCGCAGCTGCTGCGTCTAGCTCCGTTTCTGGTGGGGCTGAACATTTGCCTTTCTGAAGCCTTTCGCCGTGACCAGTTTGCTTATTGAAGTTGAGAGAGCCTAATTACATATATAGGTTGTATGCCAATTCTTAGAGAATGTTTGAGAGGGACTTCACCTTGGACTTATAGTAGCTAATTAAAGTCCATCACATTAGCATTTCACTTGTAAAAGTTTGACACTAGTTCGTTTATTTTTATTTGTTGCTTCTTTAGACAGGGCACATCTTTGAATCTCCAAATCTTTATGTTTCCCTGTTAATTTTAAATAATTAATGTTTAGTATTGAAAAATAATAACAATAATAATAATTAAGATATGCTTATGAATAATAACATTAATTAAAATAAGTAAATAATTTTTTTTTTTTCATATTATATATGGACGAAGATAAATTATTAGAATGGTTGTTGGTTCAATTAATCAAATTTTTTGAGTATGTTTGGATTTGAATGTATGATTAAATTAAATTTTATTAATATAATTTAGTTTATTTAAGTTAAATTTTAAGAAAGATATGAGATTAATGTAAATTTATTTTATATACATATATATATATATATAATATTGGTAATTTTTTATACCATTCATCAAATTAACATGAACTTGATATAAATTTACAAATTTTGGTTAACATAAAAGAATATAATTATTAATTAATAAACATAATACGGCATAATAAATAATTGTGTCAAATTCGAGTTTAAAATTTTTGACATATAAATTTATTTATAATGAGATTAATTATGTGATTAATTATAATACATTAATCTATTTACAATTTTATAATTTTATTTTATTTTATTTTTAAACTAATTTAATTATATTTATTATTATTTAAAAAGTATTTAATTATATTTAAAATAAATTAATTAGTATTGATATATATAATATTATAAATATTATAGAAATATATTACAATATATAAAAATATATATATATTAAACATATAACACAATTATAATCTATTTAACTATTAATTAATTGTATCAAATTATAATTTTAATTATAATTTTTAATTATTAATATAATAATTAAACAAATCAAATTTAAATTGATCTTCATTTGATATAATACAAATACAATTTACACAAATACAATACAATAATATGAATTAACGCTTTATTTTCATTGTATTGCCTTTTACTCAAATGGAAACTTTATTCACTATTTCACGTTCGACTAATTTCTATTTTTATCCTAGTAAAAAACTTGGGTGCCAAACATACGCTTCACTCTACCAACAACAAAAATAGCTTATTGACACAACATATGAGGTGTACAAGTTGTGAGTTAAAAACCTTAACTCACAATGATATTTTTGGCAACCTAATATGCATGTCATGTGGAGTTGTTCAAGCATTTGACAACTACGATGCGCAATTACATGGCCACGATGGCCCCATTGGAACTTATGTCCACGTTGATACTTCAAGTACGAGATCTGCCTTGAACTACAAAGATAAACAACTCCATGAATCTCAAAAGTTAATGAATGAATTACTTACAAACTATATTAGAGAGGTCTATTAGAGCAAAGTAGTTATTGAACATTAGATGTAGGGATCTCATCAGTGATCAAATAGATGCAAAGTATATAATTAAAACAATATTGAAATATGTTAAAGAAAGTGCTTAAGTCATTGTGCTTAAGATAAGCTGGCAAATTCTTATGTACAATTAGGTAGTTAGATTACCAACTATATAGCTAATTTTTAGTTACTCTGAACATACAAATTATGTAACAATCTAGAAACATCTATGTACTTATATAAATAGGTGAATGTTTTGTGTAGAAAACGAATTCCATAATATAGAAACATATAGAAAATAAGTCCAGGTTTTCTCTCGAATTTTCTCAATATACAATCAATTGTTTTTTGCTCGTTTTCTAACTTGGTATCAAAGCATTAATGCCTAACGTTAATTTAGCAATTTTAAGTAATTTATTTTTTTTTCACAATTCTAATCAAACTTGATGGAAGTAATTATTTGACCTAAAAGTCACAAGTATTATTGTCAATGACAATGGTTTTAAGAGCTTTATACTTGAAGAACAAATATGTTCACAACAATTCAAATATGAAAGTAAAGAAGGCTTAACAATTGAAAATCCAGATTTCACAATTTGGAAACTTTAAAACCAGTTACGCCTTGGATGATTACTATCATTTATGAATGAAAACATAATTAACCTTGTCATTGATTGCAAAACTTCCCATGAAGTGCGGAAGGCATTAGCTATGCAGTTTAGATCACAGTCAAAAACTAAAGTATTTCAACTGAGATTTTAAATTCAATCAACTAAAATGGAAGGCCTGACAATAACTGAGTATTTTTTGAAGATAAAGAAAATTTCTAATAATTTAGCAATTGCAGGTTTTCCTTTAACCAACGATGATTTTATCTTGTATTTACTTAGAGGATTAGATGCAAAGTATAATTCTATGGTGGATTTTATAAATGGAAAAGGTGATGATTTAAACATACATAATATATACTCAATGTTGTTAACTTATTGAGAGTCGAATTCAATAGCAAAATTTTACAAATATTGCAAATGCACAGGGTGTCTTTGCTGCGAATTATTCATAATTAAGATGTGTTCAAAAGAAAGGTTATCAAAACTATAACAACAATTATAACCAAATAAAAATAACTGCTGATAAAATACATGGAATTCAAAGTGGTAAAACTAATTAATTTGCAAGAAACTAACTAGGAGGTATAGGAGCTTTAAAACCTCAATGTTAAATATGCAATAAATTTGGCCACATAACAAATATATGTTTTCATCAATTTAATTGTGACTATATTCCTCAGCAGCTTTATTAGTAAATTCAGTCAAATAAGTTTCAATAAGCTCCAGCTTAGGTTTAGTCTCAAGGATATTCTCAATTATCCACTCAATCTAATAAAATTGTATATATAACTAACATACAAGGTGACGGTACTACTATGATGAATGATGATACTTAGATAATGAAGCCACTCATAATCTCACTGATAACTTGAACAATCTGAACATTTAAGGTAAGTTTTTTGGATCTGAAAAATTAATTGTGGGAAATGGTGAAGGATTAAGTACTACACACTACGGTTCAGCTGTCATTTATCCTAAACATGCTACTAGTTCATTTTAGCATACTTTATTTCTAAATAATGTGTCAATCAATTATTAAGAATGTAGTTAGTATTTCTCAGCTCACTATTGATAATGATATTATTGTTAAATTCTCTAATACTTGTAATGTTATCAAAGATAAGGAGAAAAAGAGAGGGCTCAATAGACTTTAACTAGAATGCTCTTCATCTACATCTAGTTATAACAATAAAGCTTCGAATAACATTTTAGTTTTTCTGCATCTTTATTAGGTTCATTTTCTGCTCATAATAAGAATGGTGTTAGTATTGATTGTCAGTTGTGCAAATTGCTTGAATTTTCTCAGTTTTTAAAATCATATTCTGAAGCCTTAATAAGTCGTGCTAATGTTTCACCTATCTTGTTTCATCGTCGATTTGGTCATCCAAATCCTAAAGTACTTCAACTTGTACTGAGAGCTTGTAACATGTAAAATATTGTCAATAAAAACTTATTTGATCAAATTTGTCATCCTTGTTAATTAAGTAAGAATCATAGACTACATTTTTCTTAAACAAGCATCAAGACTACCAAACCATTAAAAGTTATTCATGCAAACATTTAGGGGCCAATTGCTACTATCTCAGTTATAGGATTTCGCTATTATATTTGTTTAGTAGATGATTTTACTTGATATTCCTAAATATTTTCCTTCACATTGAAATAAGACACTTTAGCTACCTTTATTAACTTCAGACTTTAAGTTGAAAAATAACTTGAGTACAAAATTAAGTTTCTTTAGTTAGATTTCGAGAAGAAGTTTATAGCTTTTTCTAGTTATTTGCAAACTTATGATATTTAATCTTTTTTTTCTTATCCTTATCCTTATAATCAAAATGGAGTGGTAAAAAGAAAACATAAAAACATAATTAATTTGGGGTTAACATTGCTTGCTAAAGCTTTTATGCCACTCTAATATTAATGAGATTTTTTTTATACCGTCACTTACCTGCTAAACATATTACCAACTTCTATTCTTGATAATTGTTCTTCATTCTATAAGTTTTTTTATAAATTACCTAATTACTCTTTTCTTCGAGTATATGGTAGTGTCTGTTATCTTTATCTAAAATATTATAATGCTAATAAACTAAACTTTCATTCTTCTCAATGTGTATTTCTAGGATATAGTCCATTACACAAAGGCTACAAGTGCCTTCATATATCAGGTCAAATATTTATTGCTCAAAATGTTGTATTTAATAAAAATTTGTTTTGCTTACAATTTTTTTTTATGCCCTTTCAACCATACACTCATACACATTTTATTATTACTACTTCTGTTATTCTTTTTATGTCTTCTTTTCATGATTCTCTAGGTTCTATTTTTACCTTAACTATTCCTTCTGTTACTTCACCCTCTCTTCAGTAACAGTTTCAAAGTATCTCTCAACCATCTATTCCTCAAGTATAAGTAACTCTTCATGTTGTTTCATCTTTAAACACTCAGCTTATAATGATTAGGTCTAAATATGCCATTGTGAAACAAAAGATATATCTTGTTAACTCTTCACTTTCAACTAAATTAAGAACTGTTAAGCAAGTTTTGAAGATACAAGTGTGGGAAGCTGCAATGCAAGAAGAGTTTGATGCTCTCTGCAAAAATAAAACATTGGATTTTGTTCCTTATTCATCTGAGTATAAGGTAGTTAATAACAAGTAAATTTTTTAAACAAAATACAACTCCGAGGGTTCATTTTTAAGCATAATGCAAGGCTTGTGGTTAAGGGTTTTCTATAAACTCTAAGACTCAATTTTCTTAATACCTTTTGTCCAATTGTTAAGACAACAACCATCATAGTTGTTCTCAACGTTGCAGTCATGAATGGTTGGTATATTTGCCAAGTTGATATTAACAATACCTTTCTTAATGGTTCTCTTAATAAAATGTCTTTATTCCTCAACCCGAGGGGTTTCTTAATACTCAATTTTCTACTTACTTGTGCAAGTTAAATAAAGTTTTGTATGACTGGCCGCAAGCTCCTAGGGTTTTATACGATAGGCTTCGATCTACCTTACTTTATTGAGGTTTTTGTAATTCAAAAGTTGATATATCTTTATTTTTCAAGCATACTACTTCCTATACTCTTCTTGTTCTGATATATGTTGATGACATCCTGGTAACTTATTTTGTTTCTATTATTGTTGAGAGTTTTATTACTAAGCTTGGGCATGAATTTGTATTGAAGGATCTTGGGATGTTTAATTTCTTTCTGGCATTGAGGTTCAAACTACACCTTCTGGATTATGTTTATCTCAGACAAAATATATTCATGATATTTTCAAAAGGGTTGCTATATCTCAGTGTAAAAGATGTGATACTCCTATGACTTCTACTTTAAAGTTGTTTTAATCAAATGGTAACTTATTTTTTAATACTTCTTTCTTTCGAAGCATTGTTGGAAGACTAGAATACATTATAATAACCAAGCTTGAGATTGCTTTTTCTGTAAACAAGTTAAGTCAATTTCTCTTAACTCCTACTACAACTCACTAGGCAGCCTGGGTTTTTGGTTCACACCTTTCTATAGCCTTTATTTTTCTTATGGTGATCATTACAATATTCAAGCATTTGCTGATACTGATTAGGCTTGTGATATTTACGATAGAAAGTCTGTAGTGCTTATGTTGTCTACCTTGTTGACAATTTTGTGTTTTGGTCATCTAAAAAATAGCAAGTGGCATCTCTGTCTAGCATTAAAATTGAATATCGAGCTTTTGTTACTGCAGCTACTAAAGTATCTTGGCTTCAATCCTTGCTTGGTGAACTTTGGTTTTTATCTTCTACTTCTCCAATTATGTGGTGTGATAATCAAAATGCATCTACTTTTGCTAAAAATAAACTTTATCATGCTCATTCAAAATATATAGAACTTGACCTACATTTCCTTTGAGATAAGGTGTTTAGTAACTCTTTAGACATTTGATATGTACCTTTGGATGATCAAATAAATTATGCTTTAACAAAATTATTGTCTTTCTCTCATTTCTCTTATTTTCAACACAAGTTCAAGATGGTTCCTCCTCTTTAAGCTTGAGGAGAATGTTAGAGTGAAGTAGCTACAGAGCATTGGATGAAGGGACCTCATTAGTGATCAAACAGATGCAAAGCATGTGATTAGAATAATATTAAAATCTATTAAAGATAGTGCTCAAGCTGTTGTGATGAGAAGTTGAACTAAAGAAGATGAGCTAGCAAATTCTAATACACAGTTAGATAGTTAGATTACCAACTGTATAACTAATTTTCAATGACTCTATATATACGAATTATATAACAATTTAGAAACATCTATGTACTAGTATAAATAGCTGAATGTTTTGTGTAGAAAATAGATTCCATAATACAAAAATATATAGAAAATAAATCCAGATTTTCTCAGTATACAATCAACTCTTTTTTCCTCGTTTTCTTACTTGGTCAATGATCTATTCAAATCAAAAACATGATTGATAAAATCACCCAAGGCGAGTTCGGGTTAGGATATTGGTTTCCCATTTTAATTGGCGCGTGTAGTTATGTTGTTATGCGAAAAGATGATAAATCTCTACCAATTGCGGAAGTCGCATGCATTCTGAATTGTGATGTGCATGAGTTAGGTAGAATGATTACATGTGTTATTGAGATTTTAGATATAAAGTTACCTGAATATGATATTATGGACATGATCGAGAGACCGATTAAGAACTCAAAGTTGCGAGCGTTAACTAAATTGGAGGGAAATATGTTTGAGAGGATGAGAAAACAAGGAGTGCTTCTGTTGAATTGTGGTGGCAGTGTTGGTTTTTGTTGCAGAGCTGAATGGAGCTGGTGTGAGGATTGAGATGTTGTGAAGGAACTGCATTGCATAGTTGGCACGTGTCGGAAGCAATACAAGGACTAGTTGGAAGCTCTTGTGAGAGTGGCGCAGGCGTTGCCAATGGGGAAAGGATGTGAATGTGAAGAATGTAGCGAAGAATGCGTTGTTTGTTGTGAGTTATATGGAGATGAAGTCAATGGAGAAGAGAAAATAAGAGACGGGGTGGTTGGACTGTGGTGGCGTTGATTTGGGTGATGTCATTAGCGAGTGTTCAGAGAAAGATGTAAATGGAGTGGAGAGTGAATCTTGGTATTTTGAAATAGATAATAGAAGTGCACTTGGGGTAATGGGGTTGTTTATGTTGATAAGATTCAGCTTTCTCATGAATGTTTGGAAATGATTTATTCAAGGTTTGCAAATGAGGTTGATGATGGGAAGTTGTTGGAAGAGAGTGGAGAGGTACATGGGAGAAAGAGAAGCGGAGGGTATGAGCTTCATGCATGTAGGGAGTGGTGGTATGGAAAATCGGAATTAAGCAAGAAGCTTTTGCTTAAGAAAATATTGGAGAAAGATGTAGGATTGGATACTATGCTTCCATCTTTTGTTAATGGTTGCATGGTGAATGAGAGGAGAAGAGCAAAGATAAATGCTGCTAAGAGGCGGATTGATGAAATTATGCATCCATTGAGAGCTGTTACTGGTGATGGGGAAAAATTTTGTTTTTTGGAAAGTGTACATACGGGGAAAAGGAAGAAAAAACTAGTAGGTGAAATTGATTGGGAAGATTTTATTATTGAGACTCCTCCATCATCAAGTAAAACAGGAAGACATTGAGACAGGGCATTACAATACCCTTTTGGCCTTGCATGTGTTCAATTCTGGGGGTGTGAAAAATTTCCAGCATGGAATGCATTGGGGTTAGAATTAGTCATGCTTATTGACTGCATTTGGAAGAAACATCTTGAAGCAGATATTTTAAGTTAGCTCTTACAGCAACAGGAAAGTCAATTGTATACAATCTCCCCACAAAAGTTGGAATGACTGTTATTTCAAAATTTTGGTATTTTCATGATTAATTGGTATTGTTTTTCAGTTATATGCGGTCCTGTGCTTTTTTGCCCATTTGCCCTTTTTTAATTTTTTTTTTCATTTAGTTTTTTGAATTTTTTCTGAATTGTTTTGCAAAACTTCTCAATATTTTTAATTGTACAGAATGTCCTACTTTTCCAATTAATACTCATTATAAGATCATTAGTCTTTGATGCAAGATGATGCTTTTCCCTGTGAAGACTCAACTACAATACTTTCTTTTCTAGGAATATGACCATCTCATCTTTATTGTGTGTTCTGACTAGGTAAGGATTCCAGATGAAAGGTTCAGGGATCCTTTATGTGATTACGCTTGTTATTGTAGTCAATATTTTAAACAATTTCTGAATGTTGATCAATCTATGTAAAATTGATGAAGAAAGCTCTACACCCAGAAGATCATATTCCTAAAATCTGATAATTATTGATACGTTATAGGTTCATCCTATCTTAAAAGTGGGATGATGATTTTAGATTACAAGCTGCTGGTTGTTTTCTGGGCTTATGGTTCTGGTGGTTTTATGTTGCAATTTTATTTTTTTTTCATTTTCCTTTCTTTGGCAATTGACATCTTTATGGTTTTTAAAATACGTTTAACTGCATTTTCTTCATGTTGTCAGATTTTGTCAGGTTAAGTTGTTTCCTTTCCTCTCAACATTTCATTCCACGGCTGAGAAGAGTTCAAAGAAATTTCTATATCTTGCTTTACTATATAGTTTTGTTAAGTCAAAGATTTCAGATTTCTGATTGAGGTGGCTTGGATTTTACTTGGATTTTTCTCACATCATCTTAGTTTAGTAATAACAGTAGCATTGTAAGAGATACATTGCAGAGTCAGATGGCTACTGTCTCTGTGCACTATCTGTGATCCTAGTTGCTTTCTTAGATGTATTTATAGCGCAAAGTGATGGGAACACTCCGATTTAGGGTTTTTATTAGTGGTGCTTAGAAGTTGGCCGGTGAGATTCTGGCGATTATGCTAATCTTCATTCGGCACACATATTGAACTTTAACCTTTCCAAGAGCTTTGTCTACTTTGTGGACTACTGATTATGGTTATTCGATATACTAATTGCTCCTGTTACATCATGCTCTAAGTCATGGTATTGTGAAATTCTTTTGGTCTTTGGCAGATTTCATGGCTGTTCAGTAGTGTTTTGATGAATTGGCAGTATATACTATGAATGGGTTGCCACTTAATGTTTGTATATATATATATATGAAAGCTTAGGATGTGTATGTTCCCTTTGCTAACTTGTATCCAATGGAAAAATGCTTGAAATTATAATTTATTAAAAATAAAAAAAGAAGTTTTATAAAATTTTTATTACTGTTAATTGTTTAATAATTTTTGTTAGAAGAATTGTTGACCCTGCACCCAACTCATTTATAAATTAGTGATATTATATAAACTATCCAAGTTAGGACTAGTTGCAAGTTGCGACTCCCCTTTTTCTTTACGGGGAACCCTTGAAAGTTTGTCATTTTCTTAAGCACTAATTTTCTTTCTTACACAACTTGCTTTCGGAATATGTTTTAGCCAAATTTAAATTATTGTCTGTATTTTCAAACCCCTAGACCTAGAGCTGCAAAGCAAACTTGCCTATAATTTGCAAGTGCAACTAAATAAAAATGAAGAATTGGTCACTGTCTTAAATCATACTAGTCAATATACCAAGGAAATTTCAAGGTTATTTCCACTTAAAAATCAAGTTTAAAAAGTGTATTAAGATTATGTAATCATAAAATCTCAACTATAAAATCATATTTTGAATAAGGTCTTTTAATAAACGTTAAGTAAACTTTCCTTTCATTTAGTTCATTTTAAAGTTTTATTGTCTTTCTTGGACAAGCCCTTGACATCCATTTGAGATTGCAAGTTGCCATTTTATTTTGAATCTGTAATTTCCACGACATAAGAGATTTTGAAGTCTTTCCAACCAAAGGACAAATAGAAAAACTTAAAAAAATAAAAAAAAAGGTTTACTTAATCAAAGTAGTTGCTGAGATTGGATTCAAGACAACTTTTAATAAGATATTGAGGTCGTTGTCATGTAATTTACCAAACAATTGCCCCTTAATATTTGACTTCAATGATGATTGTTTACCCTATACAATTAGTTAAATAATTGGTTGCTGGCCTAATCTTCTATTTAAACAATACATTATTAATATAATTATGATTTATGACCAAGGAACAACTTTTATACTGTTTCTCTATTCAAAACGTAGAAGTTCAATTCAAGTTGGGGTAAGATATGGCTTATTACAAGTTTCTTGTAGTTGTCGTGTAATTTAATATCTTAATTTACATAAAGAGGTTGGATAGTTTCTTGTTAATTAATAATCATTAGACATAATTAAAAATGACCTTGTATGCGAACTGAACTTCATTGTAATTACGTTTGAAACTAGGTGAACTTAGCCTTTAAGGATGTGTTAACGTTTAAGGAGCACTAGCTCCAATTCTACGTATAACTTCCAAGCAGCTGCAACGCACTTTCCCTAGCCTGCAGGAATCTTACCACTGCTGTAGTTTTAATGCTTGGAAGCAAGTTGAAGAGAAAAGCCTTGTGGGGGACTATATACACACACACACATATTCAAGTAAAAATATTCTATCTTATCTCCCTTCCATGCTTGATATTATTTCTCTCGCAAGGACAAGTGAGAGAAATCATTCTTGGCCAATTCATCTATGTATACTGATTCTACTCTCCTCCTTTCTTCATCCTCCAAATTCAGAAAGCGAGAGTGATGAGTATATCATTCAAAGCTTCAATATGACGGTGTGTGAGCCCTCTCTTTTATTTAATTCCCTCATAGTTTGTCTATCTTTGTATGTAGCTTGTGTTGTGTGTTTATCAGGCACGTGCATGTACATACTTTTATTAAATATTGAACTCGAAAAGCAATTCAATATGTGTGGCGACCTCAAAAATCTTTGATCATGAACTTGATAAAAGCCATGCATTTCACAAGCTAGGATGCTACTTTTCTAATGGATATGCCTTAGCCTTATCAGTACTTTTTCGTTCATATACTTAAGAATCATAGAAAAGATCTTGACTACAGCGATGTAAAGTTTTGATAGCAAAATCTCCCGATCATCACCATCATTTCCACAGAAGCAAAATATCAGATGGTCAAAATTAATCGATAGTGAAAGAGCAAATAATAAGCTAGTTGTATGTATGTATGTAGTTTATTTTGTTGGTTTTCGTCTTACAGTTCGTGGAGATGAGAGTGCATATGGACTATGCTGGCTGCGAGACCAAGATCAAGAAGGCTCTTCAAAAGTTAGATGGTATAAATATATATATTTATATATTATATTCATGCAGTTTAAGCAAAGATCTGATGATTAAAAGTATTCGTGATTCATGCATGCTGGCTAATTGCTGTGAATGTATTAATTATATCAGATGTGGACGACATTGACATAGACATAGCCATGCAAAAGGTTACAGTCATGGGCCGGACAGACCAGAAGAAAGTTCTCAGAACAGTGAGGAAGACAGGAAGGAGAGCCGAGCTCTGGCCATATCCTTATAATCCAGAGTACCAAAACTTCCACCAACAACAGTACTATTATCAGCAGCTGCAGCAGCAGAGCCAGCAACCAATGGCGGCCTACTACACATTTCAGCCACCAGCCTCTTCATACAATTATGAGAAGCATGGATACAGTGGAGATTTTGGTTACTATCAGCAGTCACCTTATTCTCATGTCCTCGATGAACGAACCAGTGCTTTTTTCAGTGATGAAAATCCTCATGCTTGCTCCATAATGTAATTGATTACCTCCTATTTTAGGTTTAATAATCAATGACTATTCTGTGCCTTGGGATATTGGTTTGCCTAATATGTAATAATTTTGATTTGTATTATTCCTTTGGATTTGCAAATAAGATGAATGTGCAATATGGAGTGAAGCTGATATTTGATGGCTCAAAGTTGTCTCTTACACTAATTTTGATTGCTTATTATGTAAGAGAACTGTAAATACTGTAGACTGAGCTTTTTTTATTATTAAAAAAAATAGATCATCTTATAAGTAAAACATAAAATTAACCTATGTAAATAACAATTATCAAGGGTCATGCAACAACCATTGATTCACTGCTTTGTCATATAGTTTATTGTATTGATACTAATTATTTGACATCGGCATACATATCATAGCTTGAGATTTGAATGCATTAATCGAATTGAGGTAGTTTGATTTCATATGATACACATTGAAAGTTGTGAGAGTGAGTGCATACTCGATAATGGATTGAATTGTCAAATACAAGCTTCAGGTTCCAAAACCTTTTCCCTTATTTATTTTATCCAACGTTATTAATTATTGTGCATTGAAAACTATAGATATCAATTTCTATAATGGATTTCGTGGGAGAAAAGATGTACGCAGAATTCAAAAGAGATTGCTAGCTTTCCTAATAATATGATATCCATGTATTTTCTTACTCCAAAGGATGTCTTGATATTTTTTATTTAAAAATTAACATTAATTGTTAGATTAAAGTCCAGTTTGGTACACGTACTGAATTAGATTGGATGGAATTAGAGTAAATTGAATTTGCATATGTTTGATGTGAAATAGGATGGAATTGAATTGTAAATATAATTTAATTAAAGTGAATTTCATTTTCATCATAAAATATAAAATACCCTTTTGTCTTGCACATATTCAACTGAATGGATTGTGAACATCAATTTTTATCTTACACGTTTATATATATATATATATATATATATATATAAAGATCTATATGGTAAAAAAGATTTTTAAATTAATTTTGACAATGAATTAATTAATATTTATTTATTTGTGTGAATATCATTATTTCTGTTTAAATTAGTGTAAATAAAAATTAATTAAACAAACTTTGAGCCCAAAAACCATGCGCCAGAAGCCCACAAGGGAAGGATGGCAGCCATTGATCGGTTACAGCCTAATGGCTCCAATTTTCCTGCACGGCGGGTTGCTTGATCCATGCAAAGCCACTCGAATTCACTTGGGCTCGTCGCCTCAGCTGCAATTCAGCAAGCTATTTTTCGCTCAAGCGCATGAATCCCCGAGTTCATGCTTTTGAAATGATTGGTAAGTGTCGAAATTTTAGAAATTATTCTTCTGCTTCTGCTAATTGATACCTGCTATGAAAGAGATCAATTAGACCTTCTTTGGTTAAGAAGAAAAAGAAAGAAAATAATAGAAGCAATCAGAGGAAAATTTCTAAGAGCTTTTCTTATTATTTCACTTATGAATCACTCACAAGCTATTTGTATTTATACTTAGCAAAAAACCTCCTGGACTACAAATCGGTAATTGGCTAACTAATTCAATATAACAATGCCAATTACAATTAACAACCTTTCTAACTAACTTGATGATACAGCTAACCAAATTAACAAACTTCTCCAACTCACTAATCCAGCTAAGCGTTAATAAACTTCTTTAGTTTAACAAACTGGCTCGGTCACTTCATTCTTAAACCTTGCAGCACACTCAAGCACAACACCTATATATACTTGATCACACTCAAAGTTAGTACTTGAATCCATACATTGTCATTTCTCTTCAAGATGGAGTTCGAGAGAGAACTAACAACTTGGTTTGAAACAAAGAGAAAGAAGAAAATGGTTATGATTTAGTGAAGATATCAACAATTTGATGAGCATTGGGAATAAATCGAATTTCAAGTGCTTTGGCAAGAACCTTATCTCGAATATGATGATTATCCAATTCAATATGTTTAGTCCTAGCATGAAAAACATGATTCTGAACTAAGGCAACAACATTTTGATTATCACACCATATAATAGGCATAGTAGAAAGAGAGATATGAAGCTCATGAAGCAAGGACAAAAGCCAAGTGATTTCAGAACATGTAGATGCCAAGTATAGATACTTAGGTTCAATACAAGAATGAGAGATAACATGTTGCATTTTGGAAGACCAAGATACCAAATTACCACCCAAGTAAACAACATAACCTCTTGTTAATGCTTAACAATAAAAAAGGCCAAAAGATTGATTGAACTTGTTGACTGAAAAGGCAATCTCAATCCTTGTCAAAGTGAGATACTGCAAACCACCTACAATGCTTTGATCAAAAGAGATATCCTAAAAGGCATCAAAATTTAATTTTGAGAGCTTAACACTAGAAGTCACAATGTAGAGCAACCTTTGCATTGATCTATGTTAGCTCGAGAAAAAAGCTCTTTAATATACTTAGTTTCAGATAGATGTAAACTAGAACTATTATAGGTAACTTTAAGCTCTTTTAGAGCAAATTTCTATCCCAACTAATGGATGAAAAACTCAGTAAGAGAGGTGTCAGAACTAGTAATGAGGATATCATCAACATAAATGAGAATCACAATCAAAGAAGATGAAGAATGTTTAATGAATAAAGAAATATCAGCCTTTGAGTTCAAAAATGCCCATTGTAACAAAGTGGTTCAAAGTTGATCATATCGCATTCTAGAAGCTTATTTCAAACCATAAAATGCCTTATTCAATTGACACAAATGGGAAAGACACTAAGCATTGATAAAACCCTCAGGTCAACGAATTTAAAGAGCCTCGAAAGCTATCTATTGAGGAAAGTATTATAAATATCAATTTGGAGAATTGTCCATCCATTCAAGACTGCTAAAATAAGAATCATTCAAATAGTAGAAGGCTTGATAATAGGGCTATAAGTATCAAAGAAATTCACATCAGGAATTTAATAAAACTCTTTAGCAACCCAATAAGCTTTACGCTTTGATATGGTAAAATTTGAATTATGTTGAGTTCTAAATACCCATTTATTACTAATAATAGTACAATCAAAAGAAAAATGAACTAAATCCTAAGAATGATTTCTTTGTAATGCATCAAAATCTTCTTACATGGTTGCCTTTTAAATTTGAATATCTAAAACTTGTTTAGCAAATGTAGGTTCAACAGAAGAAACAGCCACATATAATTTTGGCCTAAAAATGTCGCATTTTGACCTTGTAACCATTGAATGAGAATTCTGAATTAGAACTTTAAAAATAAGAAAACATGAAACAGGTAAAGAAAAAGGTATTTAAGAGTAAAACCCTAAAGCATTGCTTAAAAAAATGGAAAAAATTGATACAAAAGTAGTATAGGAAGGCAAGACTTGATATGGCTGAGGAATAAGAGAAGAAAAACCTGAAGCAACACTAAAAGAAGAATAGAAAATAAAGATTCATCAAAATTGGCATGAATGGCAATAAAAACTTTGCCTAAAAAGTGAAGACATTTGTATTCTTTATGCATAAGACTATCATTAATAAAATTACATTTGACTGAATGAAAAATCATTTTGTGTGCATGATATGATCAAAGATAATGAAAACAAGTATAACCAAAAACTATTTACAGGAAACAATCAGGTGAAGAATGAAAAAGCTTTTCATAAGGTGAGATGTTGGCAAGAACAAGAAAGAGAATTCTATTAATTAAGTAAACAGATGTGTGAAAAGCCTTTCACCAAAAAGATAAAGGCATTGAAGCCTGAGCAAGCAAGGTTAAACCCATATTAGAGATAGTTCTATGTTTTCTCTCAATAACTCCATTGTAATTGACAGATATGTCCATTAAATATTCAAGAGGAATTGTCTAAAATGTGCTAGTAAAGGTAGACAAGTTCATCTTCTCAGCGGACTTCTTTATTCTTGACATAGAAGAAGATTAAGAAATTCCTCTCATTTTTGATCAACTAGGAAAACACTTATTAATGTGCCAAAAAAAAAAAAGAACTTATTTTAAAGGTTCAAGATGAATAAGTCTCATTTAATGTCTCCCAGACAATAAAACACTAAACAAAGAAGTTAGTTGTTTCGAGTTGATATAACTGATTGTTGCAACAAAGAAATATTTCACACAAACTACAAGTCTGAATTACAAAGTAATGCTCAAAGGTTCAAGATAAATAGACATCCACTCAAGGAATAAATGATTCGAAAGAAGAATATTTATAAGTCTACAATCATTACAATAGACACAGAGTAATAAGTTTCATCGAATGGTCAGGCTAAAGACTATAAAACAAACATTTCTTGGGAAGCAACCTAAGTATTTTTAAACTTTTAACTTTTAATTTGTGTTTATTTTATTTTATTAACATCTTTTTATTTTTATTTTTTTCAGGAAGCCTTTGTTAATGAGATATATTTTTTTTCAAGAACTAAAATAAGTACGAGGACTATTGCAAGGTTCACAAGTAAAGTCAAGCCCCAAAAAATTGAAGAATGCATAAAAAACCACCAACTATAGCACTGCAGCTTTAATTCCTAGCACTGTTGCACCAAAAATCGCACAAAAGGAATGCCTTTTAGAATGCATGGCACTACAGCTATAGAATATATAAAAAATATATAAAATAAAATAATAAAAAACCAAAATTATTCCAATCTCTTAAAACTAATGTTAACAATGATGAAGATAAGTCTTGTAAAGTCATAATTTGGAGAAATTTTCTATTTCTTAACTTTTATATTTTTATTTAACATTGAGGACAATGTTAGTTTTAAGTTTAGGAGTATAGTCTTTTGTTTGTATGAGTCAGTATTTTGTGCTTTTAATTGGGTTGTGTTGGTTTGTGGCTTGAGTGTTGGTTTAATTTGAAATATAAGGTCAATGATCAAAAAATGATTTCAAATGCTTATACCTTTCGGAAAATAAAGAATGTTATATACGAGTATGTTTTTTGACTCTTGTGCCAATTTCACTCTTACATATGATTCTTTGAACATTTTGAGCAAATAGCCTTGAAAACTTAATTGTTTTACTTATTTAAAAAATTCATTCGAATCTAGTAATTAGACAATCTTATGTAATTATAGAATATATTTAAGTGTCACTTAAGGCGAAATTTTAATAATACACTACACTTAGGAAAAGATTTAGGCCATTTTTTGAACGATTGAGCATTTTAAGCTGATCTTGCATTGTTATTTATCCCTAGTCTATCCAGTGAACCATATTTATCATTTTTTTGGCACCTACTCATTTAATTGAGCCTTTGAACAAATTGTTAAATTCTTATCTCTCACCCATAAGTACATAACCACTCTAAAGAATATATATATATATATATATATATATATGCATGTATTGAGCTTACATGAATTTTAAGGAGAAAATGATAGAGATTTTGAAAAAAAAAAAAAAAGAGAAAGAAAATCTATACCCATTTGTTATACAACAAATAAATAAGTTTAAAGGTATAGAAAAATATGAATAAATAAATAAAATGGATAAAATGAGAAGAATAAAGGCAATGGGCAGTTGCATTTGAAGTGGAGTCAACGCTCAATAAAAACTATAGAATGGCTTATGTGTTTAGGGTAAATTGAGCTACATTGATATCCTTTATCCTACCATTACCCAAGTCATATGTTATAAGTTTAATAAAGTCCTAAGTATCTTTAGTAATATGTTTTACTTACATTAGTAAAGAGTTATATGAAAAGCAAAACTATGAAATTCTAAATTTTAAAATCAATATGTGTACACTTATTTGTATGAATGTATTTAAGTTACAAATATTTGAGTAAAAATGAGACTTTACACACATGCACTTAAAGAATCTAAGGTGGGTGAGAAAACTCAGTATTTAATTTAGATTTTTATACATTTATGATATTTAAATTTTTCTTAAGTTATAATTTAGTTAAAATCTTTAAAATCTATTTTACAAGTTAAATCAAATCATCACTCATTTAAGAATACTCATATTGCTAATATAGTTCTATTTTTTGTTCAAAAAACTAGCAAATCTTAAGTTTAAGGATATTTAATGTGCGTTATTTTTATATACTTTTATTATACTCTTAATCTTGATATTTTATTAGTTTATCCTTTCATTTATTTTCTTTTGATATATTTTTATTCATTTTATTCTTTTTTATATATGAGAAAATAAATTTATAAAAGAATAAGATTTGGAGTGAAAAATGCATTTTAGAGCACATGAAAAAGCACCAGACAATATGCCTAATGTCATGGCTCCAACTTCCTCACGTTGCGGTACTATTATAATATCCTTACTACAATATCCTTGCTATAGTAATTTACTACAGTAATTTTATGAAACTTAAAAGCAATAGTTTCAATACTACAACGCTAAAATTCAAAGCCATAACACCAGGTTCACAAAGTTATAAAACAAAAAATAAGGATAAAATAGAAATTTATATTTTTTAATAACATATAAATAGATCCTTTTAGAGAATCACAGCAGAGTAGAAAAAGAGAAAAAGAAGAAGTTGAGAAGTTTGAAGAAAAAAAGAGATATCATATTATCCTAGCTTGCTATTTAGATTTAAGTTCTTTCTTCCTTTACTTTTCATTATTAAGGATATTCAATTTAATGATTAGAATGTTATTTTTTTTTTTATTATGAATTAGATTTATTTCTTAGGGCTATGATGTAGTTAACTATGATGTTATGACTTTTATTTACTTAATGTGATTAAAATTTATTATTATTAGTTGAGTATTATATACTACTCTTAATGCTTCTAGATAATTGGTCATTATTTAGATGATTTGAAATTCATAATGAAATCGTAAAAAAGAATATTTATGATGTAGTTCTTGTGTTAAATGCCATAAAGTTCATGTAAAATAAGAATATATTTGCATACTTTGTGCAATCGATGTATAGAATTATAGTGTTTAGTACATTTCTGACTATCATAATTCATATAAAAATATAGTTAATTGATATTCTAAAATAATTTTGTTATAATCTTAAAAATAAATAACGAATAATTATAATATTCTTGAGTATCAACCATAAATTTAGATTTTGGTTACTAAAAATAAAAAGAGTCTTAGCGAATTAATTTTAGTAGTTAGATCATAAATATCAATTCTCGAGAGAACAATACTCACTCATTAGTTTAGTACTTATTACAATAACGTTTGCGTTTGCATATTTTCACAATAATTTAAATTTTGTTATATGGTTTAGTGTCGATCTTGTACTTATTGCTTCTATGTCAACTAGCTATAAATTAGATGAGTTGATTACATATTGATACCCTGAAAAAGATGCTTTATATTTTTTATTTTAGAATAAATGATATTAAATCTATGTAAAATAGTGATATAATTACATGCTTAGTATAATATTTGATTGAAATTTATAAACATCATGAATCTCTAATTGTTCAAATTCATATAATAATAGAATAAGTTAATAATTGAGAGATATTTTTATTGTCACCCTAAAAAAGACAGATAAATATACATGGCATTTTTTATTACTAACCATAAACTTAATTTCAGTTAACGAAAATAGTGAACGAAATTTATTTTAATTTAAGTAAAATCAAATGTTCTGAAATTTTTTTTTATTTAATCATAACTTTATTGTTTATCTTGTTTTTGTTTAATTGTTGTTTTAATTAGTTAATAAAATTGGTTCTTAACTTGTATAAATAACAATAAAAGTCAGCAAAATCGATGTTTAGATTTTATATAAACAATCCTTATGAAAACAATACTTAACTTATTATTTTAGTACTTGTTAACAATAACATACATTTACGTTTGCACATTTTCACAACAAAAGGTATTGAGAAATTAAGGTTAAATTATGTAGATAAAATATTAAGGACTTTATTATTAAGTTGATAATCATTAAAGATTTATTTAATAGTTTAAAAAACTATTAGAATTAAATTATAATTAAGCAAAGTGTTTGTATTGTATTATAAATTTTCTAATTTGATTTGGCTAATATCATTTAACATAGTTAGATTAATTAAATAGTATTTAATTTAAAGATAATCAAACCTTAATTTGTCTTTTTTAAGAATTAGCATTCCAAAAAAAAAACAATCTACATAATCAAGATTTAGGAAAACCTTAAAACACTTATTCTTTACTTTCATATTTGCAATTCAAAAGGATACGACAAAAAATTCGAAGATTTACAAATTTAATTTACGCGAAAAAATTCATATTTAGACATTTTCAGAGTCAAAATTAATTTGAAAGTTAAAATTTATTAAGGAAGATTCAAAAAATCAAGAGCCATTAAATATTTAAGATTTTATTTGTGCAAGATAAACCATACTAATATTCTTGATATTAGAGTAGTCAAACGGGCTGGGAACACTAAAAGCACACAGCCCGATCCATTGCGTGTTGACAGGTTATGCATCTATCTTATTTGCATGTCTAATTTGACCAAAAAATATCATACAAGCTGCTACTATCGACATCAATCATCTAGGCTTAAGTCCTCAATTCATCTCTAACAGTAAAAGAAATTTTGAAGCATTTCTAATTATGAATTTATTTGGTCTTCAAATAAAACCCCAAAAGCTATCGTGTTTTAGTGACAACATCTGCATGTAAATTTGAACACAATTTTTAGCAATATAATATTAAATAAAAATATTTTTGAGGTTTAATTATTAGCAACTATCTACAAATTTATATTTTACAAAATACGAATATTTGGATCTGACAAATATTATTTCTTAAATTGTGTTTATTTGCATGGAATATTTGTTGATTGAACAAGTTATATTACTATGGAATAAATTCATATATTTCCGTCACTCTTTAAATTAATTTATTTTTACTTATTTCATGTTTTTATTTTATTTTCATTTCATATTCTTTTGACTATTTTTTACTTTTTCTAAGATGAAAGGTTTTAAACTCGTTCAATTCTATATATATTCACATTTTACAAATTTATGTGACCAAAATTATTTTATCTTTTTAATTGTCTTTAATTTTATATAATTGTATTATCAATTTAAATTATTTTTATATTTTAAATATTTATAATTTTTTAATATATGTGAAAATATAAATGTCACAAATATGAGTGTCAAATTTGAGGAATTCAATGAAAATATAATTGGTTTAATTATTCATGGCACTCCATCCAAAAAAAAAAAAAGGTATGACTTTGACAAACAATTTGTAGGTTTGATATTAAAGTTTATTTATTTATTAAAATTTATATTTCTATCATATTTATTATTTTCAAACTATTGTGTGGGCAGTTGGACTTTGGTCATTAGTCGTCTCATTGTCTTATTTAAAAGGATGATAAATTGGACTAGATTTTAAAAATAAAATTGTATTTAGATAATTTTTACAATGTTCCTTTCACTTGTTGGTAGAATTATTGATATATATGAAATGTTCTGTAAAATTTGATATATGTTGAAGTGTTATATTTTGTTAATGTAATTTATGTATTATTTTGATTAGTAATTTTAAACTTTATATTATATAATATAATATTACTAATTATTTTAATAAATATGTTTAATTGAATAAACAAGTTAAGTGTTAATTGGATAAGCGGGTTAAATGGATTCACAAAGTTAATTTGATTAAATGCGTTGTGTCGTGTCAACAATATTATTATTCGATTACCAAATAGATTGATAAATTGTATGTATTGCTCATTTATTAATCAAGTTGTGTTTGTTTTTAAAATTTTTAACACAAATAATAAATAGGTGTTATTCATAATAATATAAAATTTTGTTATTTGTTACTTGAGACAACACAAACATAATTCATTTATCTGAGTTGCCACCCCTACATGCACAGGAGAATACAAAAGTTATGCTAATGATATAGAATGCAAATATTCTTCATAGTCGTTGTGCTATTTCGGGTGTCTTGGTTCCTAAATAATCATTTGTGCCTTCACTTCCTGGATATAAAATATTTGCTTCGTCTTCAATAATGTTATGTATAGTTAATAGCCCATTCTTTCTCTAGCCAATAATGCATTTTCTGAGTTGGTGTAAACTGACATTAACCATTTTAACCTAATTCTGGCGATTTTCTTTATTTACCACATAGATTTTTATTAAGGTTTCTGAGAAGTTGACCCTCTCAAAAGAAAACTTATCAGGCAATTGCTCATCAACACAGGCCTGCCTAAGCTTTGTGACCCTGGTTCACTTTATGGAGTCAAGGATGACCTAGGTCTGTGGCGTCTCATTTTGGACCTCTACTAGTTTGAACCCCTTGCATGTGCTTAAAAGTGCACCGTGCTCGAAAAAAAAAATTTCAAGATTAATGAAGTCTTGTGGTTGACCATTTCATGTGGGCATACTGAGGAGGCCCGTATTTTACTTGTTGGCTTGTATAGACAGTGCCTCGCAAATGGTTTTTAATGAGTTTTGAAGAACGGGAAAAGTTGAAACTTACAAGAGAAGTTTAATATTACATGAATGAAAATGCTATACAATATTATAGGTAAAGGAAGCCACCTAAATATTGTAAATAAATCAACCTAATTAATCGCAGAATATTATAAATTTAATATAAAAATAAAATAAATTCAAATATGGTAACATATTTACAACTAATGTGACAAAAAAATCAAGTTAACACGGTAACAAGTTTTAATGTTGTTTAGAACTACATATGCTCGACACATTATGCTTCTTGTTAAATGATTTAGTGCTTGGAGGAACCATGGTATGGTAGGATAATCTTGCATGGGGAAAAAGGTTTTTTTTTCAGCCATTTAATGGTTAGGTGGGTGCTAGCTTATCACCCAAATTACCTAATTTTGGTCTCCATTAGTTGCCTTGGTATGCATTGATCTCATATTCACCATAGGATTTTGCTATGTCATTGGTGTAATAACGTTATTGAAAAGGTAAGATTTTTAACATAGTTTGAAAGAGATTGTAACCATACAGCTTCTGATGTTACAAGTTAGGGCTCCACGTTGCAGTTCATAATTTATTATTTGTGTGACGTTCAATATTAAGAGCTCGGATGTTCCATTTTACAAATTTTGGGTTTCTTATTATTAGTTGTCATGTTTCTACAACAACACTGGGGTGATGTTGTCAGTTCGGTATTGAAAACCAGTGCCATGACTTGTGGAATACCTCATCATCAAGGTAGTGTCATGTAACAGTTTTGCAGGACGTCGATTAAGGGTATGTTTGTAACGGTTTAATTGTGAATGTACAACAACTAAAATATTTGATCTTCATTCTGCAGTATTTTTAGATTAAAAGTTATTACATCCCGATGCTCATACCTATCTCGAAACTTTGTCATTGTTTTCTTGTAGGTTACTGTCTTTTTGGGAGAATCCGGCTGGCAAGTGAAGCATGTACGGGAAGTCTGAATGCGGGAGTGACTATTAAGAAATTCTGTTGTGAAAAGTGCTTTGTGTTTCTATTTTATGTTGGTGCACATTGGATGGAAACATGAAGGGTGCTTGACCAAATAAAGAACACTTGGAAATTGCACTGCCAGGCAGGAACACAATAGTTGTATCCTTCTCTTACAAGATTGAGAATTAGAAAGCGAAAGACCACCTTCTCAACATGTGTTTTGTCCCAACTTTTTTTTTTTTTTTCAATTCCTCATGACTTCGTGATTTTAATGATTTCATATTGAGGTCATCTAGGCTAACTTGCATGCATTTTACTGGATACATAGTTCTAAATGTTTAAATTTATTCATATAAATTGATATGCTAATATTTTAAATTAAAAAAAATTAAATTATATAAAATATGTAACATTATAACTTTACACATCAATTTATATGAAAAAAAAATTATAAAAAAATTTGTATGCTTAAAATTATTTTATAAAATATTTATAGTTGAGAAACCAATTTACCTACTGAAATCATAAATTATAATTAAATCTCACAAATTTTGACTGTTGATAGATTGTAATTGGGATTCCATAACACAAGGGAGTTTGATTAGAATGATTTCTGGGCTGAAATTTCTTCGAAATGAATATTTTTAAATAAGGTACAAATTGTTGATTATAAACACATGTTTAAAATAATTAAAAGAAATCTTTAACAAACAAATATAAACATTTATAAAAAAAAATAAAAATAAAAAATAGTTTCATTCATATTGAACGAGTAGGAATCGAGAGACAGATGATCATCATCGCTGTGGCCAGCGTTAAAGGTAGTGGCAAATTTGCTCTTACTAAGGCCCGTTTGAAATTACCGTAGAAAAGCTACAACAGTTAATTTTAATAGGTTTAAATAAAATTATTATGTCGTAACATCAATTTTTTTTACAAAAAAAACACTAATTATTTCATAATCTGAAAAATTTTGGCAAATTTTTAAAAGTAAGAGTGATGCAGTTTTTAAAACCAACTTATATTTATTATAAAACAATTCATAAAGATATCTAACGTGATTTTTTGAATTTTTATTGTAATATTATGTTTTTAAAGGAGGGAAGAAAATAAAAATTAAAGAATGGAGAGAGAAGTCAGGAGAAGTATATAATTGTGTAATAATAAATTATGGGATCCAATCAGTAATTGACTTCTGTTTTATAAAAAAAAAAAAAAGAAGAAGAAGTTCATTTGAGCACAAATCTTAGCCATTGAAAATTTAGAAATTATAAACTTTTGTGTAGAAAAGTGGGTTGTTGAATCTACCCATATATAAACGAATAATTTAAGCACACGCATGTTACAGTTATTATATATTAATGGTAAAGTTTATCAAAAGCATACCCTCCACTTTTGAACTAAACACTTTCCATAATACAATTTGTCAAAAATCTAATTTTTTTTTTTTTAACAATCAATTATTTTTAATACAGTAAAAATAAATTATTTTATAAGTGACAATATTTTTAAATTATTTTTAAAGGGATAACTTAGTTGATTTGATTTTTTTTATATATAAGTAAGAAATTAAAAAATT
>CP135531.1:9864457-9875757 GCA_032402905.1 Khaya senegalensis | reverse complement strand
ACAATTTTATATATATATATACACATACATATCTACACACATATTTAATCAACCACTTAAAACACTTCCAAATTCCACATTCATACCCATTCTCCGGCAATGGGATTTTATTTTATATATATATATATATATATATAAAAGATTTTAAAATCATAAAGTTATTACTTTATTTTTAAAAAAAAAATTAAATATATAGTATGTAATTGTAATTATCACCGCTAGCTGAAGAGACATTTAAACTATATACAAGCTGCGATATATCAAGTAATAAACAAAATATTTCTTCTTTTTAACAAATATTGGCCACTTTTAAACTTTTTTGTGTTGTTTACCTACCTAATAACATCAAGACAATATTCTGAATGTATTGATCCAGCGCTCTAAGATCGTATCCTTTTTCTTAAAATATGAAGAAATATATTGAACGACACTTGACTCTTCTAGAGTTTTAAAATGAACAAATGTAATTTAAAATACCAAAAACTTGAAGAAACTTAAACAAGTCTTAATTAATAATAGAAAGAGAGCCAAAAACTAGCAAACAAATAAATAAATAAAGGCAAAACATTAAATAAAACCAGTTCATTTTGGACTATTTGTCACCTAAAGCAAACCTGCATATTGTTATATTATTCTCCTGGGTGACTATTCTCGAAATTTCTCCAGCTCTTATGAGCATCTGCAGAACTAGATGAAGAGCTTCCGAACTGCATAGTATATCTTACAAACTCTTGCTGCTGTTGCTGTTGTTGAGATTCCGTAGAAGACGAAGAAGAAGTAGTAGTAGACGGTAAACTCCGCGAAAGAAACCTTTCCCCACCGTAGAAACCCGAAATAGCATAGTTTGCTTGTGGATACTGAAAAATATTCGGGCAACCTTCCTGAGATTGAGGCGGTGGACGAGTAGCAGGAACAACCGGGTTTGAAACTTGTGCAGTTACCGCACGAAAATGATCCCGACGAGCTGTGACGTTATAAGCTAATTCTGTTCTCCCAGTCTGAACTCTTTCTGGAAAGTTAAGCTTAGCTTTGTTTCCTTTAAACCTGAGAGCTGCTTCATCGTAAGCAAGTGCGGCAGCCTCAGCCGTATCGAAAGTTCCTAGCCAAACCCTAGCAGCCTTCTTTGGATCTCGTATCTCTGCGGCATACTTTCCCCAGGGTCTTTGCCGAACTCCTCTGTAATGTCTTTTCCTCACATTCCCTATACAAGTATGCATGTACATGTTTATTCTTTTAGTGCATCTTAATTAATATTCAAACTTTACATGAAATGAGAATCATATAGGTTATTTCCATATATCAAATAAGACTTGTACGATCCATTGCCAGTTTATTGGGGAAAGAACCAGACAAATCCAAGAACTCTTGTTTCTTTGTATCAGTTTTAGGGTATGAAAGCTTAGGAGATGGCGGTGAATAACTAAAAGACATTACAACATACTGTATATGCAAAAGCAACGAGAAAAACGCAAAAAGAAGATATTAATTTATAAAACAAAACAAAGAAGTAGAAGTTGCAAGTAGAACTAATTCGAGTGTGCAAACTTGCAATCATATAACAATCATAATTATTAACTTGCTAAATTATCATTGCTAAAAGCAAACCAAGGAAAAAAAAAAAGGTGAGGAGAGATATAAAGGGTAACTAACAATCAATTAGTACACGATACATGATACCTTGATCATGATCCACTGCACGTTGAGATTGGTGTGGTTGGGTTGTGTTGGACGCAGTCGACGCGGTTAAATTAGGGTTTTGAAAAAGCTGAAGTGGGTTATTTTGGGTGTTTCCGATGACTTGAGAAAGAGCTGAAACCATTGCAGACATGTCTTCTTGGGATCGAGCTGAGAATACAGGAAATATGTGATCTTCTTCCTTTTTCTCCTTCGATTCATCGGATGGAAGGGGCCTCTTCCCATATCTTCGATCCACTTTGTAGACTTATAATTACTCCTTAATTAAGGGTAGTAGTACGTCGTTTTGCTGTAGAACATGAAATATTTGCACTAAACAAGGAAATTTTTCTGTAGAACTAAGCTTGTTTCATTGATTGAAGAGTGGAGTATGGATGAAGGCTAAAATGAAGCACAAAGAAATTAAGGAGATTACTGCAAAATGAGAGGAGAAGAATGACTGAAAAAGAAGAATAGATAGGTAGGGTTTTGCTGTAGCTATGGAGAAATTTGTAAGGTCTAGTTTGGTGTGTGAACATATATATAGCAAAGCACCCACCTGTAGACGAATTTTCTCTCTCTCATATTATCTTATTAAAGTATAACAATAATTCTAAAAATTATTTTACAAGTTAATGGAATTCAAATTATCTCTTATATCATCTGAAAGTAAGGTTACACACCTTAAAATTGTGGTAAAATAACTGATGAATTATAATATTACATTATTTTGAATATTATAAAAATTCATCGCTTTGTTAAATAAATATTATATCACATAAAATCATATTCAAGATTATTGTAACTTTAAAAAAAAAAATCATTTTAAGATATGTAGACAGAGCATTATTCATCTGTAGAACAATCTTTGCTTAGTCTAGTTTGTAGTTCATTTATTGACTTCTACCTCAGTTTCATTGAAGATAATTTTCAAGAGTAAATAGAAATCTTTGAAGATAATTTTTACTTACCCTAATTTCATTTTTCCTATACTTGAAAGAAAGCTAATTAGAATTCTAAAAATGATCACATAATGTGAATACTAACTATAAAATTAGGATCTTCTCTTATTTAAATTTTTTTTTTTATCTTTGTCTTTAAACATCTAATAATGCATAGAATAATTAAAAAAAATTCATGTTGTAAGTTAATATTTTGTTTAATTATTTTTATTTTTATTTTTTACAATTACCCATTTTCTTCATATTAATACAATAAAATGTAAAAAAAAATTAATTAATAAATTTTATTAATATATAATCTAAATCATTCATTATTAATTATGTTATATGTCTTATATATTTAAAAGATCATAATTAAAAAAAAAAAGACTAGAAAAATATCTCTATTCTAATTTTAGGTATCAAATAATGGTGTTCTAGTTTAAGAGAAAAAATATTAAAGTTAATTATACTTTTGTAAAAAATATTAACAAAATTATCTCATAGTATTCAATATTATCTATTAAGACCGACAGAAACAATACCACAATTTAATCAAGGCTTGAAAGCCCAAGAAAGGAGTCTCATTCCTATTTTTAGATATCAAAGCTCTTCTATCAAATAATTTATCTATAGATCTTATCTTTTCTCAAATAAATAATTCGGATTTTATTGTTGCATTTTAAGGACTATAGAAATGTTAATTACAAGGAAATTAAGATCCCAGTTGTCCATACATGGAATTGGATTGAGACTACCTTTGATTGAATGCCAATCATCTATGTTTTCTTCTTGAGTAATACCATCTATGCATGCAAAGTTTCTATCTTATTTAATGTGATATCCATCAATGATAGTTATGTATGAAATAATTATTAATATTTTAATTTTATTATTAACGTATAATTTTAAAACATTTATATCTGAGTATTGTATTATTTGTCACACTAGTAAAAATTGTAACATCTATCGATAAATTATTTATCATGTAC
This sequence comes from Khaya senegalensis, assembly GCA_032402905.1. Taxonomy (NCBI): domain Eukaryota; kingdom Viridiplantae; phylum Streptophyta; class Magnoliopsida; order Sapindales; family Meliaceae; genus Khaya; species Khaya senegalensis. The sequence continues at coordinate 9,872,150 of CP135531.1, read as the reverse complement.
GAAATAATTATTTGACTTTTTAATTATAATATTAATGTATAATATTAAAATACTAAATAAATATTATATTTTCTATCATATTTATTAAGATTATACACTTAACGATCAATGTCATATCATCCATCAAATCAATGATATCAATTAAGATAATAACACATATGTTATATTTTTTATTAAATTTTAATATATATTGTATTATCTGTCAAATTGTCGTATTATCTGTTAACTTTTACGCCAGATCATATGCTTATGTATAACATTATAATTATTCAATATACGTCATATATTTTATCAAATTTTAATATACATTGTATTATCTGTCAAATTATTGTATTATCTACTAAAATTTATGTCAAATCATATACATATGTATATCATTATAGTTATTATTATTATTATTATTATTATTATTATTATTATTATTATTATTATTATTATTATTATGAACTCTAGATAGAAGGTAATAAAATTCATTCTAATAGTAGCATTAAAAGATACCACTCAGCGTAATAGTCAAGTGGCAAGAAAGCTCAAATACAATAGTGTACATATTTCATCTAGTCGACCTAATTAACAAGAGGTATGACCGTGCATATATTTCTTCCAACCTCAATAAGAGTCATATTTTTTGTTAAATTTTATGTCAAATCATTAACAAGTGCATAACATTATTATCATTATTATTACTATTATTATTATTATTATTATTATTATTATAAACTTTAAACAAAAGATAATCAAATTGACTATGATAATAGTTTTAATAAGTACCATTGGATCTCTGCCTAACAGTCAAGTGGTAAAAAAATTTGAATCTAATGGTACATATATTCTCGTCCTAATAGTCAAATGGTAAGAAAGTTAGAAATTAGTGGCGGATATATTTTCTTCAATTTTAATATTAATACATATCGTATTATGTATCAAAATTATGTTAAATCATATGCATATCTATAACATTATTATTATTACTATTATCATTATTATTATTATTATTATTAACTCTAGATAGAAGGGAACCAAATCCACTCGAATAATACCACTTAGCCTAATAACAAGTGGTGAGATAGTTGTACATATATTTTTGCCAATTGATTGTGTGGGTGTACATGTTCTTTTCGATATAAGAAAACATATGAAAAATAGGAAGGTTAATACGAGCGGACCCTTCTAAAATATTGGTAATTTAAAATAAAAATAAAAATAAAAACAACCCTAGTTCCAACTACCAATAAGAAAAATTTTAAGTCATTGACTTGCACAGGCTCAAATGGAAGAAGACCCAATAACCGTTCAAAGTCAGTCTACCCGTAATACACGCAGTCAGCTTTGTCAATTATCATTTCTTTTCCATTTCCAGGTAGGTACAGCTTCAATTGGTCACCTACAATTCAAACTTCCAACTGCTCCACTAATTCTGGAACAAACTGCATTTCTCATTTTGTTCTCCAAAGAAATTTCTCCACGGTCCAGGAAGGAATTTGCTTGCGAAGTCCCAATCTAAAGGTAAGATCAAAAAGTTGGAAGAGAATTTTTTATTGAACTAAATGAACGCGTCAATCCATTTACAATTGCACATTGGTTAACCATTTATAGGTCCAAAAAGGTACCCCAAAATTAAAGAGAGAAAAAGAAAAAAGAGACATGAACTGGAATGCACGCCTTAGAAAGCCGTGAAAACAAGTTTTGTAAAATTTTGAGTCAAAGGAAAACCAATATAACAATTGTTCACATTTTATTTTTCCTGTTGTCGAACAGAGGAAGATGATAGATTTGTTGCTCAATTGTGCCTTTGCATTTCGTTGATACTTTTAACAGATGGTTTCAGACCCAGAAAAAATAAAAATAAAAAATACTGCGTCAACCTGGCAGCCATAGTAAATTGCCGTCCACCCCCTTTGAACATGGTAGGCAATTATGGTAGCCAGCCTGAGCTGATTGATGAGACACTGTATCAGCAGCATGATAAACGGTTCCCTCAAATGCGACGGCCCGACATGCCAGACTTCTTCAGGTAGACATGATGCAATATAAATATTACCCTTTTTCGACTAAGATGAAAGATGCTTGATCAAAAAAACCTGAGAAAACTCCGCGGAATTGGCATGATGACGGGCGAGATTGAAAGCTCATGACATGAAAAACAGTAATAGAAAATTACTTTTATATGTACATTGTTTATACAAATCAAGTACTTGGTTGGATATCTCTGGCCCTCATGTAGGTTAAAAATTGAGACGGCAATTCTGCTAAAAGTGCTCGAATAACAGAAAGCTCTCCGTCTGCAGATGAATGGGATATTACTACCAGCATTAAACAATTGGGAGATTTTATGTTTGTGCTGGTTCATTCAAAATAATATAGTCAACTTACTCTGTACATCCTTAAGAGGAACAAACTGAACTACATCGCGCGAAGCAACACGACCAGTTAAACTTTCGAGTCTGTCTCCCTTGTCTGCGTCTAGAATCTACAAAAGAGAGGTTTCAAATAAATAGTTAAGTTCTAATTCAGCACCAAGTAATCAGACACAATAATAGTACTTGTATGACAGAGAAACAAAAAATCACTGTGTAGTACACAAGAGAATATGATACCTCCATTTCTTTAAAGTCTGCTCCTCCAACTCCAACAATTATAATTGACAATGGTAGGTCAGATGCTTTCACTAGGGCATCCTTGGTTTCTTGGAGATCCGTTATTACTCCATCCTACAACAATATTAACAAATTTCAGAGCAGTGGGAACACAACAGAATGGCAATTCTGTTCTTAGGACAAATGACCTATCATCACATAAAACAAAATTATTGGATTCGTCCAAAATAGGAGATGGTAGCATTTATGGAGACAATGTTTGGAAAAGGAATTTCGCAAGGAAATAATTACCGAACAGTAAGATTTCGAATTGACATGATGCATTTCAAAGTGCTGGTTGGATCCTAGTATTTAAATCTTAGATTTTACAAAACTGAACATGGCTTTCCAGTTCTTGTTCTTACCGTGATTATCAACAAAACAAAGTACTTTCGTCCAAGATTAACAAGAGATTGGCCAGCAATTACAGCAGCATTGCTGATGACAGGTCCAAAAAGTGTTGGCCCAGCAAGAGATACATTAAGAAGAGCACTTGTATATGACATCATAATTCCTTGGATTCCATCAACCTGGGAGACATTGATTCATATTACTTTAATATGGTGGTGAGAAGCTGTAAGACACAAGGACATCTAAGTAAAAGACAGTGAGTTTATGCTTTACAACGTTCACCTCGCAGTAATTATTGCTTCCATTTAAGTTGAAACAATGTGAGACTGGACCATCAATTGGCCTTGCACCAAAACCCCAGGCAGGAAAGCGCTTGTCAGTATCATAAAACTGCAATACCTCCCCAACCTCTAAGATGGCCTGGAAGGGAAAAGTATGATGTTTACATAGATCCAATAAGAATAGAAATTTATAAGAAACCATAGACAAAGAGACTCATTTCTCACTCTCTGGTATGCATTTGGCCGTCCTGAGGGATCAAGATAATGCAAGGAATCAGGGAGACGGGGATTCCCATTTGAAGCTGAAACACAAAAAATAAGAATAAATCCATATAAATAGCATGATTTCATCAACAAATAGTTTAAGTTATAATATTGACAGTTATTATAGAAAAGGACAAGAGCGTGTGAGGTTTTCATCTAGATGATAGTTTAATTTATTAAAAAAGGTCAAGAACAGGTGATAAAAGTTGAAGTGTAGTAGCAGTGCCAAGAAATGCCCACAAATGACAGAAGTACCAAGTGTGGGAAATTGAAAAACAAAATGACAGTAAAGAAGGAACAGATGATAATAAGGTCAACACAAGAACGTGTACACATGCATAGCTGACAAACTGACTCATCAAGACTAATAATTCGAAAGCAATTGTAAAAGGACACGGTAACAATTGCCATGCTTCATAACTTTAGCCAAATGTGTAGACAAATACCAGTGAAATCAATAGCCACCATAAAGTTCAGTTCAAAACCCCCGGCCAAGTAGTCAAGGAAAGTATATTGAATACTCTCAGAAAACTTATCCACAAAAAGTTGGCTCTTCAGTACCTGCAATAAAACCATAAGTTAAAGAAGATACAGAAAATTTCAGGACGAAATCAACCCTGATTCAAGTAGCTAGAACCTTGTTCTGGTTATTACTCCCAACAGCAGTTGGTATAAACAAATTTTCTCCTTGCCTGCTAGAATGAAGCTTTTCCAAGCCTGCTAGTGATTTCTGAACCTTTCTGATGACATAACCACCAACAGACATAAACATTATTTTGGTCTACATACTTCTGGAGAGAGAGAGAGAGAAAGAGAGAGACCCATTTACCCAATTAAATCATGCTTGCCATTACTATTGAAGTTAAAGCACTCTATTAGTAATGGACTGTCCTGCAAATAAAATTAGAGAAGAAAAATGAGAAATCTAGAAATGAATATATAAAGATATGTGTCAGCCTATAGAGAAACATCTCAAAATCCAGACTCAATAACAAAATTTTTACATGCCATTAAGATAAATGCCTGTTTGAAGCACTAAATGTCAGTGTTCTATTATTACACATAAACCAATATAGAAACAATTCAATGTTTATAAATCTCACATCTCAAAGAAAAATACAGGTTGTTATTAAAATGCAAGGAACGGACTATTTGATAGAAAAAAATTTACATATCAGACAGGCAACATTATCCTATTATATGCCACCAAACTCACAATATAACCAAAATCGGTACTAAACTAAATTTGAAAATTCAAGAAATAAAGGATAGAAAAAGAGCATGCCACAATATGTTACAAAAATAATTTAGTACGCCTAAACTCAATGATACCACATTTCAACTAGTTAGCAGATTTTATACATCTGCAGAAAGACTTGATAATACCTTGCTTCCAACTTGCTGAATATTCAAAAACACTGGTTTCCATGTTGGTTTGAGTTCATTCTTTAAGACCTCTGTTTTACACACAGGGATAAGCATCCCACTCTCCACAATTTTTGATATCACCAAAAAAGGGTCCTGCAAAATAAGTCAGAACACACACCAAGATAACTAATGCTTCCATAATATCTACCAAAGAGCAAGCAAAATACGGAATCAGAAGCTGCACATTTCTTGAGAAGAGATCCTTGTATTCCAAATCCGAACATGTTAGTATCAACTCTGCTGTAGTCTTTGAGTTTATGCATTCTTCGGCGTGTACAGTAAGCTTTCCAAGGTATTTTGGACGGGTTGATGAGATAGATTCTTCTCTATGTACAAGATCTAAGGTCAGTGACCTGTTAATTTTGGTGACAATCTATACATATGGAAATAAGAATGTTAATGGGCATATATGATTAAAAAGTGACTTTTGGCAGTAGATTGTGTTGGTTCTCAACTTGCAACTACTACATAGAGAAAGAAGAGGTTAACAAGAAGATTTCTATGCCATACCTCAGACAACGTACAAGTTGCCTCACCAAGAAATTGTTGTTCATCCAGCTTAAGCATCTGCATAAGTGCAATTGGCTATTATACAATAATAAATGGCATGCATTTCATTGAAAGTAAAATGTAGCAGATTTTTTTTACTATTTATTGTATATGTCCCAGATCATATTAGCATATTAGTAAGCACCAAACAAATAACATCTTTGGAAAGGGAATTATATTGAATAAGCATTCGATTATACACCACAAATTATAAATTATTTAAAGAGAATCCAATTTTAATGCACTGGGAAACCTTGAGGTTTCTCAAATATCAGGCAGGTAGGAAAAGATTAGAAAACCATCACTGAGACTCCCTGCAGTTAGTTAACCATACTAATATCAAACAATAATCAAAAACAGACAATGAGCCACATGACAAGTAAAAAAGAAAATTTGTGATATTTTAGGGCAAATGTTGATTTTCTATTGGAGTTAGCATGTGTTGGAAGGTTATAAATTAGCCTTTATTCAATAAACATAGGCAGTCAAAAACATTTTTTTCTGTCAAGAAAAATCAGAAAAGCAATAATAATAATAATAATGATAATAATAATAATAAAACAGATACAGCAATTCAGAAAATTAAAGTTACCTTAACATCTACATTGCAAAACTGAGTGTCAACATCATATAAATGAAACCTGCAATAAATAGAAATACTCACATATTACATTAAAGCATAACCTATAAAATGCTCATTTGGTCAATAAAAATTAGAGCTGGAAGCATTAGAACTTACAGCAAAGTTTGCACAATCTCAAATTGATATGTAATTGTATGTTTTGTAATCCATGTAGGATTCAATGAATTAAGTACTACTTCAGTGCGAAATACTTCTGCAACTGCTCCATCTCTTGCTTTTGTATAAACCACCAGCATGGGATCACTCTGAAGCAAAATAAGCAGAATTTATTAGATAACATGTGAAGCTTTCTGAAACAGAATTAGAATTTCTGTGACTAAAAATAGAACACCTAGTCAATCCAAATGTAAAACCGCCATATAAAATTGTGCTTCTGAAACAAACATTCTACCAGTACTTGGCAACACTATCATTCTACCATCTATTGATAATATGAATCAACAATCCCTATACCATTATCGGATTCCTCTCCATAATTCAATTTATCAGTACTTCCAAAAAATACACAACATCAGCATACATCTCTGGCAAAAATTGGAGCAGATTGTACACGTATTATCTCTTGCTTGTCCGCCAGAATATTTTAAAACACTGAAGCTGCAGCACAAGCGAAATTCTGTCTCTGGATTTTAAATAGCGACCAAAAACATGAAGCAATATTTTAAAAAAAAAAAAAGTAATTTGAAAAGAATGAAACTAACAAAATAAATCATCGTACATTAACGAATTTCGCACACTAAAGATATGAAACTGGAAAAACAAAAACTACAGTCTTCTAAAACTATCAAGGTACATCGACAAACCTTGGAGAGCACATCCCTGTCGCGCAAGTCAGTAGCCGAAAATGATAACTGCAGACCATATTGAAGGATCAGCATAAGCATTATAAAGATTAATTATGCCAAACATGACATGCGAATTTTCGTTTCAAAATCCATGGCTTTAGTTTCGATATGCTACAGTAACATCACGGCAAAATAAATGGGAAAAGATTCGAGCATTTGAAAACAGGATTGGTGACCTCGATCTCAGAGAACAAGCCGTTGTAGCCCCGAGACTTGAGGAACCAGTCGACGGCGTCGTTTTTAGAGCCGGCAATAGTCGGAGGAGCCGTACCTCCAACGGCTGTCATACCGCCGCCGGTGTCCGAACAGCAATTCCCCATCTTTTGCTTATCACTCAGCTGAGCCCGGCGCCGCTGAGATGTAGTTGAAATGAAAAAAGAAGTTGTTAAAAGGTTTCGCGTCGCTGAGCCACTGAATTCCAAATCAAAACAATGGAAATAGAAAGGAATGATACGTTAAAAAGTGAAGGAATAGACTGATTTATCTATAAACTTCTCGTTGACCCCCCCGTTGTTACTGGCTCCGTTCACTCCTCGACACACGTGTACACAAATTTCGAACTCTTTTCTTTTTTTTAAAAAAATTTTAATAAATATTAATATATAATACAATTAATAATAAATAATTTAAATTAAATCTTATATTTTTTAATTTATAATATAAATATAAAATTAATTCATAAATTTTATTAAAATA
>CP135531.1:9711801-9859472 GCA_032402905.1 Khaya senegalensis | reverse complement strand
AAATTAGAATGAAATTAAAATTAAATAAAATTAAAAAATAAAATATCTTATTGAATAAAATAAATTTTAATTTTGAGTGAAATTAAAATTAAACTTAATTTTATTCGCCCTCGATTTCAACGACTTTGAAGCCAAAATAGATTGACCGAGTAAGATTGGCAAGCTTGCTGTGGCTGCTTGGGAGGGTGAATGACCGATCAACGGCCGCATTCTCCTCCGCAATTGTCCTCCCGTAAGAAGTCCAAAATGCAACCAGGCTTTTAAAAATATTACGCGTCAATTCCAACTCGTATTATAATAATTTGAGTGTATGTTTCTTCATTTTCTTATTTTAAGTTAATAAATTTTATTAATCACATAATAAAATGCTTAAACAAATAAATATGAGAGAAATGGTAACAAGATGGGAAGTCCAAATTGATGATGTCCCACTACCAAGAATTATTTAATTTAGAATAATTAACAAAACGGTGTGTCTTGATTCATCTGTATGTATGATTAATAATTAATTATATATATAAAGCATTGGGTCCAACCCATCACCTGAAATGCGAGACTCCTTACAAACTTTTACCAATTATTAATTAATTCACTTTTAACGACAAACATTATCAAGTAATTATCATAATTAATTAAATAAATAATATATATATTTTAATAATGTCATACTTTTGAAAGTTGCAAGAGAAAGGTGTGGGATTATGTCACTTAGGATGTAATGTGTTTTTTGGAAACATCAATTATGCCATCTCTCTCTTACTTGGTAATGGCAAAAATGTCGTCAGGGCAAAATACACATCACCAGTTTAAAAACTAATTTATTGAAAGTTATTTTTTTATTTTATAAATTTAAAATTAATTTATATTAAAATATATATCATCGCAACATTTTTATCTATCTATTAAATACTATTTATTCTACTTATAGATTCAAAACCAACTCAAATTTTATTTAACGTGAGACATGATATCTTATAAATTCAAGACTAATTTATATTTTATTCAATGTCATACGTGACATTTACATCCATTTATTAGGTGCTATTTATTCTCTTTATAAATTTAAAATTAATTATATTTAATATAAAATATAATATTTTTATTTATTTAATCACGTGATGCTCTCATCACAAATAAATTCATTCATTATGAACTTACCTGACCTGTATTATCTATTGTCACATTCTTTGAAAGATTAACATATCACATAATAATCCCTTATTAATGGATAACGCGCAGGTGTTTAAGAGTTCATATGCGAATGAAAAATTAAATATACTCTAATACCACTGTCATATGACAAGTATTTATCATCTATTAATAGGCTAGCTTACTAAGTGGTGTTGCCTACTTTTTCTTATAAATCAAAGACTAACTTATATTTTATCTGACATAAGATATAATATTTAAATATGATAGATTTCTAACTCAATACATTAAGATGTAAATTTACCATCAAATAATTAGTTAATTTATTTCAAAGAATAGTAAAGTTATTAACACTTTTAAGGAGTATATTATGAAAAAATTTTGAAACCGTCAAAAATAATAAAATAACTTTTTTATATATGTATAACTCGATCAATTGATTTTAATTTTATAATTATAATATTATAAAAAGTGTCAGTAGTTGAGTCAAGTTAAACAAATCAAGGAAACTATGAGTTAGAATGGGTGATCTGAAAAGCAAAATATATCCAAGCCATAATTACGAGGTCTTATATGACATTTTGTGATTGGTTGTTTTCTTCTATACAATATATATTTATGTATGTGTATTGGTGTAAAGTATGATTAGATGTGTCTTTTACAAAGCAAAGCTAAGCGAAGCAAATCAAGGACTTTCAGGTGGAAAGGAATGTGTATACCTAATGTATTGTCATCACTCAAAACATTTGCTTTATTAATTAGTGTTAATTTTTTTATATAAATTCAAAATGAACTTATACTTTATTTGATGAAAGACATAATATTTTTGTTCAATCAATTATATAATATTCTCGTTATATTAAATTATTTATCATATATTTATTTAATTTATATTATTTATTTTCATAATTTTTAAATATTCATATCTCACAAGATAACTTTTTATTAGAAAATAAAATATAAATATTTAAAAATTCACATGTAATTAAAAAAAAATTACTTTCATGCCACTTATTGTAAGCTAAAGGCTTATTATTAATATTCTGTTATGATATTCTTATATACTCAATTATGTAATACTTTCATCACATCAAGTCTATTTATTATAATATATTGAAAAAGTAACTTATAAAGTATATTATCTACACACTTTTATAAATCTAAAATCAATTCATATTTTATCATATGTAAACTAATGCAAGAAAATTTGATAAAAAAAGTAAAAAAAAAAAGAGAGTAAATAATGTCTCATTTAATGAATAGTATTACATATATACAATTAGTTGTTAATTATTTTATGATTGATCGAGAGATACACATAACAAGAGTTCAACAAAGTTTGCAATCCAACAATGTGGTTAAATGGTTTTTTTTTTTTTTTAGAATTGGGATATTAAATTTGAATTTTATACTTTTTTTTAATGTGTCATTCATTGATTAATAATACAAAATTATTAAATTAATTTAAAAAAATTAAAATTAAGAGTGACATAATAAGTAAGGAATATTTTTAAATTTTTCTTCTAAAATTTAACAAAATTATATATGAATATAAATTTTTATGAAACTAACAGAAAGTATCCATCAATAATAAAAAAATCACTAAAAATTATTTTTTATATTTTGACATATGATTTAATTTAATTAAATAAACATACATTTTTTAGGTGCTAATTTTAACAAAATAATACTATAAATTACTTACTTGTATAGAATTATAAATTAATTAATTTGATAAAAATATATAAAGTTATATGATATAAATATAAATAAATAGTATTATAAATTGTTTATTAGTATATAGTTGTTTTAGTTATTATGAAATATTTTCATGATTATTGAGCAATTTCTATTATCAAATTACATATAAAAATATTTCATAATAGTTAAAATAATTTTATATAAAAAAATAACTTAAAATACTTATTTGTATATATTCATATTATATAATTTTATATATTTTTATCAAATTAAATAATTTATAATTATAAGTAAGTAATTTATAGTATTATTTTATTAAAATTAGTACCTAATTTATATATATTTATTAAATTAAATTATATATTAAAATATAAAAAAAATTTAGAGTATTTTTTGTTAATTTTTTAAACTTCAGAAAAAATATGTAAAAAATATAACTAATTTAAACAATGAAATATATATATTTTTTTTTTCTATTAAGATATATTTTTTGTTAATTTTATAAAAATTTAGATTTATATATAATTTTATTAAATTTTAAGAAAAATATTTGAAAACACTCCTAATAAATAATAAAATTTTGCCTGAACTGAGATACAAATTCTATATTTATATGTGAGCATTATTGCAATATTTGCTCTATCTCTTACAGAGTTACCTCCCTGAGTAATAAGGATTCTACTTTTCGCATGCGTTTGGTCAGAAAAATTTCACCCTTAATTAGGAGTAGGAAATCTCAAGTAATATGAAAAGATTTTTGGACGTATTATCAAAATAATTATTTAAATTCCCAATAGAATGTTGATTGTAATAATAATAATAATAAAAGCTTTCTCAGTATCAAAATTTGTTAAAAAAAAAAAATAAATTTTATCCATACATACAAACATATACACACAGAGAGTATACCAAAGCAATATGTAGTATTTTGGATGAGTAGTGTAACATAACATTCATTATTCCTTAAAAACAATTATAGAGTCAGAAAGGGAAGTAGAGGGGCCGACAATTGGTTGAGCCACTTGTGACTTCAATTGTTTCTTTATTGCTAAATCCAAATGACTTTAAACCAAAAAAAGAAGAAAAGCAAAGCAATAGACATGAGGAAAGTAAAGCAAAAAGGTATGCATGTCTGGTAGAAAAGCACCACATATTGGGCTCCAATCGGCTACTTGCTTTCTACTAACCCCCTAAAGGCACAGCATAATAACTATAATATCCCCCACCCGCCCCCCGTCTATAAACTTATGTCATTCGTGAGACCCTCGAATCTTTCTTCTTCCTCTTTTTTTTTTTTTAAATAATAATAATAAATCTTCAATCGGAAGCATCAAGCATTGCCCTTTGCCCAAGGTAGACTGATTGCGGGCCATGCAGCAAAATTGAATTATTATAACTCTTCCCTAATCAACCACATTGTTTTCTTTCAGTTTAGTGGCTCTTTTTGTATCTCGCAGGGCAGAATCGAATCGATTCCCATACTTTTTGGGTAGTTTAAAGATCCTGTAGTCTGGAAAGGGAGGAAGATCATGATATTATAAATAGTAAATAGTAATACTGCATGCAACAGCGGCAGGATTAGGAATCCACCAAGAGTGTTGGTTGCAGCAAATTAAGAGAACTAGATTGGTGGAAACCAAAGGAAATTCTTGTTTTGAATTCTCCCTGTTCCGTTTGGCCACAAACAAAGTCTACAAGTCAAGGTTGAATTTGGAGTTATGTAAGGGGTAGTGATGTGAAACAGCACCAAGGTCTAAGGTCAGGTCAACCACCAGAGCTAAACTATGGTGGTGTTGGTGGTGGTGGGCAAAATGCTGACTTCACATAAAGATAAAATGTGAAAGTGGAAGACTATAACATAAGAATTATAATATAAAATGTAAAGACTTGAAATATATTACAATTTTACGTTGTTATTTTATGTGAGGTTATACTTAAGCCTGTTCTTGATAATAGAACAGCAAAGAGAGAATCTTGACACAACAAATAAGCCGGAGACTTTGATCCTAGAAGAAGAAGAAGAAGAAAAAGATGTATAGAGTTGGTTGGCCGGCCGGTCTAGTATAGTCTAGTCAAGGCCATGGTCCATCCACTACAAACAAGTGACCACCAATGCCATCCTTTTGGAGCAGTTACAAAGAAAATGAAGCAAGTGATGACTTGCAAGCAAACCCCCGCGTCATAAATGGCAATGCATTCTTACCATATTTAGATTGATTTCTTTCTTTCTTTTCATTTTCCCATTTGGTTGTAGTTGTAAGTTGGCGGGTAAAAGGTTGGGTCTGCTGAAGTGCTTGTGAAAAAAAGAAACAGTTGTTCAAAGCATAACAATATTAAGAAGAAAATATCGAACAATTATGAAAAGCCCATCATAGGAACCATTTGAATTTGAATTTTAAGCGTCGTGACAAAGCAACCAATTTTCTCATGACATTTTACTTGTGGTCATGGTATGTAAAGTATTACGTAGGAACACAAGCAACAGGTACATTCCCTTCTAACTCATACTTCAAATGATTTCAACATTCAAAACTGGATCCTGAGCAATAATAATACAACACAAGCGTATTAAAAAAATAATTAATACAGTAGCTATATATTTCCTCCCCAGGGGAAAAAGAATACACAGATATATATAGGGAGTGATATTGTAATACAACCCAACCTGATTTCTAAGATGTTTCTGGCCATTCATCAGATCATATGTGCCACGCGCATCTTCAAGCATAACAGCATGTGCCACTCTTTCATTTGTAGTGAAAACCCGTTGCCTTTTATCCTACACTTCCCAACAGCACGGGGCTGCTAGGATGAACCAAAATTGCTCTCCCACTAGTTGTTCCTCCAGGAAATAAGTCACATAACATGTGCATATGCAAAATGAGAGAAGTTTTGTCCTATACATACGGAAGTTTAAATCTTGTGCAATCCAATGTTCAGATCAGATGATATGGAAATAAGAAGTGGATAGGCATAATGCCACACAGCTTTAAAGACTCGTTTTTGATGAGCTCGTATTGACTGGGATGGCTTGTTTGCATTGTACCTGATATCAAAAATGTGGATAACAGGGTCTGCAGAACCAGATGTTAAATACAAACCATCAGGAGACCAAGCCTGATTTATCAGAGCTGACTGGGAGTCACTACTTTCTTGCTTCCACCCAAAAGCGTGAATTTCAGTCTGCCTCAATCTAATATCAAACAACCGAAGCTGCCTCCCATGAGTCCTGAGCAAAAGACATCACTTGGTCAAAACTTTCAGGCAGCAAAAGAAGATTTAAGAACAAAAGAAGGAAGGCAACTCTTGCCTTGAAGACAACTATAGGTTTTGCAAAATAGCAAGATGTATCCCTTCTCAAGGCTCCAATCTAATGATTATATTCAAATTCATGAGAAGTGACCAGATATCATCTTCAACTAGCTTACAGCTATCCAAAATAAACCATAATTTGCGGAATTTATAACCATGCACAATAATCATATGATTCAAATCTAAAAGTTACAAAAATGCTCATTCAGTTCTTTAGGCAATAGAATTACATATTACATCTAATAAAACTGCTAATATCTCTGACGTACACTGATAGAAGCATGCGTTTATGCTTAAGGCATACTTGTTCATACATACACTATGACAGCAACAAATTACTCCTATAAAATTTTGTTCACAGACTCGAATCCTAAGATTTTCCAAGACATAAATGGAATACTTCTTTTCTCATAATTTTAGAACTTCATACTGTATCTTCATAATCCATAGGAACTTAGCGATTCGCTCATATTTGGGAATTGAGACAACACATAAACCAATATTAGCTCAAAGCCAATAGTGCTTGTAGCATGAACCAAGTCACAAATCCAACATTCAGGAGAGATTCAAATTTGCATGTTTAAACCAAATTATATGAATGGCTCAGCGCATTGATGCATATATGGGACTTAGCAATTCAGGCAATATATGGGACGCAATACATTGACCATATCGCACAAAACCAGAACTAAATTGGTTGTAGCATATCAAACATGTTTAAATCAAATTATATGAATGGCTCACACATTGAGGCCCGCTAAACTAGTATAACCTGTTGTTCATATCGGTAAAATGCTCCACCGTATCATTACCAATCGGTTTTCTATTCTTCCAACACAGCTGCAAGTGATTAAAAAGTGATATTATAAAGCATCTTTGAAGTTCATTGCACTTCTAAAGTTCAAGAATCTCAGAAAGTTTTAGCTATTTATTTAACAAATGAAACCTAATACTCAAAAGAAGCAGGTGTTTTAGCTAATACTCAAATGAAGCAGGTGTTTTAACAAATCCAAAGTGACTCTGACAACAAAACAAAATTTCAGTGCAATAGCAGGAGATCAGTAGAAAAAGGTAAAGGAGATTATCATAGCAGAAAATAGATGTTTCTTACCCTGTTTGAACCATGAATAGATTGAAGTCACTTGGATTTGGCAGAACACTCATACATTTACTTTCTATTTGATGCTTGAAGTCAGCTCTTCCTACTCCTGCATCAAACCCAACAATTCTCTTGTCTGCACCAGCAGATAATACAACCTGCTTCTGTGGCATCCCAGCAACTCCCATGACAGCCGAAGAATGCAAATTCCTATGCAGTGCCTTTGGCTTCCATGACTCCTCAGCATCTCTCCCACTCCAAAGTACAACAGCATGATCGCTACCACCGGTTACAAAACAGGGACTTTCCCAGGGCAAGAAAATAATACTGTTGATAATACCCTTCACATGAGGTTTATCATCTAGAAAAGTTATACGAGCTCTCTGTAGAAACACAAACATAAAAAATCAGGGTATATATTATCTGAAGCAGAGCTTTGCACATTGGAGTAGTATGTTTGCGAAGTTATCATTAAAGATGCAGGCTGCACAATTTTCACTCTTTTGTAAATACAAGTTATGCAATTTTACACATAAGATTTAAGTAGTGGTGGCTTATTTATTTAATACACATTAACCATAACCCTTACTCCTTGTGTTTTATTCAGATTTAGGACTGATATCTGAGAGTCCCCACTATCAGCAGTGTATACAGAGAAAATGCTGTTTCCTTGTGGGTGCCAGGTTATATCTTCGGGCCATCTCCTCTGCTTTGGAGATACACAATCAGTAGTACTAAGCAAAGAAGCACTTGACCTGCAAGTTAACATAAAACATAAGGAGCAACACAACATATGAACAAATTAATTTTTGGTTACTTTCTGCCATAAGGAAATCAGATATTAGGCAGAGAATTGCTACATGTGAAGACAAGATTAATATTTTTCAACTAGAAGGCAACACATTACCCCAAATCCAAATTTTTTAGACTGCCATAACAGAGAAGCCATCCACATGAAAATGGCATCCCTGAAAGTGGCAGGACAAGGATGGTTCAAAGGAAATCATTTGGACCTGGCAGGAAACTTTATTTCCTCAATTACTCTTGAATGCAGACATGGCAAAAGGACCGGGCCGACATGATGCAGCACAAGTCTGGCACCAAAAAAAAAAAAGGGAGGGCTGGCAGAGCATGAGAACACACATGGGCTCGGGCTGGGCTCACATCTTGGGCACGAGAACCCAATGGGTCAGCACATGGGTTGGTATGAAACCACGAATAATTAAACCTAATAAAAGCATATTTCCTATTTTAAGCCTGAAACTCTTGTCAAACTCAAGATGGTGACTACCTAATAACAATAAAGGCATATATCCTATTGTGCAACAGGCGGTGTGGGTGCCCACAAGTCTCAGGATTGGAACCTGGCTCTAATATCATGTTAAAGAAAACAAACTCTTGTCTTAAGAGTACTAAATAATAAGTTCATGGACCATGTTTTTATGTATGGTAAAAACATAAACTAAGAAACCAAAGCTAACTAGGCAACACTACTACTACTTATAGAAGCAACCTGCTTAACAAAACTAAACATATTACGACTAGACACATATTTTTCTATTTTAAGTCTAACATAGCAAATTCCTTGCTGCATAACATGATCCAGAGAATTGAAACTTACGCATTGAACAATTAAGAACATGAAAATGGTATTTTACCAGTATAGTTGACAATCATTTTTTATCTCCACAAGCTGAAAAGGAATTGCCAGATAATATTGAATGAACTACCTAATCAAGACAATTACATCCATGCATTTGTCATACTTTAAATTTCCCATCACATGCATTAAATTTATAGAGCATCTGATAATTAAAACCAAGCTCAACTATGCGACAAGCCTTGTTCTTCCACTTCACATTCAATACTACCGTCAAAAGCCCATGTAAGCTATAAAGTAAAAACTTGATAGCAAAAGACAACTATTTTAGACTTACCCCCTGGACTGAAGCTGCCACAAGCTGATTACTCCATCTAAGGCACTGAAAAAATTCCAAAATACCAGCAAAAATTAGTTTTTGGGGAATCATAAGAACAGAATAACAGTGTTTTTTTTAATGAGTTTTCTTAACTTTCTAGTTTGATAAATATAAAGCATAAGTTACTTCATATATGACGATGACTATGAAATAAAAAAATAAAAGAAGGATCAAATAACCAACAAATGTGTAAGTGAAAATATCACTGCTTCCTAAAGATTACAGAGGTCACAAGAAAAACAAAAATTCTTGTTCACATATTAAGCCAAATGCCAACTACATTACTTACTCAGGAGTTAAATATAGGAGATCATGTGTGAAAATTTATCTCAAATTTACAAATGATACAGGAAACAACTAGAACAAAGTTCACTGTTATCATTCAAGCATTGTGACCTAGAAACAAAAAAAAAAATTCAAGCTACATTTGTTCCAAACAACATAACTTTCAGTTAAAACAGGATCAATCACCTGGTAACAAAAAGCTGTTCATTCACCGGGCACAATGAAAGACTTCTCAATTTTCTTTTGTGCTGACTTGAGAGATGATTGCTTGTATGGCAGTGGATTGTACAAGGGGTAGAACTGGTACGTACCAACGGTATCAATTCTTTATGTTCTTTCTGCTCTGAAATACAGAAAAATATAATGAACACTAATTGCATAAAGTTGAAACCACAAATGTGACAACTGGAACGGTGCACAATGCAAAAAGCAAATGAAAACACAATCCAAGGGAAAACACATACAGAAATGAAAATATAAATAGAGAGCAATTAATCAAGAGAGAATGTTACCAAACTTCCTTTTCGTTCCTCTATCTCGAACTTCAACAACTTCTGAATCAGAAGAATTTCTATGAGATTTCTCTGCTTTTACTTTTATAACACCATTAGAGTGAGTAGCATGACTTCCTTGCCCATTGGAACCAGTTGGATCTTTCATATCACACCAAGTTGATTTAATTGGTGTGGAAATCTTTGGATTCACAGCAGGAATTAAAAGTTCTGTTCTAGATTGAGATTTATTTCTGGAAGAGTCTTTGTTGACACATATGGGACTTGTCGATCTGCGGTCCACCTTCATACTTTTAGTTCCGTTAGTTGGAGAACTTCTAGATGACTTAGCATTATCTCGACCTCGAAGACGAGCCAATTTAGATTGTGAATCTTGCAACCTCTTCTCCGCTTCCTCAAGCTGTATGTCTCATCCAAAAAAAAAAAGTAAACAAACATTTACCTGCATAGCGTTGAACAACAAACAAGCATTTCCAACTAAACAAACAATCCATGATTCAAAATGAAGCACAGTTAACATCAACCACTAATAAAACACCAAAGCTCCCTTCTTTCTCTCTGCCTCCTTTTTCTTGCCGTAAATTCCTTGTCTAAAATCCAATGGCGTCATCATAAAATGTCCATCAGGCTATTAAACCCAACTTTTGGGCAAGTACTCTGCTTCACTGCCTCAGACCACAAATGACAGTTTAGAGACATGGCATTGGAGTGTTTTAGTTTTACAACCTCATGGAAAAAATCAAGAACCTAAGACTTGAGATTGTAAAGACAACAACTTTATGCTTCATCTTCAGTTTTAAATTAAAAACAAATTACTAAACTGATTTTACCGGATTTCCTGATGTAAAAAGACTAACAGAATACCGCCCCCCCAAAAAGAAAAGCAATTGCTTTAAATGTTCAAATGCAAAAGCATCTAGTATCCGAAGTTTCAAACTTGAAGCTTAAGACATCCACTATAACAAAATTTACATAAGCCTTCGCAAATAATAAAGCAGAAAAAGCCATTTAGCATTGATATAACAGAACAAAAATCAAATACCTCAATAGGAAGAGGTAGGTTCATCAACAAACAGATTAATATACTTAATATTATTATAACTATGAAAAACTGATGCGACCTGAGAATTGTAATAGGAGATACGCTGTCGGAGATGTTGAACTTCTTTTGTACGGTGCTCGATCAAAGCGACCAATGCCTCTTCTTGCTCTTCTCTGCTATTATCTCCTCCTCCGTTTTCTTCTTCCTTTGGCTTCTTTAGAAAAACCGCGCTCATTTGTATCGTATGTCGCTTCGCTCTCTTTCTATCTCCCTTTTGGCACACTCCTCCTGTTTCGCGGCGACCGAGCGAGCGAGAGAGAGAGAGAGAAGTATTTATGTTAACGCAGGAAATTAGAATTTTAATAAATAATCAGCAAGCATTTACTTGTTAATTATTATTTTTCTGGGCAACGCTCCTTTCCCTGCCTGCATCGCTTCATACTACAAAGCAAATTATATTATTTAAGACTAAGTGACAATATCGTTTTCATTTCTAGTGTTTACACTCCATAATCTTACTTAATTAATGTAGCCTAGAGTATTACTTCTTATTTAATGATTTATTTTTTTAATATTAAGTAATTTGTTAAAATAATAATTAATTTTTATTTAAACAATCATTTTGTAGTATTTTTAATCTCAAGTAAATAAGACATTCATCAATTGAAATTGATAAATATTCAGTTTATAAAACTAAATGGCTCAGCAATGTTCCTATCCAACAACCTTCTTCTGTATGCAAATTCTCTTGTGTCTTAGATAAACTACAACTTTTCTGGTAGTCCAGTAAAAATCTAGGCACTTCAAGTTTGCCGCTTAAAAGCCACTAACTAAAGACACTGATAAATCTAATCCACAGAGACCTTAACCTCTTCACTTTCTTTCATTGCTGAAATAAATTATGGCTCCTCGTTTTCTAATCACTTGATTTATCAAGCTGCAGTCACTTCTCGTTAGAGTGCAAGGAATAGTAGATGATGGTCACTGCCTCTCCCAAACTTCAATGAAGTAACAAGCGACTGAAAGAGCCCTGGTGAACTGGAGCACTTCACTGGAGTAAAAACACTAGTCACTTGCAGTAACAGTTTGGGTTCAAATACACTTTTCCATTTTGAGTAATGAGTACCATTTGCAAAATCTAATAATGATTTTGGCAATTCATCAAGCTCAGTCACAAACTAATTGTAAAGATGAACTTGACGAAAGGGAATCCTCAAAGAGAGGCCCACCGATCAATGAATTCCTGACACTTACGGAGGAGTGTTGTTCCTTAGATAAGTTCTGAGATCTATCTCTCAAGAGTACAGGATTTTTTGAAACTCATCAGCTGAGACATGTGTAATTAAGAGTTTAAGACTTCTGCAATTGCCAGATTGATGATGGTAATACACCAACTTCAGTTCTATGCATCTCCGACATAAGCATAAACAGAATCTTCATGCTGCTTCTTGCTTGTTTACGCATGTTTATACCCATTCATTCACTCTAGTTATTTCATTGACAATATCAATCTTAATCTCCATCTTCTTTTGAACTGGAGCAATAATTGACCTTCTCTGTCTCTATCATAATTTTATATATTGGCAGTTTCAAATTGGAAATCTTCAGAAAGATGGCAATTTATCAAAACATCAGAAATCAAAATGAGGGTATTCAAAATAGAACAACGAAGTGGCAAACCTCCGCAAGTGGAAAATCTTCACAAACCCATCAAAAGCTCAGTTATGTATATAGCACATTAAGCATTAGCACTGCAGTTCAGCTCCAACCCAATAGACCAATAATTTCTGTTACAACCCCATTATTGCAAGGTAACATCAGAAGTTCTGAACATCTAGTCAGTGTATACATTATCCATCAGCTTCAAGGGACACTATATATCAAGCAACAAGGTCAACTTCATCACGTCCAGGAGTAGCCACATCTAATCTCATCATGCTCCTATATTGATCTGGAATAGGAGCACCAGCATGCACACACAGCTCCACAACAGCTGGGGCCTTACCAAAATACCTCTTTAAGTTGTTATCTAAAGCAGGCCCACTAAGATCTTGAACATGCCAGACATAATTGGGACCAATAAGATCATCCAATGTTGCTTCTTGCCATGCATGTAGACCATTGCGAGACTGATGCTTTGATGCCTTGCACATCCTCACCTTGTGTCCCTTGGGACCAACCTGAACCTCAGGACAGTATCCACAAGTCCAAACAGTATACTTCTCCAATATCTTTTTTGCTCCTGATATCATTTCAAACCATGAGTCCATTGTCTTAATGCTCAACTCCCTTAAATGTGTCCCTCCTTCATCACTTGATTGATGCAGCTGATCAACTTTTTCCTCTAAACTTGAATTCCTTTTTGTTTCATCTATCTTAGCTTCCAAATAAGACTCTTCTTGAGGTCCTACATTTTCAGAGTTTAAACTCAAATTTCTCTCTGTTTCTACAGTTTCTATCACTGATTCAAAATCTACAATCCTTCCTTCAATAGAATATACAGGTTTAGTTCTTCTCTTTGTAGGGTACTTTTCAAGTTCTACTCCAGCTTGAATACAGAGCTCTAGAATGGCGGGAATTCTTGGAACATTATGCTTCTCATCATGCACAACTCTTGGTTTGCCAACACGATCGTGCAGGTGGTAGCACTTCGGGAAGAATACCACATCGCTGACTCCTCCTTTTCTCCACACATGCATGGCACTTCGAAAACCACTTTTTGGACCGGTGCAGGTTCGGATTTCGTGACCCACATGGCCAATATGAACCTCAGGGCAGAACCTAAGGAAGAAATTCACCTCATTGGAATTAAAACTTGAACTAATGTGTGAACATCATTAAAAAGAACAAGTGCATATCAACAAAAACACTCACAAACAGCTTCTCATTTCCAAAATGCATTTTCATCTAGTTCAGCTGAGCTGAGCACTATAAAACAAATGTACGAAGTGAAATTTTACTTGCTTGAAAACCCTTCTGATATCTGACAATACCAAAAGCACCACTGAACACTTGTGCAGTCCCATTTGAAATCATTTTCAATTAACCACAATTGTTTCGATAAACTCTAGGCTCTAGCCGACTTTCAATATATGTATATATATCCAAAATCAAATTTTCCTAAATAGTTTCCAATTATCATTTTGTTCGCTCAACAACAGAAAGCAAGACACTCAAAACGACGTACAATCATTACCTGCACCGTTGAACGGGAATGACTTGAACGAGCCTAGACAAACCAGAAAGAAGGGATTGACGTGCTCGGTAAACCCGGTGAGCCACGTGGACAAGTTCGGGTACCAATAATCCGTTGGCAGGTGGATGTTCAAGAAGCTTAACAGGCTCAGATTTTCTTGCCTCTCTCTCCTCTTTGGCTCGCCGTATCAAGACTTTCATAGGTGTCAGATACGGCTTCCGCTCCGACTTGTCTCTACATGGTTTCGGTACGTCTGAGTAGAGAGGATCATCGCCTTCACCTGTTAGGTTTAGGTTCAGGCTTCGAGTATAGTCCGAGAACAGAAGATTTTGAGTGAATCTGAAGTTAAGGTTGCTTGAGGGAGAGATTTGCGATAGAATTCTTCTTTGCATTTGTATTCAAATTCAATGAAAGGTTTCGGACTGAGATTTTCAAACTTTTGTGGGGGTTGCTATGAAAATTAAGCGACGAAGGGGACTCGTGAAATGTCAAAATGACGGTCATGTTCAGAATTACTGTACGGAGAGCAGCAACGAAGAGCAGCCTTTTAAATTAAATGTTTACTGAAATTTTTTCAACCGAAAAAACCCTCGGGTGTACTTAGTAACTTGAATTCGAAACTAGTGTCATGCAAGTGTGGGCCAACCCAACTTGCAAGCGAACATGACCGTCCTCATCTAATTACGTAAATCTGTTTCTTATTTCATGAGTAATTTCATCATCAGTCACACTGCTTTACCAAATTAAATCTGTTATAGCACGATATGTAATGTAACTCTTAATACATCTTCGAATAACTACTACAATGCAGAGCAGATAAATTGGGAAGAAGAATAGCTGCAAAATATTTAGCAATTGCAGACCGCTTGCGCCCTTTTTCGCTCACAAATCAGCCAGCTTGCTCTGATGCGGGGGACTCATGATCGCAAATTGTACACAATAATAACATAATCTTAAAGAAGAAATTACATTGAAAATAGTTAACATGAGAACTCCAAAAGTTTCTAACGACCAGAATAATAATGACAATAATAATAATAATTTAATCAGTTAATAAGCTCGGTGTATGTCCCTTTCTCTCTCTTTCAGCAATCACACCCGCCTACACCAGACCGGAAACGAAACCCACAAAACCTCCAAAATCTTATGGAAACAAAAAAAATGAAATTACATATAGATATTGGGATACAAAATTGAGAACAAAAACAGAGAAGATCCCCGAGCAAAAAGCCTAGGAACTTCTGCACATCGCATCTCTGGTCATGACTATCCAAAACTTTTAAGCTTTATCAAGCCAATGCTATCTTATACTCGCAATGGAGGATGATACAAAAACTGCCAAAGAAACAGCAAAAACTGGTTTAGTCTTTGTTATCCATTTTGATTCGCAAAACTTTAAGAAAGTGCTCCTCTACAGCAGGAAAAATGTCGTCAGGCCACCCCTGGTAAACAGAATTGGGATGGATATAGCTTTTGTACTCTAATACTGGGTCTTAGAGTTAGTGCGTCTGTTAAAGCAGATTACTCAATCGGAATCCTTTTAAGAACCGGAAGAGTCTGATCCATTCGGAGATTCCTCACCATTTGCAGAACCTGACGGGATCCCTTGGCGCTGGCTCTCCTCATTGCCACTGGTTCGAGGTTTGCCAAATCTTGATCGAATATTGGTACCCATGGGAAAGGGCTCCTGCACAGGCAAAAATGGTTGGTTAATTGAGCTGCTGTGAAATATAACCATAAGGACACGAGGTTTTAAAAATTTCAGTATTCAATTAACAATTAATCTTTCCATAAAGTTGTACCCAGTAGCTAACCAAGACCATCAACACTACTTCGGTTTAGTGGAAGCCAATAATTTAAGAATATTCGGAACAGTACAAGACAGAGCTTAAACTTCCAAGCCACTGACAATTTAAACTACACTCTGCCCTTTTTACAACTTGTACGCCTTGTCAAAAGAGTGCTTCCAATTAAAACCTAACAGTAGCAAGTATGAAATTGGCAGACAGATATTTCGTTTTTAGTCCCCCGAAGATGTGAGCAATTAGAAAAATCTGAAGGTAAAAGTAGCATTGTCTCAGGAGAAGGATAGGATTCAAAGCCTGATAAATATATCCGATTTCAACACTTGCGGATTGGCAACATCTTGAATTAGAAAATCACTAAAACAAAAATGGATTCCTTTCCTGACAGGAACATGCAAGTAAAGGATACTGCCTACTAATTACTAATTATGATGAAGAAAGGCAGCAAAACTAATCAATGAGTTGACTATGCACAGATATCCTACCGGATCACCAGCATTTGGGCCATCAGTATGGAAGAGAATAGGCCGGCAGCGTTTATCCTCATTCATCAAGCTTGAATTCTGAAAATGGGCAATAAGAGAAGCTTTTCCCTGAATACGAGCATATGCCAGAGACGCCACCTTCTCACTGTTGAACTTTTCCCATTTTTTGCCATTGAATGCCTGCAGAAGAGATAAGTAGTTATGTCGGAATTATTTCTTTTACATGATAACCAATTTTAAGAATAAGTAGTTATTCCTTCAAAAATAGATATAAAATGAGTCTACTAAACCTGATAGAATGGAATAATCTGATGGGGATCAATCATGTTGATAAATGCATAGCCCACGTTACATTTGTTCTGTTAATAATTGCAGAATTAGTAAAACACCCATATAAATGTATATAAGCATTTCAAACACATACCAAGGTTGCATTCTCTTCCTTCCAAAAGAAATGGAGGAGAAAGAAAAATGATAACTTGCCTTGAAGTCAATTGGCAAATAAATAAAATCATATGTTCCTCGGCAATGCTCATCAATTGCAGCCAGGAGCATCTTTGATGTGTACCTATTAAAATCACCAAATCAAATGGAAGAACATATGAGGAAAAAGAAAAGGGAAAAGCAGAACAAGGAGAAATAAAAAGGAGGGAAAAACACATCAAATAAATCTGGGTATTATAAGTACGAGCACCCAAGAGGAAATGATCGTTACTATTATAATACGGATAAAAGAGCCTTTATCAACCTCCACAATCTTCTCTTTGATTTTACAATAAAAGTTGGTAGTAAACAGGAACAATAAAAAATAAACTATCATATTGTCGAATTTCTAATTTCCATTAGAAATAATCTAATCCTGTATAGCAGGCCACAGGTGACCTGACAAAGAAGACTAACTAATTTCTGACTGGATTATTTACGTAAGAAAGAACAGTGAAGCCAACGCATCGTCGTTAGAATGTCTATGGTTGGCTACCCAGGTCAAAACAAATATATCAAACAAAATATTGTAGTGCTGTGTTAATAGATTTCACTGACAAGGAAATACTGAAACTGACATCCATCTTACAATTACTATAAGAAATCAATGAGAAACATAATGATTGAAACAGCTAGAAGGACAGTTCACATACTTGTTGGGAATGTTCTTTATCATCAGTGTAGTCCGACTGTCTTCACCACACAATATACGATCAATATCAAGTTCATACTGTTTCTTATCAACATGATTTGAATTAGATTCATTTCTTCGATATGAGAAGTTTCTCACACGTTCATTAGAAGAATCAAAACAGGATTGCATTGACATCATTGGATTCCTTGCAGGGAAAGGGTGGCACATCTGCTGAGGCGAGCGCAGTCCAACATTGTTAGTCATGTCCATGCAATTTCCACCAACATGAGAAAAGATGTTATGAGAAGCGATGTCCATAGGATTTGATGGAGAACGACCAGGGAAACCCACACCCCTGAGAGAACCCAAGTGGAAATTAGAAATTTCAGGAGACTCCCCTGCATGGGTGCGTTGCCTGTCCCAGATGGAAGGATTAACTGCTGGTGCTGATCCAATGTGGTGGTGTACAGGCGATGCTGTGTTCAGGATAAGAGGAGGAACTCTAGGAAATCCAGGCACATGAGGAACACGATTAGCGTGAAGACCATTGAGAAGCGACGGGGAATTTGGCCAGACCATGGGAGTAGAAGGATGTTGCTGATGTGAGTTAGAGTTGTTCCACACATAAGGATTTCCATGAAGGGAGTAACTTCCATTTCCAGGAGATCCAAAAACTATATAGAAAAGATTATATCAATAACCAAGTCACCAAAACAACAAATAAAAATTCAAAACAAGGAAATCAACTATAATCTGAAGTAATAAATGTAAAATTATCAAAAAATTTAGATTCTGTGAAAAAGAAAATATGGGGCTCAGTCCAACACTGTGTAACTTAGAACTAAATATACTTTAAATTCGACAGACTACAGGCTCAGTTCAAAATACCCAGAACTGACTTGCCATGAGAGGCATTTTAAGTATAAGAAAAAGTAATTGTGCCAATGGAACCATCCCATTCCGTTTAAACTTCAACAATTTCCGATTGCATGAGAACGAATGAGGTTAATCTGTTTAATTTAGGGTGAAATAGCGATAACAGTATACTTGAAAGATGTAGTTCAAGACTTACTCCAGGTGGTATAGTACAGTGCGATCAGGCAGTAGAGAAAACACAAGTGAGCAACAAAACTAGGTATACTTTTAAGGTCTTGGTAAAGGTATAATATAATTGATAACTATATAATTCATCATTTGTTATGACAGTATGTTCTCATCTCAACTGTGGATGCAAGCAATATGCTAAATCGACGTAATGTCATTAGAACTTCCAAAAATCTACGAAGACAAGATTTAGAAAAGAACAAATTTGAAGATTAGCACTAATAAAGAAAGCAATCAATTTGAAGATTCATTTCAATTCAATTAACTTAAACTGAAAGGCATGCCAGGGAATTTGAAAATGGTGATAATTTATTAGTTCAGATGATGCCTAAAATGTTGCAGTTGGGACAAACCAAAAGCATAATACCACTAATTAATTTCTAATAAGCATATCCTTCCATCTGGACTACGCCTCCTATTTTAGTATATAAAATGCCTATTGTTATTTTCCATCCAGTTCCAGCAGAGAAGCAAGCAGATATTCAAAACCAACTATAGAACATCAAAACCAACTGAGCTTACCCCCTCCAGTAGGTTCCATCAGCTGCCCATTTGAATTCACTCCACGAATGTGCCTATTGTCAACACCTTCCTTAATTTTGGCACCAACATTGCTAGTTGTGTCTGCAATACTACTAGGGGAGTTGTATGAAAGACCATTGGTCAAACTATCACGATATTCAGGGAGGGAATGAGGATGGAAACTTGGGTGTTGGTTACCAAACTTCATTTCATCCAGAGAGAGCTTGGGCTCATGCAGGCCAAATTGTTTGCCAATAGATGCGGCTCTTGCCGGAGAGGGCAAGTTGTTAGGCATGCAAGAACTTTGATGAGATTCAGTAAATGCACTCACAGGTGAACGGGTAGCAGAATGTAAAACCTGGATTGATCCATTATCCACGCAGCTAGAGGCAATTACTCCAGAAGAAACTACTGCTATAAAAAATATATAGTGTTAGGACCCAAAAGGAAAAGGAAAAATGAAAAAAAAAAAAAAAAAAGCATTTGCTCTAAGAAGACAAATGCACCAAGATCAAGGAATTAGTAAAAGGCCTAATCATACCCATTTGTCCTGATGATAAGTCGTCAAAAGGGCTTTGGCAAAGACTTGGTCCATCTTGTTCCTGCTCTGAATGATTCATGAAACTACAAAGGGAATGTTCATATAATCAATTGTTTAACACAGTTCAAAGCACCTATTGCATTCAAGGTACTCAGGAAAAGGTTTCCGCTTACTAATCAATTTAATCCAAAATGAAAGCAAGGACATAGAAGCCACAGAACCAGTACACAACACAGGACAAAGACTTCACCACTGTTATATTCAGGGCACACATAAAGAGAAACATATAAAGTTGCCCAATGAATCTCCAGCGCAATGATGGAGATAACAAAATAGAAGAAATTGAAATAAATACACCATACCATCTTAACCCCCCTGGATGGCTGGCTTCAAGTTTGATCTGCTTCCCAGCAATGTCGCTCCTGTTCAACGCATGAAGTGCAGCTTCGGCAGCCCTAATATCATAAAACTCTATGAATTTATGATTATGCTTATGTGGAGTCTCACGGATCTGCAAACCAAAATTCACAGCCACGAAAATATGATACTGTCGTCCTTAATATAGGTGAAGCAAAGAATAATTCACTCAAAACCTTACTTCTCTAATTTCGCCATAAACACCAAAAATTTGGCGAAGCTCATCAGTTGAAACATAAGAATCAAGATTAAAAACCACCAAGGTTCCCTGGTTAGTATCCTTTTCTGATGGATTATCCTGGAATCAGGAAGCAAACAAGAAAATGAAAGAAACAATTAGATGAATCCAAAGGGTAACAGATGGCAACAATGATGACAATGAAGAAAACATCAACAACTTCAAGGAAACACTGACTAGGAAATGCATTAAGACTGAAAGACCCCACCACACCTTTGGAATTGAATAGTGTATGTCAAGTTTCCTGCGCCTCAACGGCTTATTTTGAAGTGCTCTCATTGCATTACGGGCTGCCCTTATATCATAATAAGTAATCATGACAAACCCACGATGCTTGCAGGCTGTATAGATAGTTCGAATATCTCCATATTGCTGATAGATGAGAGAGAACACAAAAACAAATTTAACTTGCAAGATAAGTAGAAGTAACTCGCATGGTTATGATAAAACTGTAGAAAACAGAAAGTATTGCTACACACCTCAAAAAGAGCCTTTAATTCAAAATCTTCAACATTGCTATTGATGTTTCTAACAAAAAGTGTTCTAGAGGGGTGTTCACCATAAGGATGTTCGCCAACTGAACCACCAGAACCCCCTTGATTTGAAATTCCTCCAACAATATCAGAATTTTTTTGCCCTGTACATAAACGATCATCCCCTTCTAATTCCAAGCCTCCACCACTGCTAAAAAGGTCAAAGTCTTCTAAGTCATCTCCAGCGCTGGCATGAAAATTATGTCCCAGATCATCAATCACTCCAGAAAACAGATCATCTTCATCAGGAAGGAGATTTCCAATAGTCTGTGCCTCAATTTCTTCCAAAGATTCAAAAGGCACTTCTTCTGCATGGTGAGAAGCAACCATTTTGAAGGGCTGATAAGATAGAATGTCATTCCCTGACAATTTCACTGTGTATTAATGGAGAAGGACAAAGAAATAGTCAGTTCTATGACAATCAATTATTGACTAGGAAAAATAGAAGTAGACAATAATGAACGAGTACAAGGTGTCAAAGTAAGATTTAAAACAATTTTGGACCAAATTAAGTGATATGCCACAATATTCCTATGTGATATTGATCTAGATGAAACACCTTGTGGTGTGTGGTAACCAAAAAATGAATCTAGAAAAGTAGCAATATCTTTGACAATGATGATTAGCAAATGATTGAACAGAAAATTACTGCAGGCAACAGTGACCATAAAGTTTAAAGTCAATTAAAATATCAAACTTAAACCATTGGTTTATACATGATATACATAAGCATATATGAAGACATGAAGTGTGGCACTTACACTTTCGACTAAATATATCAGACAATGAACTCGAGAACAGACTGCTTTCAGACTGAATCCCATTAATACCGGTCCTGTTTCCACTCAAACTATAACATGCTGGTTGTACAGACAAATTTGACCCTGATTTTGGATGGTGAAGCGCAGAATTCCGTGAAGTCTCAGACAAACTGGCAGTTCCATCTTCTCCATCAATTCCTAGCCTTTTCACTTGGCCTCTAGCTAAAGTTGACTGTCGCAATTCTAACCAATCGATACATGGAATGCCAATTTGTGAAAATTTTTCCATTGGTGATGGCACAACCAACTTGCTGCCAGGATTTGGTATCGTGCCCTCTGGTCCTACTGAAGCACAATATTTACACAACAATTAGTAATTGACACCTCACAAGAAGCATGCTGTGATTGATTATGAATTATCAGTAGATACAGTAAGAAGTCAAGTCACAGAACAAGGATTAATACCAGACTCAAGTTTTGCCAGGAAAGCAATTAAAAACCAATGAAATTGAAAGGAAATAACGCATAAATTGTGGCCCACCTTCAACATCTAAAACGAACTAGACTAATCAACCAGAATTGTGTGATACCAAACAAACTATCATGCAACCATTCCAGAATAGAAAATGGACGTAAATGAACATTATAACATGTGAAAACAGATCCACATTGCAAATCTCCATAAACTAAAGCAGCTTAAAGAATGCAACTTAATAAGGCCAATTTTTCATACCAAGTTCATCAACTACATGATCTGCCACACCGTTTAAGTGCAATTGTATCTAGTTATTCCTTTGAGCGTAAACGTGTGTAACACACTGTGCCCAGGATAACATGACTAAAACAAGGAAAATTGCTTAATTTCCAATATTGCAGAACAGGAAACAAAAACTCCAAATTTCCAATAAATGGAAAAAAAAAATTGATATCAAAGGTCCAGTTGTCATATATACCATGTTTCCCAATGAATACACTAAGCTTCTGCATACCAACAAGTGAAAACAGTTGGAACCAACTAGTTATGGAATAAACATATATAGCAGTCACTCAATCATACTGACCAATCATGGTACTAAATCAAGCATATCCTTAGTCAATGAATTTCTGGCACTCATGGAACTACTACCTAAGTCATTTTTATCAGTATTCTTGTATATAAATGATAATCACTACCTAAGTTCTGTCCTTGTGAAATAAATCAGAGCCAACTAAAATAACTATTTCAATGCATTTGATCAAGGTCTATACGACACAGAGAACTAATCCAGTAAAGTCGCTAATTGACTGCTGCTCACCTTGGTGATCAGACATGGTATTTGGCTTCCAAAATCCAATTTGTTTCTGTCCAATAAGAGTTGATGATAAGTTAAGTCCAGATGAAAAGAAAAGAAATTGTCTTTTCCTCACAAATATGATTGTTGAAAAATTAGAAACTATATTTAAAAACACATGCACCCAAAGCTAAATTTCAAATGGTGAAATAAGGCCTTTACTAAAAATCAGTGCCACAAACTCAATACCAATCGATAATTACAATTCTGGAATGGATGGATTATAGTACCTCATCTGGAAAACAAACTTCTTCAAAAAAGTGGGCTGATGCAGATCCACCCCTTTGATCCATTATTTGGGAAGGCATCGTACAGCTCAGATGCC
Source organism: Khaya senegalensis (assembly GCA_032402905.1). Classification (NCBI taxonomy): domain Eukaryota; kingdom Viridiplantae; phylum Streptophyta; class Magnoliopsida; order Sapindales; family Meliaceae; genus Khaya; species Khaya senegalensis. The sequence continues at coordinate 9,836,018 of CP135531.1, read as the reverse complement.
AGATAGAAAACCCAACATTGAGACAAAAACTCAAACTTTCTCACTTGCTAGCTCTGCCCAAACTTCATGAAACTTTTCCTGGAAAATATTGAAATATCACTTACATCGCATTTGATAATTTTTGACCAATTAGAAATTTAGTATCAGACTTCCATCATTTCTGTTTCTTCATTAAAAAAAAAAAAATCATTTAGTGTATCTTTCTAAGATATTACGATCTAATAAAAAAATAAGGAAACCCTTCTTCGCCTCAGAATTTGAGGGATAATGAAACGAAATACGATAATACATGAAAATGAAAGCCACTAAGCTTACCTAACAACCACCAAACATAAATGCCTTGTTTGGTTCGTGAGAAAAGAGGGAAAAAAAAGAAAAAGAAAACCTTAATTGTTGTTTAAAAACCAAAAAAAAAAAATTACTTAATTATACCTAATACAACGCCTTCAAGATTTCTTCAAAATTAAGCACTTCCACTGCAAAATTAATAAATTAACAAAACGATCACCTTCTGAAAAAAATAAAAAATAAATAAATAAGCCAATTTTCTTCATTTCTATCAAGCTTGATCTAAAAAAATCCACACAAAAGATCAAAACCAACCGAAGTTTGACCTAAATTAAGTAACCTAAATAGAACAGAAACCAAACCTCGTTACAGAAAAAATCATACGCACGTCTTCGAAATTCGCTTTCTCCCTCAAAAATTTCTGAAGTTGAAAAACGGTATCGCAGAGAGGAAACGCGAAAGGCAAGCAATTAACAATTGAGAGAGAAAGATTTATAGTGCAGATGATCTCAGCATCTCTTTTTCATCTTCTTTTCCCTGCATTGCTAGCTATGATTCACCACACAAGAGAGAGAATATTTTTCTCCCTTTGTTTTTTTCTACACACCTAATAACAATCACAATTCTTCACAAAATCATATTTAAAAAATAAAAAGAGCAAATCTCTCTCTTGTATGGAATCATTTCAGAACCGGAGATTCAGATGTTCTTATCGTAAAGTCTCAAATTCCGGCCAGAATCCGGCGAGATTTCGCTCGCCGGTCTGAGTTGTAGAGGATTGAAAACGTGTAGCGCCTTTAGAGAGAGAATTTTTTTTTTGGTGAGTTTTCTTTTAATAAATATAAATAAACTAACTTATTAGTGGGGGGTGGGTTTTGAAACGAAGATAAAACAGAAAAGAAATAGGCGGGGGTTGTGCGCGTGTGTTTTTACCTGTGTGTGTGTGTGGATATAACGGAAGTAATCAGACCCGTTACTAGAAACACGAGTTTGCTTTTGATTCGGGTCTGTTTTCTTAATTTCTTTTCCACTTTCACATAACGGCGTTACGCCTTTTTTGACTTTACTGTGACGTGCGCTGCAGAGCTTTGTTTCATAACGCGACTCGGCTGGCCGGCCGGCTGGAGCCAGGTTAGATTATTGGCAATTGTAGTATTTTTTTTAATTATTAATTGATTGGGCAATTTATTTAATTAGGATTAAGGTATTAAAAGATATTATTAATTACTAATTAGTTGTTTACTATTGAAAATTCATTACGTTTCCAATAATCAAACTGGTGCATTTTGTTGTAAAAATGAGGATTGAAGGCCATTCCATAGTATGTATTGCTTGTGTATTAAATATATTAGAAATTTGATTGCTTTGAGGTTTATGTGTAGTAAATTATAATAATTAAGGAATGTGAAATTTCATTTATGATTATGATAATTTTCTAATTGGTTTAGGATAATTGGATTCCAAATTTTTTTTTTAAATTGGTATTAATGATTTTTTTTCAATAAATTAATGCACCGGCCATTAAATTAATTAAAAGTTTTATGACTATGCTATATATATAAATTTTTATATAAATTAATCGGCTACTATTATAATATGTGTTATATTATTAGAAGAAGAAGAATTTTTCACAAAGTAAACAAAACTATTACTTAAATTAATTTTTAATTTATAATAATTGATTTGATAATTTTGAATTAATTATTATATTAATTATAATTCACGATGAAATATAAAACATTGAATTTATTTCCAAACTTTATAGATACTATTTCTCACATTATAAGAGCCAATCATATATTCGAATTTGTTACTTGAAAAATCAAAAAAATAAAATAATACAGTCATTCAATATAAATATATCATATGTATTAATTTTTTTTTACTGTGATTATTGTTCTTATGATCGATTAATTTTAAAATAAATATACATGCAAGCAGAATATATTAAAGAACTTGTAATGAAAAACTTATAATGATATATAATATATTATTATTTGTTCTATTTAATTTTTTTAAAATATTTATAACATTAGTTAATGCACTAAATTTATATATACTAAAATTTGAACAAATGTAATATGTTGTGATGGCTAATTGTTCTTTAATAAAAATAGCAATGATATTAATTAACACACAAAAATGAATAAACAAATTACTAAAAATATTATTATAGCATGTACCCTAATTATTAATTGCATTGGCATGTCAACAAGAAAGTACATAAATCCAAAACAAGTAAAACGAAACTAAAGCACATATATTCAATTGCTTTGAAGCTAAATGGGTAAGTTTGGTAATTACCAGTTAAGAAATTGAGGAAATTTAGGCAAGATTGAATTCACAAATGGGATTGTAAATCGTGCCCTAATGGCCTAATTTCTAAGAGAACATTCAATATGAGTGTCGTGTACGATATGTTTTGGATATATATGTAAATCTCAAATATATAAGCTGTAATTAATTAATTAATAGATCCTACCTCTTCCTCTTGTCTACTCCAAGAATATTATTACAGGTAAATTAAATTTTGTATTAAAAAGTTCTTACTTCTATTTGCGTTGTTTGTCCTCATATAAAGTGCGTAACAAGCGGCGTTTATTCTTGGCAATTCTTTTGTTTGCTTTACAATATAGACGTACATTGACTTCTTAAAGGTTTATTTTATTATTTTGGTGTCATTTGCAATGTATTAGCAGCTCATTAATTTATGTTTAATTAAGAGCATTATTTACAAGATACTTAAATGGGACAAACATGTTATGATATACTTCAAAGGGACTGGACATAGCAAATTAATTACCATTTCCACTCCCCAAATTACGTAATCTAACGTCCACCTAACAGTTAGAATTAATACGGGGCCGTTGAGACATTAAGCCTGACTAATTGGGGGTGGGGGACCAAATCCCGGTTCACCAAAATTTGAATGCCAGGGCTGGGCGCTGCGTGAAGGATTATAAAAGCATTTATTCGAGACACTGCTCCCACAGCACGATAAAGGCATCCACGTGTCATTCATCGGTCAGTTTAAATTATGAAAGCTGGGCAATCAACTCGGAGTTCTAATTCTCTGTGTGCCCGACACGCTACATCCTCTCCTGTTGTGATTTGTGAAACTTTTATTTTAGAGATAATTTCTTAATTGTTAATCATTGGGATTTGTGAAATTATTAGCCAATCAGAAATGGTCTCCTGTTGTGATAGTCAGGAGTCCCACATCTTATGGTAATGCCATCAAGTAAACGGATGTCTTGTTTGGTTAGCAAATCAAATCTGAGGAAATTATATTTCTTTTTAAAAAACAAAAATATTTAAATATTCTTATTTTAATAACTTACATTAACAAGTAAATTTAAATTATTTATTTAATAAAAATTAACAAAATGAAGAAGAATATATTAAAAAAAAAAGAATTGTGATGTAAATGTAGTTTTATTATTTTTCTTACATTGGCATTTTAAAGTCCAATTTTGAATTTAATTTTTTAATTACTATGATTTGATGTAACGAGAGTATTTGCGTTCAAACCAAGCAATTTCTAATTCACTTAAGAAAATTTTGTATTCAATAATTTGATGCTATTAAGAATAAAATTAATTATTATTATTTTTTATATAAATGATTAAAAATATTATATAAATAAAAATAAAAACCCATTTTCAATATGTTCTCCACAAAATTAAAATGTATAATTTTATTATAATCTATGAGTTGAATCAATTAGAATGGAAAATCAATCATCAATATTCTAATATTCTCGAAGTCTATATGGTATTATAGTACTATTCAAGTTGTTGAATGAATAAAAAGTTTATTTATTTATAATTTTATTTAAAAAATTATAATTAAATTAAAGATATTATCAAATTTTTTTAAAATTTGTAATAATTTTATTTTGTGATAAATTTTGTAAAAATATATACTTATATCCCCTCTTATCATAAATTGAACAAATATGCCATTTACTTATTTATTTTTCATAATTAAAATCCTAACTCACTCACCCTTATTTATTTTTTTATTTTTAATTTATTTATATTAAAACTAATTTATACTTTAGATTTTTAATAATATAAAGTTTTGTTTAATTTAAAACAAATATAATTAATATATTATCATATTGTTTAAAAATAATTTATATTCAATTTTAAATTTGACAATACAAGTATTGTGGTATAAAATACTCTAAATAATAAAAATAAAAATACTTTAATATAATTATTATTGTTATTAATTAATACTATTTAAATATTTATATAATAATATTATAATTTTAGTATAGAATATAAATCTTTTTTAAAATAATAAATAATTCTAAATTAATTTGTGTATATGTGTGTGTGTGTGTGAGATTAAAATTTTTAATAAAATATTATTTTATTTATTTTAAAGTATACTTAAAAAATTTTGAAATTAAATAAAGATGAATAAATTATATTTTAATCATAAAAATAAATAAATTAAAAATATATTTATTTATTTTTATTTTTTAATTAATTAATTTATGGTAAAGGAGAGAAGAGAGAAAGTAAGTATAATTTTTTTTATAAAATTTAATATAAAATAAAATTATTACAAATTAGGTGTATGATAAAACTTCTTAAATTAATAATAATTTTTTTAGTTTAATCCAAATCCAATAGATTTATTAACGAGAATTCATTTCTTACATTGCATGATACCTAAACTATGTTTTATGGAGCCCGCGTGGGCATAATTTTAGGAAAGGGTCCCCACACGTAAAAAATCTGTGTGATGATGATCCATGTGATTGTTTGGTATTGGATTTGATATGATATGATATTAGTATATGATAATATGCTTATTATGTCTGGCAAAGCCAATTACTTGATCTAATATAAAAAACCAAATTAAGCATATACCCGAACTTTATTTGCTGGCACGATTAGACTTTGCCTTTTGCCATACTACATTTCTTTTTAAGGCCAATTCATGTTATTTTATTATTTATTTATTTTTGTGTAAATATCTATTTTCCATTCATCATATCTTAATTGATAATTTATTCTAATTTATTTTTTTAATGGAATAAATTTATTAAAATCTTTATTATTCTTTTCCAATATAGAAACATGTTTAATCTCTTTCCAATGAATTCTTCAATCCATTTATATATATTTGAAAGACAAAAATTAGATAAGTGTATTGGTATTTCAGTGAAAATAATATGATGTTTAAGTCAGTAAAATATTTTTAAGTGTTTAAGAGTTTATTTTGATTACGATGCATAAGTTAATAAATAATTTCTTTTAGTATTTAGAAATTATTTTAATAGAGTAATTATTTATTTTTTTGAAGAATATTTCTTACATTTTCTCTTGATTTATTTTTTTTTTATATGTTATGATTTGAGCCTATTTTAATGAACTCATCCTTTCATATTTTAGTAAGACTTTCTTTCTTCATTTTATTTAGAATTCTTTTAATACTATTTTCTTTACCATTTTTAAGATGGTATTAAAAATTTAATAGTGAGAGTCGTATTATAAAACTTGCTTTGAAGAGTCCATAAAAATTTAAAATTTTTTATTATTTAAACCAGAAAGATGCTAATTTATCCTCTACTTATAACTTTTTGATAATCGGCATTTGTGAAAGAGATTTTATGATAAGGTCAGTCGCCCGTTCATCCTATGACCTAGCTCATATTGCACCAACATTTTGTATTCTATCGACTACATACATTTAGTGCGCAAGTGCAACGCAGTTTCTAACAAATTTCCGTTAAATCGGGCGATTTGTTTTGAAAGCGAAACGGAGCTTAAAGATTAAAAAATTAAAAAAGGGAAGTTCACGTGGTTAGATATAGAGTAGTTGTATGTATAGATGAAACAAAGGAAATTTGTGGACCATAGAGTTTATAAGAGTCAAATGACTTCACTTTGGTTTCTATTCAGAGGCAGAGCAGCAAAAGTATTGATTAGGAGGCTGCAGTGACATGTAAAATCTACTCTTGATGATGCACGTTAGAATTAGGCAACAAGCATGCATTTGCAAATGAGTGTAGAATATGAATATGAGCACCCAACTATGCTAAGCGTTGAGAGACACAAGTAATGGTATGGGACCGACCTGCCATATGGGGTTTGTGAATGTGAATGTGATTGTGATTGTGATTGGGGATGAAGCACCACCACACCATGTTAACACGACAAAAGAAAGAATTCAAGACATTAAACTTGGAATTGCTAAATAAATTCAAAATTCTCATCATCCCTAACATAACATTTGAGAATAGGCAAGGTTTGGTCAGTGTCTTATGTTTCTTTTATTAAAAAATATAGGCAACCAAATGAGAAACAATGCTGTATGAACCTTCATTCAATTAATTAATAATTCGGATTGAGACACTACTCTTATTATATTATGCATGCATACATATCAACCAATCAATTCAATCCAAATTCAAATTAATCCAATATTAGTTTATTAATTTCACATTTTTTGTCATTTCATATCAGTTGGTGTAAGTAATCAAACACTTATTTAATGTAAACTTTTCTTTCTTCTTTCCCACAACTTGTATTTTTCTATTGAGAGTTGTAAATTAAAACTTCAATCATGAACAAGGCAGTTTCATATTTCAAATTGAATCAAATATGAGTTGTGTCGTCTAAATCATACCAAGATGTGACATTAACAGCCTACCTATATTAGATCCTGAACGTATCAATTTCATAGAGCCCAGGAAAGTAGAGAAGTAATAAAGACAAGTGCAGGATAAAGGCGGGGTGTCCATCCGAGAAAATGCCCATTTGGTAAGGACCATATATGTCTATCAACTTTCATATCTTTTTGATGGTCATACTTATTTGACTTCTATGGTAAAAATATTAACAATTAATTATTTATTTCATGTAAGACATCTTAAGCTTTTGAACAAACAAGAACATATGATAAATGCTTCTAGAAAAGCACTTTCATATGTTATTGTAATAAACCTTTATGCTAAAACATGTTTTCTACAAAGCATTCCTAAATATATTCCATATACGGTGAGACGTGACTTATAATATTTTGTAACAAAATTCGGAGATTTTTACAAAAGACATGAAATTAACAATCCATTTGGAAAGAAGAGCCACAAAGTTGAGGGTCATGCCAGTTAGTGGTGAAAAGCATTCAAAAGCAAAGAACAGTTTGGTCCATTCTCGGGCAAGGTTGGGCCAAGTTTGAATTAAAATAGGTCTGTTATATTTTAAAAGCCTAATTTAAACTTACTGGCTCAATTTTTGACCCCACTATCAAAGCCTGAGTGTTTGTTGTTAATTTAAAAAATTAATTTATTATGTGATGCTCCTCAATTACCCTTATAAATTTAAATTCAAGATTAATATCTATTTTATTTAATATATAATATAATATTATTACTCACTTAATCATGTGATACTTTTATTACAGTTAAAATTACATTCATTATTAACTTATTTGATCTATATTGTTTATTCTAATAATTTTAATCTTAATATTTTATTAGAGTGTAAAGTATAGGTGTTTGAAAGTGCATATGCCAATGACAAATTAAATTTGTTCTGATACTACTTGTGACCAGATAGAGCATTTGCTGATAAAATAAAAGGCTAACTTATTTAGTGATATTATTTATTTATCTTTTTAAATCTAAAATTAATATATGTTTTATTAAATGCATGACTATGACCAATCATTGTATATGAGTAATATTTTGTGATCCCGAAGGGCAAAGCATCATTACGGGTTAGCAAAAGCTAACCATAGATGCACCCTGATAAAGATTTTAAAAGCAGAATTTACTTGTACTAATCACTCATCATCAAGTGTAATAACTTTGCAAAACAGAAGTCAATTACTCAAAAACTTATAATGTTGGAAATCGATATCCAAAGGCCAACAATTTCATGAAATACAAATCTCTGCTACTCATCGTCAATAGATTAGAGAAAATAAAGAGACTCTGCTTTGTTTTGGCTTCTTCTTGCAGATACAGTTAAGGAAAAGCATCCGGGCGTAACAAGTATGGGATCTAACTCTCAGAAAAGACGGAAGTGAAGGAGGTTGTCATTACATTTTAGCAAGGACGCCGATATGGGCGCTAGTTGATCAAGGTTCAAGAGAGGAATAATAACACGCGAAATGCCCAACTATAAGCACAAAACAACAATTGTCAACTGAATATAAAGCTAAAGAAAGAGCATGCTTATAACTTGATTGCTGCGGTGATGTGAACAACTCACAAATGCTCTGTTAAAAATTGCTGATAAGTTAGAAGAGAAAGCCATATAATACAGGAGATCCTAACAAAACTGCATACAATGTTGCTTAGCATATGGGAAATATTTGATAAAAAGCTAAAAAGCCCCCTACCGTTTTCCTCTCTTTGGGTAACTGTAATAGGATAGGTAATTGACGCGGGCGTATGTGATACATTAGAGCATTTTGTATCATTTAGAAAGCTGATCTACTCAAGTATGTGGTCTAACAAGTCATTTACAAGACTTATTGTTTTGTTGCTTTATTTTTCCTCAAATGAAATCAACATCAAGTGATATTCTGATCTTAAGAGATTGTTTTGACACATAAATTTATGCAATGAGACTTTCAAGGTGACAAACATGTTCATATCCTCAAACTTTTAGATAAACAATGAACAAAATCTTGTCAATTTCCATCAATAGTTAGGTAAGCAGACATCAAATATACATACAGACACATAAATATACATATACAATGAAAAATTAGTGGTTTATAAAAAACCAGGAGAACTTTCCTAATATTTTTTAGCAACATAGAATGAAGAATATCGTAAAATCCGAATCTGACCCCTCTTCTCGCTATGCAGGGACAGCCTCGACTAGTCTTGCAAAGTAGAACTGTGTAGTGATTAGGCCTCTCTTCCTTATTTTCCACCCAACCTTTCCTAGCGCCCTCTCCACATCTGCCTCTGCATGAAGATATGCCCTCGTTGCCTTTGAAGGCCCTGGAAACAACTCTCCCACCCTCTTCAACAGATCATAATAAAATGTCTTAGGTGCAAAGCTTAGAATAAGCCGCTTCTCTGCCAATGAAGCGAGGTGAGCAATCATCCCATCTGCTTTATTTTGTGGATAATGTATTAAAACATCTAAGCAGACTACCGTGTCATACTTTCCATCTAAACTCTCTAGATCACTCACTTCAAATTTCGGCATCACTGGAGCTTCACCTCCATTGTCTGCTAACAGTTGCTCTTCTGCCTGCAGAAATTTAAGATTTAATTTATGTTCATCACCACCACGAGAATCGAAAATCATAAAACAAAAATTCAATATCATGGATGAAACCCAGACAATCCCTTTTAGATTTTAATACCATAGGCACTTTCACACTATTTAACTGGTAAACCATTGGAACGAGAGTTTTTAAAACAGCTTTCCGGCGTATAGTTCAAAAAACAATTTGAAACCTAATACAGAAAAAGTGTCACCTTTTTCCTAGCTTCAGCAACCATTGCAGCCGAAATATCGCTTGCCGAGACAATTGCCCCTTCTTTTGCCAGCGGAATCGACAGACTCCCGGTCCCACACCCGGCGTCACAAATGGTTACTCCTTTCAACGACCCTTCATCAGTCAACATCTTCAACGTATTTTCAACAGTCTTCGAGTGACCTAATCGAATGTCAAGCTGAACCCTGTTAACGTCATCGGTCTCGCCGTAAATCTTCTTCCAACGCTGAAAACCCGAGTTGTTAAAGTACTCTCTCACAACTTCTTTGTCTCCGCCTCCTACTTCCTCGGCCTGGAACCGTCGGCGTCGCTCGGGGTCAGTGAGGGATAGGACGGCAGCGAGAGCGGCGATTGAGCCTCCGCTTAAAACTGCTAGAGTAGAGATGTCGGGGACGGAGGTGGTGGCGGCGGTTGAGAGAGGGGGAATGGCAGCTGGCGGTCTGAACAACGGCGTCGTTTTAGTTGGTTTGTTGGGCTTTGGTGAAAATGTAGAGTTGGTTTGGAAGGGAAGATGGGAGGATAGAGAAGCTGAGAATGCCATTAATTTTTCTTTTTCTTCTCTTTTTTCTGGGTAATATTTTAGTGTTTCCCACCGGTGAGGAAGGGGGATGGGGTGCTGGCTATGTTGCGAGTGGAGAGTGGCTCAACTGGTCAAGTTTCGATATTGCTTTTGTTTGGAGATAAGATAACATCCCTGTGCGCTTGATTTCTGTGGGGCCGCTTCGTTTTGTGCTCGGTTTCTGGACCAGTAGACAGCGGTGTGAAGGATACATATGGCTGCTGCTGACATGGCATCAAGAGTTGGATTCTAGAGCTGATTTGGAAGCTGACGTGGCCCCCCGCAGCTTGTAGTGAGCTGGATTGTGTCATAAATAATTAACAACGTAGAATATATAGCATTACTCAACCATGAATTAGATATTTTATTTATAAATGTTCTAAAGGTTAATATTTAAAAAAAAAATTTATTTTCATAAATAAAATTAAAATTAAAAAAATTTTTTATTTTATTTTATTTTATATATCTTCAAAATTTTAGAATATTATTGATATTATTTATATTGGAAAGAAGATCAAGACAATAAAAACGATAGAGTACGATACTTTATATTTTTTTATCTTTTTTTTTAAACTAACTCTCTTGGTATAAACTTAAACATTTTTGTTTTATTTTTTTTAATTTTTTATTATAAATTTTAATTTTTATTATAATTTTCTATTTTTTATTATATTATCCAGATATTTTTCAAAAAATTATTTTATTTTAAATTTAGTTTTCAAATTTTACTAAAAAGTGCAGAATTGAAAATTTTTTACTTTTTCTTAAAATTTTTTAAAAAATATTTTATTTTTGAAATATTATATATACATATATATAGTTTAACTAGACTGTAGGTTAAATATTCATATAGTTTAACTAGACTGTAGGTTAAATATTCTAAAACCATAATTGCTATCTGTCATTTCACAAGATAAAAACAACATGAAAAGTTAATGAAAAACGTTGGCTTGCATTACTTGGTAATATTAAAGAAGAATGAATCAATTTGAAAAAAGTTTATTAGAACTTAGAAGGTATGACATACCATATCATAGTCAAATAACGCAGCCAAAACGTATTGACTGATCCCTCTACTCCTCGGCATTGACTGTTCTTTCAGCGGATGAATTTGAGAAATTGTTATTTTACAACAGTAGATACGAAGATTGAAAGAGTATACGAATGAATAGTTAGTTCATTAAAATGTCCTACGCTCTCCCACATGCATTGTCCAACTAGTTGTTGAACACAAGCTTTTCTTCTTGGCCTAGTTTGGATTTAGACTCTATTTTCTTCTCGCGAATTGATTATCACTGCAGAGCTAAAAGGACAGATGAAAAGACTCTCTGGCGTGCCTCCAAGAGTCTTGGTTCATCTGCTCAGGCGAGTTACTTGAGCATTCATATTTGTTTTCGTCAGTTTAACTGTGCTGGCCCGGACACTGATGATTATTATATACGTTGTTTGTTTTGATTTTATGGTTCAATGCATGTTGTTGTTATCTCATTGTTTAAAGGTAACGAATGTGAAGAGAGACTATAGATTGAAGCTTGCAATACACTGACGTGAAGTTGGTTCCTCTACACTTCTACTCTTGTGATTGCAGCTACTCATTCAAAGATGAAAACAGTTTACGAGTCAGAAATCAGTCAAAATGGTACTATAGAAGTGGGACCAGGAATCTTGAAACTTGTATATTCTGTTAAAGAAGGAAAACTTACTCAGTATATCAATGGCAAAAGCTCGGTATTTCATTTGCTTAGCAATTGCTCGTCTCTTTGATCTAATTTCCATTTTACATTAAAGCTTTTATGGACAACTAATGTGAAGTATTTCACAATTGAAGGTTAACAAATTGGTACACCAACCATATATCTTTTATCGTGGTGATGATGGAAATAATGATTTCCAGGTAATTATTTTTCCCTCTGTTCTCTTGCCTCAAATTTTTTTTTTTCCATCTCCATTTTCTAAATTTCTTCTGTGTGATTATCTCTAAGAAAACTTGGAAACGAATGGGCTAACTCAAATTGTTGAAGGCCCCTGGAGCATACATCTTCCATCTAGATGGTACATTTCACATCAAATCTGAAGGGCGGGTACAGAAAGTCTTCTGAAGCACTTCACAATAAAAAAATCTGGAATAATAACCATGAATAATTCAGAAGCTTTCTGAAATTTTAGGTTTCTTTCACTGTTTTACTAGGATCATTGTTGGATGAAGTACATCAGAGGATCAATCCATGGATATACCAGGTGATTTAACTTGTCAAAGGAGCATTAATCTTTCTTTATTATTATTATTATTATATTTTTAATGAAACTTTCTATATGCTGCTTCAACATCAAATGAATATGAGAAAAACATGTAAAGAAAGAAAAATACAATTGTGCATTAGTTTTGTAGCGAATGCACTTAACTGAGTTTCAATATCTGTGTTCTCCAATTTGACTCGATGAAGGAGAATTGATATGATGTAAAATAAAATAGTACTCGATACAGCATGATTGTAATACGAAGAGATTAATCAGTTTGTGGGAGTGTAACTTAAATCAACTTTATGTTCTCTCTCTGTCGCTCTTCCATAATTTAGATAATGTCTTTTTCACTCTCTGAAACTTGTGAATACTACAAGTTAAATTACTGAATATTACAAGTTCTTGCGGTGACTTTTAAGTGCATTAAATGACTAAATATGAATAAAAAAAATATGTAAATCTCACTAAAAATTATTGTTACCAAATGTATTTTTAATTTTATTTTCAAATTTAAGTAGAATGGCCACAAAAGGCCTAAGCTCTTTAAGAACTACTTTTATTTTTCACAATTGACTCTCTGAGTAATTAATCATTGCATGCACAAATAGGTTACCAGAGCGTACAAGAGAAAAGATGATGCTGAAGTTGAGTTTACGGTAAGTCTACTGTTGTATTCCCTTGTGCAGAGGTGGACATTGAAGACGGTTGGATTTGGTTGATGTTGAATTTCAAACTAAATCAAAGTTACTAGTTTTAGTCTGATTCAAACCCAAACCAAATAGATGATAAAAGACAAAGTAAACTTAACTAAACCTATAAGTATTGGTTTAGTTTGATTTAATTTGAACAAAAATAAAAAGAAAATTAATTTGATGGGTATAATTTGGTTCTATTTGAAACAAGTATAAATCAAAAACTAAATTAATAATTATTGATTTAATTTTTTTCAAACCAAAATTAAATCAATATATTTTTAAATCCCAATTAAACAATTATTCGGTTGGGTTTGATTCTGTCCATCCTGCCCTTGTGTATCAGGATTTTCTGACCAGTGTAACGAAGTGTAGAAGATTCATTCTGGAAGCTTGCATCAATAATATAGCATTCTTAATTTCAGGTTGGCCCTATTCCTGTTGATGATGGGATTGGAAGTAAAGTTGTGGCTCGGACTGCATCAAATATAAAAAGCAACAAGACATTCTACACAGATTCCAGTGGACGTGATTTTATTGAAAAGGCATGATACCTGTTCACATTGATTTATTGATATTTGGCTGGAGGACTAATGAATAACACCTTTGAATCTTCCAAGTTGCTAGAATCTATCAATATAATTTGTGATTGTACTAGCTTTTAAAGGCATTATTCTTTTGTAGGCACGGGATTATAGAAAAGATTGGAATCTGGAGGTGAATCAACCAGTGACCGGAAATTATTACCCAGTGAGTTTATTTACAATTGAAAGCACTTTTGTCTTCATGACTGGATGACTATATGCATATAATTAAAGGTTAATCTCTACAGGCATAACTTACAAAGTTGCTTTTATTCTCCTTTCAGATTAATCTCGGAATTTACATGAAAGATGCTATATTTATATTATCCATTGTTCAAAATATGTTACTATGGAACTGATGCTCCACAAGTTTATACATAGTAATGCTATATTTATATATTCCATTGTTCAAAATAAGTTATGGAATTTCCTTCCCTATGCAGGAGATTGCTTGAAGATGATGGTAGAGGTGTTGACGAAGCACTGGATGAAACAGTTTGTGTTGTTGATAAATATGTAGGACTAACTGCAAGCACACTATTTATGCTTTGTTTTACTGGTAAAACATTTCCACTTCTACATTGCCTAATTAACATACATCTTGCTGATTGTCGAAAAGTATTACCTCAGAATAGATGCTCTAGGAGAGGGTGGTAGGTCGCGTCGATCATTTGGCCAGGAGATATATTCCCCATTTCTCTTAGCCTTCACAGGGCAGGTAAAAGCAAGATGTATATTGAAGTCTTCTTACTGCTTATTTGGGCTATTTGTGACTCAAAAAATGTTGATTGTCTTTTTCCAGGATGGAGATAATTGGGCAAATTCTCATATTGCAACTTCCTCAGGGATGGATCACTCCTATGTTTTACCTGATAAAGTTGCAGTAATAACCCTGCAGGTTTATATCTATCATACTTGTCAGTGTTTTCATTAAACTTTCATCTTCTTAGACCACTCGAAAGAAAAGGATGTGAAAGGAAAAAAGAAAAAGAAAAAGAAAAGAAAAGTTATTTAGAGGCTGCTTACAGCAAAAGCTGCCTACTCATCGTAACTCTTTACTCTGTAATGGAAATGTGTTCAGGAAGATAACTTTGATTCTTGCCTGTTACGATGTATTGAAGAAACTTTCATTTATGTGCCCATGTATTAATTTTCTTAGTTGAATACATCACCTTCTCTCAAATTCTTAGTTGAATACATCACCTTCTCTCAAATTTTTCTCTCAAATTCTGGAGGAGCTGGAAAATGGAAAAGTTCTCCTCCGATTGGCAAACGTATTTGTGGTAGTTTTTTCCTTCCATCTTCTGATTATAAATCTAGTATCCGGCATAAATTTATGATGTTTTGTCATTTTTGACTTGCTGTGGTATTTATCCGGTGTAATGTGTCGGATTTTTCCATTTTGAGACTATTCGAGACCAGATTTACAATCCCAGCTTTGGTGATATTCAGGTTTGTTTCCTTCTCTATTTTGGCTGTTTGATCCTACTAATTAACTCAGCGGTTCGAGTCTTGCTTTTTGGTTTCAGTGAGGATTTTCATGCTTGCTTATAGAATTGGTTCAGAGCTTTTATTGAAATTTGATTAAAGGCACTAAGCACTACAGAGTCTTAGACAAAGAAATGATGCAATGCCTTTGATTAACTTTCTTCTGATCTTGAATTCGAACCATTCCCATTGCTCTGATTCTTCATGGATTCTAAAATTTTAATTTCTTTCTGTTGCTTCTAATTCAAGATCGGAGAGGACAAGGATCTATCAATTATGTCAAGTGTAGGACTGAAAAAGGTGTTCCCAAGCAAGAAGGTAGAATCAAATCACTGCTAATCGAGAAAGAGGCTGAAATGGAGAAGAAGAGACTAGTCTTGAAAGTAGAAGGCTCTTCCGAACAAGAACTAAAGGCAACAAGAGGAAGGCCTGTTGATCCAACAACATTGGTGGTTGAACTTGCTCCAGTGGAAATCCGAACCTTTGTCATCATCTTCAGTTCAAAAGCATCGAAGAGAAGGTAAGAAATGTATGCACTACGAATTTCCTTATGGTGATCTGTTACTTGCTCGTTTCCTTATTCGTTCAAACTAGTTGCAGGTCAGTTGTTCGGATTTTTGAACGGGAGTTAATTCCTTGGCGTTGAAGGCAACTTTCCAATACCAAAATTCTTGTGAGCTCTCCAAATGAATTTGTAATTGAGGCTTACCATGCATAGCTGCCTGCTTAAGTTAATAAATCTTCAAATGAACAGCTCATTGTAGTGTTCAATAAAATGTAATCAATTATCTTGACACTCATATGCTGCTAATAGCATCATCATCATCATCATCATCCATTCTGCACTGAAAGAAAATCGCAGAGAGAAAAGATAATAAAAACAACAGTGATTTGACAAAAAATAAAAATAAACATAAAAATTCCATTAAAGCCTGTATGAAGCACATGAAATCCTGAAGAAATTGGCATCATGCCCTTGGAACATGCCATAAAACCCAATTTCGCTGACTGTCCCAACTGAAATGCATGTACAATTATATTTGTAGCCACAAATATCAGTTTTCTTGAGAAATCTCATCAAGAAAACTCAAAAAATTTCACGCGAAATTTTGTGATCCCCTCCCATTATTCCATACATTATAAGTAATGTTAGATATCTTAAATTTATATTTTGAATTTTAATTCGAAATGACATGACATTAATCAAGAGAGTAATATTGCTTCACAGTTTCAAAATCATTTTTAGCATTGTATTGTAACTTATTTAATGAATGTTATGTTATTTAGGATAAAAAATTTATAATATAAATATAAAATGTCTAACATTACTCATAAATTATTCAATGGTCTACACAACTAAATTATTAAATTACAATGATCATAATCGAGAAATATTACATATTCTAAATTTTATCTCAAAAAATACATTTTAAATGAAGTGACATTTGTTGTGTAATATTAATAATGTGCTATAAATGATTTTTAAAAAATAATAAAAACTTATTATTTAATGAATAAATATCACTTTATTTATCATATTATTTAGAATATAATTTTTAAAAAATAATTTTAAAATATTTAATATTACTTCTAATAAATTCATTTTGTGATACTTCGCATCATTCTTTAAATTGTTAGCAATGTGACATTGCATGATCTTACAGATTCAATTTGTAACATTATAGAGTTGCCACACCAGCTGGAGTGGTAAGCACGAGCTTCAACTCCCCGCAGGGGTGGGTGTGTGTGTAATTGGGAAAGATTTTCTCTCTTAATTGTGAGTAGCAAAATTTGATGTATCAGCAGACAATCTTAGGTAGGATAGTCAATTTGAGGGGACCATTCAATAAACAAAGAGGGATGAAAATTTGGGGAATGATAATAAATAAATAAAAATTATAAATATAAATTTATAAATTGATGATATATAAAGAAAACTATATATTTACTTATTTAATTTATCACTAATTCTTAAATTTTTCTCTTTATTTATTAAATAATCTTGACATGTTAATATAATAATATTATGAAACTATTTTACTTAAAACTTTTACAAAATGAGAGTATTCTAAAAAATAACTATAAAAAATATTACAAAATGCACATATATTCTTTTTTAATTTTTCACTCAAACATACTTTTTTGAAATGAAAAATATACTAGACACTTTTTATAAAGAAAGAAAATAAGTATTTTTTTCATATTTTTTTCTTTATCTATCACTCTAAACTAAAATTTACAAAATAATAATAATAATAATAATTCTCATATTTAAAATCATATTGTCTATAACAAATTTAAGTGATGTATATTTTTTATATACATTTCCAAAAGTGAAACACATATAAAATATTACTAAAATATAAGAATTCATCTTATGAATTCACGAATATAACATTACATGATTGTTTCATAAAGAGTAAACAATATTACATGACTAATAAAATTACACAATCGTGGACATTACAAGACTAACTTGTCATGTTAGTGCTATGGGTGGTCACATCCATACTCAACTGATCCAAATCGATATTGGTTTGAAAATTTATTGGATCAATTTTAGTTTTAAAAAAAAATTAAATTACAATAATTAGATAAGATTTTGGATTGAGTTTGATCCAAATTGATAGATGTGAAATTTTTTTATAATTTTATATTTGATAATTTTTTATTAGTTATTTCACATTGTAAAAAAAAAATTTTAATTTTACATGTAACAAATGAATATTTTAATTAAATTATTTTTAAGACTTAATAATAAATATAATTTGACATAAACCCTATAATTAGATTTATATTTTGTATCTAAAAATAAATATAATTTAATAAAATAATTATACTTATAATTATGACAATATTTTATAATTAGACCTAAACTGACAATCTAAACTAATTCAAACTGACAATCAATTTGGTTTGAACCCTATTATCTAATTTGATCAAATTGACTTAAATTAAAACGGATAATTTTGAATCAATTTAAATTTTAAATCAAAACATATTTAAACCAAATTTGTCCACCCATTTAGTGTTTTAAATAAAAGGTTTTATGGTAAATTCACTTATTGTCGCGTAAAATATAAGGTTTTTGACAAAAATAGTGCTAATTTGATGTACATTTACATTTGTTATCTTAGTTGCAAAAATTTTCTATTTGGGGCCAAAAAGATACTTTTTGAACAAAAATGCTCTTATTTCTTACTTTGGTATTTCACACATATAAACTAGTATCTTTGTTTGCAATACAGTCAACAGTCATGCATGTAAGTTACAGCCATTCTGAGCAACGTTTAAGAACTTTTAACTTTAAAGTGTTGCGATCACGACAAATGGATATAGATTTAACGAGTTTATAGTAATTAGTGATAGTATAAAAGTCATATTATTCATTACAAGTATTATCTTTTTCCTAAATACGATAAAAAAGTTCTTGTTGTAATTTGTTTAACTTAGATTTAGCTTTATGCATGTGAAAGGTTTAAAAATATGTTGAGCCTAGTTTTGATGCATACATTCTGTATTTTGATGTGTTTTGTTGTATGATATGGTGAATTTCGACCAAGCTACTGATTGAAGACAACGATGAATAATTCATCGAGGGAGGATGATTTTCATTAAGGGATATAATTTTAAAACCATCTCTTTCAATAAAATTCATTGAGGGAGACAAATTTGATTCCTTGACAATTTTCATTGAGGAAGATAGTTTTAAAACTACCCTCTAAATAAAATTCGTTACGGGATCAACTATGCATTTCTCAATGAATTTCATCGAGGGAGTTACAACTGATCTCGCAATGATTTTTATAAGGGAGATAGTTTTAATAAGGTATAAAAACTTCAAAACCTAACAAATAACTCAAAAAACTCCAAAACCAATGCTATTACTTTTAAATACAATTGAAATAAATTTATTATTAAGATAAAATAAGAAATAAGTAAGGTTATGAGTATACATACATCATTTTCTAACCAGGTTCCTTCCTCGCCTCATAATATAGTCATAAACCAAGCTGGCAATATACTGATCCTCTCTAAATCAACAGATGTTGAATTGGGCCTCCTCATCCCTTGCATGAATTGACTCTACTACTTTTGTGCATGCAATGCTCTAATGTCTTTCTATTTTTTTATGTTTCTTGGATGCACGAAAGGACTAACTAACCCCTTTATTCTCTTGTATTGGCATCTATATTTATTGCACAAATCAAGAGAAAATGTCTCATTAGAAACATTTATAGGCACTAGCACAACATTGATACTTGTTGAGGCTATAGTAACAATATAAGAAAGATTATTATCCTCCACATCTACCTCTTCCTACAAAATTAACAAGTCATCATTATTGTAAGTTATTTTATCAGTCTATGCAATAAAATATATTTCATAAATACAACATACCTAGGTCGACTCGTTGAAACACTAGAAGCGTTCATGCATCTTAGTCCTAAAGTTCTTTATCTCTTGTCTAACTACTATTATTTGAGCTTTAAATAACTTTTCTTGCTTTAAAAAATGTGCTTCCATTTTGGTACATTAGAAATTTTCTTACTTCAAGAAATGTGCCTTTATATTAGCATGTATCGTTTCAATTACCTTCAATATTTCATTTAGAGGCACAAATTGAGGTCTTGGGGAATTGTTAACTAGTTCTTAAAAAAACCATGTATATACAAGAGTTTATCAAGGTGGTAACTCTAAATAAGATAACTATGGGCTGCAATGAAAGACATCAATATTTGCATTAGCTGTTTAGGTTGTAGGCTTGGATGGTGTAACATTTTGACCATTGGACAGTGTAATTTAATTATAATCATCTCGATTAATAAAGTAATATATGAAAATTACTAAATAAAGGTAATACTTAATATATGTGTAACACCCTCACTAGTAGTAAATAAAAAATAGTAAAATAAATAAAAGTTAAACATAAGCCATGCTAAAAATCACATAAATCAATTAAAACTAAGCAAGGCGGCTTAAAATAAATTAGATAAGGTTGAACAAGTAATTAGACTAAAGTTAAGATATACAAATTACTAATTTAGTGTAAGTCTTGGTCAAATAAAGGAAAAGTTATAAAAGAAAAAAAAATCAAAAACAAAGCTCAACCAAAAGCTTTTCATGGCAGCCAAAGAAAAGAGAGAGGGAAGATAAAATCAAGCGGTTTAAGAGAGGAAATCAAAGAAGAATTAAATTATCAGCTTCTCTTGAAGTAATTTTAAGGTGCGTAAAGGAGTTGAAGAAAAACCTAAAAGAGAAATTGTGACTAAGAGAAATAAATTTAAGGAAATAAGTATGTTCACTGTGATTAATATTTTGTTTTAGGTTTATAAGGCATGCTTGCAGGTTTTAGACTAGAATAGAAGATTTGATAGGTAGGAAAGATATTATCGATGCTAAATATTTGTTGTATATACATGTTTAAGAAGTAATGTAAGTGAAAGTGTATTTACAAGTCATTAACCATAAGGTAAGGGTGATTTATATTATGAAAATCTATGTGATTAAATGAGTAAGCGATTTAATAATAATGTTATGAATGTAAAATCTGAATATAAAATGTATGTTTAGTTATAGATGTGTATTAAACTCAAAAATTTTTACTTTTTTTTGAAAGTATCGTCAAACTCACATAGGGATGGTCAACTTTAAACTATTACTATTGTTATCTTAAACTGAATTTCAAAATGAAAATTTAACACGTTAAAGAGAATTTAATTATGAAATAGTAGAAAAAAATAAAACTCAATTTGGAATTTTCGATTGGAAGTTATAACTAAAACACTAATTGTTGTCAGGTGCAAAAAAACTATAGTGCACTGTCTCATGTTTATTAAAAAACTGCACTAATATATTGCAAATTGGTAGCTATGACATATATGAATGAAAATTTGGTTGTATTACCTTTAATATAGCACTAGTCTCGCATCATTTGAAGTTATAGAATTCATGTTATGCTTTTTTGAAATAGTAAAAGTTATAATAATTTTGATGCTAAAAGTTGATGTATGACTATTTTATTATTTGTAAAGGTGAGAACATGGATAAAGGAGTAACAAGGAGTGCTCAAGCTTGGGACACTTAAGGTAATATGTTTTATTATGAATACTATATATTATTTAGAAAAATTTATATTCGTATGGTATTAGAAGATTAGAAATTCTTCTATTCTTATAAAACTTTAAAAAGAAAGTTAATAATAGAAAATGAAAAAGAGTACTAAGACTACGAAATCTCAATAACAAAAAAAAATTCTATTATTGTGAAATCATATTATTATATAATTCATGTGGACTAAAATGATATGAATATGGTGAGATAGTGTGTGTGTGTGTGTGATTAATTCCTACAAACAGGACTTACAATATGTACCTCGACAGTTGCTTCCACTACAAAATCATTGCAATATAATAATTAATTCTCTGGTCGTGTAGGTGCAATAGAGTGCAACGAAACACCTCCCTCATACTTTCCTTTTGCTGTCCTAATTAATTTCAACTATTCGACATATGACAATAAACTCTTTACGTGTGTTGAAGTTAACTCGCAGAGTGAATAGGGCTACACAAATATATTATCTTAAATTATTAATAATATAATAACATAAGTTTTGCTAATTATATAACCGTTAATAATATGAAAATATCATATATTAATATATTAATTCAAGTTAAATTACTTATATTAGTTGTTGCAAACAAGGTTTTATTAATTTTTTCTTGCCTTGGGTTTTTCAATGTTGTTCAGCTCAACATGCAAGGAACTTCATCCTTCATCCTTTATCCTCTGGTCATATTTACCTTGACATGCGAGAATTGCCTCGTATATCCATATCCAAGAAAAACACAAAAAACCACATCAAAAGTTTTAAACACTACTAATAATCATGTAACAATTAGAAAATTTAAAATATTAATTAAAAATTAATAAAATAAAGTATCTGAAAGGTAATTGAAAGGCTTTTTAAATTGTAGCAATCATAACTGTGATTCCTATAAATACTTGTGAAAGATAATTATAAGTTAATGCCCAAGACAATGTGCCCCACAGGTAATTGTTGAATGCTTCTAAATTATCGTTAACTACAATACAAATGAGTCCACTTTCCCACAAGTATTCCTCCTCAATAAAAATAGCTCAACAAAATAAACAAGCACTATATTCAATACATCTTCATCTTTAATAGTGATAAAGTTTATTTCCTTAAAAAAATTGTCTAGTTGACTTTGTTTATTCCACTACGTTCCTAGAAAAAACTCGTCACGTAGTTGATATATCTTTCTTCTACTCCTCAGAATCTACTTATCCCTTAGAAAATTATCAAAATTGAGCCCACTTATCAATCTAAATTCTTATTTTAGAAAATTGGATCACCTTATTAGATACCAAAAATCACAATTGGTGTTCTACTTCAAACCCAATGGCATAAACTTCTTTAAGTAATACATTATGAACTAATATTCTCGAACCTAAGCTTTTGCACTTGTAAAAGCCTCTCAAAGCATGATTTTGAAAATAAATCCAGCTGTGCTGCAATTAGTTTCTATCTAATTATTTCAATAGCCCACATGTGTAATAAAAATATCACAACTATTGAAAAAAAAAATCTCTCTCAACTATCTTCAATATCTACTAATATTAGCCATAATTCTTACGTAGTTAACAAAGAAATATAAGAACTATTAGACCACAATTAGTTAAAAATGCAACAAATTCATCATATCAAAGTGATTAATAGTTGAAACATTAAAAATATTTTAAACAAATACGTTAAATATATTATCTAAAGTGACATTTGTTAAAATGATTCATGAATAAAGTAAATTTACTTATAAATAGAATAATTAAATGAGATTACTCTTAGTATAGAAGAAGATAAAATAGAGACATATATATGTGTGTGTGTATAAAACCATTGGAGCTCCTTCTCAACCATCCATTTCTTGTCTTTCTCCTACTTTAGCTATCTATTCTAAATATTCATAGCTCGCTTGATGAATTTCATCAAAGAAATTAATTAAAAAATTTATTGTTCTCTCAATAAAATTTGGCAAAGATGTTAATTAAAAAATTCATCATCTCTTAATAAATTTCATCAAGAGAATTAGTTAAAAAATTTATTATTTCCTTAACAAAATTTATTGAAGGACAATAAATTTTTTAACTAACACTCTCGATAAATTTTATTAAGAGAGTTAGATAAAAATTCTATCATCACTTGATGAAATTCATTAAAGAAATTAGTTAAAAAAATTTATCATCACTCAATGAATTTCGTTAAGAGAACGATGAGCTCTTTTGTTCTCAATTATTATCCCTACTTTAAACAAATTTTAAATACACACAAGAATACACATCTAAATTACTTAAATTAATATATAATCACTTCTAACTAGTTTCTAACCATGGTTGAAGAATTAACTAACCCTAAATCAATAGCAAAACATAATCAAAATTAAAATTTTGACTTTTTAAATACTCATTAAAAACATATTACATACATGTTTTAGAAAATTTTAGTTTTCAATTTTTATCACGTAGTTACTGCTAAAATAATTCTAATTGCCGTAATTCTTCTCTTTGTACTTTAAAATTAATAGATTTTTGTGTAGAGTTTTTACTAGAGAGTTGAAGAAGAATGGATTATGCATGTATTGTGAAGAAAGAATTGAAAATTTGTATTTAAAGAGGTATTTTTATTCACAAGTCAAATATTTAGTCTCAAATAAAAGAATTTTATAACTAAAGTCATAAATATAAACGGGCATTGAATTGAGGTTACTTTTGTAAAAAACCCTAAAATATATGAATGAGAACCTTCATATGCAATAAACCTATTCTAAAGGCATATTGGGGTCAAGTCGCTGGAACGCAGAGCACAGCGCTCGGCGAAATAATAAATGATAACCCGACGTGTACGCGCGAGCGTATTAACTGAAACGACTTTTCAAATCTCTTGATTTTCTCTCTTTGTTTAAGTGGAAATAATGACTCCGAAGTCTTGGCGTCCAATAAGTTTCTCCACAACGACCAAGACTCGGCAACGACTTAGACTTACATTCTGCTTACTGTAATTAAGCAGACAGATATTAGAAAAGCATAAAAAAATATAAAACAGAGATCATCTTCTTCGGCATTCTTGCTTGTTAGAATCTGTTACAGTGAGAAAGATATGCAACTGAAACTTCTTCATCTTTGATGGCGAATCGCTTTTGTTTAGTTTTGTATTTTTCGTTGTGCGTTTTATGCGTGGAGTCGAAGTATAAGAGATATAATACTTCGGCTGGAATTGTTCCGGGGAAGATCAACGTTCATTTGGTGCCGCACTCGCATGATGATGTTGGTTGGTTGAAAACTATAGATCAATATTACGTTGGCTCTAATAACAGCATTCAGGTTCTTCATTATATGTTTATTCTGATTAAAATGATGGATTGGTTTTTGATTCATTGGCCGGGGTTTTACTTCTCTTTTTTTTAACTGAATTATGGGATGTATGCAGGGAGCTTGCGTGCAGAATATACTTGATTCTCTAATTCCCGCACTGTTAGCTGATAAGAATCGAAAATTCATATATGTTGAACAGGCAATCACTTGCATTTTTCCCTTTTTCTCTTTTGACTTCTTGTTCTATTTGGTAGTTAAGAAAATATGAGAAAGGAAACACAAAACTTCCAGTTCGAAATTACCTAATAAAGTTTTTCACTTAACTGAGATTAGTGTCTGTAAGAGGAAGAACATTCGAATATTCCTTTTTCCAACGTTTGTTTGTTTCCATTTTCTTTTTCCTTTTATTGGAAATGTATGCTCATAGAATTTCTGTTTTCTCTAAAATACAGGCGTTCTTTCGGAGATGGTGGAGAGAGCAGAGTGAGGAAGTTCAAGACGTAGTAAAGCAGCTTGTCAGCTCCGGTCAACTTGAGTTAATGTAGTAAATTAAACAAAATCCTATTTTTAGAGTTAATTTGTTAAAATATATATCATAAGAAACTCTTCTTAGATGCTTTTCTAAATATCATAGCTTTATGCTCGAATTATATTACACTAGCGACTAGCCACTGAAAATGGAAACTGAGTATTGCTCTAAAGGGAATTTATTGTTACATTTTGTTATTTTGGATATGAGCATTTCATATTTGGTGTGCAGAAATGGAGGAATGTGCATGCACGATGAGGCGACCACACATTACATTGACATGATCGATCAGACAACTCTTGGCCATAGATTTATCAAAGAAGAATTCAATGTGACTCCAAGAATTGGTTGGCAAATTGATCCCTTTGGGCATTCTGCAGTGCAAGCTTACCTGTTGAGTGCTGAGGTATGATCCCTTTGGGCATTTGTCATTATTGTGACTGATCTTTCGGTGGATGTATATGAGAAACTACTATATTATAACAGTGGACACAAATAATGAAGAGTATACCATTTATTGTTTGTTCATTAATAAATTTCCTCACTCTCTCATATGCATTGTTCAACATGTTGTTGAATGCACACTTTCTGTTGGCCTAGGTTGGATTTGACTCTCTTTTCTTTTCTCGAATTGATTATCAAGACAGAGCTAAAAGGAAAGATGAAAAGACTCTGGAGGTTGTCTGGCGTGCCTCCAAGAGTCTTGGTTCATCTGCTCAGGTTAGTTACTCATGCAGTTCATATTTGTTTTTGTGAGCTTAACTCTACTGGTGCAGATGTTAATGATTGTTATGTGTTTTTACCTGCTTTAATTTTATTGCTCAAAGCATGCTTTCATTTTCTCATTAGTTAAAGGTCAGAAGTTGATTTGGAGACTGAATGTTTCTTTACAGATATTTACTGGTATATTTCCAAAGAATTATGAACCTCCATCAGATAATTTCTACTTTGAAGTTAATGATTATTCCCCTATTGTGCAGGTAATCTCTATGAACTATTCATGCATTGACGTGTGTGTATGTGTGTGATTCTGAGTTTTTGTTTTTTGAATGATTTGAAGGATGACATCAATTTGTTTGACTACAACGTCCCTGACCGCATCAATGACTTTGTGTCTGCAGCAATATCACAGGTAAGACAGGTGTATTATGTCATATGCTAAGCTTGTCAATATGTTGGTACATCTGTGAGATTCGAGCATTGGCTTCAACTTACAGTTAAATGCTTTTTCGTTCAAATAACGTAAAAAAATCCTTTTTCTACTCCTGAGGAAATCATCAAATATTCAAAGGTTGTAATCTTTTTATACATATAGATAGTTTGAAATTCTTATGAAAACACACTTTTTTTATACCACAATCAATGAGATTCCCATCCCACCAGCTCTTTACCAGTGAACATGTTTTGTTCTATGATTTTCAATAGCTGCAGTTGCATCCACATGCTGGTGTCATATTAGGCCCTTGAATTCATAAGATAAATGAAGTTTAAATGTGAATGAGGACGACTCTTTTATAGAGTTCAATTATGCTGAATTTTTTTTTTTCTTTTTCAGGCTAACATTACTCGGACAAATCATATCATGTGGACTATGGGAACAGATTTCAAGTATCAATATGCGCACACATGGTTCAGGCAGATGGACAAATTTATTCACTATGTCAACCAAGTAAGTGTCATAAAAAATTGCTGTTATGCCTAACCAAATATTTAAGTTGAATGCAGCTGTTTCATTTGTCATATTATTTCATTTTCGTTTCTTTCCATCTGATCTCTGTGCTTTACTCCAATTTCTCGTAAGGTTTGATGAATCTTATTTGTACATGATACAACTCCTTTTAATGTGTTTAGAAATGCACTAATATTGAGCCAAGAACTTTCTTTCCAAATAACACAATCATATTCATTGAATATTACATCACCATGGCATGAATTATGAGTTGATCGGTAAACCATCTTTCTGGATGGTATATAGTTTTCTGTCCATTATGTTGACTGTGTTTATCTATTCAAGTTATCTTAGGCATTTCCTGATTGACTTTAAGTCTGCAGATGATTTATTTTTGTTAATTATTCTAAAATTAACCTCCAAGTACCTTGTTTTCTGCGAAAGTGCTGATTTGGTGTTTATAGGATGGGCGTGTCAATGCTCTGTACTCAACCCCATCAATATACACTGATGCAAAATATGCAGCAAATGAGTTATGGCCATTGAAGACTGATGACTTCTTTCCGTGAGTAGTCAAATTTTGATGAATTATTGTCATGTCTTCTGATATTTGACCTTTATTTATATACATATATTTATCAGATATGCAGACCATGCAAATGCTTACTGGACTGGATATTTTACAAGTAGGCCAGCGCTCAAAGGCTATGTTAGAAAAATGAGTGCCTACTATCTGGTAAGACGGATGTAACTTATAAACTATTTTATCATCATAATATTATTATGCATGAGCATACATAATTTTACATATATGATGCACCTTTGTTCAACCACATTAACAGGCAGCAAGGCAGTTGGAATTCTTTAGTGGGAGGAATAAAGCCGGTCCCAGCACTGAATCTTTGGCCGATGCCTTAGCAATTGTTCAACACCATGATGCAGTTAGTGGCACAGAGAAGGAGCATGTGGCCGATGATTATGCAAAACGATTGTCTATAGGCTACACTGAGGTCTAGACTTGAATTTTTTGAAAATTCCTCTGTTGTTTCTTTTCACCACACTAAAGCTCTAGTGCTTCTTATGTGATAATCTGTCTTACAGGCGGAGAAGGTTGTTGCAACATCACTTGCTATCATGGCAGAGTCGACTTCAAACATTAGTTATGGGAACCCACTGACTAAGTTTCAACAGGCAATTATAATTTCACTAGCTGATTTTTTTTACTTTTATATCTGGACTAGCATGTGCTATTGAATGTTATCAAGCTTATTTTAATATGGACATATGTACTGACTCCAGATTGTGGAAATTACTTTTATGATACAAATAACTAGGTACTTCAAAACTGCCACAATATAATTATGCCTAGAAAATATTCAGAAAAAATAGTCAACTTGAATGTTAGCCAGAAGAGTTCGGAAAAATGCTTTTCATATCCTACAAAAAGGCATAGATAAATACCTTCTTCATGATTCTTACAGAATATTCTATCCATGCTGTTGTTAAGCAGTTTCTTATTGTGGTTAAGAGATTCTCCTACTAGGTTTGTTGGAAAATTTAGATTTTTTTTTCCAAGGACCTCTATATATCAGTGTATTCTACTCAAGTATATGGGACAAAACTTTGTTACAAAACTTGGATAGGCAAAACATTAGAAAGATGATCTCTCGAGGTATGATGGTATGTCAATACCCTCAGTTTTCTATAATGATTACAAAGATTTAAGTGTTCGAATTCTTAACGATTTTGGTTACTTGTTATTTTTCTTTGAAGGTACTTGGCTTTGTCCCTAAATTAGCTGAAGCAGTTTTATTGCCTTCATTTTTAGATATTAGAATGCTAATATTTTCCAACATCATTCTCTTTTCCCTCTTTCAGTGTCCTCTTCTGAATATAAGCTATTGTCCTCCATCAGAAGTTGATCTGTCGGGTGGAAAGGACCTGGTAAGGAGAATATCTAAGTGACATTTTATTTCTTGAATGTTTTTTTGCATTGATTTTGAAGAATTATTTTATTCCACTTGGAAATTAACTCTTGAAGTATTCTTTTCTGTAGGTGGTTGTTGTATACAATCCCCTTGGATGGAAACGAAAGAATGTTATAAGAATTCCTGTAAGTGAGTCTTCTTTGCTTTATGTTGTGACTATTAGCTAGTAAGAATTTAGAATATCTTTTCAATGCATTTTAATCATTCGTCTTATCACCTTCGGTGGCATTTATCATAATTATCATCTAAAAATTCTTGTCCTTCTACGTATCAATTCAACTTATCTAACTTGCTGCAGGTTATTAATGAGAATGTCGCCGTTAGGGATTCCAAAGGAAAGAAAATAGAAGCTCAGCTTCTGCCCCTTCTAAATGCCTCCATGGACTTAAGAAAATTTTACTCTATGGCTCATTTGGGGAAATCCTCAAATGTGACTCCTAAATATTGGCTTGCATTTTCAGCATCTGTACCACCTCTGGGTTTCAACACTTATGTCAACTCAACTGCCAAACAAGCAGGTTACGAATGTGCTTGCTATCCTATATTTTGAAAAGAAAAATGTGACAGAGAGAAACTGTAGATTGAAGTTTGCATTGTATTGACGTGAAGTTGATTGTTCTATACTTCCCACTTTGTGATTGCAGCTACTCATTCAAAGATGAAAACAGTTTACAAATCAGAAGTCGGTCAAAATAATACAATTAAAGTGGGGCCAGGAAACTTGAAACTCGTATATTCTGTAAAAGAAGGAAAACTCACTCAGTATGTCAATAGAAAAAGCTCGGTATGTCACTTTTTTAGCAATTGACCATCTCTTTGATCTAATTTCCATTTTAAATTAAACCATTTATGGACATCTAATTTGAATTATTTCACAATTGAAGGTTAACAAACTGGTAGAGCAATCGTACATCTATTATCGTGGTGATGATGGAAGTGAGGATTTCCAGGATTTCCAGGTTCCTCTTGTCTAAACTTTTTTTCATCTCCTGTTACTACTCTCTCCATTTCTAGATTCCTGGTGTGTGATTATATCTGAAAAAACTTGGAAACAAATTGATTTACTTTGTTGTAGGCCTCTGGTGCATACATCTTCCGTCCAAATGGTACATATCCTATCAAATCTGGAGGGCAGGTACACAGAAGTTTTCTAACGCACTTCACCGTTGAACACAGACAATTTATAATTAAGGAGTTTTCTGAAATTTCAGGTTTCTTTCACTGTTTTGAACGGACCATTGTTGGATGAAGTACATCAGAGGATCAATCCATGGATATATCAGGTGATTTAACTTGTTAAAGAAGCTTTAATCGTTGCTTACTTATGTAATTAAACTTTCTGGCTTGTTAAAAAATCAAATGAATATTTGAAATACATAATAAAAAAAGAAAAAATTTAATCATGCATTAGAAAATACAGTCAATTTATTTCGAAATTTATGCCCTCCTATTTAACTGGATGAAGTAGAATTGATATGATGCAAACTAATATAGTATCGGATACAGATATGATTATAATCCGCAGTGTTATTCTTGCTTTAGAACATTGCACTACTGAATTTTAGAAGTTTAAAATGCAAATGATCAAAACTTTGGGTTCATTTGAAGATTACGTTAATGGGACCAATATAGTCGTATTTTCTAGCATTTTACAGAGGAAATTTTTTTCTTTTTCTTTTCACAGTTGGTTGTATGAACAATTAATTATTCCATGCACAAACAGGTCACAAGAGTGTACAAGGGAAAAGATCATGCCGAAGTTGAGTTTTCTGTAAGTCTACTGCATATATTCCCTCGTGTATCTGTGTTTTCTTGCCTTAGATAGTGTAATGAAAGAGTAGACAATTCATACTGAAAATTTTATGAACCACAAATATCATCAATTTCAGGTTGGGCCTATCCCTGTTGACGATGAAATCGGGAAAGAGGTTGTGACTCGAATTACATCAAGTATAAAAAACAAGAAGAAATTCTATACAGATTCCAATGGCCGTGATTTTATTGAAAGGGTATGGTGCCTGTTTATATATTTATTAACATTTTGGCTGGTGGATTAATGAATAGCACCTTTGAATCTTTGAAGTTGCCAGATTGATTGATTGTACTAGGTTTTAAAGATAATATCCTTTTGCAGATTCGGGACTACAGAGAAGATTGGAATCTGGAGGTGAATCAACCTGTTGCTGGAAATTATTACCCAGTAAGTTTATTTTATAATTGAAACCACTAGATTTTGTTCTCTCGTAATCAGTATAGTGTTGCTGAATAACTACTATGGCGAAAACCTTTATACTGTTATATAGTATACAGAAATACTTGTTCTCTACAAGGGCTTGTGTTTTCATGACCTTATGGTTAAATTTATACAATTAAGATAAATCTCTCCAGGCATAACCAACAAATTTTGCTATATTCTCCTTTCAGATTAATCTCGGAATTTACATGAAAGATAATAGCTCAGAGCTGTCAATCTTAGTAGATCGATCAGTGGGGGGCTCTAGTATTATGGATGGGCAATTAGAACTGATGCTCCACAGGTTTTGTCCTTCATGCATATACATAGTAGTGCTATAGTTATATTATTTGTTGTTAGAAGCAAATTATATGGGATATCCTTCTCTATGCAGGAGGTTGGTTCAAGATGATGATAGAGGTGTTGCTGAGGCCCTAGATGAAAAAGTTTGTATAGCTGATAAATGTGCAGGACTAACTGTAAGAACACTGTGGCTGATTTATGGCCTGTTTTATTGGTACAACGGTTTCCACTTCCCTTTTATCTAACTAACAAACTTCTTGCAGATTGTTGGAAAGTATTACCTCAGAATAGATCCTCTAGGAGAGGGTGCTAAGTGGCGTCGATCATTTGGCCAGGAGATATATTCTCCTTTCCTCTTAGCTTTCACAGAGCAGGTGAAAGCTAGATATTGAAATATTCCTTATGCTAATGTGGTGTATTTGTGACTTATCATGTTGGTCATCTTTTTCCAGGATAGAGATAATTGGGCAAGTTCTCATGTAGCAACCTTCACAGGGATGGATCCCACCTATGTTTTACCCGATAATGTTGCAATGATAACCCTGCAGGTTTATATCTCTCATGCTTGTCACTGTTTTCATTGAAGTTTCCTCTTCTTGGACCACTTGATAGAAAGTATTTGTATAGGAAAAGTTATTTAGGGCTGCTTACAGTAAAAGTTGCCTTCAAATGGTAAAACTCCAAACTGTACAATAGAAATGTAATTTGGAAGAAAACTTTGATCCTTGCCCTATTACAATGTGTGGAAGAAACTCTTTAAACAAGATGTGTGCATGTATGATGTATGTGCCCGTTTATCAACTGCCTGAGTTGAATATATCACCTTCTTCCGAATTCTACAGGAGCTGGAAAATGGAGAAGTTCTCCTTCGATTGGCGCACTTATTTGAGGTAGTTTATTCTTTCATATTATGATCTGTATCATTTTTGACATGCTGTGGTATATATATCCAGTAAAACATGTGTCAGCTTTTCCTATTTTGGGACTATCAGACACAGATTTACAGGGCCAACTTCTGTAACGTTCATATTTGTTTCTACTCTATTTGCCTGATTGATCCTGTTTTAAATACTCAGCACTTTCAGTTTTTCCACTAGTTTCAGTGAGGTTTTGCATTCCCATTTCCCATTTTCCCTGATTATTCCACGGATTCTAAAATTGTAATTTCCTTTTGGTGCGTCTAATGCAAGATCGGTGAGGACAAGGATCTATCAGTTATGTCAAGTGTAAAACTGAAAAAGGTGTTCCCAAATAAAAAGGTAGAATGAAATCTCCGCACGACATTTCATTTATCTGCTTACTGTTAAGCATTAAATAATGAATTATGGGTCTGATGTGTTCTGTTTGCATGCATTCAGATAAAGAAAGTAACAGAGATGAGCTTATCTGCCAATCAAGAAAGAGCTGAAATGGAGAAGAAGAGACTAGTCTGGAAGGTAGAAGGCTCTTCCGAACAAGAACCCAAGGTAGTGCGAGGAAGGCCTGTTGATCCAACGACACTGGTAGTTGAACTTGGGCCAATGGAAATCCGAACCTTTGTTATCGACTTCGATTCAAAAACAACAAACAGAAGGTAAGAAATGCTTGCTCGATGAATTTCTTTCAATTTTTCGAGTACGTTGATCTGTTACTTGCTGATTTCTTTATTCTTCAGGTAAACTACTTGCAGGTGAGTTTATCAGAATGCTTGTGAGCTCTTCAAATAAATGTGCAATTGAGGCTCCTTCATGCATAGCTTCTTGCTTAAGTCAATAAATCTTCAAATGATCAGCCAAATTTAATGTTCAATAAAATGTTATCTATTGTTTTTGACACTCATATGTTGCTACTTGCTAATATTAATCTCATTTGATCATCAACCATTCAGCATTGAAAGAAAATTAATAAGACACAGGAGAATAATAACAACCATGATACCAGACAAAAGCTGCCATTAGAGTCCATTCATGAAATCCTGAAGAAATTGAAATTTATGATGAGATTAGTTATGTTGCGAGGAATTCTCAGCACGAACTAACTGCAAACTTGAGCAAGCATAAAATTGGATTCCAGCTGAAAGTGTTTCTGTAGCTATTGAAAAGTCAGTTACTTTGGTCTTCAATCAAAGTCACTGGCTGTGCTTGTCACTTCCACATAATGAACTATCATTTATATTTGGGTTTACATCCTGTTTATATCATAATGGCAAAATATATATATATATATATATATTTATTTATTTATTTATTTATTTATTTATTTAAATATTATTTTTATTTTTCAAAGATTATATGTTGTTTATAAAAATATAACCAACCTCAAAATAATTACCATAAAATTTTGAATTGTGGGTAAAATTCATGTCACCATATACGAATAGCAACGATAAATTTTTTTTATAAAATAAAAAAAAAATCCTCGAATAATTAATAATTGAACTGATTAATATATATTGTTCAACTATTAATTTATAAGAATTTTGTGAACCGGGCTGTATAAACCTGAAGAACCCGGTTTTGGAAACCCGGTCGGTTTTGAGTTTTCAGATTTGCCCTATCATTCAAAACGTCATCTCCCTACCGCCGTTTCTTCTTTACCTCCCTCTTCCTCTCTCTAATCAGATCTCTTCCCTCAAAAACTCCAATTTTGAGTTTATGGTAAATTGCACTGAGATTGCATACAATTTTTTCGAGGATTCGATACAAATTCGATGCAACATTGAGATAAAAATTCAATTGCGCTGAGATTCAATCGAAGGATTAATTTGTTAATTTTGATCAGCAATGGCGAAGGACACCGAAGCATCGGGTATGGAAATTGACGATATAAAATCAAGCAATTCCGATCAGATCAGCCCAAAATTCTCCATCAACGGTTAGTATTTCACCAATGAACTACTAAACCGATATATATTTGAAAATTGAACTTAATGTTTTTTTTTTTTTGGAGCTACAGTTCTGCAGCTTCTCAAGTCTGCTCAAATGCAGCATGGATTGCGGCACGGCGATTACACTCGCTATCGGTATTTATGTTGATGCTTTTGTTCAATTTTTATGGTTTAATTTTAGATAATAAAAATTGTTGAAATTATAATCTGATTTTAGGGTTGATCAAATTCGTATGGTGGTTTTAACTTTGATTGAAATAAATTAAATGCAGGAGGTATTGCACAGCAAGGTTGAGGAGGTTATATAAGTCGCTGAAATTTACTCATGGCCGTGGTAAATATACACGAAGAGCCATTACTGAATCTACTGTCACTGAAGTGAGGTGTGTCTTGTTGTTACATCAATTTGTTTTTGGTTTGTGCTTTATTTCAGTCAATATATTTTAATTGAACTGCAACTGGGTTCAACTGCGTGCTCTAGTATTGAATAAAAGGCAACTAATGATATACGTTTTCACTTTGGTTACGGGGATGTTTAATATAGATAATTGAAGATTTGGGATGATAATTAAGTTGAGATTGGTTGCTTATTTTCTAATGGAACTTGACATATGAATTGGTTTAAGGCTGAAAACTGAATTATGATAATGGGACTTTGGTTCAAGTTAATTGTATTCTTTTTCTTCATTTCTTGAAACATGCAAACTTAATTGGTGGAGCGTGGTGGTTGCTTGCTTTATTGATTAGTTGTCACTGGTTTTATGTCTTACAAAGCACATGTGTTAGAGTTTGAGACACATGCGAAAAATGTTCTAGTTATTAATACTTTATTTGTGTTTAACAATTGATTTCATTTTATCCAAATAGGTTTCTTCATCTGGTTCTTTACACAGCAGAGAGAGCTTGGAGCCATGCCATGGAGAAAAGACAGCTTCCAGATGGCCCTAATGCTCGTCAACGCATCTATTTGATTGGAAGGTTGAGGAAAGCAGTCAAATGGGCTACACTATTCTCGAATTTGTGTGCTATCAAGGGAGACTCAAGGACATCCTTAGAAGCTGAGGTGTGTCTACAATATGCTGGTTTTGAGTTGCATATGCTATGGCTGTAGGTTTGAAACCTTTATTAAGGGGAAAAGTTGAAAAATAAAAGTGGTTACATCTTATACCTGAACTATAATATTTCTTTATTGCAAACAGTATTTGCTTGGATAGAGTCTTCTTTGTTTTAATTGGAGCATATTTGTGAGTGGGTGCATTGTTGCCATTTATGCCTGGCAGTTACTTTTCTTCTTCTTCTTGCTTCCTGTTGCAACACTGATTCTTTTTAGTAAATTTGTTCTTGTGTAGGTGTCAGGGGCTTTACAATTGGGTAATTCTTTTGATGAGCCATAGTTTATATATAATTAGCTGGGCACTACTGTAAATATTTTGTTGGAAAGTCATTTATGTTTCTTTTGACTTTGTGTTGGATGTGCAAGTAACCTTGAATGGCTGCTACATAGTGGTAGACTGATGATGAGAACAAGGGCTACCTGTTCGATTTATGATTG
Organism: Khaya senegalensis; assembly: GCA_032402905.1. NCBI lineage: Eukaryota > Viridiplantae > Streptophyta > Magnoliopsida > Sapindales > Meliaceae > Khaya > Khaya senegalensis. The sequence continues at coordinate 9,800,150 of CP135531.1, read as the reverse complement.
CCAACCCATTGTATGAAATGAGGCATGGCAAATGTGTTTATGTTACTTGATATATGTGATATCTTAATGTATAGAAAGGACATTGGGTTACTGAAATAAATCTGTTGGCTTAGTTATGCATGAGGTTTAAGTTAGTTGTTTGGCATGAGATTCTTGCCTCACGGGAATTGACTCTGAAGGTTAGCATTTATTCTCGAGTTTGTCCTGAATACAAGGCATGTTTTAAGGATTTGAATTGTGTGCTCCCACTTCATAGGCATGAGTATAACAGGTGATACTCTCAAGGTGTGTCTCATTTTCATGCAAGGCCATTTATTCCTGTATTGTTTCCCTCCATTGTGCATATTATGACCATTTAATTTATTATTTATTACTACTGACTTCGTATGGATTCCTAATGCATTGGCTCTCCTACTTAACATTCTTATTGCCTTTTCAGGGTTATTCCTGTTGTTTGGTATCAAGTGTGTAGAGACTTATTTTATTCACCATTCACCACTTTTTTTTTTTAAATCTGTAGGCCTATGCCTCATACATGAAAGGAAATTTGTTGTTTGAGCAAGATCAGAATTGGGAAACTGCATTAAAGAATTTCAAAAATGCCAGGTTCATCCTTGTCTCTATAGCATTATATGTGGACATCATTGCTGCTTCTTTTATTAAAAGACAACAATTGCAGCGGTGGTAATAAAGTGTGAAGTTAGGGTACTACTCTTTTCTGCTGACACATTTGTGCTCGCCTGTCTTTGTTAAAATCTTGCAGGGCTGTGTATGAGGAACTTGGGAAATATGGAGACCTGGAAAATCAAATTTTGTGCCGTGAGCGAGTTGAGGAGCTAGAACCTAGTATCCGGTACTGCCTACACAAAATTGGTGAATCAAATGTCAAAACCTCTGAACTTTTACAGATTGGTGAGATGGAAGGTCCTGCACTGGACCTTTTTAAAGCAAAATTGGAGGTAATTTTGATTGCTGTATTCAGGAAAACAATGTGCTGTGACCCTTGCTAACGTCTTTCACTTTCTTGTTGCAGGCCGTTATGGCAGAGGCAAGATCTCAACAAGCTGCATCCCTGACTGAGTTTCACTGGCTTGGCCATAGATTTCCGATTTCCAATGCTAAGACTCGGGTTGCCATTTTAAAAGGTTAATTGTTCATTTAATTTGGTTTTTATCCAAAAGCAGCGTGGCAGAGTTTGTAACTCAGGTCTGCTGATATTTTCTAGTCTTATTGATCTGCTGTGTGAATTTGCTTTTAGTATTTATTGTAAAAGATACTACAACTCCTGACTTTGTCAACTAGCAAGTAGTATGGCGTCGATACCTATTTAACATCTTCTAAATTGTTCTTTTTCGCTGACCGATGGCTCGAAAATTACGTTCATTCTGTTGCCCCTCTCAAGTAACGTTAAAAAACTGTTGGTTTTAAGTACATTGATCAATGTTTTACCATATGGCTACAATAATTTGCTCATATATTAACCTTGCTGACAACTAAACTTATTGTATGACAACTGAACTTGTTGTCTGACAGCAATTTCCATTTATATATCAATTTGATGTGAGGTTGGGGGAATTTATCGCTGGAGGTGATGTTTCCCATATAATTGTGCTTAGTCGAAAATTTCAATCGTAGTATTGTTGTTACTTTTTTGAAATGTATACATTCATTTATATTTTAAGTGAGAATCTCATAGGACTGTTTCATGCTTCCAATGTAATTTGAACATATTTGGGCTGAGGAGAAATGGTCCTTATGGTCTTGAATTTTAGCATTCAGTATATTGCCACTTCCACTGTGTAAACCAGGAATTTAATAATTCAAGCAGTTCATCACTTTAGTTATTAGATAACAAGTGTCAATGTTCCGTTTTCTTTAACAAATTAGTCTAAATATATAATGATAATATCCAATCTGTAAGCCATACTGATGTTCATTATCCTTGAACATACCCTTGTGTTTTTGTTTGTTATTGCTGGAGTCTACCTCTTTTCTCCCTTGATTAAACTGCTGCAAATTTGTCACAGTTGCATGCTTCTTGAAAATTTTCTTTACATCATTCATTCTATTTGTGAACAATGCAGCTTTTGGTCATTGTTGCGATTTCTGTGAAACATTTCTGAAGTTTGGTTGTCAATCATATGCTGGTCTTAAGGTCCAAACAGCATCCGGAGTTTTGATTTTTCACATCTTTTTGTGCAGCTCAAGAATTGGAGAAGGATTTACATGGTCCAGCAGCAGATTCACAACCTGCAGAGAAAAAACTAGTCATCTATGACAAAATTTTTACAGCTTACCATGAAGCCAGGGGCTGCATTCGTAGTGACTTGGTATGAAACATTAGCCAAATATTTCTTTCTATTTTGGGTTTGTGATTCATTACTTTGTTTTGACTGCTATTTGGATCTGCTGCATATAATAGATCAGTGCAGGTAATGCTGAAAATATGAAAGATGACTTGTATGGTCTTGATAAAGCCGTTAGTGCTGTATTAGGGCAACGCACCATTGAGCGGAACCAATTGTTAGTTAGCATTGCTAAGAGTAAACTTACCAAGCGCCGAGATGACAAAAATGAGAAAGTTGCCAAGCCCGAAGAACTAGTTCGCTTATATGATCTCTTATTACAGGTTAACGATCTTATGTATGTTTGTGTTCCTGTTATGTCTCTATTCCTGAAAAGATGCTATACTGAAATTTTTCTCATGTTGTCGATGTAATATGTAACAGAATACAGCTGATCTATCAGATTTAGTTAGTTCTGGAAGAGATAGAAAACCTGAAGAAGTAACATTTGCTGAAATGTGTGGGCTTAAAAGTTTGGCTTTCCGTGCAGAAAGGTTTGCTTCTTGTTAGCTCGATATTGTTCGCTTGGGCTGAACTCTTTTTAAGCTAAATTGTATATCATCTGCTAGTGCATCTGTGGATTTACTCTAGTGCCATATTAAATCTTAAATTAATCCTTTCTATCTTTCCCATGGCTTTGTTTATACTATTTATTTTTAAAATCATTTTTCAAAAATGTTTAGTTGATGGCCTTGCCAGTTGCCATATACAAATAAATTATCTTGATTAGCTTCTTTCACACCTTCTCTTTAGTGTTGCACTTGCTCTGATGTGCTTGTTTTTAATATTTGTCTATCTGCTTCCACTCATTCTTGCCAACACTCTCTGTCCAGCTATGTTGATTTTGTCAGCACTCATTACTGTAATAGAATTTGCACATCACAGTTTATTGGCATGTTGTTGGAAGTATGTAATACCTTTTATGTACCACATGTCCTTGTTGATATTATGTGAGAGATTGTTTAGCCACGCTACATCTTGATAACTTTGTTATAAGCGCATCAAGAATGCTTGTTTTGGTGACCCATTTTTTGGGGCATATATTTTTGTTTGACATTGTTTTGAGATTAGGTATATATGTTGTTTGGCATTCTTTTCTTTTCTTGGGAAAAATGATTAGCAGTAACACTTATTTTCTTTTTCACCTTCAAACACTCTGCACTGTTTTGTCTAATGTGAAGCAAGCAAATATGTCTGTGTGTTGTGGTGTGGGCTTAGTTGATCCACATTTTATGATGTCCTCCTTGCATGGATGACAGAATGAGTCAGGTTCTCATGTGTCCAGTCTGTGGTTTTCTATTTATAATTGATTTCAGTATCAATAGGAATTTTTATCAGATCCTATTAATTCATAGGACTCCATACCTCTTGGCAGGTGCTTTTACCTTGCAAAGTCATACAGTTTGGCTGGAAAAAGAACAGAAGCTTATGCATTATACTGCCGTGCTCGTTCTCTTGCTGAAGATGCCATTAAGGAATTTCAACATCTGACCAACAGTGATCAGGTGTGTTTACAACCTTCAAAAATATTTTCCAGTTGTTTTGCATTAAATTAGCATGCAGGATATAGGGACAAAAGTCATTATGATTAGCTTATTCCTGAAAGATATTTAATTCCCTAAATGCTTGAAATTCCTCAGTGATTCTAATCTTTTGCATTTGCATCTGTTCATGTTGATATACCTTGTATTTTTGTAATTCATTATATTCTTTTGGTCATAGTAGAGAAGGGACTACTTATTTCAGCAAACAGTTTTGCTGGTATATCGAGTTGTAGATCCTTAACATTTTAGGCTAATTCTTTTGGCAGGGCACATTGGTGAAGTGACACTAAACCATTTTTTTCCTTATTGTTGTTTGCAGAAATTGATCAAAGAGTTGAAGACATTATACAATGAGTGCAGATCTAACAGTTGCATAGAACATGCAATGGGGATTATAGAGGAGGAGAAGGCTCCAGACAAATTGTCAAATAAAATATCTTCAATTTCGATAAGTGGTGCTGGCAAGAAGGTACTGTATAACCTTTTCCTTTTTTTTCATAGAAATAAACCTATCATCTATTAACCATATCTTTTAATTTTTTAATTAGAAGCTTAAAGCTTACATCTTTTCCCTTAATATTTCTAATCAGCATATGCATATACTTTTTATGCACATGATTTGTTAGTGGACTCCATAATGGGGAGAAGTGTGTGTTTCACTCAGGTTTTTCTATAGGAGAGAAATAACTTTGAGACATAGAAGTTTTCAGTCTTGTTCGTGTTTTATTTTTTTTTTTTTTTCCATGTATAGTAGATAGATTATGCTTATGTTGGAGTATATAATAATGCATATATCCTTGCATTGTTTTGATTCATTGAGTTGAATTGATTTCAGGTGGAGAAATATCTGCTCGAGAAACTAGATGTGTATGAGTCCGCTGTTGGCGAGTCGAATGTGAAAGATTCTGCACGCATTGAAGCCTTCCCCCCAGCATTCCAATCGATACCTCGGAATCCTATTGTTCTGGACCTTGCCTACAATTTTATCGACTTTCCGTCTCTTGAGAATAGGATGAAGAAAGACAGAAAGGGCTTCATAAGTAGGTTGTGGCGATGAGTTTCCTTGATGAGGATTCTATCTTCATCGCAGGCAGATGAATGAGAATGCAGATGAAATCGGATTGCAGGTTTCCTTTGTTTGTTTACTTCTGTTTTTGGATATTGTACCTTCATATCAAAAGCCGAGAAATTTTTGCAACTGTACCTAGCCTACGGCGCCATTTTTCATTTTTTCATAAAATTTTTAAGATTTTGGGTAAGTTGGACTTTTAGATGTTTGGCTTATTAAAATTTGGAAATTATCGAACAAGTTGATACAGGAATGAAATAACTTCTTTTTTATACTTTGGGTTGTTGCAAGGGGGAGGAAAATAAGCTGAACATTACTTTTTATTCTAATGTCCATCTAAAAAAGCTTAACTACTGTTATATTTGTGATTGTTCAGAATTGGGCAGATTGGTTAGAGAAATTTCATTACCGCTGAAAGCATTTTAGAATTCTGCACTCTTTTCGGTGTTTGTTTCTCTTCATCTGTCCTTTGTAGATCCCATTAAGAAATGTCAAATACATTTATTAATCCCCGAATAACTGCTACTGGAAAGTTCAAAAGTTAATTGTCTGTGAACAAACCTGCACTATTTATTTTCTGCATTTAAAAAAAAAAAAAAAAAAACCCTTCTTGCTTTGAGGGGGGCAAATCAAGTTACTTAACAAGGTATTATAAACGTACTTGTCTACACAACAGACTTAACTACAATTTGCTTTGCCTGCTCTAGTTCGCCATTCACCAGGTTAAATTTGTAGAATTATTTACAATGAAGTGATAAAAATAATTGATGTGACTGATCTCAAGAGCCTGTCGAGTCATACAAGAAACTCCCTTTCCCTCAAGGTCCAAAATTTGTATACCAGAATGTGACCTCTTACTGATGATCTACTGTTTGCCGTGTTATGTTTTGTGGGTTTCCTTGGATCCCCGTGGTAATAAACATAATCTTTGTCGTTTGGGACCTAGAATTTATGATTTCCTCTCATGCAGTGTACTGATTTTCTCAGTGGCACAAGAGGTGTGGGACCGCGATAATGACAAGAAAGCAGTTTAACGCCACTTCATCTGCTCCAAAGCAAATGTCAATGCAACCCATGGGCAAGCTTCATATAGTACTCGCTGGCCTTTGGCCAAAAATATGGAAATGGCAGAGCATGAAAGTGACGATCGAAACTTTGATTGCTTTGCAGGTGACAATTTGGATGAGCCCCCAAACTGTTTGAACTCCATCTAGTGAAGATGAGCGTTCTGATGGCTTTTCGGTGCTTCACCTTGCCTGCTTAAGTGCTGACATGGAATAGCGGAGCTTGTCCTACATTATGGTGAGCAAAAATGCTTCAGATTGAAGAGGTAGAATGCCACAGCATCATTACTTCAAAAGAAGAAAAATTTAGACAAACAAAGAAGTACGTGATTTCAGGAACGTCAAAAACAATATAGCAATCGGAAAGAGTGCTCATTCCAAAATCACTGCAGCAAGGCAAATAACAAATAGATGTTCAATGCTTCCCAATGCTTACTTGCACATAACGAACCAAAAAGGAGACAAGTAAATTTATTAACTCCATCCTTGTCCCCATTTTAGGTGTAATGTCCCCCTCCCTCTGGCCTATCCCCATTTTGAAAAAAAAAATTCATCTTTGTTTTCAAGCAAGAATCTCTGTTCCTAGTTTGTTCCCGCTTATTAATATTAAATAACAAAAAATTTATATAAAATATCAATAAAATTAATAAAAAATAATAAATTAATATATATATAAATAAATTATCATTTAAATACAAATATTAACAAATTAATGTATCAATAAATTATAATCTTAATTATTAATAAAAATGATAAAAATTAAATTAAATAAAATTTGTAGAATTTTATTAAATTTTGTGTTAATTCTTATAAAAAAATATTAAATCTATTTTTATGTTTGATAAATAAAAAAATAAAATCTTAAAAGTAATTTCTCTCTTTGTTAATTTTTTTATTAACATGTTAAAATTAAACTCAATGATTATAATTGATGATTTAATTTAATATTAACTAATTTTTTATTTTAATAAATTTTTAATTAATAAAAAAGTAAATTTAATTATATATATGTATATATTTTTTTATTTTTAAATATATAAATAATATAAAAATAAGAAAGTGGGAGGGAGTGTTAAAATTATCTCCATTTTCGTCTCCGCTTCATTTTGAAAATAGAAGTGAAAATACATCTCCATCTCTACCTTATTTTTAAGTTGGAAGATGAATTGTACATAATCTCTGCCCCAAAGAAGATGGGCCTCCATCACGGAGAGATTTTTTTGTCAACCCTACTAGTGGATTTTCAACCACAAAATCAACTTGCTTTTATAAAGAAATTAAGCCTTCCGAAAAAATCTAGGATGACATGAAACAGAGGGATAATTTCCTTTGAGTGGTGAATAGATTTTTGCCCCCGTAATAATGAAAAAATGAATTTTCTTTTTTTTTTTTTTTTGGGGGTGAGACTAATCCCATTATTGTTTCTCCATTCAACGGTTTTTTTTTTTTCCCAGGTGCAAGAGGGGAGAATCAAGAGAGCTTCCGTTCTCTCAATCAACAGTCATTTAGGTTGGGTAGGTGGAATTCAAATTTTTAAAAGCTTTTATACTAACTCAAAAGATTTTACCAATTAAATAAATTAGTAAGCATAGAACAAATTCTGAAATCACTAAAGTTAAAATTGCATAATTTTGGGAATGAAAATTGACAAAGTACAGAGCATTACTCAATAATAAACTTTAATTTTGTGTCTACCAAAATGTAGCCATCGGGACACCGCAAAGCATCAATCAAGGAGCCTTTTCCATTTGATGGCCTACAAATATATTTGCTGGCCCATAGTGGGTCTTTTAAGAGCCTGCGGACTTTAACCCTTCGACTAGCCCAATTTCACTCGGGATTCTCGCATCTTCTTGGTTGGTTCGCATGGTTTTGGATGTCTCTTTCAACATTTTACGGCTACTCAATTATTATTGAAGCTTTTCTTCGGTTGTTTCGTAAATCTTTCTCAACGTTTTGCTTAATTGTAAATATTTTATAGTAAAATTAACTTTAAATTCGCATGGAATTCATATTTTAAAAGAAAAAAAAATATGTTAAGTTTGACTTCAAATATGAAAAAAAAAAAATAAGCTTCCCTTTCTCTAATAATAAGAAGGCTATGAAGCCCTTCCGGAGGTTCGCTTGTGTTGTGTCTTCGGGATACGAGTTGGCGGTCTTCTTTAAGATTTAGCTTCTTTTTTTAAAAACAAAAAAAAAAACTTTATCTGATAACTTGCTAGTACCGTAAAAAAACACAATTGCTGCATGTGCCCAGAAGAAGAAACCACACGTTTACTTTCAGAGAAATCATGAATTGAATCCGAGACAATAATGTATACGTGCCAAGTTTTGGTATCATCGAGTAATCGTTGAGTAATGTCGGGGACAAGAATTGACAATGGGACGCGTAAGAACAAACACTAGTTTCAACATAATGTCAACGTGATCAAATTGGATCATTGAATTTGAGTTCACGTTTTCCTTTTCTTTTGGTGCATTTTTTCAGTGCCGTGTTGCAGCAACATTCTTTCCTTCTTTCTTTCAAGCTTTGATTCAATCGCCCTCTTAAGTTTTCCTTTGGCCTTACTTAATTCACCACATTTCTTTTCCTTTTTTGTTTAACAAACAAAAAGCTCCTTCTAACTGAGGAAATTCCATTTTGATCTTTTTTAATATTTAAATATTAATCAAATTTTATGACACCACTTTTTTTGAATTCATTTCTGTTGTTGTATGTAACAATCTCGTTACTGTTAATTTGATTAAAATTATGATTAATTCATAATCATTGGTACGAAAGATGAGTCAACATTAATATTAATTCATTATCGTTTATAAAACATTAATGGTATGTTTGAAAAACGAAAAATATTTATATCAAAAGTCTATGATTTAAAATTTATACTCTAGGGATTCAAGTGATCGTTTATATAATGATTTAATAATTTAAAACATTTTAATACCTAATCATATATAAAGTCAATAAGTAACTTGAATATTGCATATAATTTGGTTGATCACGGATGTTCCAAGGCTGTTTAAGCAACTAACAAGGTGTATTAGTCAACCCGAACAAGTTTATCATGTAAATGAAAGACAGGTGTTTGTAAGGATGGCTAAAAATTTGTTAAACCAAAAATGAAATCATTCTCCATTTTAAAAACTCCCTCCTTTATCTTAAACACATGGCTTATTAAATCTAATAATATTACGTTAAAAATAAATAATTATTAAATTTCTAAAATTTAAACATAGTGTATGGATTAATTTTAATAATATAAAATTTGTGTATAAATATTTTAATCTAATAATATTTTATTATTTTTTTAACAAAAAAATCTCTTCCTTATTACAACAACAAATGAATTTAGATAATTTTTTATTATTTTATAAATTATCGTATATATTACATTAAACTTTAAGAATTCAATAGTCATTTATTCATATATTAGAAATACAGCTGTTTAATTCCAACCCTATTCAATATAAGTAATTAACTGAATTTTGATGTTGAATTATAAATAATTAATAATAATAAAAGCCTTCTTTCCCGGAAAAGGTCAAAAGGTACAGTCACTTAATTGTAAATTATAACTTGAGTGTTGCAAAAGGAGAGGCAACAATTCGTCATTCTTAATTTAAATTTTGCGTTTTAAATGGATATATGGTGTAATTCATGTCGTTTAACTGATAGATGACGACGACCAGAAAGGAAAGGAAGTCCGAGCCGGCGCCCAACCTTCAATTTTTATTATGCTACAAGCTAGGGCGGTGGATTTTTAATTTTTGTTTAGAATTTAATTAAAAAAAATGTTATTTATGTCCCAATTTGACTGCATTTTACTCTTAACACGCGAATAGTTGTATTAATTAACTTGTCTGGTATAAATTTTCAATTAAAAGCAATTTTTTTTATTAATTATTATTTAAATCGGTGATTTAATGACTTTATTTAAAAGAAATTACTCACACAAAGTTATAATTCGGAAAGCTTCATGTACAGCAGCGATTTTATGGAAGGAAACCCAAATTAGTTGTTAAAACAAAATAAGTAGTTGGATTCTGGCTAATCCAAATTATTAAAAGTAAAAAAAAAAATTAAACATGACAGGACACGTGGACTTGTTCTAAATTCAGAATTAATAAAAATGAAAAATAAACAAGTAATGACACAGAGACAGCATTTCACCGTATTTTAAGCTTATCTTCTCCCCCAATAATTTATTTATTTATTTATTATTTATTAATGTTTTGGCCCATGATTCACTGAATTCTTGTTTGAGTTGTGGTCTTTAGTGTAGAGTCCAAGGAAGCATGACCATTTCTTTATTTTTAATTTTTATTTATAAATATAAAAAATAAAAATAAATTAAAGTTTGAATAGAACTGGTGAGGCTACTCAACAACCAGAGACGCTGAAATCACCAACTTCAAATTAAAACAAAAAAAAATTGACGAATGGAAAATATGACACGTGTATGCATGTTCAAATGTTTGACCAAACTAGCCATGGCCAATCACTTTTACATTAACGGGGCATGTTACAATACAAAAGCTGGAAGAAAAGAATTGAGCAATAAAAGTGACACGCGTTGCATCCATCAAAAGGATATATTATAATATATATATGTTTTTTATAAATAATTTTTTCTGACAAAAAAAGTATATTGGTTCATTCCATGTATTTTTAGTCAGCAACACACAAAATATTACACACCACTAATTATTTAGCCAAGGAGGAAATTCGACTTTACTGGCACAACCTATTTTGCCGTTTAAAACTCGTGTATAGCTGGCTGGCTGGCTGGTTTAAACGGCATCGGCGTAGGTTAATTAATACTTTGTATGAAAATGAAAGGAAGCTTATCCTAGAGAGTGGGGACCGGCAAACGTGTTGTCTCATTCCCCGGCAACTCAAAACATTTAATTAAGCCTAATTTCTTTCTGTATTTTCTTTTCCTGGGGCTCTTAATTAATTGACTATTCAAATATCTCATTTGGTATGCTTAATTAGACAACCAAGTTGAGGAATTTACAAAATTAATTAATAAAACGAGGAAGAAGATTGAGAGTGACGTGGAATGGAAGTATTGGATTAAAATTTTACTTGGTTGAAAATACTCAATGGGTTCCAAAGCCAATATCTCAAATGTCCAACACTTCGTGTGGTGGCCTTTGCAGCCACCAGGCAGTTTTCTATTTGTCCGAATTGTGTATACGCATTTACCTTGTTCTATTCAAATCTGAAGTTGACATAAGTCTTTATTTACACTTTTATTGTAAAAGGAGTCGGTCCAAAATTTCCCTCGCCTGCGTGGCTGGCCTGTGACATCATATTTCAATGTCAAAAGCTAATTTTGCCTTTGTAATTATCATTAAATTAACTCCATTTTCTCATAAAAAAAATAATAAAATATCATGGATGCATGCATGTGTTTACCTTGTGTCGGGCCCCCCATACCACAAAAATAATGCATGAACCGGTGTGGTCAATGGAGTTTATTTTCTCTTATTTCCATTAATGCTTTTACGACGACTAGTCAACACTAACTTTCCCCGTATGACCATAGTGAAATTGTGATAATTTGTATTTTTAAAGTTAAATTATAAAGATATTAAATATTATTAAATATTCATTTTTATTATTTACAGTTAACTCAGAACTTTTTTTTTTTTTTTTTAAAAATTGATCATATATTTGAGTGACAGGTGAAATTATAATAATTTATTTAATGATATTAGTTTTAAAAAGTAATTTTTTTTAAAAAATATTATTTATTATTTATTAATTTTACTTTATAATTTTTATAATTTAAAAATTAACACATTTTAATATCAAACGAGAACTTTATTTTTTTAATTATAAATATTTATTTATAATTTATTTAACGTGTATTTAAAAAATTTTCTTAAATTCTTGTCTATAAAATGAAGTAATAAAAGTTGAATAATTTGGGGTAATTGATTTATAAAAAAATATATATTAAAAATACATGGGTAAGTGGGTATAAGGTGCAGAATTTTCCATGCTTTTGTGACCCGGCCTTGGTCTTTCCCTACCACCCACCAAAATTTATTAAAAAGGAGCACAAAGGTATCGTCTTTAATCAAAGATTTCTACTTTTTGTCCAAATACATTAATTTCAAAAAACATATACAAATAAATAAATTATAAAAGGGTCTATGATGCTTTTTAAGATAATGAATTTATAACCAAATTGGATATAAAATTTATCAGCTATCCCTTAAAATTCCATGACAACGATGGAATTACACACATAAGATGAAAAGATTAGTGCCCTGTCGTCTATTCCCTCTCCGTCATTCTTTTGTCATCCGCCACATCTAGCCATCGCTCTCGCACCCCACCACACGCCCCGGGGCCCGCCCCCCACACACACACCACACCACGCCACCCCCCCACCCCCCCCCCGGCCCCCCACTCTTTTTTTCTGGTTTTCTTTTTCTCACACCAATAAGATATCCCCATTATTTTCTTTATTTTACTCCTTAATTCAATCAATGTATATATATTTTTTAATTTTTTATTAAATTATTTTTTATCTAGAGAGTTATATCACTAAAATAATTCATTATTATTTTATTTTGGTGATTAACTTTCTTTTAAATATATAATATATTACTATAAGTAAATATTATATTATTGATATTTACAGTGATTCAAGTATGATCAATATATATAATTGAGATTTTAAATTTAAATGTATTTTAGATAATTATTAATTTTTATATTAATATTAAATTTGGCAAGAGACTAAATTTAGAATTAAGCAACTATTCCTAATTGAAACTAGCCATCATCTTACATACGAGGTTAATTGAATTTATTGTTAAATGATATAATTACTCAAAATTAAAATATTAATATTATTTTATGTTTTAAAAATATATTAAACTATTATTACAATGGATAATGAAATGGGAGAAGGATTTTAATTAATTATTTATTTATTTAATAAAAAGTTAATAAATCCATAAAATAATTTTTATCTTTGTTATCTATCACGAGTATACCTTTTTACACACAGCAATTCACAACATTTTATATGCACGTATAATCTTGTTAGGGCGACAAAAGTCTTATAAAGAACATTTCTAATTTATGTTTCGAACGGAATACGACGTGAGTGTGGCGATAAAACGACGTCACCAACGCCGTAACGATCATTCCCCACGTAACCCTAGTCACGTAACCTGTGTGATGCGACGTTTCCAATCCTCGAAACCGTCTGCCATTTACCTGCCCGACCCACGTTTCACTGAAAATCTGCATCACACGTGGCATACGAAGATTGCTCGTCCTTTTTCAGTCAGTTTCTTGTGGAAATTAAACTGAATACAATACCCATTTGAAGTCCACCAACAATATCATTTTACAAAAGGGTGACGTGGAACATGATGGATGATGATGGGACCATCACAGCACAAAGGCAGGTTAAGTTAACAAATGAACTCGTGAAACTAATTAATGTGAAAATTCGATAAATGAATTTTTTAGGGGAAAAAAATAAATATCTTCTTTTTTAAGATAATGGGTGACAAATAAACACGTGTATAAATTCTTATACAACTCTTGATACACAACCATGAGTAAGTAAAATTCTTATTTATTTTCACAAAATATAAATCCATGCATAACAATAGAACAATGTTACTAATTTTATCAAAGAATTAATAAATTATTCAAACAAATTTTATAAGTACACTAATTTTTGAATTTTAGATTAATATAATTTTAAATACGATTATATCAATTAATTAAATTGAATATAAGGTAAAAATTAATAAAATTTTAATTTTTTAAAAAAATTCTCATCTAAAAATAAGAATAATTGTATTCATAATACTAAATTTTTATAAAAAAAAAATTATGTAAATTAATTTTATTATATTATTTATATTAATGGTAAGATTATTTTATTTAATTTTTTTTATTTTTTATAATAAAATACTAGTGATGGAAGTGTTCCCACGAGTAACTTAGAATAATAAAAAAATAATTAAATCAGACAAGAAAATTAAGAAGGGGCGCGGGCAGGCGAGGGGGGTTTGGTCTGTGGGTTAGGGGTCAAGAGAAGATAGATTTTGAGGGCAATGGGATGGATTGTTGAAAATGCATAGGAGAAAGGAGGCAAACAAAGTGTGACCCCGCTTCTTGGACTAGTGTAAACTATGTAGGGGACACCGTGTGGATCCCACGCTTTTAGAGGGCAGTATTATACTAGGGCCTGCAACACTGCCCTGGGTCCCTTCCCCCTCGGGCATCCTTTTATTTATTTTATTTTAAAACTTGTACCGACGCTGAAGTCTTACCGTACCTTATCTTCCCGCTTGCCATTTATGCATTAATTTGGTTGCTATTACTTATTAGTCATTATCACTTTACCTTGATATGCATACCCTGCCACTTTGCTCATTTGCTCCTAATATTTTTCAACGTCAAATTTGATTAGGTTAAAAACTTTGCAAGAGCACAAAAATTAAGGTATAATTTCAAATTTAATATTAACTTTTTATATTTTTAATTTTAAAATAATATATTTGCTATTATTTTTGTGACTCATATTTAATTTTAATTTTTTAAAAATATACTATTAAATAAACAATACAAATATTATACATTAATAATTATATAAGTTTTATATTTAAAATTATTAACTTATAATTTGGTTAAAAAATATATATATTTATAATTATTATTCACATTTTGAAAAATATAATTTTATTTATCGTATTTTAAAAATTATTTAATTATATTTGTCACAATTTAAAAGATATTTGATTATATTTAGAATAAAATTGATTGTGTTTAAGTAAGTAGTTTGTTTGTATTATAGATGTTTAAGAAATATAATAAAAAATATGTTAATGGGTGAAACAATTATAATATGTTTAAGCGGTTTTATAATTATATTAAATTAATTTTTTTTTACTTATTAAAATGATTATCAAATAAGTTTTAAAATTCAATCAAATATATTATATTTTTATTTAACAAGACATATTAATTTAAATAATTACTTCTATTTAAGTATAATTTATTGAACACCTTAAATATTTGGGTGGAACAAAATGAAAACTATAATCATGTATATAAATCGACACTTTGCTTACATTATTGAATTAATTATCTTTTAAAATAAACTCTAAATTATTATTTTAATTAAATATTTTTTAAAATTTTATACATATATTGATCTCTCTTTTTATTCATTTACGTGGTTGCGCAATTTTTTTTGTCCTACATAAACAAAACAAATATAATAATTTTTTTCTTAAATCCAGAATCATCCACGGAATTATTTTGTAACGCATATCTTGATCTTGTCCGATATTTACTCATGGGACTACCCCGTTATGTTGATAAATAAGCTAGAATCAATTCATCTTTAACAACGGTGGCCAAGACTTCAATTTTTCATTTGACTCAAAAATTTCACAATAAATGCGTAGACTAAAACTTGGCTGTGTGATTGATTGCATAGGGGGGGTGGGGGGTGGCGCGCACCAAAATGGATGGGTAGTTGTCAAGGTAATGGACAATTGGCGGTTCATTGAATTTTTTTTTTAATTTGTACCACAAATCACGTTTTAATGTTTGCCCTAGAATAGCTTCTACTAGCTTTCAAATGACAGTAGAACCCATCACTTGAGTTTCAATAATGAATAAACGCACATTTTTTTCACCTTTCATGCCGTTTCTTTGTTGTCCTTTGAGTTGAGTGGTCGCAACTCATAACTCACGAGCCTTTTTGCCTTTTCCTTCACCGGATGGGAGTGACATTTAGCTTCTCTAGTCCACTAGCACGTTAATGTCTATGCCTTGCGTGGTACATCACGTGTGTGTGATGTAGATCATCCAAATGTCTCCCTTTTCAAATTTTATCAAATTATATTACCCATTTAATAGTACTATCATTTTAATAATTTATAAAATTAAATATTGGTTGTATTACATTGTACCAATATAAACCATCAACCGAATTCGCAAAAATAAGTCACGTTGCATGGACACGGCTAAACTGTTCCGAGACCAAAACCGATTGAATTTGCTCCGTCTAGCGCACGTGTCAAGACTCAAGTTAATATGCTTTTGTGCGTGTAAAGTTCCGAATCAATAAACAATAAATCGGAGATATTTGAGAGAAGAAGGGAAAGACGGCCGAGCCGATGACAATTTGTTGCTGATGTGTACAGTGCGAACCGGTTCTTTGCTTGCGTAGCAGGGAAAAGATAACAGTCTCGGTTACGGATGAGATTGAGTAATAGCGGGGTTGCTATTTATTTATTAAGTATTATTATTATTATTTTTTTAAAAAATTTTTTAAGGATTGGAAAAAAGGTTTTCCGGACAAAGATTCCTCCATTTGTTGCTTTAGGCCATACACAACTGCTAATAGACAATACACGTGGGCCCCACTGACTTACTTCTCCTGATCTTACAACTGACACTCTGCTTCCTCACGTGACTCGCCATTCATTCATTCTCTCGCGATACTTTCCAATCTCCTCGTTTAATTTCTTGTTCAGGTCGTTGCGGTTTGCCTTGTAAATATTTTCGTTTTCGTTAATATCTTTTGATTTTGCGTTTTGCAAATATTATTAATTTTTTAATATTCGAAATAATATTTGTAATTTTTTTTTATTTTTAACTTTCTTATTTTACTTTAAGTTCCCTCATTTAGAATTTTTAATCTTTAATTTTTCACTCTTTTTAAAAATTATTTTTATATTAATTTCATTATCTCAATCATATGAATGACACGATGGGATGTTATTGCACATCACATTTATTGCCATGACCCTCGTTACTTACACCCCACCTACACAAACTATGTGCATTATAAACCAGTCAATTCCACATCTTAGAACATAATAATAATAATAATAATAATAATAATAGTTTAACTTTATTGCATGTGCTATGTTCAAAGTGTTGAAACTTAAATGCCCTGTCCAATTTTTTTTTTTCACTAAAATTCTATATATGTATGAAATCAATATATAGGTAATTTGAGAACAAAAATCAGATTATTATATTGTATATTAAAATATATTTTATCTAAGATATTATAAAAAATAGTAACAAAAACTTTAAGATTAAGAAACCTACTTTCATACCCAAACATCATTAATTAAGTCTTTTTGAACATTAAGTTCATTAACTCCAAGGACCACTTTGTAATGCTTTAAAATAGTTGCACCAAGAATTAAAATAACAATAATAAAGTTAATGGCAGTGGGGATCTATCCTATCCTATCCTATATGCCTATTGTGTTGCTCCAAGTTTCCAAATATGCAATGCAAAAATAAAATAATGTTTATTATTTTAATATTAAATTAAAATTATAGGGAATGGCAACACAATGCTGTGGAATAACCTTTTTGCAATACTCTCACAAACACAATTCTAACTCAAAATGCACTTCAATTCTTCGAGCCACCTTTACAAATTTGTTAACATAAATAAATCACGCCTTAGTTTACTTCCAAAAAAGCAATCATTATATAGGCAGACCACCCCTAATTTGTCCCATATAGGTATAGTAGGGATGGTAATAAATCAATAACTAAATTCAATTAATTTAGGAATAAATTATAAAAAAAAAAATTTAATGTTAATTATTACATTGTTATTATTTATGCTAGGAGTTGGAGGCAGGGAAACACGGCCTTAATTCAACTTCTCGCGTGAAAAGCCTTTGTATTTTTTGCCAGTGCGTCCGGAATAACCCAGGCGAACAGTAGGCATCGGCAATATGTGTGCTGTGAAATACTGAAAACGACAAGGGTACAGACTAATGAAAAAGTTAAAAAGTACTAAAATGCGCTAGTGGTGTGTAAACTACGCACCCTCTACTCCCCCTTCACATCCATCCAAACCTGCCCGTTAATAGCACGACAAGGCCACTTCCCCATAAAAACAGAACAACTTTCCAATTAACGTCAAGACAAACGTCGTTAACTGCCAAGCCAACCATACCTCGACACATTTCAACTCGTCCCCACTTAACGCCGTTAAAAGCCGCTTTTATTATAATTATTAACTAACCATTCCGACCCGATAGTGTCGCTTTTATCTGGTCCCGGAGGCGACCGGCTGTAAACGGTTCCAGTCACCGATGACTGTCGGTATCCTAAAAAGGATTGGTTAGAAATTGACCGCGGTTGAAATGATTGCTCGCAGTTTTGACCACTCTGGTTAAGCCTTTCTCGTTCTCTCATTGCACAACGGGAGACACAACACAAACAGCTCTAGAGCGAGAGAGAGAAGCAGAGAAAGATAGAGATAGAGATAAGAAAAAAAGAGACTCTGCAGACGAGCTCTGGCCCTGGCACCTGCAATTGATAGCTGAGCTGGTTGCAGAGATAGACAGTGACTACAGAGGGATAAGAGGAGAAATTGATGCTTAAATCGAGATAAAACGTCTTGAATTGATTGTGATAAAGAGTGAATTCGTGTTTTAGACTTTTGAGTGTGGCGTTATGAGCTTACCAGATGAGTGATCTGAGTTTTGAAGAGTTTTGAATTGGTAAAACAAGAAAAAAATGGCTGCTGCTTCTTCTTCAGAGGCGTCGATGAAGTCTTCTAACGAGACAAGTAGGAATCCTATTGAAGGGCAGAAATGTAATTCCACTAGTTCCGGTAACAAACGAGGTAAAATTCCGGTTGGTTTTTGGTGGAGCTTTAAGGTAAAATTTCGTTGATCTGGTTGCTGATTTTCCGGTTTTCTCGTTGGTTTCTTACAGTTTTAGACCCCGAAATGGCTGTCTACACGGAGCTCTGGCATGCTTGTGCCGGTCCGTTAGTCACCGTCCCTCGTGAAGGCGAGCGCGTGTACTACTTTCCTCAGGGCCACATAGAACAGGTTTTAGACATTTTTTGGACCAGTTTTTTGTTGAATTATTACATTAAATTTTCATTCCTTCCCTTTTTCCTGTTTCTACTTTCCTTAAATTTGAGAAAAAAAAATTGGTCTTTTTTGAACGCAATAATTTAGGTTGAGGCGTCGACTAATCAAGTCGCAGAGCAGCAAATGCCTGTTTATGATCTTCCGTCCAAGATACTCTGTCGTGTAATTAACGTCCAATTAAAGGTATTTAGGGTTTTACTTGCTTGGATAATTTTCGTATTAAGGGGTTTTATTGTCTGTAATTAACTAACATGCTAAATTATTATAGGCTGAACCTGATACTGATGAGGTGTTTGCTCAAGTGACTTTACTTCCTGAAGCGAACGTAAGTACTTTATCTTGGTTTTGATTCTAATACCATATGCTGTGCTGAAATTTTAGTTGTTAATTTTGTTTTTCAATTAATTTTAGCAAGATGAGAACGCGGTGGAGAAGGAACCGCCTCCGC
Source organism: Khaya senegalensis (assembly GCA_032402905.1). Lineage (NCBI taxonomy): Eukaryota > Viridiplantae > Streptophyta > Magnoliopsida > Sapindales > Meliaceae > Khaya > Khaya senegalensis. The sequence goes on along the minus strand of CP135531.1, from coordinate 9,780,762 downwards.
CACCGCCTCCGCGATTTCGTGTACATTCATTTTGTAAGACACTAACAGCTTCAGACACGAGTACCCATGGAGGGTTTTCGGTGCTGAGACGGCATGCTGATGAGTGTCTTCCGCAATTGGTTAGTACGGTTTTATCTTATTTAGTTTTGTGATTTCTGTGTTCACATTATGTGAGTGGTGGAATGCTTAGGTGCGTGATTTGTTGTTGTTTTGTGACAGGATATGTCACGGCAGCCTCCCACACAGGAGTTGGTTGCCAAGGATTTGCATGGAAGTGAGTGGCGGTTCCGGCATATTTTTAGGGGTAATGGCTGTATATTTGTTTTTTTTTTGTCCCTTTTAACTTTGTGTAATGTTGTATTGAATTGGTCTCTGATTGTTTTCTGAATGTGATATCCCCGTCGCTCCCTGCGTCGACTTGAAAAAAAAGTTTGTCTCCTAGTGTTTAGTGGAATATCATGTAGGCATTGGTGACTGCAAACTAAGTCTTTTTGAATTAATTCGTTTAGTTTACTCTGTGATTCTGTTCACTCAGTATTCAACTCTTTCTTTGAGTAATGTTCATGATAATGGGTCTACCAGGTCAACCGCGTAGGCATTTGCTTCAAAGTGGTTGGAGTGTCTTTGTTAGCTCAAAAAGGCTAGTTGCAGGGGATGCTTTTATATTTCTGAGGTTCGTTATCTTCATCTTTAAGAAATTTGTCTTCTAACCTTTTTTATTTTTATTGGTTTGTTGTCTGAAATGGAATAACCTTTGTACTAAATTTTCATTTCTAGGGGTGAGAATGGGGAACTTCGGGTGGGTGTAAGACGCGCAATGAGGCAGCAGGGCAATGTTCCATCCTCGGTAATATCCAGTCACAGCATGCATCTGGGTGTCCTTGCCACTGCATGGCATGCTATCTCCACAGGAACCATGTTCACTGTATATTACAAGCCTAGGTATGAGGTCTATGCTACATATTTAATATGCTTTGCATGCTGAGTTGGTTGGATTTTTGTTGTATTTCATTGTCCATATAAATTACAGAAATGTATATTCCTGTGTTTTGACATCCGATTGAATGGTTTGTTGAGTTTATTCTCTTCCAAAAGTTTTTGGTAGTGGGTGATTTCTAGTCAGTGATTTACCATATAGGATCTACAGCTTTGAGTATATCATTCAAGAATGGAATTGATATCAGCTCTTTAATTGCATGTGATGTCCTTTCTTCTTGGTGGGAATTCTTAGCCTCTCAGCACTGAAATGCAATTGTTGTTACTTGCAGGACAAGTCCAGCGGAGTTCATTGTTCCATTTGATCGGTACAGGGAATCCATCAAGAGCAATTATTCCATTGGAATGAGGTTTAAAATGAGATTTGAAGGTGAAGAGGCTCCTGAACAGAGGTATGGCTTGTGGATAATAGTATTTCTGCTGACAATATACCTTTTGACGTTATTCATGTTTAGATGTAGATCTGTTACTTTTTTTTTTCAAAGTTTTTGTTTTCCCTCAGTTTCCTTGTGTTCGGGACAAACCTTGTTCTGGTTTACTGGCTCTAATTTCTTTATCATGTGTGACCAAGCTTTAATCTGATTCTTCTTTCAAATATCTTGTAGGTTTACTGGCACCATAGTTGGAAATGAAGATGCTGACCCCGAAATGTGGCAGAAATCCAAATGGAGATGCCTAAAGGTAGTATTATCTGTTGTGACAAAAGTGTGATGTTGCTGTTACTTGGCATGCTAAACAGTGCTTATAATCTTTGGTTTAGGTGAGATGGGATGAGACTTCTACCATACCCCGCCCAGAGAGAGTTTCTCCTTGGAAGATAGAACCTGCACTGGCTCCTCCAGCTCTCAATCCTCTTCCAATGCCTAGGCCCAAAAGGCCCAGATCAAACATGGTGGCTTCATCGCCCGACTCCTCTGTTCTTACTAGGGAAGGTACTGCCATATGCAATTGATCTCTATAGTTCAATGTATTCATATTATCCCAGGCATTTACTATGAGGGATCAAGTGAGGTTGGTTAAAACTTTTCTGAATTTGTTCAGGTTCATCTAAAGTAAATCTAGACCCTTCATCAGCTACTGGATTTTCAAGGGTCTTGCAAGGTCAAGAATTCTCGACCTTGAGAGGCAATTTTGCAGAGAGAGAGATTAATGAGTCTGACAAGTCTATTGTGTGGCCACCTTCGCTTGATGATGAGAAGATTGATGTAGTTTCGGCTTCAAGAAGATATGGATCTGAGAACTGGGGGCCATCAGGGAGGCATGAACCAGCTTACACAGATTTGCTGTCGGGCTTTGGGGCAAATGCTGATTCCCCTCATGGGTATAGATCACCCTTTGCTGATCAATTGCCAGCATCTGATGTTTCGTTGAGAAAAAGCATGCTGGATCAGGAGGGCAAGTTTAACTTGCTTGCCCGACCATGGTCCTTGATGCCCTCGGGTCTATCACTTAAGTTGGCAGAGTCCAATCCAAAGGCTCCAGTGCAAGGTGGTGGTGTCAATTATCAAGTACAGGGTAATGTTAGATATGGTGGGTTTGGTGACTATCCCATGGTTCATGGAAATAGAGTTGAGCATTCACATGGTAACTGGTTAATGCCCCCCCTTCCTCCATCTCATTTTGAAAATTCAGCTCATTCAAGAGAGTTAATGCCCAAGCCCATATTGGTACAAGACCAAGAAGCTGGAAAATCTAAAGACTGCAAGCTCTTTGGCATTCCCCTCTTCAGCAGCCCTGTTGTGTCAGAGCCAGTATTGTCACATAGAAACATGGTGAATGAGCTGTCAGTAAACATAGATCAGCAATTTCATGCATCTGAATCAGATCCAAAGTCTGAACAATCAAAAAGCTTAAAATTGGCAGATGACAATCAAGCTGTAAATGAGCAGGAAAAACAGTTGCAAGCTTGTCAGCCTCACACTAAGGATGTTCGTAGCAAGCCTCAGAATGGTTCAGCTAGGAGTTGTACTAAGGTTATTCCCTTTGTCTCTGTTCTGTCCAGTTCTTGATAATATGCAGCTGGTTGTAGTTGAATATAGAATTGTCTCATTCAAATCTGTTGATTTCAGGTTCACAAACAGGGGATTGCACTTGGTAGGTCTGTGGATCTTTCTAAGTTCAACAACTATGATGAATTGATAGCTGAATTGGATCAGTTATTTGAATTTGGTGGTGAATTACTGGCTCCCAAGAAGAATTGGCTGATTGTATATACTGATGATGAGGGTGACATGATGCTTGTTGGAGACGATCCATGGCAGTAAGTAGTCTTTCTCTGTTCGTTGAACATACACCCGTGGTTTTCAGGATGTGGAGCATCTGTGATTTATTTCCCTCCTTGTCCTTAATTTAATCAGTGGCTTCTAATGTGTAAATCAGGGAGTTTTGTGGCATGGTACGCAAGATTTTCATCTACACAAAAGAGGAGGTCCAGAAGATGAATCCAGGGTCCTTAAGCTCAAAGGGTGAGGATGATCCATTGGTTGGGGAACGCATTGATGCAAAAGAAGTGAAACAGTCACTTCCTCCGGAATCTAATGTGGAGAATCATTAGGCTTGGCTTTCATGGTTCTAGGTAAGTTTGTTGGTGCATTCTCTGGTAGCTAACTTTTAGACAGGCCAAATGCAGTAAATATTCCTTCTGGCGATGTGCTGAAATCTTGTATTTTGAATGACCCATTATCCTGCTATTGTGGGCATTTTTTGTGCATATTAATTTTACTTCTTCTGTTTTCTGGTTTTCAAGAGATTCACGGATTTAGATAATAAAATCTGCCTTTGCTTTCTTATTATTGGTCTCTATTGCAGCATCACAAAGAAGATCTTCAGGCTACTAGTTTGGAAACATGTAGTAGCTGTGGATGTCAATCCACCCTCATAAATGGCAAAACTCCAATTTTGGACATGTTATATTGTGTCCAATTTATATAAAATACATTGAATATGTATACCCCGTAGTTTGAGCTCAGCAATTCCAGCCTTTGCTTCTCAAACAATCCTCCTGTACATAGTTGTTTTACCTCCATCTCCAGCCTGTTACTGTAAGTAGTGCAAGTTCATACATCCTCTAATGCCTTCTCTGGTTAGCCTACGATTCTCAAAATGTCCATTTTGTAAGGTTTTCAACATTTAGATCTTCGTTGAATTAGGTGTTTTAAGAGTGCACTTAATGCAAATGATTTAGTCGTTGCTAAATGATAGTCCTAATAGAGTTGGATCCGACATTTTGTTATAGAGTTGATGTATCTTATTAATGTTTCTGGTAGTAGGGAGGCTTATAGGAGGACAAGCTACATGGCTGTTTATTTTCGATTGTATTAATTGTAATTGACAAGTGGTTTCAGATGTGGTTTTGAGAACCCAATGCGGAAGTAGGCATATTTGCCCATCAAAAACTTGAAGGTGGTCTGCATTGTCCAATGAGCAGCAGCTATAAATAACAATTGCCAATTTGATCAGATATAGGAATTTAACATAGGAACTAGTGACGGTGGGATCTGTTGTATGCAGGGTTGAATTTTACAGAAATGAGATTTTAATCTTCATTCACTTGCATCTCGTCGAGACTGGAAAGACGAGGAAAGTTATATGGCAAATCTTTTTGTGCAAGATCAAGATGAAAAGGTTGTTTTTGCACCATCATAGGTCGAGATGGAAGTTTGATGTGTATGTATCTTGACATTCTGTCAAACTGGGCGAGAGAACACAGATTTGTTATCATCATGATAAACAAATTGGGTGTACCTCGCATTTCAAGTTGGATCTGGATTCAGGAGTTGAGTTCATTGTCAACTACAAGTTCGAAACATATAACTGAAGTTCGAAAGACAATAAATAAATGGGAAAGCAGGAGGAGACTGATGTTCAATCCTACCAAAAGCTTAACGAAAGTACATTTTAACGAAAGTTTAATGCGAAGCTTGGGCGGCTGGGAAGATGGAACAGGTATGACAATTACTTAGGTTTTCCCTTGAGAGGAACAACCCTAGATTTTGATGTTGAGGAAGTCTACATCATGCCATGGAAGCCGGCCGAATCCAAGAGCACCGCCTTAATTTGCTCGGGATGAACATCCTGGCCTTCCCTGCATTGCTGAATGGTAGAAACATATTAGAAATATGTTAGGTAATCATATTGTGATTGAAGTGACTATACATTCCTCAAATGCAATAAGAAATCTGTCTCCTCGTACCTAATTAATGTTTTTCCTGGTTGAATTACTACAACGTTCGTGCACAATCAAATAAGGTAAAATCATGAGATACTAATATGCAGTCAGCCTCAGGAAGACGTAGTCAATGAACAGGCAATATTAACTATACTTTCTTGACATAAACTGCCAATATAAATATGCGATCCCTGAAAGAAACTATGAAGTTGCAACTTGCATGTTGAACAAGTTAGAATATTACTCGGCATAAATTAATTAGAGTATCATATGTCTATCTCTGTTTTGAATTTTTGTTACAAAATTTAAATCATTTACTAAAAAACATTGTAGAGTTGCTTTGAAATGTAACAAAAAAATAATGTGTACCTCAGCTCGGAAAATATCCATGGCAAAACCATTGAAACAACTGATGACAGCTTGCTGGATATCTAGTCCAAGATTATCCAATGCCCTCATTGTTGAGAGCAAGAGACCTGGTCTACGGCTGCAAAACATATGGATGTTTACAGCTCTTCCTTCTCTCATCCTAACTTCAACCTGTACAAGCAGCAAAACAAAAGCTGTCACTGAGAGTTTCTGTAACAACATTACCAGTTTCAGAGTAAATATCATCAGATTGATGCATACGATGATTGTACTGTCTGCTACACTGTGTAGAAGAAAAATTCACACAAGCTAAATTTTAGTTTTCAAAATATCATATTTATAGTTTCCAAAAACACCCTTTGAAAAATATTACGAAAATGGACCCTGAACATCTTGGGAGAAGAAACAGAGCCCAAAATAAGAAAGCAATTCAAAATTAGTGACCACCAATTCATACCCTTGCAGGTTGGCCATTCGGGCTTGGCAATGAGCTAGAGCAAAGTTCATCCTTGATGCGGCTGTGCAAGGTAGGTGGAGTGGGCGTCAAAGGGTGAAAACTTGTGGCAGGAGTCAAAGCTGAGCCAGGAGGGGTTGACTCCAATTCATTGTGGAGGTCATTAATCCTTTGGAGAAGTTCCTTCAAGTACTCAATCGCATCCCCAAGAATTGAAGCCCTATCCATCTGTAAGCATAAAAGGGAAAAATAACACACAATATCATTTCTATGAACTGCTGAAAAATGTGAAACCCCCAATGACCTGTCTTTCATTATCTTGTCAGGAACATGACATAATCGGTTACAATTCTATGGACTGTACACTAGCCAAAATGAATTAAAAGAATAAATGATTATATTTCTAGCCTCGGTGTCTTATTTTCTACAACTTCTGAAGTTCCTTTCTGAAGTTTGAAACTACATAATATAAACTAGTAGCCTCGGATTAACCAATAGAATCAACAGCATAACTGACTTCCCTGTTATAATTTCCAAGTAGCTACAACATAGAATCTAACAGCCATCTGTTATAGCTTACAGACTTGCTCCTGAGATGGAGGGAGCTTAATAATTCCAAAAGAATCAGGTTTAATGTAGCATTTCAGAGAATAGCATAGGTTTATGCAAGTCTTAGGGATCCTATAAAAATTCATTATATCCTTAGTGCATATTTTTTCCCCCATCCATCCTCAATGTGAAGATTAAAACTCTTCCAACTCTGAAAAATACCTCCCAAACTTATGAGCTATGCCGTCTAATGAAACCTTCAAATTTGCACAGGCAGAGACAAACACTACCATCAGAAGCAAAAAAAAGAAAAATGCATAACCAAACACATCCGTAAAACTGGAATCTGGAATTTCAATGTTGCATTTTGCTGCTGCCGTCAAAGAACAGAAGAACATGTTTTAACCTTTACTCTTGGACATGTTACATAATTGAGAATTTATTTCCCCGGAAATGGCCCAAAAAATTAATGGTAAAATTTAAACCTCTCCCAGATTCCGTCTGAGAGAAACTAATGCCACTTTCTTCAAGTATTTTGGAGCATGAAAACCAGAATATGCTCTACTCAAATCAATAAAAATCAACAAGAAGAAAAAAAAAAGAGGCAGGATGATTCCAAGGACTTAAAATCATAACAGTGATTCTCAGATTCACGAGAAATAAGAATCCAAAAGAAAGTATTTCACGATTGGATCACGAGAAAATAATGTAAAAGAAATTCTTACTTTGCTTATCTTTGGAACAACAGACCGCAACATGTATAGCCTATCGTTGAGCTTCTTCCTGCGTCGCCTCTCTGCCATCAGATTCTTAGCCGGCAAACCCTTCTTCTTCCCCTTCTGGTCTCCACCAGTAATAGTGCTATTCGCATTGGAGCTGCTCCCACCATTTTTACCCATTTCCTCCACCTTATTATTCTCCATAAACTCGTCAGAATCATAATTTAGACCCGACCCATCAACACTCACATCCTCTAAATCATCAATAGCACTGAATTTTCGTTTTTTCTCATTATCTTCATTAATTTCTTTCTTCCCTTTATCGCTATCAATTCCATTAAAAAATTGACTACTTTGTGTACCTAGGACCCCTAAATTGGCCCCATTATCAGCTAAGTTTTTCCTCAAAGCAGCTCTTTTTTGAAAAAGAGTGGGTTGTGCTCCCATTGAAGGGAAAGTTTCAAGTGGCCTTAACAATTTAGACCTATTCAAAATCAGTGAATTGTCATTATTTTCATCGAAACCTCGAAACCCGGTGAAACTAGTACTATTTTCCTGCAATTGAAGCATACGGGTCGTTCCAAATTGTGGATCAGAACATAAATTAGTAGCATTCATCTGATTATTAGCGGTTAAATTATTGAAACCACTCAAAATGCCACCAGCTCCCCTATTCAAAGCATGTGTTGCTTGTGTGTCAAGAAATCCCATTTCACTCAAATCAAAACCATGCTCTAGATAGTTGTTATTAGACACAACATTCATGAATGAAGGAAAGGTGCTTTTTTGAGGCAAAAAGTAGTGTACTTGAGATGCATCAAGATTGTTGAAAACAGAAGAAGATGGTGAGCAGGAAGATGAAGAATCCACTGTGTTCAGCAGCAGATTATCGGTTGTTGGGTCACCAATATTTGGCGGTGAAAATGTGATATTTTGATGGTTATTTATACTAGTATTGCCAGTAACATACCAGTCATCTTCCACTTCAAGCATGGATTTGAAACCAGAAAGTGAACCCATCTCTTCTTCGTTCTCTATTACATTATTATTGTCGCTGCTGTTCATATTGTTGTTGTTGTTTCTGGTCCATGAAGCTGAGTCTTCATCTTCTTTATCTTCCATCAAAACCGCACCGTTCACCGTAGACAGCATCTTGTTTTCTCTCTAAAAGCTTGTCACTTGGGTGTTTTTCTCTTGGTTTCTTTTCTGGGTGCGTCTTTTGTTTTCTCGAGAAATGAAAGGGAGAAGAGAAAATTTTGAGAAGCAAACAAGTATAGTTTGTTTCTGGAGAAAAAGGAGGAGTTAAAGAAGACGTTGCAGAAGGAAAAGGGCAATAGCTTTTTACTGATTCAACCCAGCAGATTCAGAGAGAGAAAGAGAAGATTGTGACACGCTAGCCTTTGGACGTTACATTAATTCACTGCTACATGGCTGGCTCAACTTGTCTCTATTTGTTTCGGATAACGTTTGGTACTCTCACAGGTAAAACGTATATTTTGGAATCATTGGGTTTATACCGCGACACGCGGCAACGTATGCAAAAGAAAAAACACATTGTAGGTTTTTTTTTTTTTGTTTAAATTTCTTCTATTATACAATTTAATTGTGAGCTACATCAATTTATTTATTGTTTTATTGACAATATTTTTTTTTTAAAAAATTAATAATAAATATAGAAAATTTAATCTCGTTTTAACTTTAATATGATCATAATTTAAATATAAAATTTCTTATATAAATAATTTTTCTTTTAATATATATATACATATAAAAATTATTTTGATGTATTTTAGTGGGGAGAAGTAAAAAAGAAAAGAAAAAAGGAATGGAATTTATATCAAAATAAGAAATATAAGAAATGGGTTTTCATATTCGAATGAATATGGGATGTTTTGTTTTAGTATTATTACCATAGTTACATGCATTTGTGTTCCTAGAATTCTTTGCCTCTATGAGGTTGCTTAACCAAGTTGCAAAAGATTAGAGAATTCACATGTTACAATTTGACCCATTCATAGATGGCTGTGAATTCTACCATTTACTTGACTTTTAAGCCTATATACAGTAGGTTGTTCTACATAAGCATGACAGTGTAGTTTTCAATCACATAAAGCATGGAAAGGTTGGCAACTTCGTGTTCATATAGTTTTATTTTATCTCGGTAGAATCCAAAATCCCTACTACTAAAAACCAGAAGTGATAATTGCATTTTATGGTAAATATTTAAGATGTGGTCCCATGAAGCACATGTTATCTTCACGGCATGATAGCTTACTTGCTGCAATTTGGCAGCAGAGCAGTGGGAAAAAAAAAAAAAAAAAATTGTAGCTGGGAAAACTGTTGTTACTCAAAAGCAGTATTACCAATACCAGACATGGCATATCAAGTGACTGGAAAAAATCCCAAATGAAAGATGGTAAAGCTTACACTGCATGATGAAAAGTTTTGCATTTTGTTCGGGAAAATAAGTGTCGTCAAGCCAATTCAGTTAGCAATTTGCCCACACAGAGACAAGGGTTGCCAGCTAAACTTCAGCTGGGGCTGCCCATTTTGCTCGGCTTTGTGTTAGCTAGGTTATCCAAGTCTTGCTTTATTATTCTTTTAATTATTGTAAAATTATGACTAATGCATCAGGAATCAAGAAAATAACAAATGTTTGAAAGAAAAATTCTTGGTGGAAAGACTGACAAATTATTATTTTTATTATTTAAATAATATTAAATATGAAATCATTCATAGAGTGAATACTATATTTTTATATTTTTTAAACTTATTTATAAGATTATTTCGTCACTAATTACGTGAGTGCTATATCATTTAAGATTCAAATATATTTTTATAGTTATAACAATAACAAAATAATTTGTATAATTACTTTATTCTAAATGACATATTTTTTTAAAGTTTAGAAGAAATATTTTTAAAATATAATTGTAATTAATATTTTTTAATTATAAAATTATAATAATTAAAATATTTAATAAATACTTGTTTTTATACATTTATCAATCAGCCACAAATTTATACTTGACAATAAACTATTTAATTTTTAAAAAATTGCATTATCTTAATTTTAGAGCTATTACCTTGCAATTTTCTTGTTTGTTTCCTGGGAAAATGTAAGAAATTTGATCTCTTTAACAGATTATGAACATCCATAACTCATATATATGATAGTGAAAACTGGGAAGCGTGCGAATAGTGCCATCTCAAATTTCAAATCAACGGGCAAGTTCCAGCATCTTAAACAGCAGATAGACGGATCTGAGGTACAGGATCAAAGGTATACATATTGCAGGCAGCAGCATTGATGCTGGACTGACTGAGAATAATATTTAAAAGACGATGACACTAACCCAACTAAAGCAAACCCAAGTATCTCGTGATACCTTTTAGTCCACCGCACCTACTGCTACTGCTACTGCCACTGCCCAATCAATTCCATTAACTTCTTTTAATCTTTTGTTCTCTAATTAAATTGTTATCGTCTTTGCTTTACTCTTTTTTTTTTTTTTTAAATTCAAAAAATATTTTTAAAAAATTAATCGCACTATGACAAGGCCTATTCTCACGGGAAATTGTCTGATTTGTGTATGTCTATGTATATAAATAATTGATGATACTATTAATAATATTAACAATTTTTTTCAAATTTATTTTTAATCATAAATTTATAATTAAAATTTTTCTTGTGAAAAAGATACACAACTCAAATGATTAATAACTTTTCGAAAAATAAAATCTATTATTTACTTACAAATTCAACTCAATCAATGAATTTATAAAATAATAATGACCAAATAAACATGTATATTATTTATCTTTTTATTTTTTAAATATACACGTACAATCGTACTACAAAATTTGATTAAAATTTTCAACGAATAATATAATATTATAATTTTTAGGTATTAATTTCACTTAAATCTTTATCATTCAACAAATGAGTTGTATATTACTAAAAATAAAAATAAAAATAGAATTTAATTTGAATTCCTCTAATGTTATTTATTTAGTATGTGAAAAATTGAATGTTATTTCAAATAATTGGACCCATTAACTATACAACATAATAAAACACCAGGCTAGTGAAAATTCATGAGGACCACAACTAGTGTAATAAATGTTAAATGTAAGAAATGTCCAGGGAGTGACAAGAATCTTAATTAGGTTATGCAGATGGGTTGCTGCTACTGCGAGTCTCTATTTAATATTTCTTGTATATCCTCGTGATTCTTCGCACATCATTGAAAATTGGCTCTGATTTTCCCAATGTTTTGTTTGCAATTTTGAAAACGATGTTTGCAACTTGTGAAGATGACTTGGTTTAATAAGTGCCCATGAAATTATAATTTATGCCTTAACATGATATTCTTCATATTTATTTTATTGTTTGTATTTTAAGCGATAACGTATTATTTATCGATCAAAAATATCATTTGAGATATAAAAATTAAAATATTATTTAAAATAAATAATATTATTATTCACATTGTTTGTTTGTAGCCACTAAGAATGACATTTTCATATAATATAAGTAACAAGTGTGTGTGTATGTATTAATATTTAATAAAAAAATTGAATAAAATAATAGTAATAATTGTTGTAGTGGGGCGATTTAACACACAACAGTGGGCTATTCAGAATACCAAAGACGGATCTCAAATGCCTAGAAGATGGAGCGGCTCTGTTACATTAGGGCTTTCACTTGAGGGGCCTGGGCCAACATCCACAATTCACGAAGCCCAACTAAGCCCAGCCCAATGATACAATCTTTTTGTTGAAGTTGTTTATTTTGTCTGGAAATGGAGTAATGTTACAATATTTGTACATGTAGAAATCTGTATTCCAATTCTTCCATCTTAAACAAGTTAAGCATTATCGTATGTACGATGAGAATTGTGATACAGATTTTGTACCCTTTTCTTTTTTATTTAAAAAAAAAAATTAAATTTAAGTTATTTAAAAGGAAATTGAGAAATATAATTAATTTTTTTATTGACAGAAAACGTTGACAACAAGGCCGAAACCGAGGTAGTACGTTGCCGACCCAATTTGGCTTGATATTTGCGCTAGACAATCCAATCTTATTCATTGATATTGCCAAATTTGAGAGGCCCAACTCTTCCCAAGTTTCTTTTTTTTACCCTACCACCGGAGAAAAATAAATAAATAAATATCAAAACCAGGAGCTACTATCGTATACGTCTATGCTACAGCGACGTTTCGGTGCTCTGGTATTTTTCTCCAGCAAACCACAACGAACATCCAGGGGCAAAATAGGTACACTACCAAAAGAATGCAAGGATATTTACGTAACCGAATTTGTTTTCATGTGCAAGTAAGCCTGGTAGGGTCCACTAAAATGGGCATCAACCCTGCACAGTAAACCGCGTGTTTCGATCTCACCTCCACGCTTAAACCACAATCTCTAACCAGGTATTCTTCAATCCGACGTCGGAGAGTCACCGATAGAAAAATAAGAAATAATTAAAAAAAAAAAAAAAGAGAAAAAGATACAGTGTTGTTCTATCCATCTAATACAAGACTTGACACCGCTTGCTACATACACCGCATCTGTCTATCCTTTCGTCTTCGGCCGACCATAAAAAAAGGGTCTCTTTTTTCTCCCTTCCATTTTTTCTTTCTTTTCTCTTCTTCTTATTCTTCTTCCTTTTATATTAGCTCATCTTTCGAATAAGCTTTATTTCGAATATCTAGGTCAGTTTCCGTATTTTTCACTGTATTTTTGTTTATTTTGTTTTTATGTTCGTTTCCTTTTCGTGTTTATCCACTCCCATGTTCGCGTTGAATTTAGGGGTTTTCAGTTGAACGATTTTGAGTTCTGATGTTTGTTGATTTGAATGGTAGTGGTTGTGCTTGCGTTGTCTCGGTGCTGTTGATTTTATTTTAAATAAATGTCGGTTTTGTTTTTTTAAATAATGATTAGTTAAACAATTACTGACTGAGTGAAACTAATTGTTGATTTTAATTTCTTGTGATATTGTTTATTGTTTATGATTGTTATAGCAATTAGTTGGACTTTCAACTTGTAATCTGTAAGCTTTTGGTTCTCCAAGTTCATTAAAATTTGGGGCTTGACTGGATAATACGCGAAAATTTGAATTTTGCAGCGTTTTGTGTTGGATTATAATTTTTTTTTTTTGGTATATTTATATTAAATGTGATAAAATTAAGAATAAATTGTTGCGTGTGTAATTTTTGAGTCTCTATTTGTTTTATTCACGTATACCATGTCAGGTTGGATGGTTAATGGGAAAATAGGGCTCTGGTTGAAAGCTTGTTGTTTAGTTAGTTTATGTTCAATGTCATGATGTTACTTGTCTTGTTTTAGTTTAATAGGGTTAAGTCATGTTATATTCTGGTTGAAGGATCCATACTATAGCTGTAGTTCATTGTTATAGCGATCAGTGTTTCAAGGTATATTCCATTCAATAAGAGTAACAGTAAGCGAATTTAAAATTTTGTTGGTGTCAGCTTCTCATTCTGTTTAGTTAATGATGTAATCTTATTGCATGCAATAATTGGAATCCTATATGATTCATTTGCTGTGCCTTTTGTTTTGTTCTATTTTGCTGCTATTTTTTCTTTAATTATCGCTAACAGTGAAGTAGGGAACCTTTTCTTTTGATATTTGAGTAGGAAGTTGCAAATTAATTTTTATATCTAATCATATCAGTTACGCTACTTTCTTTTTTTGCAATATCTCTGCAAGTCATGACTTTTGGCTTTCAGTTTATGCATTGCGAAGTGGATGCCCTGTATTTTTTAGCATTCTGTTTGTTTTCTCTTGTTTTTGGGCTATTGAATTGGTACCTGACATGTCACCAAATGCAGAATACATCATGGTGAGGGTTCTAGCTCATTCGACCAATATCCCCGCTTTGGTCCCTGGCCGAAGGAATTTTCAGTCGCAAGAGTCAGGAAAATCAAGAAGAAATGTCAAAATGATGTCCTCTTTGCAGGCACCTGGGTTAAGATTGAGAAGCTTCTCAGGATTGCGAGGCTCCAATGCTTTGGATACCTTGGCTAGATCTGGCCTAGATTTCCATTCTAGAGTAGCAATTTCACTTTCTTCCGGACGAGGAAAGGCTGGCAGAGTTGTAGTTAAAGCCATGTTTGAGCGTTTCACAGAGAAAGCAATTAAAGTGATTATGCTTGCTCAAGAGGAAGCAAGACGGCTTGGCCACAATTTTGTTGGAACAGAGCAAATCCTATTGGGTCTTATTGGTGAAGGTACTGGCATTGCTGCAAAGGTTCTTAAATCAATGGGAATCAACCTTAAGGATGCACGTGTAGAAGTGGAGAAGATAATTGGAAGGGGAAGTGGTTTTGTTGCTGTGGAAATTCCATTCACTCCTCGTGCAAAGCGTGTATTGGAGCTTTCACTGGAGGAAGCACGCCAACTGGGTATCATTGACTTCCCCCCTTTCCTGCTTCAGTGATGCCTTATATTGTGGAAACCCTATCTCACTACAGGGATTCTGTTTTCAATTTTTGGTTTTTTGCCTGTCTTGCAATAATTATGTTTTTTGAGTGTAGCTGTGGCTGTAGCTGCTCTTGTAGTTATAAATTTTGAGATACTATTCTATGGAGCCTTTACCTTAACTCATTTGTAATGGGCCACACCAGACATAAACTCATCTATATCCATGTCGATTCCCACATATTTGAAATCAAATTAACTCAAATTTCAATTGCAATCTCTTAACAAATCTTTTAAATATGATGGAATATTATTTTTAGACCAACAAAAATATACTGAAATTGATTTCGGCCTGTCCCTTTTGTCTTAACCTTGAATTAATTGTGTACCTAGGTATTGATTTTACTATATTATAGCTATTGTTGGTCTTCCATTCTATTCAACTGAAGTAATGAGAGCTCTTGATTAAAATAAAGACTTATTTTTACATTTGAACTTTTTTTTTCTTCTGCCACTTGTTTAAGGTGTTGGCTTCTACAATATATTGATGTCCTTTCTTGGCAAGGAAATAATTATTTGGTTAACTGACAATCCATATTCCATTGAAATTTCAGGCCATAATTACATTGGATCTGAGCACCTTCTTCTTGGGCTTCTTCGTGAAGGGGAAGGTGTAGCAGCTCGTGTTCTTGAGAATTTGGGTGCTGACCCAAGTAACATCCGCACACAGGCAAGCTACATTCTTATCAATTTTGTTCCAATTTTTCAAGAAATCTTTTGTTGTCCGCTTTCCTAATACAAAAAATTGTGATATCTTAGAAAAAGAAAACTAAAGTTTTTGTTGGGCTGAATAGGTTATTCGAATGGTTGGTGAGAGCACAGAAGCAGTTGGTGCTGGTGTTGGAGGTGGAAGCAGTGGCAATAAGATGCCGACACTGGAGGAGTATGGAACTAATCTGACTAAACTAGCTGAGGAGGTAATCTTCTTCTCTTTTATCTTCTCTACCATGTATATTGTGAATTTTGCTGCTTGAGTTGTAAAGACATGTTTCTTAGTTTAGTATCTTATTCTTTCAGGGTAAATTGGATCCTGTTGTCGGGAGACAGCCGCAAATAGAACGTGTCGTCCAAATTTTGGGCCGTCGAACCAAGAATAATCCGTGTCTCATTGGGGAACCTGGTGTAGGTAAGACAGCAATTGCGGAAGGTCTTGCTCAGCGAATTGCAAGTGGTGATGTTCCTGATACTATTGAAGGAAAGAAGGTCGGTATAAGCTTATATAGTTGTTATCAATTTGGGTATCTGAAACATTTCTAACTCTCCTGGATATATTCACTCGATAGCTCCTGGTTTTCAAAATAGTTGCATGGTTTCTTTTAATTTCATTTAGTGATTGAACAAGAATTTCATTAACTGTGACTGCAACTTAATACGGCTGGTTAGACGTGTCATTCTGAAGTGTGTGAATTATTGAAGTCATTCATGTGCTTGATAATGGTGCTGCATGCCTTTCATGGGCCATGAGGTACAATGCAAAAGTAGAGACGGGAATTTGGCATTTTTGATATTCAGAATTCGCTTTTATCATGCTTAAGAATATGTAGCATGAAAACATGAGACTAAAGATAGCAGTGTTTATTGTGCACGCATATGTGATTATGTATGTGTGCAGAGAAGATAAATCAGTATGTTCGTTATATAAAGCACATTATTTCAAATTTTAGTGCAGTTGTTTAGGCCTTGGATGTGTTTCAGGTAACTATTTGGATCGGGCATGTGAACCATTTAAATTTTGTGGAATCAGACAATTTAGTGTGTACTGCAGTTTGGTGAATGCTTTGGCACAATGTTGTGTTAGATGGATTTGACACAGTACTTATTTATTTTTAAGAGAAAGTTCTTCGGATTTGATGGTTATTGCTGCATGTGGTTTTCAATGAACCAGAACTAGTGACCTCCTCTTTAGTTTTATTTTTGTGTTTCTTTTTGGGGATAACTTCCGACCCAGAGGTTGAGATTAAGAGTGCAACTGTGAAAGCTTAAAATGACCTCTGACACTTCTGAACTAGATGCCAGCTGTAAACAAGTGCTGGAATGAATGGCTTTCCTAATTTTTGGAGTAGTTCTGGATGTTATTGAACTGATCCAATTAGTATATTCCAATGTGATATTTTGGCATTTGTTTGATGTTAAGAATATGTATGAATTTAGGCTCAAGTCCTGTAGTTAGACGGTGCACCATTGGAAAACTGTGTTGACACCAAGTCATAATTTTATGTTCTTAAATCCAGTTTATTGCATCATGGTGTTAGATGCTTTGACTTACCACATAAGAACAATAAATTGCAAGATATTTTGTTCCCTTTATGCTCTTGTTATTTCCTGTTTTTGATGTACCTGTGTGTATTTAATATAAATTAGAGAAGAATAGTTTCTTGCAGTGGGGATTCCTATCACTGAATATATGTTTGTTTTTCTTCTGTGTGCTTTAGGTTATAACCCTGGATATGGGTCTTCTTGTTGCTGGGACAAAATATCGTGGAGAGTTTGAAGAAAGATTAAAGAAGCTAATGGAGGAAATCAAACAGAGTGATGAGATAATTCTATTCATTGATGAGGTGCACACTTTAATTGGAGCAGGAGCAGCAGAAGGGGCAATTGATGCTGCTAACATCCTGAAGCCAGCTCTTGCAAGAGGAGAATTGCAGGTAACTCTATCAGATGCCAATGTTCATTCTTCTTTATTTATGCGGTTCTAGCTGGAGGATGAAAATATTTGTCCTGGTGGAGGTGCTTTTTTCTAGGTTTACTTTAATGGCTATATTCCAATGATTTGTTGCTACTAGATGAGGAGAGTGTGCTTAAGCAAGCTGCATGGTGCCCCGTTGTGGTGATAATATGCTGTGCTTTACTTTTTGCCTGTGGTTTTGATTTTTCTTATAACCTTGACTGGTGAGTTTTTAAAGGTAGTGCCTTTTGTATTTCTTATCAAAAACAAAATGATAAATAAATGAAATAAATGCGATGCTTTTGCGTGGACCGTTTCTTCCTATAAGACCGAATGCGGTTTCTTGACTCTTGAAGCTCATGTTTCATATGTGATAGAGAACTGTGAGCCTGGCTTATTATCCTATTACCGGATCCATATCATATGGACTGACCTGATGATAACCAAATTTACATTTTTAATCTGAATGATTGCATGGGGAAATCGTGTGCATAATTGATAATGGGTGGCTGTTAACCATATTGGATGCTGGGTAATTAGTTTCAAATGCATTTCACTTGATGCAGTGTATTGGAGCCACAACACTGGATGAATACAGGAAGCACATTGAGAAAGACCCAGCACTGGAAAGACGATTCCAGCCAGTTAGAGTGCCAGAACCATCAGTTGATGAAACTATACAGATTTTGAAAGGGCTTCGAGAGCGATATGAAATTCATCACAAGCTCCGTTACACTGACGAAGCACTAGTTTCTGCTGCACAGCTGTCATACCAGTATATCAGGTATGCTGTACTTCATGGAGATAATTCTTTCTTATTTTTCTTTTTTGAGCCAACTGCAGTGAGATAATTCAATTTTAGTTGGCATGTATGTTCTGTTCTTCCCTATTAGATAGGTGATGCAATTCTTAGGAAAGAGAGAAATGATTTCTTTATTCATATTTTGATGTATTTTTGATAAAACGTGTTGTATTGGTGTGTGTCTACGTGCGCATGTGTGTATATTTTTATTTTCTTTTTTGGAAAAATATTAAATGCACCATATGACAACTTCTTCACATGGAAACGCAAAATAAAATTAAGTGTCTATTTGTAGATGCCATCTTTTCTGGTACCTTCCTACTGGTTCATTATCATACTTATGCTTGATTGCATAACCATCTGGAAATTATATGACATGTATTTCTGTCAACTTTTCAGTGATCGTTTTCTGCCTGACAAAGCTATTGATTTGATTGATGAAGCTGGTTCTCGGGTTCGGCTTCGTCATGCACAGGTATTAGGTGATATTGCAGTTTATAAATGTCTTTTATCTCTTGTTTCACCTCTTTTTAGAATTGATTGGTAACATGGTATGTTACTGTAGCTACCTGAGGAAGCTAGGGAGCTTGAAAAAGAGCTCAGGCAGATAACTAAGGAAAAGAATGAAGCTGTTCGAAGCCAAGACTTTGAAAAGGTATGGATTACCAAGTAGTGTGTCTTGTTTCATGTCGTTGCTTTATTTGAATAGGTTGAGTTTTATAGGACCATGCATGTATTTTTGTGGCAAGGTCAAATTATCAATTATTCTTTCTGAACAGAGGTTTTTAATGTCCAAAAATTGAAGGGTTGTTTAATGTTTGAAATATTGTTTGATGATTAGCCCACCATTTGATTCATTCAGCTATTAATCACATATAATCTTTTAAACAGGCTGGGGAATTGCGTGATAGAGAAATGGACCTTAAGGCTCAGATCACGGCTCTTGTAGATAAGGGCAAGGAGATGAGCAAGGCAGAGACTGAAGCAGGGGATGTAGGCCCTGTTGTGACTGAAGTGGACATTCAACACATTGTCTCAGCTTGGACTGGCATTCCTGTTGAAAAAGTATCAACTGATGAATCTGATCGTCTCCTCAAGATGGAAGAGACCCTTCATAAGAGAGTCATTGGTCAGGATGAAGCTGTTAAAGCTATTAGTCGTGCTATCCGCCGTGCTCGTGTTGGACTCAAGAATCCCAATCGACCAATTGCGAGTTTCATCTTTTCTGGTCCAACTGGTGTTGGGAAGTCAGAACTGGCAAAAGCATTAGCTGCCTATTACTTTGGTTCAGAAGAGGCCATGATCCGGCTTGATATGAGTGAGTTCATGGAAAGACACACTGTATCAAAGCTCATTGGTTCACCACCTGGTTACGTTGGTTACACTGAGGGTGGTCAGCTGACTGAGGCTGTTCGTCGTCGTCCCTACACTGTTGTACTTTTTGATGAGATTGAAAAGGCTCATCCCGATGTCTTCAACATGATGCTTCAGATTCTGGAGGATGGAAGATTGACAGACAGTAAGGGAAGAACTGTAGATTTCAAGAATACCCTCTTAATAATGACATCAAATGTTGGAAGCAGTGTTATTGAGAAGGGAGGACGCCGCATAGGATTTGATCTTGATTATGATGAGAAAGATAGCAGTTACAATAGGATTAAGAGTCTGGTGACTGAGGAACTGAAGCAGTACTTCAGGCCAGAGTTCTTGAATAGATTGGACGAGATGATTGTTTTCCGTCAGCTGACCAAACTGGAGGTTAAAGAGATAGCGGATATAATGTTAAAGGAGGTGTTTGATAGGCTGAAGACGAAGGATATCGAGCTTCAAGTGACAGAGAGATTTAGAGAGAGGGTGGTCGAAGAAGGGTATAACCCAAGTTATGGTGCAAGGCCATTGAGAAGAGCCATTATGAGACTTCTAGAAGACAGCATGGCTGAGAAGATGCTTGCAAGAGAGATCAAAGAGGGTGATTCGGTGATCGTTGATGTCGATTCTGACGGGAACGTTACTGTGCTCAACGGCAGCAGTGGTGCTCCCGAGTCATTGCCAGACCCAGACCCAATTCCTGTCGTGTAATTCTATTTGAGTATGTTGTTTGTACTAACTGTTTCATTTGAATTGGCTATATAATCGTAGTCTGTTTTCTTGAAAGGACTACTTGGCAATGGTAGATTTGGAAGGCTGTTGATTGATTTGTTGGTGGGGCTTTCAGGCTGTATTCATTACACCATGAATAGCATACACGGTTCGGTAGAAGATATCGGCTGGGTAGTTTTACATTTTCATATTTATTATTTCTGTTATTGTTTTTCCAATCGTCAGATGCAATGATGAAAGGAGGAACGATTTAATGATAAGTAGAACTGCCTTTAGTAGCTATGAATTGTATGATAATTACTCTAATTGAAAAATCATCATCGGACTTTCCTATCCCATACGATTAATCGTGGAAACAATCGTTTATATGGAAGAGGACAGTTCTTTTGTGGATTCGAAACCATGAAACCGGTTAGCATCGTTCTTGAAATTTAAACATGGCCAAAATTGTGCGTGTGCTCGTAGGAAACAACTGATACATCTTCATCATTTTCCTTGTACGAATGCGAACTTTCACTCGTACTATAATGCTCTGGAACTAGCCCATATCCGAAGACTCGGATTTCCAGTTGACTTTGGTTTGCTAGGAATTTGATGACCAAGCAAAGGCAACAGATAAAGCCGCAGGCTCACCGCTTTATATTGACTTGCATGGCCGGGAAATAGCAACAAATCCCAATAATTATTTACTTCTCCAGTAATTTTCCGACAGAGGAATGAACGAACTTGGCATTCTTATTCGTCCAGAAGTGAACTAGATTCCCTTTGAGTAGGACTGACACTCCCACCTCTGCTAATTTTTAGTGCATCCAAAGCCTTTTGTATTTCCATAGTCATGGCACTATCCACGCTTCCGGACGACAACTTCTTGTGTGATTTCTGCAAATGAAGCTTAAGTGAGCTGCTGCTCAGACCTGCATTTTTTCCGCATATGGGACAAATTTTCATCATTGGCCTCCGCTGTTGCCACTCCATTGAAACTTTCCCGTGCAATTTCTTATCTAGATCAACCAGAATCCTTGCAAACCCATCATTGGGCTGGGCCCGGCGATGGACTCGTTTTAGGGTATTCCACGCTTGTAATAGTGTGAAGTTCCTGCACCATAAAATGAGCTTTGATAATGAACATAAGAATGAACTATATTAATATCAAGTAAGACTGTTCAAGATATACGACATCTGCTGGAGTTTCAAATCAGCGTGCATGCAATATGGCTGTAGCAAAATTTATGTTTCAACAAGTAAATTGCAAATGTTTACTTCCTGAGCATTAAGTAGGCAAGCACTAATGTGGCACTTCTACTTCTCCCTTCAAAGCAATGAACTAGAATTCTCCCACCTATTTGTTCCACATGGTCAATAAAATCCAAAGCTTCTTCAAAGATGCCGCTGATGTTTGTATCTTCATCATCACTTATCTGTTCAAACGGATCAAATAATGTATCAGTCAAAAACAGTTTAAAACCAGTGCCATTGGAGGCTCAATCAACAATTTCTAGATGTGGGATTCTAGGAAACAAATTGTTAGTCCTAAATCCAACATTGGAAAACACAAATGTTAATGGATATATAAGCTCAAGGGCACAGTTCACTTAGAAGTCAGTTGTTGGGGGTGAGTTCTAGCCATGGGTTTGCATTGCAATATATCATGAATGCCTACACCTCTAAATAAAACAAGGTAAATATTGGATAAAAGTATTTCCAAAACGAAACATTTTCTAGCAAATATTATTTAAACACTCAAATTTTAGCAAAAAGGTTGAAGGATGAAACACAGATAATCTAGTTTGCTTTGGAGAAAGATGACAATATATGCTGTTTTTCTAACCATAATTTTCATATGATAAGGGTCATCATTGATTTCTCTTTTGAGCTTGTGTCAGTGAGAGAGAAATTCTGGTGCAAGAGTGGTTAGAGCAGCTTCTGTCAGAGATATAAAACAAAAATTGCCTGATCATGGAAATAGAATAAGGGATGAAACACTTACAGAAAAATTTTTGTACTCGAAGAGATCATGATACTGAGAATCTGACTGTCCAGTTTCATTGGCGCATAAACACAGTATATGATTAATTCCTAAATGTTTAAGCGTGTAACTAGATCTTGCAGCCAGTGCACCACCAATGAACAGGCTACTTGAGATTGAAGATGGCCTCTCTGTATTTGCTGCCTCTGAAATCAATGATATCCTTTCAATAATGTGTTCAAGTCTGACCTGTAAGTTAGAATCCAGGAGAATTAAGAGATGAAGGGGAAATATCGGATCACACAAAAATGAAGCCTGGGGAATAAATCAAAATGTTACCTTCAATTCGTATGCATCAACAACACAATTATTATCACTACCCTCAAAGAATCCTGTATTAAAATTGTTTTCCTGGCAGAGTTTCACAGCATCATTTCTCAGCATTTCATTCCACTGTTCCAATTCTTTACTTGATTCAGCATCAACCTGAGCATGACCATTTTGGTATTAAACAATAAGAGATGAGGTAGAACAAATTGTAGCTCTAGAAAAACAAGAGAAGCGATGTTTCAAACAGTCCAAACTTCCTCCAGGCCACTTCTTTTTATTTGCTCAGAATAGCATTACAGACTGATTTTTCCGTGGAGCCTTAGATGCTCAACCTTGCTAGCGTTGGCGCTAAGTTTGCCTTCACTCAAACTCACACTTGCAAAACTACTCAGAGAGAGAGAGTGAACACCCTAGAGCTTTGAGAATGTGTTTTCTTGGATCCTTCAAAACATTCTCCTCTCTAATTTGTATTTTCAAGCCATAGTAATACAAACATTTGCTCAAACAATTGGTGGGTGAATTCTTTCTTCTCTTTTGCACATGTGCATGCATATGTGCATGTTCGTGTGTGTGAATTGGCTTTCTAAGGCCCCGACCAAGCACAAGGTTCAGCACCTAAGGCCGCAGGAGTGTGGTCCACATTCTGGCAGTGGCAATAAGTATGGTAAACCTCGTAAATAATTTTCTCACCTACAACTTAACACAGCAATATGACAAAAAGTAACTCCTCAGAAAGTATGCAATTGCTCTCTCAAGAAGTGAAAAGATAAAGAAAGATTGGCTAATAATTTATCCATTTGACATATTTAGCATTCACTTTCTACTGACATTTTCAAAGAACACACAGTCTAACCATGCTGATTAACAGAAATTCTACCATAAATTAACATGCAAAACAAAGACCCACTCTTTAAGACGAAAACAGCATTGTTGATTCCAACCATGACCCAGAAGATTGTATTGATCTACAGATGCAGCACATTGAAACAGTTAACATTATCCAGTCTAATTAATTACAACAAAGAAGCCTTTGGAGTTCGCAGTTTTGAAATCCCTCATAAGACTAGCCAGAAATGGAAAAAGCAATATCATGAAATGCATATTAAACTGTGAACCAAAAACTACAATTTCTTATGATCTGGTGGAAGAACTAAAAACTCACAATGCAAACTTTACCAAGTCATGCTAGAAAATGTCATCAGATCAATGGGAACAACAGTATAACAATCTACGCAGGATCAACAGCAAAAACTATGCTGATAAACCAAATTTCTGTTCTTAATTTGTTTATTCACTATCTGCAAGATATTACCATAATTTGTTAGTTTCAACCAATTGCATATGACGTATAAAATAACATTTAATTTCATATAGAAATACAACCTTGGCAAATTTATGAAAATCACGAAGCTTTGCAGTCAATCGCAAGCTACGAACAGGTTCCCCACTCCCCTTGTGGGACTTTCCATGCCAGTTTTCTCGTGACATAGGAGAATTACAATCTGAATTTTCTTTAGAAGATGACCTTGGAGCTGTCTTTTGCAACTCTGTATCACTGTAATCTGTATAGCTATCATTGCAGAGCCGTTCCTTACTAGATGGAGACTGACAACAGATGCTCGCAATCGGATGTGAAGGTGATTCAGGAACCCCATAATCCTCCTTGTCAAAGTCCCCTGAATTTATTTTATTCATAATATTCAAAAATGCTCGTAACAAGCCATCTAGTTTTTGGTAAAGTGTGAGTACGAATATGTGAAATCCTTGAAGATCTCTAAGAGCGGAACGAAACCCGCTACGGAATTCATGAATAACTGAAGTCATTTCAGTCACCTGTATATCCATCGTGCCAGCATCTTCTAAAGGAGGAGATCCTAATTTCCCTCCTGTTATATCATTTAACAGATTGGAGGCGTATTCTGAACTGTTAAGAAGTAGCTCAACCAACTTAGGATAATTTGCATGATCATTTGCACGTTTTCCTGCTGGAGGTCGGCGAGGAACACCGGAGTCAATAGCCACAATGTGAAAATCAGACACAGTTGACTCATCTGATGTTTGACTTCTTCGGGTCATTTCACTAGATTTTGAAGATTCTATGATATCAGAAAGATCTGAGCCCTGTGATAACAGGCCTGGGCCTGGATTATGAGGGATAATTCTGCTATCTATTGAAGTGGCCCTTCGTTCTTTCTGGAGAGCTCTAATTACCCTTGGTCGATATTGCTTAATTGCAGAATCAAACGCTTCCTCAAATGCATCCAGATTTGCAGAAGCCATTTTGTCTGCCAACAACAGGTTTGCAGGATTTCCACGCCATCTAAGTTGTCGGCAAGGGAGTCGATCTTCATTTCTAATGACAAGGTCCAACATCAAGACCCTGCCAAGAGCAGCTGCAGTTTTTTCAGCATTTTCTCGTGATTCAAATGCATTTGAGCTTTCTAATAAAGGAGATCCATGAACATAGCTGCAAACAGAGAAGATCTTGATCTTAAGAATGCCACTGAGGATAAAAAATATCATACCTTAGAAAAGCTTATAGAGTGGATAAAAATCCTGCCTACTGTATCTATTGCCTATTCTGATGTGCAAGTAAAAAGAATTTATAGAAAACATCTACGGTGATTGTCATCTCCATTAATGACTGACAAAGAAAGCAATTTTTTCCTGGACTTCCATATCTAGCTATTTGTTGTGCATGTATAACAAAGTTGAATCAGGATTCGGACTCACTTCCAAAGGACAATGCCTGCTTTGTTAATAACGACAGCTGAACTATTCAATCGTATATCTAACTTAGAAAGTTCACTTCTAATTCCTTATATATATATATATATATATATATTGCAAGGGCTAAAGAAAAAGAAGGAAAACTTTTTCCTTAGAGCAAAGCAACTCACATTTAAGAACATGTATCTACTCCACAAATGAAATGAAACAACAGTAAACGGCGCAAACAGATACAATGTCAGCCATGCATCCCCACACTTAGACCCTAGATGACCCAATGCTAAATTTTTTACGAATACTTCTCCGCATTTTCTTGAGCAAACAAAAAGCTATGAAGGGTCACTGTGACCATCCTTCAAACAAGCATAAAAATGCATGCAGGGTTATTGTCATTTAACTCTGCCTAAATGACATTCTTGACTCCAAAACAGGGGAGACAAAAGTAAAACCTTAGTCTCTCCGTTCCACTGCTACCACATTGCATGGAATCAGAAAACAAACAACCAATGGCATTGTGCCTCGGCTTTTGTAAAGAAGAGGACAACCAAGCATGGATGGATCACAAGCAACAAGGGAAAGCCCTAGTGTAAAGAATCCATGTTCTAGAGAAAAAAAAAATGTCAATAACTCTAACCATAACATAATGAGTGACTTGACTAATTCCAATGCCCCTAAACTTCCCAAGACAGGATGGGGTCATCTAGTGCAGTTCAATGACCCTAACCATCTAAGCAAACTAAATTTCAGTGAATAAGTGCCAATACAATTCACAGAATAGTCCATGTCCCCCTATGTTTATCTGGTACATAGAAAGCAATAACTGAAAAAGGCAAAATATGCGATTACATTATAGTAAGTCATTAACAAAAGATTCAGGTTGTGTCTTCACCTCATAAGGAAAAGGCATCGACTAAGTTCAAGAGCTTCCAAAAGTTCAGAACATGTCATTTCACCAATCTCATCTCCTTCAGAAGTTGCTGTAGCTCTTGCTTTCTCGGCAGCTTCCTTAATCTGGAGCCACTCTGGACTAGAATTATGAATTACTCTAGCCTGCCCCAACATAAAGTATAAATGAAATGGTAAAAGAAAATAAACTACTTCCTGAAAAATAAAATTTCCACCACCATAAGACAGGACTTGCTGCCTAAGATGGTAGAAATATCTGGCGCAGATAAAAGGGTACAACCTGAGGAGTTCGGATACCTAGCCACTTGGCAAATTCATAGCCAAGGCGTTCTGATTGGGTGGCCATCCTTGAAGATGAAAACTTTATAACTGCTGCTGCTTCCTTTGGAGAAGCATCATCAAACCCAGGCTGGTTGAATAACGCAAAGAAAACCACTCCTCCAGAGTTTACAGTAACCTAAATGCACACAACTGAAGAAAATTTGAGGCAGCAAATGAGAAGATAAACAAAGAAGAATTATACTGTTCTCAGATTTCTTCCATGAGACAGGAACCAGTTGTAACATCTGCAACAATAATAAGACACAAGCACGCTATATAGAGCAGCTAAAAATACAAAACATCATGACAATTTGCATTTTCAGTGTTTAATATTAATAACCTGAGAAATATTGCATACTAGCTAATAATTTCACTCGGACAAAGACATTTAAAAAGGGTCCTGATTTCGAATCTGGACTTGCCAACATGTATGACCACGTTTGGGTGTTTCAGATAATACACAAATTATGTAATTGAATGACAACTTTACAGAAGTATCCTTCGTTCTCACGTTTCTCTCAGAATCGTGAAGTAGATCTGAGCAAGATAGGTGTCATTTTATAAAATCTGGTTCAATAGACCACATACCTCAAGGGCTTTATTCATTTCATCCTCGGAATGGTCGGTGCTACTACTATGCTCAGTGTGATGAAGTGATGAGAGCATGTCCCAAGAAAAAATGCTCGACTCAATGTCCAGCATAGCAGCTTTCCCTAGTCTTTCCCATAAATTAATTTCCGGAGCTTGCTCAGGAGGTGCAGGACCTTTAGGGTTAACAGATGATTCTTCAGCACTAAACAGGAATCATGGGGACAACTATGTAAGAAACAGAATGTCATTCCACTAAATTGACAGAGAAATAATCACATTCCTCAATATTCTATTATCACTAAAAACTGTGTCACATTAGCCTTGTAAGAATCAAATTAAATATTAATACACGGCAACATGTTATATCCCCAATCTCTAATGTTTTCATTAACTGGGAGGATTTTATTCATAAATACTCTAATGATGTTCACTTTTATCAGCAATGGCACAAGAAACATTAATAGATTAGACTGCATTCATATTGGCCCTTGAGAAACCTTGGTTCAGTAGCATCGTCATTGATTCATGACCTATTTAGTAGTATAAAAACTAATTGTTTGGCTTGCAGTGCAAGTTATTTCTGTCATACCTCATCAGCAGCAAAAACAGCAATATTATCCATAACTCAAGATTAATTAAAAGAAACAAGAGAATAGATACCAAAGAGGCATAGTGTCAAGCCTATAGGGGCGGTGAGGGAAACCAGAGGAGCGATATCTGCTGCTACGTTTCCGAACCAGTTCCAACCATTGGGTGAACCGATAGGCCGGACCCGCAGTTATATCTCCCAACATATACAACACCTGCAATTTGTTTTCCTCTCAAATTCCCGTTAACACATGATCACTCTAACATGTTACTATAATAGAAATCCATCAACTCCCTTAAAAGAGAATGAATAATGTTACCCGGGAAGTGACTGTGAGAGGCAATGGTGTCTCAGGTTCGTGAGATCCAAGGTCCAAGTCCTTATCTTCCTCCTTCTCCTGCATGAACAGTTGTAAGCAAACCAATATCCATACCAATTATGATCCAACAATGTGGGTCGACAGACATAACCCTAGTTCCAGATAAGAGAATAACATTAATCTGTATATAAAAACTGAAATGATTTGCATTTGAAAAAAGAAATTGAAAAATGAAAAAGGTAATTGTAAAGATGAACCTGGGAAGAGTTGATGATTGCGGCAGGTTGCTCCTTTAGCTCTTGCTCTTTTGCCATTTTTTTTTTCTTTTTGAGAGATTAGTACTGGGACTGAATAATAGAGAGAGAAAGAGAGAGATGGAGACGGAAGTTTAGCTTTATTTAGAAATGGGTTTTGTGCTATTGTAAGAAAGAGAGTTAAAGTTGACGCTTTTTGAGGTGGGGTATGGAAATACTTGATTGGTTTTGGAAGCAACAGAATCTTCTTCTCTTTGCTGTTGTGTCTACGGTACAACGGGGAGGGGGGTTGTGGTCGGTTTGCCGGCCAAAAATACGGTGGTCTTCTTTTTTTCTCTTTTCTTTTTGCTGCAGCTTGAACTATCTAGATCAATGATGGCAGGCATTCACTCGGTAATTTAGTTGGGTATTAAGTCACACTCACGTGGGGTGATGATGTGGTGGGGCTTAATCAATTATCTTTAATTCTTTGTTGCTAATTTGGGTAATATTTAACGTTTTTATTCTTGTAGTAAGCTCATGGTGAGATTTAAAGCCAAATAAGTAAACATTCTGAATAATTAGGATTGTTAACAATACTTCTAACCTACTTTACACTTTAAATTTGTTATTCTTACATTAACCTTTTCTTTTTCGTCTTTTAAATTGAAAATTAATTATATTTTAAATTATCATTGAATGTTTTAAGTTTTGCACCAACATCACTTCCCAATAATTAGCGTTCGTTCAGGCAGCCAGAACTTGCTTTGCAATGTAAAAGCTTGTAAGCCTGTTTTCACTACAATAAACTCTTATATGGTCAAGGATGACTTGCTATTTTTATAAATGCCATTGATGATTTGGATTGTTAATTTGTTAATTATAAACCTAGGATATGTTGTGAATAACTTTTAATCATTAGATCTAGAGATCATGTTGGCCTCATTTTGGGTTCAAGGCAAGCGGCACCTGTAAGATTGGCCTCCGTTAGATTAATTTGTTGGTTTATGATGTATACGAATTTTGGGAATTATATAAAATTTGATCAAGTAAATGATACATTATAAAGTATCATCATATAATTAGCAACTTAATTTGAAACAGTAATTTCTAAGTAACAAGTTTGTAAGAGAATTATATAATATGAAATTTGCCCATATTAAGACTAAATTCAATAGTATTAACCAAAAATATATCCAACTTTATCAAGTCATAGAAAGATAAATTACGAAATCAATTAACAAAAATAAAAAATAAAAAATCCAAACATTTACTTTGATATTACACCCAAATCTCTCATATGAGCAGTTTAATTACAGGCCCTCAGTGTTCATAGCTCTCCCAGAATCGAAGGACTAGCTATGCTACCACTTTTGATTGTCGCTGAATGAGCAGAAGATAGTAGATATAAGTTTATGCAAAGAAAAGGAACACATATGTATAAAAATTTGGCAAGCAACTTCTCATTCCAAAAATTTAAAAAGAACAACCGAAAAAATAAAAAAAGCAGCAAACAGATCAAAACAACATCAATCATGAAGAGATATCTGAATCTGTGGCGGGTTTGTGATTAGAAACTGCTGCAGAAGAGGGCAGGTCAATTTCTCTCCGAGACGCCTCCCAGAGTTGCTGTTCTATCCCCAACTTCCTGAGCTCTAATAAACCTCGCTCAACTGCCACAAAACATAAATTGCAATCAATGTTGTATGCTCCAGTGACATCTTGTAATTACAACTTTAACAATATTATGGGTTAGTCTACAATACAAGTAGACATGGATGTTGGTGGAGCAATGACCTTGGATGCAGATTATGATTAAAGTCATCATCTTATTCAAGGATACTGACCCTAATATCCATGCCTACTGGTGTTGTAGTCATAGTTCCAATTCTAAAAAATAGCTACAACATTAGATCAACACCTATTACCCATGACTTGTAACTTAGAACTTGTTCTAAGATAAGTCACGAAACCTGTAATAAAGATTGTTACAAATCCATATTAAAATGTTATAAGTCCCAAGTATCTTGTTACAAATCTCATTATAGACATCAATACTGACCTGACACTAAAGTTGGACATACACATACACATATACATATATATGTATGTTGAAATATTTTGACACAAATGCCTAATCATTGATCTCATAAAATCCAATGATTAAAGATTTGTATCAGAATTTTAAGTTAAAAGGTCCTACCGATTAATATCATTTAATCTAATGGTTTAGAATTATAAGCAGAATCTTAGGTTAAAAGATCCATCCACTTAATCCAATGATAAAGATATATATGTTAAAATTTCAACTCAAAACGGAAAACAAATTTCTAACCACCTATCTGTGTTAATGACAATGGATTTACTTGAAAAAAAGAAAAATAGCATTCAACATTGTAGATCAGCAATTCTACACCATTGGATTGAGAAAGATATGACTATTGAACATTTGTGTTCATTTATATTTGGTTCCTGTCGACTAATATTCTTGATTTAGTAACAATCGTCCAATTATCCATCTATCCTAAGCCAATGGTTTAGAGAGCTATAGAGTTAACATTGGTGTTACCAAAGAGTTAAGAATACTAATTGCTATTTCTTCTACTTCAAGTAATTACACTCCGAGAGTCCAAGTTCTATATTGTCAATGACTCTTTGCTTTTTACAAGAATCATTAAATAAATGTACTTTCAGCTGCAAAGATAATATCTAATATTTGTTACTTTCAGTAGGGCATTAATTCTAATACATCCAAATTACCATCAACGGCATCATGTGAAGTTGGAGATTGCCCACTTCGACTGATCCAAAACTGTAATCGCTCGTCTGCTATATCCTCCTCCACACCATGCTCTTTAGCTCTTCTCCAGAAATACGTTAACCAAGCCTGAATAATTCAAGTTCTAAAAAAAATGAATTCTAACATATGAAGACATAACATAAAAATTATCAACTAAAACACAGAAACCAAGGCAATACTACTCCCTAGTACTAGAATACTCAGATTAGTCATTTGCCTTGACTAAATATGGGCCTCATGTTCGGACAATTAATTCATCTCCAGACACCAAGTGCCCAACCTTACAACAAATTCGCAAAACCACTCAAATTTATAAACTAAATATTTTACTATGAAATTTATTTCTTTTATTTTTCTCTTCTTTCAAGGGTTGGAGGAAAAGGATGGGGAAAAAGGTGGTGTCACAAATCTACTCCTAGTGGTCCAAACAATCTGAATAAAGCACACATAGAAGATGAGATCATAAGAAAGCATTGAACTTAAGTAGTTAACTTTCCGTCTTCATTTAACAAAGCAACGGCATCATAAGAGAAGAAAGTCAATGATAGGACTGCATGTAAGATATCTGTAGCTGTGTCAAAATATACTACAAAAGAAAATAAAAAAGGCAACTGACCACTTTAAACAGAACATCTTCCGCCTCCTCTTCGCTTAATACTGCAGAGAGAGGAAAAGAAAAAGGCTAAAAGAACTTGATATAAAATCACTAATTTTAGTTCATTAAGAAAATTGTATTAACAAAAACCAAATTATATGATGCTACAATTTTCCTAATGCAACGATAAAGCTCATAAAAGTAGGCAGAAATTTTATCTTGGACCCATATAGCCTCAATTATGCAGTGCAAGTCTAAAAGGTCTGGCACAACTAACTTATCTCTAAAGTAATCAATAACACCAATATGCATACTCCTCAATACAAAAGTTTAGGTTTAATGTCCATACTTTCAGCATGACTAATGACAAAGCATATAACAGCTGCAGATGAGAATAAATCCCTTACCAAATGCCTCAATAAACTTTGGATCACCTGGTGATTTGGAATCTGAAAATCAAAAAACAAAAAGGTAAATGCACTTGAAAGATGTTTATGTGTTAACATATCCCACTGGATATTTAAAGCAACAATTTTGAAAGTGGAAAATTGCTGCAAGAAGTAATGAAAATTTCATTAATGAATTGGGGTATTGGACCTTCCACAAATACAAAATTTATAAAGCATTTGGATTAAAATTGCATTAATCAGATGACGGCACTACATACTACAATGCCAAAAGCTTTATTTTCTTTCTCTTTAAATAAATCATAAAAATGTATATTTTTGATGAAAAAGGAAGTGGAAGAGTGGACCAGATGTCCTGACTTGAAGTAAAGCATTTTAAAGACTTTAATAATGCCAAAAAGCTATTGTATCTATCACTTTAAAGTCTTAAGCAAAAGATAGGGAGAGACAGAAAATAAGGTTACATGTAAAGATCAAGGAATACTACCACGGAAACAAAAAAGAATTGTGATATAGATAAAATACCAGAGATGGATTGCCGAACCACATTTGGTCTCCTGTGCAGCGCCAATGCAAGCACAACGGCGTCTTCAACCTTGAAAAAGCAGTGATATAATAATTGATAAAATGCAAAGTGGCTTTTCAAACATGTAAATATAAAAGAAAGAACACTGTTGAACAGGAAGAAACAAACGTGCCCTTGAAATTCACATCAATGCAAGAGAACAAACTTTTACAGGTCACATGTTCACAAATTTGTAGCTAAATAATAATTATTTTTGGAGGATATCCCATACACATTCAAAAACTAAAGTACCTGCCAAAAAAGTTGAATAAGCATATAGTCTAACATAGTGGAAACCTAATTTCTACAAAAACAATTCACAAATAAAAATTAAAACAAGAATTAACCTAAGTAGTAGAATTTTTTAAAAGAAAGATAGAAACCTTCAAAGAAGATAATTCTCTCAAACCCATTTCAACTGAAAGCATGGTCTCAATATTTCCCTCTCCTGTTAGATCACTCAAATCCCGAGCACGCTTACTCCTATCTGGACCACCACCACCTGCTCCATTGATACAAAACGATAAATAAATGCAAGCTATGAAAACTTCAATAAAGATAACAATAAGAGCAAATTGTCTAATATAATCAGAAGGTAAACTAGCCTCTATCCCAGGACTCCTCCTTGGCCTTTTGTCCAGCGGAAATGACAACTTCAAAGGGAAGAGGAGCTAAAGCAGACCAGTGTTCATGCTTCACTACAGCTATGTCTGCACAAATGCCTATAAAAGAGAAGAGCAAACACAGGAAAAAGCAACTTAGATGAAACTAACAAATTAAATCCAGGCACTCCCACAAAGCCTCCTTGAATATGTGGCATCTACATCACATCTAGTGTTAACGTAAAGTTTTCCACAACCAACAAGCTTGAAATGAAATGAAATTAATCTGCTAAGCACAAAAATTTTGAAATTGTTTGCCATAACACTGAATCAGAAAAAAGAAACCAAAGGAGTAAGAGAGTGGAAAGCATCAAACAGAAAGGAAAATTCAAAATTTAAACATTGCAAAACTGTTTTTTTTTTCCACATTATTCAACAATGAAGAGAGGTCATTTTTATAATTTATCTACAGTTCATTGAAAGGCAGGAAACCTAGAAAATCTCATTGCATATACAACAAAAATGAGTTGGGCTCCATGTGTTTCTTGAATGTTGAAGAAGTTGTCTAACCAGACACATATAAAGGGGAATTTCATAATCAGGTTCTTGGAATCCGTACATGTCTAAACAAAGACAAGAGAAGCATGAACGAGAATACAAATCATATCATCTTTCAAGTGAAGACTATAGCAAGTTGAGTACCATGCTGTACAGCTAAACCCCAGTAGCGAGCAAGCCAACATCTCTTCAGGACAATCTCCTCCTAGAGTATAGATGTAGCACACAGTTAGGACAGAAACAGCTAGAAATAAATCTCACTTGAGTTGCAATGGACAAACCATCTCTTCCTGGGTCAATATCATTCTCTGCGTCATTGACCTTAGAGCTTTTGTCTCAGATTCAGCTTCTTGTAGTTGTTCCACAGCTGCTTCAGCCTCATCTTTCAAATTCTGATAAAATAAACAAAACCCTAGATAGTTTAGTGTAAGCTGGAGAACATTCAACCAGACCAGTATTCTTAGCATAGTTCACCTGGATTTCTGAACGAAGAGATGCAACCTCATCATCTCTTCCATCAGTCCTTTGTTTTGCAGCCTTAAGAGCAGCCTGTAGCAAAGACTTTGTTAGACAAGAGATACTGAATTATTTCCAAGAGGAAAAGAAAAGAAGGTTATCAAATCTTAATATAACAGTGTCTAGCTAAAACTGTTAGCAAGGACCAGGTAAATCATCTGACTGTAGAAAACAAATCAAGCAATGGTATAATCTTTAGATATGCACCTGAAGGATATAAAGATATGTAAAAAGACTTAAGTAAAAGTTCCAGTGCCAAATCATTTTCATGTTGCAGCTAATATAATGCTAGCAATTTACCTCTCTCTGACGTAATGCTGCTTCCTTCCTGCAAGTAAATTGTACAAAAATTAAAACCAGAACATTCAATAACCAAACAGGACAGGGAAACCCCCATGCTTACCTGCTCAATAACTTGGCTTCCAGGGAGACACCTTCTCCAAGCGATGCAACCTAAGAGAATTAAACATGAAAATGAGCAATGGTGTATCATTCCAAGAGGAGAGGAAACTTGTAGTACTTTTCTGGGCATTTTCATCAATTCAACTGATTAATATTAACATCCAAGTACTTGAGGAAGCTTAAGTGACAAAGGAAAAATGCTGAAATAAACTCTAACATTAAGCACAATTAATTTATAGGTTCAAAATGGAAAACAAATATCACCAGGCCAACAATAACATGAACAGTGACACTAGTTTATAATTTGGATTTTGATATCAAAGAAGTTGACAACTTAAAGGTCATAACCACACAAAATGTCCCACAAAAGAATAAAATAACAAGTAGATAAACTATTCTAGCATTTTACATGCAATTCCATGAAATATGAATTAGGATATTTTAAGACAGTTGTCTCAAAAGTTGTGAATGAGTTGTACTCTTACAAGACAGCCATATTTGCATCATATCCACATTATTACTTGCATACTTATGAGATATTACTCAAACATATCCAACATTCCAAAATAAAGACTTTAATGTCAGAAACACATTTAACATCTTTTGGAAGCTCGTAGACACAAATAAGATACAAAACGTTAGAAAATGAACTTCTACAAACACATAAACATCACATAGTTTGAATGGCTGAAAAATGCATGTAAAATACACTTTAGTTGCCATAGACATAAAATAAGCTGCTTCCATATCCAAACTATAGCAAATTGAATAATGTAATGTTTAAAAAATGCAAAGGTACATAGTTATTAGTGTATCTTTACCATTGTGAACCTAGGTTTTTAGAATTTGGAATTTTAATATAATTATATCATATTAGTGTTTTGCATCCCTAATTGTATTACATGAGTTAAAAGAATTTAGCATAGCCAATTTTTTTAATGAAAATTAAAGAGAAATATCCATCAAGATGAAGAGATGTAAATCGGGCAATGTCATGCCACTTCAAATAAAATTTGTACAAGCAGAACCTGGGCTTAATCATATGCCAATGCCAGGAACCAGCTAAGTTGGCCATTTCAAACCAATGATGCTAGCTCAAAAGTATTAAAATAAAGAAATAACTAAATAAAAGGCCCAAAGGAACAAGCATGTCTGGGACTTTGGCCCTTTCGCTATTAAGTTCTTGTTAGCCAAGTGGACTGTCTTAGAAAGGGCAGGGAAACATTACTTTGCTGTATCAAAACAGCTAGTTTGAGGGTTTAATTTGCTACATCAAAATT
Source organism: Khaya senegalensis (assembly GCA_032402905.1). NCBI lineage: Eukaryota > Viridiplantae > Streptophyta > Magnoliopsida > Sapindales > Meliaceae > Khaya > Khaya senegalensis. The sequence continues at coordinate 9,744,720 of CP135531.1, read as the reverse complement.
ACTTTGTACATACTCCAATCCTTTATCCATATTTTTCACTCAGACACTCCAGCACTCACTGCTCTCAATCCCTCATTGGACAATTTCCGCATACTGCATATATTTCAGCAAAAAAAAAAAACAGAACTTCTACATGTTATAATTTAAAGTTCTTATAAAAGGTATTTTGAAATATTGAATATCAGTTCTAATTACTTGTTTGCTAGTATATTATTTATCCAACACAACTCTCCATAAAATTATCAGCACAATATTATTATTTGTTCAAAAGCAATTATTTCTTCATTTTTTTAATTTCTTAAACAAAGAGTAATGCCAAATAAATTTCATTCAAACACAAAACAAAAAACAATAACAAAAAGAAAACTGCAATTGCTGGCCTGACAGGCCAGTATGTCCAGAGCCCAGCAAATGCACAAGTCATGACCAGCCAATAGACTGCATACATTTTAGTTGTCCCAGCAAAGGAAAGTGCAAATTACAACTCCGCAAAGATGGAATAGAACTAACCTGTTTCTCAAGCTCCCTAGCTCTAGCCTCTGATTCCTCACGTCTTTCTTCAGCATGACGAAGCTGTAAAGCATGCTTAGGCATAATGTTGTGCAATATGTAAAATATGGCAAAGAAACTATATTGTTTTCGGTCAGGGTGAAGCTCACCTTGTCAAGTAAATTCTCATTCTCTTCTTGTAGCATGTCAAGCTGCAATAAGTTAAAATAATTTGTTTCAAACCTACTGCTTCAAGACATATTTCAAATTCCAGAAATTAATGTTGAAATTGCTGCAATCAGTTCACAGCTTTTAACAGTACATTTTGAGGTTATATGAGTCATTAACAAGACAGAAATTAATGGGTGAGAATGGCATACTTCATCACGAAGTGCAGAGGCTTCACGTTGATCTCCTGCATCTTTTGATTTGAGTTGTGGGATATCTGATGGAAACCTACTGAAGTCAAGAATTCAAAAGCATATAATTAATTCTGCCTAAAACACACAACAAATGCAGCCTACCAAAATCTTATTCCATTGAAAACTATAAATCACAAACAGATACACACCCTACATCCATTAGGCATACAATAATGGTAGGAATATATATAAATCCAACAATTAGGAGTGCTGTGTGAAATGTTTGAAGAACAAAAGGAAGAAACACGAGTATCCGCTGATTAGGTTTGCTTTATCATAGAATAACAGACATGGGATCCAAATCACACATGCATTAAGAAAGGAAAGGTTTAATTGGTAAAACAAAAACCTGATGTTGCAGGAATGATGAGTTTCTAATGACATAACAATCTTTTAATAAATACAATAGCATTATTCAAATAATGAGCTGATCTAGAATATCCACATATTGCCTGCACACCTACCTGACTAAGAGACTTTTAATGGTTAATATGGAATGAAACAAGCAAATTATGCAGATTGAAAAATATCATGTCAATTTAATCTCAGCCATCCAAATAGCATTGATCTAATGCTCCACAAATTGCTTCGTGGATTTTGAAAAATGAAAGGGATCATTGAACTTGAACTGTGGACATATGTATGTACATAGTGAATGTATAACAAGAATAAGAACAATTAAGAAAAAACAAAGGAAATAGCTATTTGCTACAAATACTGTTCTGGCTAACAAGAAAAGAGTTAGATAATTAATAACAAGCTAAAACTAAATATATCCCGGATCAAAGCAAAATTAACCAACTGAAACTCCCTCGAGTGGCTCTAACTATTAGGAGGTTCAGCTGCGAATTTCATCTAAATGAAACTGCCCTGTGATTTAGTCCCAGTGTCCCACTCCGAGCCAATGGCATTGAAATTCGGGGTCAAACATTCATAATTGAGCACTATAACATGCACGTTACCGCATATAATAAAGGCTGGACTAATGTACTCAAATCAGCACATACCTCTTCTCTTTATTCCTAGTAATAGGAGGCTCGATCGGAGGTACAGGAACTGGAGTTCTAACTGATGGTTTACTTGGTGGCATCAGCGGCGTCGCTCGGACAGACATCGTTGACGGCCTACCAGCTGAAGTTGACCGAACCGATGGTGTATGGTCTATCAAGGTCCGACCTAACTAATCAAAACATCAAATCATTCCAATCAGATCAATCGGGATGCGTCCAATTAAGATTAGAAAACGACATCGTTACACAAAATTACCGCAGGAGAAGGAGATCTATTAGCTCTAGTGATCGAGTTTGCCGGTAACGTAGTATTGTTATTGCTAGTACGGTGACTGCCTCTGGAAAAATTGGAGGGAGCGGGGAAACGGAAGGCAAGATCGTCGTCGTGGTCGTCGTCAACATCGTCGTCCTCGGTAGTAGTCTGTGATGCCATGACTCGAGCGAGGCGTTGGGCGGCCGCCTTCGCGGCCACGTTTTGGTTTCGCTTGATGGAGGATAAGGCAGGCTGGAGCCGCGACTGAGGGTGCGCCGGCGAGGATGACCCCGAACTGCTCGATCCCCCGCTCCACTGCCGCCCATACACCGGACTCTCCGTCCTCCGCCGATCCATTTATCTAATATTAATTCTGTTAGCTTGTGCCTCTTTACGTGTATAATGGAGACTGGGGAGAAGAGAAGAAGCAAGGATTCTATGGGAGCTTAATTTTCTCGAAGAATTCGGGATTCGCAAGAGGAGCTGGGTTGAAAACGGCAGTGTCGGGAAGAGACGACGTCGTTTGGTTAATGGGTTGACAGTGACGCGAGTTTCGCGGGAGGGATTGGGTGCAAAATTGGGGGGACCCAGTTGCTGGTGACAGGTGTTAATTGCCTTACGAATGAAAGTGCGATGACGTGCGAACTGAGTTGGCGGCTGTTTAAATACTGAGATCACATTTGATGGTCAATCCATGGTCCGAACTCCGAAGTTTAACGAACTAATCCTATCATTTTATCATCTTATGCCGCAGATCTTCTCAATTTTTTCTTTTTATTTTCGAATTTTTTTTGTTCAAAAAATAAAATAATTAATTTGATATAAATTATCACAAGATTTAACTTCAATACAATACATTTTTTATATCATAAACTTTTAAATATTTTATATAAAAAAATAAAAATCACCGCATCAATAATTTGATGGATAATTATGATAATAATTATCTTTCAATTTTGCTCTATCTTTTATTTTTTTAAATTTAATTATACATAAAGAAGATTATGTAGATCGAATTTTATTTTAATTTTTATCAATTAATTAAAATATAAAATTCATTACATTTACTATCAATAATTTCTCAAATTTAAATAAATTCTCAACTACTTTCACAATTTTTTTTTATTAGTTGGAGAGTTCATTGTTCATCTTATTATTGCTTTATGTTTATACACAACTATATTAATTTTAGCAAAGGATGTTCTAGATGTATGTAGTTATAAGTTAATACTAAATAAAAAGAAAACTTGATCATAATATTTTTTTTGGAATGGGATGATACTTGTAATATTTTGAATTGAAACATGTTTTTTTTAATATTTTTTAAATGTTAAACATTATTTGGTATGTTACTTTTATTAAAGACACTTTATATTAAATAATAAATATGCGGCAATCCTACATTAACAAGTCGTTGTAGTATAGTGGTGAGTATACCCGCCTGTCACGCGGGTGACCCGGGTTCGATCCCCGGCAACGGCGTTTACTTTACAATTTTGGATTTGTATTTAATTTTGGATTATGGATTGGGCTGGCTAGCAATTGCGGGTATACCATTGTTTGGAACTTGCTTTGGATTTGGGTTGACAATGTGTGGCAATGCAAACTGGATATCCTTTGGTGCGTACAATCCAACGGACGGTCAACATTTTCCAAAAGTACTATGGGGCTGTAACAATCAGTTAAATTTGCCACAGAAGAGAAGAAAGAAGAAGAGAAAAGTCGTGTACCTATCACGACCTACAACACTAGTTGCAACATGGACCGCACAACTTGAACTTTCGTACCAATTCTTACAAAAACAGGACGCTGATTGTCATGGACATAATCAGAATTCTTCCTAAAAATTATAGTGAAAGAACAGCAACTCCCTGCCGAGAGCAAGACCAAACATGAATGAGAGTCAGTTTATAGGTACTTTACTAAATGTAAAAATTAAATTTTTTCGATTATTGTCTAAAATCATAAAATTTTACCACATGTTTACGGATAAATATACCCAAAACTGTCTTTTAAACACTTAAACATCCACTAAATTAGTCTTAATACATGAGATATGAAGCACAAAACCTTACTATAAGGAAAAGATCTATGAGAAGATACTTGTTAGCTGCGTGAAGAAGAGAAAAAATAGAGCACAAAACCTTCCCAAATGTAAGAACAACAATGCCCTCACCACGAGCCAAAATGAGATACGAATATATTGTCGTAGATGGGTTGTTGTCCTGCTAAATTTTGAAGCAGGAAGCTGAAAGACGGGTGTTTCTGTTTGTATTTTGTCAAACCCATGAAACAACCCAATCATGATCCACAACAGCATCAAAGGGTCCTCAAGATGCCACGTGTTCAGTATAGGCATTTAAGACTCAAAAATATAATATTTTTCCACTGTCATTTAGCGTGTTGCAATTCAAAAATTTTGACATACTGATTTCAAGAAATATAGAGAGTGCCAGCAAAAGAAAGAGGCATTTAAAGTTTTCGGAATTAGTCTGCAGGTTAAAGCAATAGCTATAGAAATTTTGCAAGCTTTATGTTCTTGGAAACAACAACAAAATTATTAATTTTTTTTTCCCGACCTTTCAAGGTCTCCATTGATTACCGAGACCACTTTCATGCAACAATAATTATATATCATGCACATGCGTATTTTATATTCATTCCATTGATTACCGAGATCATTTTCATGCGACAATAGTTACATAAGTGCTTTGGTGAAATCATGAAAATGCATAATATATACATATCTACTTTGGGTACCTTAGTGAATGCATGCATACATTTCCAACATTGGATAACAACTTCATGTATATTATATACACTTTTACTTTGAGTACTTTAATGGATGGATGCTTTGTTAGTATATATTTTAAATTTAATAGTATTTTAGATATTTAATATATTTATATTATAATATTTTAATTTATATATATTATTTAATTATTTTATTATTATATATCTATATATTTAATAAATATAATAATATTTTTAAAATAATAAATTTAATTAGTTAAACACTATTTTTAAATATTCTTAATAAAATATTATTGTAAATCTAATAATAATAATAATGTATGAAAATTAGTTTGTGTACTGACTGATAACAATAAGTGTGTTATGATATGAAATATCAAGTCAGTACATAAGTGTAAGTTAATAAATTAATATATTAAATCGATTAGTAAATTAATATACTGGATCGATCTATCATGAAAATATTATTTGGATAATTATATGAGTGTCATAAATGATTCTCACAATAACTATAGTATATGTGATCTTTGAACTTGAGATTACTATAGTTCCCAAAATAGATAATAATACATTTTGATATTTTTAAATATCATTTATAATAAAATAGATTATAAAGAAAATAATCAAATGTATTTTAATTCTTATAAAAAAATGTATGTGATTAAAATATAATTTATCTCTTCTATATAATGAGAGTAATATCTTAAACCATTTAATTGAGTAAGATTTTAATAAATACATGGTTATACTCAAATAAGTTAATATATAATATTGACTTCATTTGATAGAATAAATTTATTTAAGATATTAAAAAAATATAAAATTAAATTATATAAGGACGACACATTCTATATCTCTTGTTTAATTAAAATATTTAAAATAAAAGGATTGAATTATATAGTACTATTGATCAACGATAAGGTGATGTCAAACTATGAAAATTTCTCTTCACTTAAGTAGTCGTGATGTATTGTTAGATATCACTTATTATTTGTAATACTAAAATTAAAATTTAATATTACTACTAACATTACGATAATCTATTAAATCACAAATTAAAATCGAGAATTATATATATATATATAATTCTAAATGAATTTAGGATTCGTTGAGTTATTTAAATATTAATTTTGACTAAGTCTATTATGTAAATATTAAACTAAATTTATTACTGCCTATTTTACTAAATAAATTATACTTTATAAGAAAACTCAACTAAATAGTTTAAGTTAAAATTAAAGATATAAAATATTAATATATAAATATGCGATATTTACATTTTTTAAATATATGTTTAGAGTTATTTTTGCGTCTTTATTCTTGAGAAGAGAAGAATGCACAAAATATCACGCATTCAAATTATAGAAATTAACACTTTGATTATATTTTCGAATGTATAGATACCATAGAGGCGTAAAGGTAATTAATCTGTGTTTGTGGTTTGATAATAATTGTATAATTAAATGTATGCATATATTTATGATATTGAGTTATATACATATGATAATACTACATGGATATTAGAAAGCAAATTATTTAATTTGTATAATTTTGCTATGCGCTCATGTGTTAATTTACTTACATGCTTATATTTTCATCATTGAATAGCGAGAACAAAATCATGCAAATATATTTGTACATACCTAAAATGCTCTATTAAAATCCATGCATGAGTTTTCATTTGTTACCAAATGCAAAATTATGTAACAATATATATGCATGTACTGATAATAAATGACATTTTGATTTCATGTAAATCTTATAAGTGAGCACCTAAACTTTTCATATATATTAATTCTTGCGCGAAATTCATTTTTAAGATACGAGAGTTCATATGTTTGCAAGATAGAAATATACTAAGAATATTTTATATTAATTAATACAAACCAAATGTGCATATTGTAACCATGATTTTTGCTTGAGGATTATGTCAACAATAATTTCGATTGTAGCTTTTGGAGACCTTAAAATTACTAAGGTACTTGAAAGTTACGAGGGTTAAAGTAGTGTTATAAAATTTTCTTTTAATTTTTTTTATGTACCTTCATTATTTGTGTTCTTCCTGTTATAATTGGGATTTTCAATCAAATACCAAGAACAAATCCAATACTAACCTATAAAATCTAATTTCCTTATCCATGCGGTCTACCAAATTAAGTATGCTCAAGGCATGCCAAATATGGTGTTAGTATTTGAAGGTCGAATCACTGTAATAATTATTCTATCAATATAAAAAAAATTATTTAAGTCAATTATAAAATTATTTACTTTTATTCAATAAAATTATTATCTCATAAAATACTTAGGACAAGTATTATTATAGTAATAAAATGATATAATTTGGTGATTCTAAATTTTTATTATGATCTAAGTTAAGTAAAAACATCGTAATAATTGAATAATTACTATTTTAGGTAAGGAATTGGCATGGACCCATAAAATCCAAAATTCTCTATAATAAAAGGGACACTAAATCATTGGAGGGAGGATTGTTCAGAGGCTAAAAAAGAAAAACTCTTTCTTGTGCTTTAAAAAAATTTTAGAGATAAATTTATATTGCTCATATTCTTCAACGGTCTTCTCATATCTCCTGTTAACATTATATTACCTTAAACTAGTATTTGATCACTTAATTTCTTTTCATTTTTCTTTATAGTCATCCTTAAAATCATGTATATTGACTTAAGCGTTTAGAGGATCATCGTCGGCTTTCTTTGTGGACTCCCTGAAATTGTCGTTGTTTACAGTGAGGTTGGCAAATTTGTGGCATATTATGTTGACAATGGTGGAGAATTATTACGGTGGTTTGAGAACATACTGGGAGCATATTTGACCACACCGATACCACACTTACGGTCTTACCTACTGTTAAGCATAGACAGTACACTACTAAATGATGTACCTACAAACTCTTCAAAAGGTGAATAATTTTTCCTCAAGCTTTTTAACCGCCTACTTCACGAGTCTTGAATACATTTGACAGAGAGGTGAGGGCCTCCTGGTTTTCTAGTTGCCATGTGGGAGTGAGATGGCCGCAGATATCGAACATCAACGGTCAATGTATTGATGCTGAAGTGGAGTACCAGAGGGGAGCTGTATCTGTGGGCATCACATCAGTTTCCCTCCAAAAAAAGGAAAACGAGAAGCGATAAGTGGTAACGTCAAATAATCACATTCTGCAATACGGAGTGCAAGTTGAATGGTGGGACCTACCTAATCCTAGCAAAAATATTAACATTTATTAAACTTCAATAAAAGTTTTGAGAAAATTCAAGGGCATCATCATTCCAAATATTATTAAACTTTAAATAAAAAAATTCTTGTCGTCGTTAGTAAATAAATAAAAGTCAAGAGGTCAAAAGTTTCGCATCAAAACTTAATAAATGCCACGCAGTCCGCAGACATTCTCGCATAGCCATTTTCTTGCGCACCAAACAGCTACACCCACATACTTCCCGTTTTCATCGTTCCCTCCCTCAATTCAGAAACATTTCTTCTTCTTCTTCGAGAGGAACTCAAGAAACCCAAATATATATATATATATATATATCAAGCCCCAAGTTTCGATAAAATACAAAAACAAAATGTCTCTCTCTGAAAAACTTCATTCCTCTCGTCAGACTCTGATGCCAAGCTTTCTCTACTCGTCTTCTTCGTCGTCCAAAAGACTCTTCGATTTGGACATTTTAATGAACACGAGCATTGGATTGTTGAATCAATCATCACCGTCCACATCACCATCAACAAATGTTGATGATTTATCGAAGAGTTTTGTGATTCCGGCGCCGAAGGAGAAGATCGAGATGCACTCTCCAACTTTTTATGCCGCGTGTACTGCCGGTGGGATTTTGAGCTGTGGCCTCACTCACATGGCCGTTACTCCTCTCGATCTCGTTAAATGCAATATGCAGGTCCTCTTTTTTCACTAAAAAAATAAAAATAAATTTCCTTTTGCATTTCTTCTTGTTTCCAGTTGATGTTTAAATTTCATCTGTCTCATTCGACCTTATTTTGGTTATTTATTCTATTTGGTGAATGATTAATCTGTTAGATAGACTCATAATGTGTCCTATCTGATCTTGAAGTTTGTATAGCAGACTTATCCGCATTTGAGAGTTGTTTTCTAGTTAGTGCTTTTAAATAAAAATTCACATTTTTAACAGCCAAATGCGCAGTTGTTTGATTTTGTTGGAATTTAGAGTTTGATGCCATTGAGTTTAGGGGTATATACTGTTTTCACATTGCTGACTTGTCAACGAGTTTTGCAATTTTAAAATATTCAGTAGTGAAATATATTTTGGATGGTGGATTATTTGGTTTTTTGATGTTGACCCCCCCCACATTCAGGGAGCAAATAGTTTTGACACTTAAAATTCTAAAGATGGCTTTGTTTGATAATTATTTCAAAGCTGTGTAAGCATTTGAAAGGATCGAAGTACTTCTTCTAGGCTCTTTTAAGATTCTGGAACGTCAGATTCTGCTCATTGCGTAAAATAATACACATGGTCGTTGACTATGAGATGAAGTGATAATGGTGTTCATTTAGTACTCCAGATTGATCCAGCAAAGTACAAGGGCATTGCTTCTGGGTTTGGAGTTTTGCTAAGAGAGCAGGGACTTAAGGGCTTCTTTAGGGGTTGGGTGCCCACTCTGTTCGGTTATAGTGCCCAAGGTGCCTGCAAGTTTGGATTCTACGAGTTCTTCAAGAAGTATTACTCGGACATTGCTGGGCCCGAGTATGCTGCCAAGTTCAAGACTTTGATATACTTAGCTGGTTCAGCATCTGCTGAAGTGATTGCTGATGTTGCTCTTTGCCCCATGGAGGCTGTGAAGGTCCGTGTCCAAACTCAGCCTGGTTTTGCTCGGGGTTTGGCTGATGGGCTCCCTAAGTTTGTCAAATCTGATGGTGTTCTCGGGTATGCTTTTACGAATGACATCTTTCGTTATATAATATGTGGAGTTAATGTTTTCGTCAATTTTGTTTTTGATATGATAAAACCTTAAATGTTTGCAGCTTGTACAAAGGGATTGTTCCTCTTTGGGGACGACAGATTCCATGTAAGCCAAAAACATATCCATTCTTTCATGTTTCATAGATGCTCTGCAATGATGTACTGTTTGTTACTGGTTCATTCTATTTGCTAGACAGTTTGGATTGCTTTGATCTTCAAATATTTTGGAGAGATCAGGCTGGTCCTTAATTATCTTGCATTAACTCAATTCGCAATTTGGTTGTTGACGTGGTAGTAAAATAATGTTGCTCTGTAAAGCCACATTTTGTCTATCTTAAATGCTCTGATTTGGTTCAACCTTTTTATTAGCTGTCTCAATTCATAATAATGATAACAGTCAAGGTAAGTTTCTTTCTAGTTGTATTCGCTGTGTTTATTAACACACATCTATCAATAAAATAGTAGAAATATGAACAGAAAAAAAAGGTTAAACAGGCTAATATAGCTAGAGTTTAAAATGGGGTGAGAAAGCATGATTAATTAGGTTGATCACAGGTACAGGTTAACCTATCTGGCTATCTCGACCTGTTTACATCTGATGTAAACATCATTTTTTATATGTTATACTGGGTCTGAGTTGTGTTCGTTGCCGTGTCCAAAACCAGGGTAGATGTTTGCCATTCATCTACTAGGAGCACTGTGGAATTATGATATAGTGACAGTATTCTTGGCTACTGATCTGCTTTTATACATATGATTTGGTTGTCATAAGATTTTCATTTTACTCTTATTTTCCAAAATTAGGGTGAGTGTTGCTGATTATCAAAATGGGCGCTTTGCAGATACGATGATGAAATTTGCATCTTTTGAAACTATTGTAGAGATGTTGTACAAGTACGCCATCCCAACCCCAAAAGAGCAGTGCAGTAAATCTTTTCAGCTCGGTGTGAGCTTTGCTGGTGGATATGTGGCTGGTGTCTTCTGTGCAATTGTGTCACATCCTGCTGATAACCTGGTGTCTTTTCTCAACAGTGCAAAGGGAGCAAGTGTCGGTGATGTGAGCGAATTTTACTACTTATGCAACCTGTGGATATGTATACTAAATCTATCCTCATGTTCGGCTCTTTTGCTTACTTGGTGTTTCATATATTGCAGGCGGTGAGGAAGATGGGATTGTTGGGTCTGTGTACTCGTGGCCTTCCCCTTCGTATTTTTATGATTGGGACTCTCACTGGAGCGCAGTGGGGTATCTATGATGCTTTCAAAGTTTTTGTTGGACTGTAAGTTCTTTTTCCTGCATTGGTGGAATTTGAGTCATGTATTAGTTCATTTTCGGCTTACTAACATGCTGCATCGATAATTTCCCGGGAGGCTTCATTTAGTGTTTTGTTTCTGTATGCAATCAAATAATTTGGGGGCTTCTTGTTGTTTTCAGGCCAACTACAGGCGGTGCAGCTCCTCCTCCGGCAAAAGCATGATTTAGTGCTGATGGTGAAGACATTAAGAGCACAATGATTTAGGTGTAGAAATTGAAGAGGGAATTTATCAATTTTTAGCATTGATGCTGCTCCTATAGCAAGTTGCTATTAGCATTGTATTCTTCCGCAGAATTTCGTATTTTATTATTCTAATTTTTGCAGCTCAACATAATTTTTGTTAGGATATTTTTGCTGGCGGATATTTGCTTGAATTGCATCGTTACTGCTGATATCTTTTAGGTTTCCGAAGGAAGAAATAACGACTGTGATGCAATAGATTTTTCATTTTTGTTTCTGGTTGAGTTTCATCGTACACTGTTAAGGGCGTATTACAGTGATTTGAGGTACTATTTTGTTTGATGTTGCAGTATAGTGGCCAAAAACAACTAATTTATTGCGTTTAAGTGGGGAAACCGATGTTTCCTCGGTCTAATGCCATACTCAATTGTCTCATAACTGTTCTCTCGAGTGGACCGAGCTTGCACCTGAACCCAGGTCCACCTGCCGCCTTTAGCTGCATTTACTCATTCTGGATTAATTTAAACTCGAATTAGTAAGAGAATTTCGTGGGCTTAATTGATTGTATTAAGCTCATGAATCAAAATTAGACTAGCTTTTAAATTTCCTTTATTATTATTATTATTTTTAAACTAATATGCCATGTTTGGATAGACGCATTGGACTGAAAATTGCTAATATTTGCACAACTTACTAGCTTGACTCATAGTTGAAAAATTTATGAGGTGGACTAGTTTACATAAAATGTAAATTAGTGCAGCTTAATAAGATTGTATTATAATACTTTATAATAAAATATAAAATAATAATAAAATAAATTATTTTATTATTAAAATATTATAAAATATTATAAGTTATTTTATAAAATATTATTATATATATATTTATATATTTGACTACAATTTAATTTTTAATCAAATATAATACAATACAATATATTAATATATTATATTGTTATATATATAAAATAAAATAATATAGTTTAATATGTATAGGATTAAATCTAGTATAAATTTTTATTTAATCTATTATTATAGTTGAGTTAAGTCAAATCTAATTTAGTCTATTGGAAACAATGCAATCCATCCAATACATGCTATCTATCATAAGTATTATTATATAATGTACAATCCATTTTGTGCAACGTATGCTATGTTACTTACGACACACTGGATGAACGTGTTTAGTAGTAAACGAGGCATAGTTCTGCTGCTGGGCCATCCCAAGTGCTCATCAGAAGTTTTAAGAACATTTCCAAAATCAACATCATATCGGCGTTTTTTTCTTTTTAAAATTTTTTTTATTAATTCAGAGGAAAAGGTGATTAGCGATCTATAGGATGGGACCTTTGTTTGTAGATCCGATGAGTATTCCCAAAAATTAATAATATTATTTAATATTAATCATAATTTGCAGCAACATAGTGAGTCTGTGTGACGGTGAATCCTTTCCATAAGATTGCAAAAGAAAAGGGAAAATGAAGAAAATGCTCACCTTCGAAGATGGCCATTGCTTGAGAGACGAAATGTTCATTAGCGAGATCCATAACTTGATCTTTCAATGTCTGAAAGTCCAAATCCAGAGGTTTTAATAATTCATAAAAGCTATCATCATGTGACTTGGAGATCCTCCTAGCAATCTTCACTGATTCCAACATATCTCCACCATTGTAGACGGCAAGACTGAACACAGCAACCATCAAAGGGTCCCTAGGTTGGTCAGACAGTTCTTTGTGGAATGCCAAGATTGAAACCCTAAAATAATGAGATATTTTATAGATAACTAACTTCCAGTACATCGCAAACAATCTGGGTACAAGGGACAAATATATTCAACTTACGATCTCTGGTAGGCAATGAATATTTATCCTTATTTATTTGGTCATCTAATTGGTATAATTCAGGAGCAAACATGGGCGTTCGTAATTCCTCCCAACGACAAATGAAAAGCAAATGACAAGAGGATGATAGCATGAAACAAACTTAAAAAACATGCTTTGAACACGTAAAACTTAAATGCGGAAATTTGCCCCAAAAACTAATCTCTTGCCGTTGTTTTTCTTGCCGAAATGGCGCCTCAGATAGGATCTTCTAAGCTCCTATAACTCGTAAGTGATAGTGTTTTTTTTAAGAGAATTCGAGTTTAGAAATCTTTAACAAGCAAAACGTCCTATTTATAGGTTTTTCCATCAAAAATCATTTTGCAGTTTTTTTTAAAAGTTTTTTATAGCTTCTTGGAAGTTACCACCCTCAATAACAGTTGCCAGCAGTTGCCAAAAACGTGTATATGGAAGTTTGGAAGTTTCTATGCCAGTGGGAAGTTATAAGATTACTTTAGTTGGTGGTTATCATCAACAATGGTGGTTATCAACAACATTCTACCATTTGGTCCATGAATTCCCCAAATACTTATATTTAAGAAATAAATATATGAATCATGATGATAAATTCTCTGAAAATTGAGTATTACCTTCTATGTATTACAAATATAATTTGTTTCTTAATTGTCTGCTTATATGTGGTAACTTAACTTAATAGACAAATTTTATGTTTATTCCATGTCCAACATTAATAATTTTTTTCTTAAATAAATGTGTACATAATTATGAAAGAACATCATGTATACAGAATTTTATTAATAATAGTTTTTGCATGTACATAAAAATTATATAGTAAAACTAGGTACTATTTGAACTACATGATTTTTAAAATTTTTTTATAATTTGTCTTTGTTAAAGGATCAATAATCATTAATTCAGTACTATTATGTTCAATTAACATTTTATTTTCCTTAATACTTTTCTTGATGGCTAAATACTAGATATTTATGTATTTGTTTTGACTACTATTCTTATTATTCTTAATTATAACAACAATAATTAAATTATCGCAATATATTCTCAATGGTCAAAAAATATAATTCACAATTCTAAACTTAGATATGAAACTCTACAACTATACACTATTTGAGGTAGTTTAAAAATAATAAACAAACTCAACATCTATAGTGAAAATAGTAATTAATGTTTACTTTGTACTCCTTCAAGATACGACTCTACTAGCTAGCATAAAAATATATTTAGATGTGAAATTTCATGAATTATCATAATCAATGAAATTTAAATTTAATTAGTTAACTATTTATAAATTGTTAGTTTGTCTATACATAAGTATGAAATCCTTGATTTTTTGTCAGTACTTCATAACTTTCTTTGTAGCTCTTTAGTGGTTCATATTTAGGTTACTCTATTATATTCTTAACATTTTAACTGTAAATGCAATGTCAGGTCTTGTATAGACTTGAGTATACTTTAGACTCTTAACAGCAGAAGCATATGGAATGTTCTTTATTTATTCTTTTTCAAGATTATGTCAAAGATATTGGTTTAAATTAAACTTGTTTTTCTTAATAATAACTACCAAACTTAAAAAATAATCTTTTATCCAAAATCTTTTTAAAATTTTTTTGATATAGATTTTTTGAGATAAACCGAAAATACTTTGAAATTTGTCTTTATAAATCTTTATGCCAATAACATAAGATATCTTCATATTTTTTATATCAAAATTTTTAGAAATAAATTATTTTACCTCGTGTAACAACTCTTAATCATTGGTTAAAAATAAAATATTATCTACATATAAAATAAGAAAACAAATTTTACTTTCACTAACTTTCTAATATATATATTAATCAATGATATTTTTTACAAAATTGAATGAAGAGATAACATTATGAAAATTTAAATAACACTGATGAGAGACTTTATTTTAAATGTATATATGAATTTCTTAAACTTTGAAACTAAATATTCACCATCATTAGAGAAAAATTCTTCTGGTTGTTTCATGTAAACCTCTTCTTTTAGATTCCCATTAAGAAATGTTATTTTTACATTCATTTTATATAATTTCAAATCAAAATGAGTGACTAACCCTATAATTACATGGAAATAATTATTTTTAGACAAAAGAGAAAAGGTCTTTGTATAATTAACTTCTTCCTTTTGAATGAATTCTTTAGCAAGAACTTTGGTCTTATATCTCTTAATGTTGCTTAATAAATTTTTCTTAATTTTAAAAATCTATTTACACCTTATGAACTTTGAACCATTAGGCAACTTAATAAGATCCTAAATTCTAGTCGTTGATATAGAATTTATCTATTCTTTTTTGACACTATATCATAAATTAAATTTTTTACAACTCATAGATTGTGAAAACGTATCAAAATTATTTTAAACTCCAACATTATAGTCATACTCTTATAGATACATAATATAATCATTAAGAATTGATAATTTTTTTTATTATAATAGATCTTTTTAATATTATATCAATATTCTCCTAAGAAGTATGTTATACAACTAGTTGTTCAATATTCTCAATTAATTCCTAAACAACTGGATTTATTGAAACATTGTCTACTTATGAAATTTCTTAATTGTTAACTATTGGTTGCTTAATACCCATTTAAACTAAAATGGTATTATAAATGACAATCTCTTTATTACATAAAATGGAAGGTTAAATATTTGCATAACCTTCCTTAGAAATTATGTTCTAAGATTAATCCTTCCTACTAATCAAGTCATTCTAAAAAAATTTTGTACTTTTTAATTCCATAATTCTGATATGATGTGATGGATAATAAAATCTGTATCATTTAAATTTTTTTAAATATCCAATAAAATATCCACTTATAATCTTTGGATCTAACTTTTTCTCTTGTAGATTGTAAATTTTTATTTCTAAAAATTAGCCTCAAACACTTATATGTTGTAAACTTGATTTTCAATATTTTCATAATTTAAAAGGTGTCTTTGTAACAGTTTTAGTTAGAATTCGAATTAATATATACACAACTGTCTTAACAGTTTCACTTCATAAGAATTTAGGAAGTTTAGAATTATTTAGCAAACTTTGCATCATATTTAATAATATTCGATTTATTCTTTATACTACACCATTCTGATTTGGAGAATCAGGAATAATATATTGAGTAATTATTTTATATTTTTGAAGAAATATTATAAATAGTTCAAGTGTTTGTCTATCTTTAATGTATCTACTATAGTAGTCACCACTTTTATTAGATCTTATAATATTTATTTATTTTTTGAATTACTTCAATATTTCATATTTGAATATTCTAAAAGCATATAATGTTTTATCTTTATTATTTAATAAGTAAAGATACATGTATCGTGAGCAATCATATCATGCCTCCAAAATTAGGATATATGATTTAATATTTTATAAAGTAATTTAAAACAAAAGGTACATAGTTTTAGATTTTTTGATATAGTCTTTTTTACATCATGGGCATTTAAAATTTAAATCTGTAAATTTTAAACTTTTGTAACACTCTTAATATTCTTCGTGATATTTTAAATTATTACAACAAGAAGTTCATAAAAAATAGATCCTCAAGCATTACTTATAACGCAACTTAATACATTATTCTAATTAATATGTACAACTTCTAATATAGTTACAACTTTTTGATAAGTACAAGATGCATAATAAAATATTTTTTAAAAATTTATTTAGTTAGAGGATAATGTTTCTCTTATATTCACTTAGACTTCAGCTGTCCTAAAAGAAAACTTGAAAAGTAGATTATGAGTCAAAATTTAGTAGATAATCATATATTAAAGAGAGTTCCAAGAGAAAAACTATTAATTATTATATTTCTAATTATTTTTCTCATAAATAAGCATAAATAATAATAATGATTATAAAATAATAATGCGATTTAGTTATTAATATATACAATGCATAGTTTTGGAGTATTATCCCCAAGAACTACTATAAAAAAAAAAGTATAGTCTCTGTACTTTAAGGACTTTATATTTAAGGATCATTGCTTATGATTTTAAATTTATAAACTTTTACTATGGGATTGAAATCAAGTTCATAGTTACTGGTAGTAAATAAAGACCTTTCATTATTCCATAATCTAGGCATATACAATAATAATAAAATAATTTATTTTTCATTTCAATCACATTTCATACACATTAAAAATATAATTTAATCGTAATTTTATGGTTAAGTTCTTTGAAAATTTACACAAAACATAACAAAATAATAATATATTATTTGAATATTAATCCCCATATCATACTTCCAAAATAAATTATTAACATTTCTAAAATGAAAGTATATCATATATTTTAATAGTTATTTCAAAATTAAAGACTTGTTTGCTTTAACTAAATTCATTTTATATTTACAATAACACGTAAGTGTAAAATCATGCTTTTTAGTTTTTTAAAATAATAAAATACTTAATTATACGTGAATTATTTATTTAGATCAAAATAAAATTAACACCTCTATGGTTTCACCATTTTCTTTTGCTTTCCATTATTACTACCTAATATCATTTTATAAAATTCAATGCATAATTATTAAAATAAACTCATAACTTATATTAAAATAGAAATTAATCTCCAACCTAAAATCAAATCAAGATTCGGTCTTGAAAATTCTAAAATTTTGGACCTCTAATATAAAAATTATTAATGATAAAAAATTATAAAAAAGATTTTACATTACGAGTAATTATAAAAGTATTTCAAAATATTTATAATTTAAGTATAAAATTTTATATTTTACAATCTTATACTAAATTATAAGAAATTCTATTATGGTTCAAAAGTTTCAAACTACCTGCAAATAAATCCTTTTAATTTACAAAATAAAGCAAAATTTTACAAACTTTGCATTTTCAACTGAATAAAAATTTCGCTTATTTCTATCCAATTTTCAATAATTCTTAAAAATTTCTTAGGTAAAACGAACAAATTCAATCTAAAAGAACATGTTAATTATGAGTTCAAGAATTTAAAATAATCGAATTTCTAACTTTTAATCTATCAAAATAAAATTCAATATTCCATCACTTTCTAACACTAAATATAAATATTTTTCTTTCCAAAATAACCAAAAAATTGGGGATATTATTTTAAAATCTCTTCTCTTATTTCTAAATTCCTTACTTCTCTTCTTCTTTTTCAATCTCTCTTCTCATTCTTCCTCTTTTTTTTTCTTCTTATTCTCCTTTTTTCTTTTTTTTTTTTCCTTCTCTTTCTTCCTGGAACTTCTCAAATCTTCTCCTTAACTCTTGATTTGAAAACATGCTTATTTACATTCTTTATTACTATAGGGTATGGGCTAAAACATAAACCAAAAAGATGGGTTAAATTTTTTTTTCTTTGTATTGGGCCAAAGTGAAAAAAAAAAAAAGAAATTGGGCTTGGATTATTACAAATCATCTATGAAAGTGAAGAAATATTTCTAACCACATAAGTCAATGTTAGGATTACAAATATCTGTAAGTATGAATTCTAATATTTTTACGCTCCTTTTGGTATCTTTTTTTTTTGACTTATTGATTTGCATGCCCTTTATATAATCTACACAAGTATTAAAATTAGTAAAATTCAAAATACTAAGTACTCTATTATCTATTAATCTTTTAATTTTTTTTAATAAAAACATGTTTCAATCTTCGAGGCCACAATGTAAATGAATTTTTCTCATAACATATAATTTAATACCAATATGAGAATGCATTATATTGTAACAAGTTTTATTTTATAAATTGATATAAAAAAGACCATTAAATTATATACTATTTTTAACATGATCAGATTTATAATATATATTCATTGATGAATCTAAAAAACTGAAGGAATAATTAAATGATATAAGTTTAGAAATTGAAATTAAATTTCTAAAAAAATTAAGAATATAAAATATCTTTTTTAATTCTAATACAAAATTATTACTACATTACATGTTTCAATAGCCTTCAAATATTATTGTATTTTATTTCTAGAAAAAATGTACTGCTTAGCTTTTATTAACTTTCTTAGATTTTACAATCCTTACAAAATATTTGTAACATGAATTGTAGAACTAGAATTAATCTACTATGTGTTATCAATTATATTGAATCTATAATAAATAAAAGAGATTGAAATATCTTTATTTTCAAGTGATTTCTAAAATTTCATGGAATCCTTCTTCAAATGCCTTTTTTTTTTTTTTACAAAAGAAGTATTTAAATTCCTTTTAAATATCTAAGTAGGGACAAATTTTAGGCATTTTACCCTTTCTTTTCAACTTGGCTCAACTTAGTTTTTGTTTTTTCCTTGTACAACCTGACGAGCACTTTGCGAACCCTTTCCTAATTTTATCATTAATCTCCCTTCCTCTTGCATAAACATGTCATTATTGATCATTTATCCTTATGTATTGTAAGAGATCTTGAAGGGTTCATATTATTGTGGGAGAGTATTGAGTATGTAATATACTAGCAAAGGCTTAAACATCTTAACCTCAAATATTTTAAGTTAAGTCGTAATGTCTCTTATTTGCATAATAGGCTTATGCACACCACTGGTATTAGTAAGCCTTTTAGATGAAAATTTTATTATTAGGGTGCTTGCAAGTGCCTTACCTAAATATTTAAATTGCTCATCAATAATCTTCAATAAAGCTCATATATTATCATGTTGAGCGACAGAATTATAGATACCAATAGAGATTTTAGTCTTTATAAACATTACACTAAGATTATTAGATCACTTCTAATGTTTATAAAGAGCAATATCAACTGGAATGTTGACATTAATAATAGTGTCCCATTCTACATCACTAATGGATAAATCTAAGCTATAACTTATATAATTTATATTTTTCGAACTAAGTAAATGTATTTTAGGTTACAAAACTTAAGAATAAATTCATGATGGACTATGTGTTCAAAATAGACAATATCTACTCGGTTGTTGGGTTTAAGCTATTACATATGGTATTAGAGTTAATTTACAACTTGATGTGTGGATATTTTAGTTTGTGATATGTTTTTTATTTTGTGAATATCTATTATGACTTTCTCATGAGGATGTGAGATCTAAAGGTGGGGGGAGGGAATATCACATCTTATATCGTGCTAATATGTGAGTTTAGGCTATAGCATCTATAGTTTAAGAATAAATCTGCAATGAGTTGTGTGTGTAAAGTAGATAACATCTACTTTATTGTTAGACTTGGTTTGTTACAAATAACAAATGGTTCATCCTTTCAGTTAGCATAATCAACATTTACCCATCATAAATAAAAGAAAATTTTCTTTTTCTATGCATTGAAATTATCTCTATTTAACTTAAGAACATCATAGTTGATATTAGATAAATTTATAGATTGTACAATTGCATATAATACATGCTTATGTGATATAATAAAGATTAGTATAAAATTTATCATAATTTATCTATATAAAATATACTTTAAAAATATGAATCAAATGATATAAAAAGTGCCTCTAAGCTCAATATTTTATTCAAATAGATTCATATAACTTTATTATAAAACAATCAAATTATATTTAATTTTTTAATTTCTTTAGGTAAATTAAGAAAAATAATATGATATTTTATCCTAATTAATCATATAATATAGTAAAAATTTTTGTGAGATAAATTTATTATGTTAAATATGATTAATTATAATTAATGTCATTAAACTATATGTAATATTATATTTTAACATACAATTTTGCTTAATTTATAAATGTTGTAGCTAATTCCTAATTAATCAAATTATATAAAGCATTTATACTTTTTTAATATATATTGCATGTAATAAACATTTATATACAAACTGAATATGCTTGTAAAAGAAAATAAAGTGATTTGACAGAGTGGTTTATATTGCAAATTTGAAACCTTACGGCGTGTGTCCGAATCTCACTCCTACAAAATTGTAGATTTCCTCCCATTTTTTATAAGATAAAAGTGACATATTATACATGTTCAAATGAAAACTCAATGTTTTCTCATTATTTTTAAAGCCAATTTCAAAAATTTGTATGTCTAAAATGTTAGAAATTAAATTTCACAATGATTTCTAACATCATTTTGTATCTAAAACACATTAAAATTAATTTCATGAAAGATTTTTTAAAATGGCTAATTGCACCAAATGCAAATTTTCGAAGAAAATTTTTTAAACTTATTAAGGCAAAGGTTATAACGAACTTTGATACCAAATGGTAACATGAAAACTTATAAACATGATTTGAACACACAAAACGTAAATACAAAAATTTATCTGAAAAGAGCATTATTCTCTTGCCAATGGTTTTTTTGCTGAAATGGTACCCTAGTAAGTTCTTTTAAGTTCTTATAACTTTCAAGTGACGGTATTTTTTTTTCCCTCAGTAAATTCGAACTTAAATACCTCTATTAAACAAAACCTTTTATTTATAGGTTTTTTTTTTTCTACAAAAAATCATTTTACAATTTCTTTGAGATTTTTTACAATTTCTTGGAGATTTTTTGTAGTTTCTTAAAAGTTACCACTCTCAATTGTAGTTGGCAGAAATGTGTATATGAAAGTTAGGAAGTTTTTATGCCAGTGGGAAGTTATAAGACTATTTTAAGTGATGGCTACGATTAACGACGGTAATTATCACCAATAAAGGAACCCTGTGCAATTTCAACTTTGTAAAAAAGTGGTGCGAAGATATTAACATAACTAGAGGCAAGGAAAGAGAATAGACATTTAACTTCTAGAATTAACAAATGTTAGTGGTCATAGAATTAAATCATATAATCGTATGTAGTTTTTAATTTTATCACGTTTTATTGATAAATTTTTTTGACAAATCTAGCAATTGAATTTCTTTATTTTGTATAACTTCTTCTAAAAGTGTTATAGCTTTCCAAAACATAAACTAGTTGCTTTGAATTTCCTTGTACAATTGGTGGACCAAGATTTAAAAGGTTGAAGGCATATAAGATATTTCTTCTACCAAACACATTGTAAAGTTTTACCATTTCAAAGATAATTATTTTAGTATACATATATTGGAACATGGAATATAACAAAAACCAATCCATGAAGCTAAAATTTGTATGAAATTAAGTTGTCTAGGATATGTTTGGAATTAAGGAGTTGTGATTTTAAGCCCAAAAATGAAACTACTAAATGTCAAGTATAAGTAGAAAAGTGAGAAGTAACTATTAGCTCCCAATTAAAAATTGGTGTTTACTTAATACTTTAGTTGTTGTGATTTTAAAGTGAAGCAAAAGCACAACAAATCCAAACATTTTTTAAAAAGATTACCTCAATTTTTAAAGCATATGAATTAAAATATAAAATCTAATAACATTTTGGCATTTGGTTAAATATCTTACCATAAGCTATTATGGCTTGGCTTTTCAAGTGCCATAAGTTTATCCAAGTTAGAGAATAGTGCAAAGAAAAACTATAAAATTATATTAAAGGCTAGTAAACTACTAGTATACCATTATAAAATCTGACCTTTAAATTGTAGGAATAATTTAGTCTTTTTATATTTAGACTACATTTTCATGTATGTGTGTATTTCATAACTAATTTTTATATTATTGAGATTCATTAATTATTTTTATGAGTTTGAATTTTTTTTATTTTTTTAATTGTTTATTTATTTACTATTCATCTTTGTTAAATATAAAGTTGTTATTTTACAATTTTTATAAAAAAAATATTTTAAAAAAGTATAAAATTTATTTTTTAATTATTTTATTTAACTATTTTAATGAGAGAATTTAAATATAAAAAAGATAAAGGGTTAAGAAGTTTGTGTAATTAAAAGATAGAGGTTTGAATTTTATTTTTTATAATTATGTAAAAATTCATTTCTTCTTCTTTTTCTCCACCTTCTGAACATGCCCATCTTAAATTTCTTTTTCCTCTTGTTTTCCCTCATCCTTTCTTTGTAAAATTTCAACATTTTTAAACCATTTTCTTAGAAAACTAATCTTACAAAATCATTCCCACATGTTTAAATTCATAAATCCTTAAGATAATTGAAAAAAATCTTTAATTGTAGTTAGAAACTTCTAAGTCAAATTATATGAATTTTAAGCATCCAAAATTAAATAATGGGATTTTATCATCAAAAATATATTTTTATTATTTGTAGGAGCTTGAGTATGCATTTTTTAACCTTTAATTTCCTTGATTTCTTTCATATTTTCTATTTAATTTGGAATTAAAAATATTGAGTTACTATTTATCTGAGAATTTTGTGAAATTTGATGATAATTATGGATGTGAAATTGTTGAAATATGATGTTGAAACAAGAGTTTGTAAATTGAATTTGTAAAATGGATATTGGCTGAATGTTTGGTGATGGTTTGAACTTGATCTTAATATTGGAGGATGATTATGTATTGTATGAGAATGAGGAGACCTTATTAAATAATAAGAGTTCATGGTTTAGTATTGAAATATAGTTTTGTTAATTTGAATTAGAATTTTGATTTCATAAGTATTTTGAAGTTTGAATTACAACTTAAAAGAATCTTTATTGAAGTTTAAAAGTTAAGCTTAGAGGTTTATTATAAATCAAATGATAATGTATTAAATGGGGGTTAATGGTATAAAATTTCTAAGTAAAGTAACTTATCTGTGGTTTTTCTTAAATTAAGAAAAATAGAGGCATTTTTAGAAAAAATCTATTAGAGTCGCAACTATAATATACTCAAAAACCTTCGAAACGAGTACTATAAGCCAAATTTGGAGTTTGTTTGCCTAGCCAACTAAGGTTCCAAATTTTCTACTTATGCATAGTAATTTGCCCTATTTAAAATTTATATTTTTTTGTCTTACCCTGCGAACTAGGTTTGGACCCCTCATCAATATTAAAATTAAGTGATTCAAAAATTATTAAAAATATTAATTTTTCTAGTTTATTTCTTAAAATATTACAGTTTAAGATTCCAACTTTAAACTATTTAAAATAACCAAATTATTCTTGAACTTCAAATTTGGACTAAAGATTATAATGAACTAAAATGGATTTTAGATATTAAAAGGTTAATCTATATGTTGATCTAAGAATTTATGATCTTATTTTGTATATGTATTGAAATAGATGAATAATATAATAGTTAAATATTAATAATATTAGATATATATGTGTTTAATCCAACGTTATTGTGGATGAAAGTCGAGCTAATGAAGGCAAATCAAAAGGTAGTAAATACCTTTTCTAAAATGGTGAGTGGACTAATTTTGTTATCAAATTATTTAAAATTTATATTCATTTATTTTAAGAAACCTTTTAGAATGGATGGAAGTCCTAGTATATACGAACTATTTTAAATAATTATGCTAGCATGTAGATTTTAAGTTATTTGTTATTTATACATGTATGATTTTGATTATAGAAATGGCCCCTAAGGTATTGGTATTTACTTACATATTTTGTTTATGAATTTAATATATTAGTGATGAGCCTATGGGCTGGTATAACACACACACACACACATTGAATATTTTTGTAATTATAATATATAATCTATAGTGGACTTTTAAAGTGTATAAGTGAGTAGAAGCTGAGTGAGATATGAGTGATAGATGAATGTATGTGTAACCTCTCAGTGTATTTTGTTTGAATATGATTATTATGATTTGATATGATCTTAAATTAGGTTTTGCGAGGATAGTCACAAGCATTATTACGTGACTACTCAGATCAACATTAGTGATTTGGACAAATGATTCTATTAAAAATAATTTTTTATAAATTAATTTTTTAAATAAAACTTAAAATGATGTTTAAAAATTTTTTGTTAAAAAAATATTTTTCACAATTAGTTGTTTTATTAAAAAGTAATCACTGGTGATATCGAGAGTTATCTTCGATTAGGGTAATATTTGAAAAAGAAAGTTAATCCGAATTTGTGTTACAAAAAAAACTCCATAACTTTGAATTCTTTGTTGAATAATTTTTTTTATATAAAATATAATGTTAAATAATTATAGTATCTCAAGGTATTTTCATAACTTTTATATTTTATTAGTTCGCTCACTGAGTATCCTTAATACTCACACCCTTCACCTTTTGGTTTTATGTTAAATAGTTGAGCAAATAAGTGGTGATTACTAAAATTTGTTTTAATTCTTAATAATAGGTAACTGGACTCACACTACATTTATCTAATCCATTGGAAGTCATTGTTTTGATTATATATATATATATATATATATATATTATAGTTGTTTGAATATGGAGGATTCAAATTTTTATTTTCTCCTATGATTAAAATATTACAAGGATACTCGAGTAAAATTTGATATGTTTTGATTTGTACTTATTGGTAAGAGGTATTTTATATTTTTTTATTTTAAGTCTTGCAAACTTTTAAGGTGTGTTCCAAGTCAATGGAACAAAACTTGAAACTACACGGTGGTTATCTCGTGTCCATTTCTAGGGTTAGAGCATGACAATTTTATTGGATTAGAGTGTGACAACCATGCCTTTTGGAATCATACCTAAGTAACGGACATGAAATTACTAGCATGACAAAAAAGATCTAATACATGATACCAGAGAGCATTTTGAAAATATTTAAATAGTAAAAGTTTTAAAGCTTGGGCACAACATCTACTAAATGGAGGAAAAAAATATTGAGTAGGTTTATGTTATGTTTTCATATCACAATATTCATTAGTAATAGACATGGAAAAAAAGTTTAATATCAAATCTATGCTTATCATATGTTTTTCTAACCTAAAAATCAAGTCTATAAAATTTTAAAACTCAGGCAGTGACTAGTAATCTTAATACAAGTAAATCATTTTGGTGTCTTGGCATTACAAACCTAACATTCTAAATGATTATAAAACAAAAAACTAAAAAGAAGGCACTAAAATTACCAAAAGCATGTTAGATCTCTTGTCATATCTCTACCAACCATGGTAGGTAAGATATGTTGCCTATGAGATAAAGCTAAATAAATTTAAATGCTATAACTAACAAATAGTGAACAAAACTAAATTATCTACTCCATGCTTGAATCGGTAGAAATATTTCTAAGAGCCCAAATTTCCATAATAACTTGAGAGAAGGTTTTGCAAAACCATATGTTAGCATGTAGTTCATTTCTATTAGAAGTCTTCCTTGAGACATTTGTAATAAGTTATCAGTAAGCTAAAAATATTTTAATGTTTGTCAAATGCACGGATTCATGTAAATGATGTGGAAAAAGTTATTTATATACTCTATCAAGTTTTAGTATAAATAAGTGTTTGACAAAATAAGTAGTTTCGTTTGAAAAGTGAAATCCTAAATAGGCTGTAATTCTTATTGCATGTTGAATATGAGCTACAAAGAACATGGAATTAGACTGTTGTTTCTTAGTATCATTGTGAGCTGATGAAATGTTGTATATGTGGGCTTGAAGTGTACACATTATGGAATAAATTAAATAGTGTGAATCATACAAAGTAAAAAAACTAATACAAGTAAAATTGCAAACGAAAAATCATTGCAATCCTTCTAAAAAGAAGTTTAACATGAATCGCAATTCACACTTGTGACAATATATAATAAAGTGAGGATGATGTACGTTGCCAACAAGTTTAAAACAATTCAAGAAACAACTATTTTGAAATACTTCACACTTTAGCCTTTTTAATATCTTCAATACCTCCCATATTGTTATACGTAATTTTTGCATATGGATTAAAAATCAAGCTACAAAAGAAAGATGTGTTAACAAATGTCAAAGAAAGTTACTATACTTGCTCAAACTTTAATATATATGAAAAATCAGCAGAGATTCAAAGCCATCTTACTTTAAAAGGTTCAAACAATTAACATCAAGATCAAAGGGTCTATACAAAATCCATTAATTGTAAAATCTCACTACAAACAGTTCCTCCAGCAAGTGTAATCCTTCTCATCACAACCAATAGGTTTTTCAAATTCATATCTAAAGTCCCTACCAAACTTCCTTCTATATGTATTTAAACTTGAAACCTAATTTCTAAAAATATTCATATTATTTATAAAAATAGAACAATAAAAAGTCTGATATATTTGAGTAGCTATAACAACATTAAGAAGACAAAATATGACGAAGAAGATATAAAAACATGAAAAAGAAACAAATCTCCACAATAGTATAACCAAGGTGAACATTGTTGATATATACCTTAAGTTTCAATTGTATTTTTGGATATTTAACTTATTTATTTTATGTATCATGACATTATCATATTTTACATTATTTCATTATTACACATTTTTGTGTTCAATAAATGTAATAATATTTTTAGAATAGTAGGTTTAATTAGTTGAACATTATATTTAAATATTTTCATTCAAGTATTATTGTGGTAGGACAATAATAATATATAGAGATTAGTATGTATAGTGACTGATGATAATAAATTATATGTTAATAATATGATATATTAAGTCAACATATAGTTATTAGTTAATAAACTAATGTATTGGATCGACTTGTCATGAGAATACTACGAAAATCATTATATAAATATTATAGGCGATTCTTATAGTGATAATAGTATACGCGATCCTTGTACTTAAAATTATCATAGTTTTCAACATTAATAATGATATATTTTGATATTTTCAAACGTTATTCGTAATAGGGTATACTATAAAGAAAATAGTCAAATATGTCATGATTCATATAAAGGGATATTAATAATTAAGATAACATTTGTCTCTCCTATAAAATAAAAGTGATAGTTTGAGTTTTTTAATTGAGTAAAATTATAAAAATGTATGACTTTATACTAATGAGTTAATATGTGATATTAATATCATTTTTTAATAAGTTTATTCAAGATATCAAAGAAATGTGAAAATTGAATTATACAAGGGTGACATGTTCCGTATCTCATTTTTAATTAACATATTTAAAACAAAATGATTAAATTACATGATAACATTAGTCAAGGATGAGGTAATGTCAAACTACTGGCATTCTTATTACTTCGATAATATGATATGTTACTAAACACCGTTTATTATTTATGATACAAAAATTAAATTTTAATATTATTATTAATATTACGAAAATCTATTAATTCGCATATTAAAATTGAAAATAATAAAAATGTAAATTCATGCGATGAATTGATATAAATGAAAATATTTAATTTTAATTAGAACTCTTTATATTGTTTGGGTATTTGA
The DNA here is from genome assembly GCA_032402905.1 of Khaya senegalensis. NCBI lineage: Eukaryota > Viridiplantae > Streptophyta > Magnoliopsida > Sapindales > Meliaceae > Khaya > Khaya senegalensis. The sequence continues at coordinate 9,716,321 of CP135531.1, read as the reverse complement.
TTTAAAAAGACTAATAATGTAAAGTTGGGCTAGATTTATTAATACAGATTTTATTAATTAGATTAGGTTTATAATGAAAAACCCCAATCCAATAGGTTTATTTTTTTAACAAAAAAAAACTAAAATATTATTATAAATATATAATAGTTTGGTGTTGTGCTCAGAATTTTTTTACTTTAACGTGTTTTTCTTTTAAGAAAAGAAAAACATAGGAAAAATAGTTGACGCACATAAAAAATATAAGAGCTAGTACTTCAGTTTTTACTTAGTCGTGTGGATATCGTAGAGACACAAAATTGAATTTGTGTTCGCAATTTGACAAGTCAATTAATCTACTTAGATATATATTTTCGAATATATAAAGTTAGAGTTTTATCACATGAATTCAAGAAAGAAATAGAAAATATATTTTTTTCTTTCCACATATGTATGTTCTAATTTTCTTACAAACATGACAAATAAAAAACCATTTACCAACTATTTCACAACACAAAAATGCTCTTACCTTGTGCAAATCCAGTACAACACCAACATGGTATGTTAGTAGCATAAACGGGAAGTTATACCTTAACAGTGTGTTAATGATAAACGTATGAAGTCAAATAATTTTTTTTTTTGAAATTAACACGTTAATGAAAATTCTCCAAGACCAAACTGAGGTAGGCTCTTTCTGTACAATTTGAAATTAAATTCCTACATTTTGATGAACAACAATAGTGCTAGAGCAGATGTGTGGTTTTTTTTTAATTAAAAAAAAAATACCTAATTATCTAATGGTACAATGAGAATTTTACAGACTATTGAATCATACATTTAGTTATGTGGCCAAAAACTCTGTTAAACATGAATACCTTGCAATAGTGGTAAATCTAACAAAACTCTTTACATTTAGAAAAAAAAAAAAAACATTAGAATCTCTCCAGCGTAATAGTTAGTAGAAACTGATAGTAACATATTTAAGTTCAACTGAAGTAAGTATGTCAAAATCCTATGGTATTCATTTCAAGATAAGATCCCCTACATAGCCTCCAACAAGGTGAGCTTCATATCCCACTAACTATAAAAGAAGAGGTAAAGAGAGAGTTACTATTTGACATCATAAGGATAGAATGGAAAATTCTATAATAAAGAGGAGTTAACAAAATAAATATATAAACAATTATCCAAAACAATATGTTTTGCTATGGAATTGAATAACTTATCCAAGTCAAGAATATTAATGATAAGCATTGAAGGATGATAATAACATGCTCAGAAGTGATAAACTATTGATGTGTAACCTTTAGTGAGCTTTAATGGCAACAAAAATCATATCAAAGTATATAGTTGGATGACAAAGTGGTGGGGTAAAACATTCTCATTTTTACGGGACAAAGGCATGTGGGTCATTTTGATATAATTACAACATTCAAATGTCTAATTCAGCATATAAGATCTTTTGATACTATATATCTATCCTACTCATCCAAACAAAAAAAACATTCAAATTATTCCCTCGAGTGGGCAATAAGAACAAATTTAAAAATTGTATCTACAAAAGAATTTGAAAAAATTTAACTTTGAATGGACGTAAATTAAATTCATTATAAGTGTTACGAATTTAGATGGTTGTTGAATTCTATGATTAACATGTGATTTTAGGATTGCATTAGTATGTGTTAAGTAACTGTGATAAAACCTTGATTTAAAGATGAAAAGATAAAGAGACAAAGACTTGGTGCCATTCTTCGGCCAACTTTGGGTCTGAGCTAACTTTTTGGAAGAAATCTGAAAGTTATGCCAATTCCTAGCTCATGTCTGGCTTGAGCCAAGATTTTTCAAAAACTTAGTGCTAACTTGGTGCTTGCCTCACACCCTAGCCAACATTCAATAGAGACTTAGTGCTAAGTTAGTGTCAAAGTCACACTCGAACGAGCGTTTGTTTAAAGACCAAGCTAAATGCTCGCCTGAGTGCATGTTAGGCATATAAAAATGTCTTTGACATTTTATGGTTAATTAGAACAATGATTTCAATATTTAAAAGCTTTTTGAGTAGAGATTTTAGCCTATAAGTATATTGAGAGCATTATTCACCATTTTTCTAAAGTGAAAACATAAATTCTATCCTCTAGTGTGAAATTTAGTTTAGTAATTTTATTTGAGAAATTTTTTTAATTTTTTTTTCTACAAAATTCTACTATGAGACCTTCAGATTTTTGAGAGACATTAGTGGTTAGAGTTCCAGTCAAGTAAATAGGTCATTCATAGTATTTATTCATGAGAAAAAGTTAGAGTTCTAAACAACGGTACCTAGAGTGGGTCACTATGAATTGAATCAAGAGTTTTTAATAATCATCAATTGTAAAGCTTTCTTGTGATAGTGGAATTTTGGGTGACTCTTATAATAGCTCAAAGGGTTTTAATCTTGTGAAGAGGCTTTTATAAATTTTTCTTTCAATAACAATTCGTCGTGTTTAGTTTATTTATTACTTTGGATGGCATAAGTTGAATTTATTTGTGATAGTTATTAGGTGAAATCTTGAGACTTATTATTATTCATTTTATTTAGAACGTAACAAATTTTAACTTATTTTAATTTGATTGTAATTTATTAATTTTTACTAAGTTACACCTTTCACCCCTCCTCCAAGAGTAATTAGGGTGCAAACATAGAAATTACAAGAAGTATTAATACAGATAAAATACGCAAGGCATAAAGATGAACAACACACACCTTTTTTTCTTGAGCCCCATTAAGAACCTTTCATATTGTTGGCTTCTCAATCACTAAAGTACTAATTTTATGATTGAACATTTCTAAAACTTAATACCATTTAGAAGAGCTATATTTGATGGATATAAAAATGAATTTTCACATAAAATAATGTTTGTTTGTGATTTTATAAAATGAAAAATTGTTGTGTGAAATGATCTCAAAAATGTATTGTAATTAATTGTTTTACAAGATACCAAAAAGTTGGGCTTCAATTTCAGATTTTAAGTTGAGATGGGTTTGGTCCCAAATTTGTAAATGGACTTAGAGCCCTTTTCTTTTCTTTCTTTCTTTTTTTTTTTTTTTTTTTTGCATGTGGCCACTACTAAAATCCCATCATCAAAACTCTATAAAGTAGAAGAGTGGAAAATGGATTCACCTCACTATCTCCATGCTGAGTGATTGACATTTTTTACTTATTACGTATATAATACATATTGAACATATTTCTGACAAGCATCGTACCCAAATACAAGAAAATTATATCAAATAAAACTTTGACATGTGACAATGTAATTAAATCTTTTAGCTGCATTATTATTTAATTTGAGGACGAAAACAGTTTCCAACACCAACTAATGGTATGGTTGGTGGACGGTGGGAGAACTAAGACTACATTTAATATATATATATATATATATATAATTAAATTGTCGCAAATAGCCGACTTGTGACATTCATTTATTATAAGCTTGTTATATAAAGATTTAATACACATTTCTACTGTTGAAGATATTGTTGACAAAACGAATCACTCGAACCATTATTGGTTTCTCATTAAAACAAAAAATTTTGAAACTATGAATAGTGGGTTGAAATGAAAGAAATTAAAACGTGATGAAATGCTAGTTTACACAAACACACACACATGTGTGGGTATATGTATATATTCTTAAATATCGTAAACTCCAAATTCTAGTGCTTACGTTTGGTCGGTCATGTGGCAAATGAAATAAACAGATACTGTCTCTAGTACTAGTACATATGACTGTAAAATTTTTACGATACTCGTGAATAACGGCGAACCACTGGCTTGATGCACCCCCCAGTTGATCAGCCTCCGCAAACTGAATTGTACGTGCTAGTCAATTCACAGTTTTATAGTTTCGGAACCTTATACGATTCTTTCACAAATGATCAATTAACTCCACCGGCCGGTGTGAAATGAAGAGAGAGAGAGACCCAGCTGCCACGAAATGAAACCCTGAATCGTACTTAATTACCAATGCATGCATGCCACTCTTTAATGGCAAAAGGAGGGTGTGTTCAAGAGCATGCATGCAAGCAGGCCCCCTCTCCTCCAATAATGTAATTCCACGTGTGATCTGATTTCCACGTACATACTTTCAGTGGGGAGGAAGTGACTGATTTTCGGTGTCTAGGAACGTTGAACCGCGTTTAGTTCGCTTTTGTGTAAAATTTAATGAACGTATGCAGTTCACAGTTCACGTGAGAATTGAAATCACTGTCGTCGTTTATTGACATAGCAGCTGGCAGGGGCAGCAGCATCATTATTTATCCAGGTATATTTAGACTGATTTGATAGGACACCACTCCTAATTAGTGACGAATTTAAGACCCTGCAAGCTGTTGTAGTTGACAGAAGATCGTTTAATTGTTTTTTATTGATGACGGTGATTATTTACTTAAAAAAAAATAATAATAATAAAATATTAGGTGAAATAATTTTATTATATTAATATAAATAATATAATAAAATTATTTAATTAATAAAAAATTTATTTATTATAATAAATAAAAAATTAAA
>CP135531.1:9676782-9711554 GCA_032402905.1 Khaya senegalensis | reverse complement strand
AAAAATTATTACATATTCTCTCATTTCAACAAAAATTGATTACACTTGTATTGAAAGAGGAGAGATTCGATAAATAAAAATTAATTTTTATTTTATATATATATATTAAGAATTATTTAATTTTATATAATTTTTTATATTATATATATAAAATATAATTTAAATTATTTAATTAAAATTTATATAATAATATATAAATTATATAAAAAATAATGACTTTTGATCTTAATTTTATAGATAGCCAGATAGATAGATGCCAGAAACTGAAAAAAGGATTATGGATTTCGCCACAAGTACAAGAGCAGTTAATTTTTGAAAAACCACGGATGGATGCCACATCAATGTCATTACATATATGTTTGAACCATACTGCAATATTATCTGATATTCTGAATCACTGACACTTTCACCTTAAGAGTGAAAAATATTTGACTTAATGTACGATATAAAATACAAGATGAATAATAGTGGTAATAAAGTTATGTTACTTTCAACAGTGATGTACAGGCAATGTTAAAAAAAAGTCTGACCTATACATGATTGTTTTTATTATATGCTGTCTTCAAATCAGAATTAATTTCATCTCACGAAGAAAGATAAGAGATAAGACTAGTCAAATGTGTTGATCAAACTTTGCATGGGAATGAGTTTACCAAATTTTTTTAGCAATTTTGTGGTGGGTTCTCTCTCTCTCTTCTGGTCTTTATATAAACCATTTGGCCTGATGGTTTTGTCACACACAACACAGGCTACTTTTCTTGACCATCTGCAACACTCACTGCCTTCAATTGTGTCAATAATCTCAGCTTCCCTTTCTTCTCTTCCATCACTTTCTTGAAAACAAGCAAAATATTATATAAATAAATGGCAGCTTTTTCATACCAACACCAATATCAACCTTTTCTTCTTGACTCACCGGTTTTCTTGCCAACTAATTATATGGAGGAAGGAAATTTTATGAACACCAACTTCTTCTCTCAATTTTGTCCACCAAAATTTCCTCTTCCTCAGAAGATTAGTAATAATATTAATCCTCTTGAATATGAAAGTGTCTTTGAACAGGCTGCAGCCGTTAGTGATATTGAGCTTTCAGCTGTGACCAAAATGCAAGGCACAGTTTCTTCAACTTTTGTGGAGGATAATAAGATTGTTGAAAGTGGGGAGCAGGTTACTCAGAGTACTGTAACTCAAATGGACAAGAAGAGGAAGAACAGAAATAATGGTTCTTCTTCTAGTTCTGCTCAATCGAAGGTAGAGTACCATCTTTAAATTTGATTAGATTCCAGTTTTTAGAGATTTTACTGTTTGTTTTACTCTGATTTTGGTGTCAAATTTACTCTGTAGGATCCAAGAGAGGTGAAAAGCAAGAAGCAAAAGAAATGCAATGATGGGCAGAAAGCTGAAGAAGAGAAAATTAATCCTATGGCTGAGAAGAAAAACCAGAAGAAAGTTCCTGAAGAACCACCGAAAGATTACATACATGTTAGAGCAAGGAGGGGTCAAGCAACAGACAGCCACAGCTTAGCAGAAAGGGTACTAATTAATTCAGACCCACTTTGTTCTTTTCATAAATTTTTTTTAAAAAAAGAAAAAAACTCATTTGATTTCCATTTTATCCTCTCTTATTAACATTTAATAGTTTAATTAATGGTTGTTGTTTTTTTCATATTGGTTTCAGGTAAGAAGAGAGAAAATTAGTGAGAGGATGAAAATATTGCAGAAACTTGTTCCCGGTTGTGACAAGGTAATTAAGTAATTTAATTAGTTTATTTACTGTTTCTTCTTCAGCCTTGTGCTTATCAAACCAAATAATGCATTTTAATTATTAATTAATGTATAATTCTGAGAAATTTTATGTGGTTTTGCATACAAATAGGTAACTGGAAAGGCCCTCATGTTGGATGAAATTATCAATTATGTTCAGTCCCTACAAAATCAAGTGGAGGTATTGCCAGAAAACCATACAGTAGCAATCATTTATTGTTGAAAAGCAACATTCAACTAATTAATATTTACGTTTTTGTTTTCTCAGTTTCTGTCAATGAAGCTTGCTTCTGTGAATCCCATGTTCTATGATTTTGGAATGGATCACGATGCTTTCATGGTCGTCAGATCAGATCAGGTAAGAAAATGAAAGAGAAAAATGTTAAAAAGTCATGCATTTATAAGTTGTAATTAATTATAATCATCATTGCATATTAAATTAAAATTACGTAATGAGATCTTTGTCTCTGAAATTAATGAATATCCAGAGATTAAATGCTGCTTCAGTACCGGTAATGCAATCAGTGCCACAATGCAGCCCTAACCAGCTCACAGATTTTGCTGATACAACCACCGTTACCGCCAGCGCCGGCTTTGGCACAGCTGATAATAACTGCTATCCTATTCTTGATAGTACAACTGCAGCTTCACTTTTACTTCAACAAGGGCAAAGGACAAATGACTTCTCCCAGGTATATAGTTTTTTAATTGCATGAAAATGAAAGCCATTTTAGACCAAACTGAATAAGAATTACAGAAAAATAAAATAAAATTTTCGGGATGATTTGACCAAAATTAGGTGTCATTTTCAGGATAATGGCAGTGTATTGTGGGATGTGGAAGAACAAAAACAAAAGTTTCTTAATCCATCTGGGTTCACCAACAACCTGTGTTTTTTCCATTAATATATGGGATAAGAGCTGCCCTACAAACATCTGGTCAGGCCTCATGTCTTGTCTCAACTCTCATGTCATCAAACAAACTCTGCCCATATATAATAGTATTATACTTAAATATTCCTTAATTACTTACATATTGTTATTTACAGCTTGCAAGGAAGAGGCCATAACCAGGAAAAACAATGGAGGAGAATTCAGAGGCGTAAAATTCAGCAAAAAGCTTTTTTTTCTAGCATCTGTTTCAATTTCAATGGAGAGGGAGCTTCTTCAATGGCATCTGAAAATGAATGAATAAATTTACAGGGGCAGCAGCAGCAGCAGCAAAATTAATGGACGAAGAAGAAGAAGAAGAAGAAGAAGAAGAACGCAAAGGACAACTATAGCCGACCAAATCAATAAGAACAGATCTTATTGCAGATCCCTTGTTCCTGTCGATTTTGACTCCAAAAGGTCACCCATGCACAAATTCCAAGAGTCTGTGGTTGTTAAACACAGACACGTTGTTATTATTTTCATGTGAAATATATGAAAAATAGCTATATTGGTAGTAAAATTGAAAATTCTCGTTTGTGGTTACAGTTATTACGGTTGCTTTAGTTTACCCGTTAGAGGAAATGAAAGAAAAAACCTAAAACAAGAACAAAGATATTTGTAGTTGACAAGACAAAACTAGTTGTATGCATTAGTTGTAACTTATGAGTTTGGTTGGCTTGGTTGTAATGGAATTGCAGACCCTTGTGTGTTTTGTTTTGGCGGTAGTGGAATGGAACTGGGGTGAATTCCCTGTGAATATTAGGCCAACTCTTTATAACGGTTGAGGACAGAATTCAGAGCATCTAACTATACAAGAAACTTGTTTTAATTTGCTTCTGTAATGGTGATTATTTCTAGCCACTCATTTGGGTTTTCTCTCACAAGTTGGAATAGTTGCACTTTGTAAGTAGGGAAAATATCATGCAAACTGTTCTTGTTTTTTTCTTTTTCATTAAGACATTCATGCCAAATTTAAAATATTAATTTAAAGTTTAATGTTGCCTTAACTTATTTATTTGCATTTTTAACTTAAATAGAGAGATTAATTTTTAAGCTATTAGTAGTTCATGCAATTCAGAGATAGACATGAACATTAGTTGATAATATTAAATGGTATTAGTTGACTTTAAATTTCAACATTAAATTTATGTAGATTAATAATTCAAAATTAATATTACTATTTTTAAGTTAAAATTTAAGTTGAAGGAATCTTTAATGAACTTATATTGTTAAAATAAATATTTTTTTAAGTGATGATTAATTTTTTAAAAAAATAATAAATAATTAATTAAATTAAATAAATTCATGTCATGCATCAAGTTTATAATAAATTCAAAGTTAAAATTGTCACCCTTTACTTCCTTAAAACTGTTAAGAATAATCATGCTACAATTATTGGTAATTATGTTTCATTAATACTATAAAAAAAATCCTCAGAACCCATGCATTATTGATCCTAACAAATATTGGAATGGTACTTTATAAATTGTTAATAATTTCTCTCGTATTTTGCTAAGTCAGTGACAAGCGCCTGGCAGTTTGGATACGTCCAATTTTCAGGTCAACTTTCAACCTCATATTGTAAAATTAAACACCACTAATTAGATTTTTATGATTGGTTCGATTGATTTGCAATATTGTTTTTGAGTTATAAAGGCAATTAGGAGTTAATTACTTTAAATGATTGCGTATGATTTGATTAAACATGAAACTTAATTAGTCGGCATGCAGAAAGGCACTTAGGTCCCTCAAGCCTGTCACGCATTGTTAGGCCCCAGTTGTCTGCTCATCCAACCAATCAGACAGAAGAAACACATAAGATTGAAAGGACAGAACGTTTTGTAAGAGGTACATATCAATCTCATTGGAATTATTATATAGTCATGCATGGTTTTATATATATCTTCCTTTATTGTAAGCATTCAGCAATATCCATTAATTAAACAACAGTTATTAAATTGAATATTACAGACAATCCACGTGGTCCTTATGCTCCATCTGTATTTCAAAGCTGACCCACATGTTGATTTTTCTTTGCCCAATTGGCCAAGTAACGTGTGTGATTGATCCAGCAAGAAAATTCAATCCTCTTTTTTAGGACGTGTCTCATCCATTTCTCAAAGGTTAAAGGAAAATGAAGATAGCATAATGCATGTGAGCTGCTAGCGCAACCTGTAGAAGGAGCTGGTTCATCTCGATTTCTTTTTGCTTTAATTTTGCTGTTGCTGCAGGAAATGTGTTGAAACTACTTTCATAAAGTATCGCCATTTGGCTTTAAAATGGATTGAGAAGACAATGCTTCAAGCTACTTTCATATTTATTGCACAAATTGAAATCCAATTATATATCATATAACTGTCTGTTTCGATGAGAACTACATGGTGTTTAATCAATTTGTTAACCAGATGGTTCTAGCTAGCCATTAGCTTACAACTTAATAAAATGTTGTTAGACATTTGTAGCTCACCAACTGATCAGTCTGTTCTTAAGGGTCCCCTTTGTTCTTTGTTTTTCGTATATTTTCCTTCAATTATTTTTGGGTCCCTAAGTCGACTGTTCATAGAACACACTTGCATGTGTGTGTGTGTGTGTGTGTGTGTGTGTGTGTATTTTCTCCTAGCCATTCTGGCAGTATCTGTTACTCTCTACCCAGGTAAGTAAGCAAGTTCAATTCATTCGTGTCTTTATTTTGATAGTGAACTAGAATTGTTCCCTTTGAATAAACAATTAGATGCATGTCTCCCAAACTTACAAGAAAATTGAAGCAAAGAAATCGTCCTCCAGTATCAGGGATTTCTTTCCCACGACAAGTCTGCATCTGAAGATCATTCGAGTAAAGCAATCGATCAAAAAGAACAAAACAAATATATATGTACAAACTAACCTGAATATTATCAGCTTATAACACATACATGTAGCAACGTTGCGTAGGCTTGACACTTGTCAAAATTCAACCCCACAAAATATTCATTAAAGAAAAGTTAACTACTAACGTGCAAAACGTTCATGCATAAAGAAACTTTCTTGAAACCATATAACTTATCAGGTTTGCTTTTGCCCTGTCCAACTCCTACAATCGAAGTAATCTCTCTGCACCGGGTTTCGCCAGATGAGCATACCTGGAGACTTCCTTTACTTTTGTAAATCATGATATATCATCTCGCACCACGTCATGTCATATAAAGACGTCAAAATCTTTATGCATGTGTTGGACAACTGCATATATCAGAATCTTGAGTAGCTATACATGTCATTGTTAATTAGGTGGAGATCCCTCATGCATGCTCTTGCTTGCCTGCCATTTTCACATAACATTTATCTCCATTTAAAACGCATGTTTAAAGATAAGGTATACGTTTATAAGTACATACTGAAATTCCTTTTAGTTTAGATTAACATTTGGGGAGAGTAAAAGATATTTTATACAATAGAAAATTTAAATTATTAACAAATTAAAATACGTTAAAATTTATTAATTATTGATCAATAAATTTTTGATAATTCAATAATACAAGTCCATAACAATAAACAAATTCAAAGCAATAATACATGGCCATAACAATAATATATTTTAAATAATAAGTAAAAGAAAAAAAGTTAAGAATTTGTTAATAAAGGAAGACCTTACAAATTTTTTTTTTTTACAAATTAATGATCTTCCAAACTGAAAATAGAGTTACCAAATATTTTACAAATAAAAAAGAATTTATAAATAATAATTTATTTTAAGAACACTTATAACTCAATTTTAGATAATTTTATTATGAATAATCTCGTCTTTAGAATTCTTAAATTTTTTTTTTAATATAATCCTTGAACGATATGTTTATAAGACTAAAACCTTTAACTATCATTATTTTATAAAACTAAAAATTTTTCAATTGGATTTTAGAGAGAAAATATTGAAAATCTTTTAAAAGAAAACACCTTAATAAATTTTATTTATAAAAATATGATTTATATTTTCTTCTAAAAAGAATAATAGTAATACTTTCAAGAGACTCATAAAATAATATATTTACTTAGAAAATTCTAAAAACATAAAGTAGTTATCTAGATTAAATTTTTAAGATTTTTTTTTGTGAGAGACTATTCACATGTGTTATTCACACATTACTATTCACTGCTAGAGCACCAGTTAAAGTGTAGGTCAAGCATACTTTTCAAAAAACGCATTGCTTGAGCAAAGGTTAGGCCTTGAGTTATTGTTCATCACTATTTACTAGCCACTGTTCATCTCACTCAAGTGTCAATTGAACGATAGTCAAGCACTGTGATTTTAGACATTTGTCACTAGTCATTTACTATGTACATAACACTGTTTATTAGGTCCTGTTCATAAAACTCAACCATTTTGAAAAAAAATTAACCAACATCAAATATAAATCTATCAAATTTCTTATTTGATCATTCCGTGACAAAACTTAAATTTATTAAAAATTAATCACAAAATTTTGATAATCACTAAACAAAAAAACTTTATTTACAAATTAAAAAATTTAAAAACTAAATTTGTTATCCAAAAATCATTTCTTTCAAAATTAAGTGAAATACATGAGAAAAATTATAGAAAATGTAGAATAAAAATCAATAAGCATAAATCACAATAACTAAAACATCATAAACAAAAAAGAAAAAATACAACTTGAATAAAAATATTCATTATGCATCTAAATACTCTCCTAAATTCTTATATCTTTCCCTTACTAATATAATTACCTCTCCCTTTTTTTCAATAAATGACAAAAGGATTAGAAGTATCATGCAAATTAACCATAAAGACCATAATGTCTGCATAAAAAATATTCAAATTTAGGAAAAAAATAAAAAAAAACCAAGTCAAGTAACAAAAGAAACAAAACTAAAAAAAATATAAAAAGAACTCCCAAAAATTAGTCAATAGATTAAAATAGGATTTATTCGCACATAATGTGCATGAAAACATAGTTTAAAACTCAAATTAAATAAACATTATAGTTTTAAGAAAATATTATACATAAAAACCATGTATAATCAAGTACAAATGATTCATATGTGTAAAGTGATAATTAATAATGAACACATAACTTAAGATCAAGAATTATGAGTGACGATAAGGTATATGAAATTACCAATTTAAACATGTGTAACATGATAAAAGAAAGTTAAACACAATGCCACTAGGACTTGAATAAGTTGTAATTTTGTTATTTATCTTTTCTTTTTCTTTCCCTAAAGTAGAGATTGCTTACATTGTTTTTTTTTAATTTTACTTTTTCATTGCCTTTTGATATATTTAATCTCATTTTAAATATTAGAATAAGGTATAAGACATTTGATAAAGAAGGTTTATTGGTCAAAAGTTAATTTAATTATTATGACACACTATTTTAACTTACGATTGTTTACCTAAACATCATATATGTGATCAACCTAAACAAGTTCACACCGAAGTGCATATTGATTAACAAAATGAATTACAAGTACATAACAAATATGAAGATACGTAAAATAAAGATATCAAATATATATACAAAAGACATTGAAAGCATGTATAACAAACACTCAAATTTAATTACCATAAAACATAAATCAAAAATCAGTTTTCACATGATAATATAGTGAAAAGTTCATATATTAGTCTCATCAACAAAAAAATAAACAAAAATAATTTCTTTTTGTATTCTTTTATAAAAATATAAAGAAATAAATGCACCTAAATAAAATATAAAGAAAAATACAAAGAACTTAACAAAAAAAAAAAAAAAAACACAACTCAAAAGAAATAAATCTACAATAAGGCATATAAATCACATAAAGTAACAATATCTCATATTTCTAAAAGGTTGTCTATGGTTGGTAATAACTTCAGACAAGTAAGCAAGCATAGCACTAATTATCTTAACTTGTTGAGCTAACTCTACCACTTGACAAGTAAATCTATTTTGATCAAACTCAGACATAGGAATAATAGAAACATTCTTTTTTCTCGATATATTCTCTTTCTTCCTAAACTCAAAATAATTTAGCCTTATGTAATCTCTTTTCCCATATTTATGGTAGATAGACACAAACTTAGATGAATGGTTATTTCTATGAGAATTAATATTTTTCTTATTCACTAAAGAGTGACTCGTAAAATGAAGAACACTTACAGATTTAGGCTTTGTCTTTTAACTTTAGAAATAGATACCTTAGAAGTAACAAATATAATTTTAAAAGTAGAAGTATCATTAAAGTTAGTCATAAAAAAAATATAACATTCTCTTACTACTCATATTCTAACTTACATTAAGTATCTTATCTAATTTTTTAATGCTACTAGAGAATTTAGTAAATTATAACCTAACATCTTTTAACTCACAAGTTAAGGACTTAGTTTTATTTTCTAAGACTCTACTTTATTCCTTCAAATTAGAAATTAACCCAATTTAACTATAAAATCTTTCTTCTTAAGTTCAACAAAACCGAGCTTTTTCAAAACATATCTATTAATTTTTTTCTAATCTTCAAGTTCTCTTTATAAAGTTTTTAAAATACATCATAAATATCTTCCTCATCATTTGAATTATTCTCTTATGAGTCAACATGCTCATTTTTTGTGGAGGAAATAAAAGCCATAACATTAGTTTTATTAGAAAATGACTCATCACTTCACGGCTTTCATGCCTTTTTGAAGTTGAGATACTTAAACTTGATATGTCCTAAGTTTTTACACTAATAATACTAAATCTTCCTATTGTTTTTAGAAAAGTTTTTCTCTTTTTTAAAATATTTTTGATTTTACTAGAATCTCCCTTTTTAGATTTAAAGAAATTTTTAAACTTCTTGACAAATAATTGCATCTTCTTATTATTTGAAAATTTATCACTAGATTCAATTTCAACATTTTCTTTAATAGACTTGAGAGCAATGAATTTAGGCTTCTTTAGTTTAAAAGAACTTAACTCATAGGTTTCGAAGGAACTTATCAATTCTTCTATTTTAACTAAATCTAAATCATTGCTTTTCTTTATAACGATGACTTTAAGATGAAATTTCTTAAAAAAACTTTTAAAGACTTTTATAATCACTTAACTTGTAGAAATCATTTTGCTTAAGTTAAAACTTGTCTTTACTATATTATTCAACTTAGCATAGAATTCGTTAAATGTTTCATTATCTTTCATCCTAATAACACACATGGATATTCTTTTAAACTCTTAAAAGGAAAATAACCATATATTCATAGCTTTATTGTTTCAATTCTTCCCATGTATTCATAGTTTTATTATTTCAATTCCACCCAGTCAACTCATCTATAGCCTATTGAATAAAATTGTTATGATTAATGACTTTATCAACTAATGATCGAAGGAGAACTCTAAGTTTTTATGTATAACATCCATACTCGTTCATAAATAGATTTGAGAAAGGTTTTCGTACGAACTTTTCAATATGAATAATTATTTCTATCAATTTATCATTTTTGTATTTTATTTATTTTATATTAGGTTCCAATTCTCTTATTTTATTTATTATTATTTTTTGTTATTTTCTCTCTGGATTGGTTGTATTTAAATTTGGGGAAGTATACATCGAACAAAACAATTAAATATTTATATTTATATTCTTAATTGTTACTTTTTATTTTATAAAAATTAAGCTGAGCAACAAACGAACAAAGTGCATTAATAACTTAAAATATTCTGAACTTGAATCCTTGCTGATTTGATTGACAAGGACAGTGATTTTATATATATAAATAATGATATAGTTCATTTGGGCGCCGCGCGGGACCATGCTGTGGGTTGGGGCGGTGCAGCTAGCTAGCAAATGGTTGTGGCCGATGGGGCCGGGGCTCCACCAGCCATGATATCGGAGCAAAGGCAAAGCTGCATGGCAATGAGGACCGGACCCCCCTTCTTCTTCTTGTTCTTAAATTCATTGAATAGCCAGCTAGTCTTGGCTTCTTGTCTCTGTCATCATCAATATATTTTTGGTGGTGTGGGGTCTTTATCCGATCGATCTACTGTTGTAGCTAAGCCTCATGGGGCTGTCCCAAGAAAATTTCGAGTGAAAAATTGACACCGCTTGTTTGTGTCACGCGTCCTGTATTCTTTCTTGACTTATTATTTCTTCAAGCAAAGCTAAATGTTTTGACCCCAGGCTAAGCTAACATGTTCTTGTGTCCCCTCGCTTCTTGTCTGCTGAGAGTATTAGGCGTTTTGTCCACAAGCGTAAAAAAAATCTGATTGTGTCTAATTGCACCCATCTCAATTCTGAATACACCTTTCTTTTTTCTTCATTGTATTGTATGAACATTGTAAGGTTTATTTTTTTTAAAAAAAAAAAGGAGGGGGCTAATCAGAATGTTATGCGGTGGATTTAGAATTACAAAACAGTTTTAAACTCGGATCAGAATTTGGGCTGCCTTGGGCTCTCAGTCCAAAGACACCTATAGGGCGCGTTGCAGGCAAATCGGCAATCGGGATCACACTTCAAAAATTGGCGTGGAAAATCTGGTTAATTAAATTTGTGGAGCTCCCCAGATCCAGAGCCAGCAAATTTGTTGTTGATACTTTAATCAATCGTACAACAACTACTGAGAAGCCTAAGTTTTGAAGTTCGGGTTCAACTTCAGCTTCGAAAAAGTTTTAAACTATATAGAAATTGCATTAGATGAGGCTACTGCAGTTTGGTTTTATAGTTGCTTTAGCATCTGGACTCGCTCCCATCCTCATTTATACAACTGGAGTGTCTAATTTATGTACGCTTTCTCTCTCTCTCCCTATAAATAAACACTTTGTTATTTGTATGAGTTCTTTTTAATACGATTGTTTTGTAGATTATAATCGGATTTCAGATGAAGATTATGACGCACTGGAGTCCCTGCAAAGTGATTTCCGCAAGTGTGTGGTTAGTTGTTGTTATTGTTGTTATTATTTTTCTCTTATTGTAGCTGAGATTTGATTTATAGTTCTTTTATATGCAAATTGTTTGATGGGTATATAAAATGATCAAATGCGAGCATTAGGTATTGAAGAGTTTATCTTCTTGTGGCTGTCTTTGATTTAATGTTGCAGATATTAGACATACACATATGCTGCCTCTACAACGGGTATATTTTTATCTTGTTATGTTTTAAACAGTGGTTTTATGTAATGCATATGGTAATGGTGCAGAGTGCAAATGGATTAGGTTTAGAGGCTGTCAGTGGTAAAGATTATTACTGTCCCCGAATGGGTTTGTATTAGTTATCTACCGGATTTTTAATGCTCACATTCTTTCGAAGAATTAAAACTGGATGCCCCATGCGGTGGGCAAATGATATTCAGGAAGCTACCATTATCTTTAACTATCATCTAATCAGAGAAAATTTTTGTGGTTCTATACAAGAGTATATTATGACTAAATTTCTCTTTGAAATTTAAACAGAGAGATCCAAAAACTGGGGTGCTTTAAAGTTTATCATTTGAATTTAATCTCTGTGAGGCTGTAGCTGCATGAGAACGGGTGAGTTTGCTGCTTAGTGTTGCCCTGTAAATGTACTCGTTTTAGTTTTGTTTCATTCTTTACAATTAATTTATTATTCAGTAAGTTAATTGCTTAGGTGCGGAACAGTACTACAATTCTCACCAAGGAATACATTGATGCATTACCGAATGGCTGGGAGGAGTTTGCGTGGCGCAGGATTAATAAAGGAGCATTACTGTAAGTATTCAACTGGTGGCATGTAACTGAATAAAGTAAGGCTACTTTATTGCACAATGGCTGTACAAATAACTTCTGAAATGAGAACAGAGATTATGAAATCATACTTAGCTATGACTCCTTGTTTGTTTTCCAACTTGTACACATTTGCCTTTCTAGTTTAATGTTTACTATTAAATCATAAGAAACCATAAGCAGACCTGCAAAAGAATAACTTTTCTTTGTGTTAGAAACTTCTTGAGTAGTTCTTCTCCCATTATGATCATTGTGGATTAATTGATGAGCTCGGATTTGTAAGCTAGGATCACATAGTTTGATTGGGTTTATATTCTATTGCAGCAACAATTGTCAGAACAAAATTTTATGCTTGGAGAAACTTTCACTAGTACTGCCTGAAACACCACCATATTCTCCCCAGCAGTTTGGTCGTTGTGCTGTTATTGGTAACTCAGGAGATCTTTTGAAAACAAAATTTGGGAAGGGGATTGATGGTTATGATGTTGTTATTAGAGAGAACGGTGCCCCAATCCAGGTTAAGATGTTGTTATATTGGATGCCAGCTACACCGCTGCTTTTTACCTGCTAAGTTGCCTTTTTAGTTATTTATTTCTTCTTGTGTTTAATGCAGAACTATTCTGACTATGTGGGCAGGAAAAGTACATTTCGTCTTCTTAACAGGGGATCTGCCAAAGCTCTTGATAAAGTTGTAGAGTTAGATGGTATGAGCTGCAGTCCTCTGCTTGTTCTATCTATTGCTTACTACGAGATACACACTTAATATCTTATTTATGGCAGAAACAAGGAAGGAGGTCTTGATTGTTAAAACCACCATTCATGACATCATGAACAAGATGATCCAGGTATGTATGTTGTTCTCATTTAGTTTCTTCGTTTAGGATTAATTTTCCTCACAAAATTGTGGTTTTTATGGAAACAATGTATTTAAGTATGTAACTTTTCATTTTTTAACATCTTGTATGTATGCTGGTTTACACATTTGTTACAGGTTTGTAAACCTGTTTGTTTTTAATAATGGAGACTCAAATCAGATCAAATTTCTTATAAACTTTTTCTGAAGTCCTACAATTTTATTGTTGCAGTCTATCAAATTTTTGTATGAGTATTTACCTATCCATCTTGGACTGATTCATTATGATTCAGTCTTTGTGATGTTTCTATTTGCTAGTGGGGGCTAACGTGCTTTTATCACTCTTGGAGGTTAGAAATGATCCTATTTTTCTCTGTTCCTTTTCTTTAATACTGCAGATCTCTAGTTTTCTTCTCAACTTCATATTGTAAACCTTTATACTATTTGTCTTAACTTGCTTTACTTATGAAACTTCTGTGTATTGAGCCCGCAACCATGTTAGACCTTTTTGGAATTTGTGATTTCCAATTTTGAAATATTCTTAGACAAATCTTTTTGGTTGTTTGGTAACCAGCCTTCTGAATCTTGATAGTTCTTGCTTCCAAATTTATACATTTTTTATGGACTATCAGCTTCTGAGAGGTGAGTATTGCACTTAGGCTTAGCTGGAGTATGGTGGTATCTGCTGATATAGGCATAATCAGCGTAAGACATTGATAAGGTCATTATCTCTTTGTCTATTACATTAAGTTTATTTCTTCTTACTGGTTTGTTTGAGTTTTACTTGGGGGAATATGTATGTTCTGCTAGCTACAAGATCATACACTATTCAGGATGTTCACAGGACAAACATTATACTGTTTCTGAATTCAATTTTGTTTTTCCTCTTCCTTTTTGTTTAATTTCTTTGTTTTGACTATCAGGGAGGGTTCATATTCATATCAACTGAGCACTTAGAGACCAAATTATAGTTTAGATGTAGATGCCTTTGGGTAAAGGGTTACCGTGCTAACATAAAAAGATGTTGCCCTGTAAACTGGGCTGCAGTATTGCAATATGGAAGTCTTTCTTGAGCTCAAGTGTTAAAATAAGAAATGTTGTCTTGTTGCTCACAGTGAAAATTTTCCAATTCGAAGTTTTGAGAAATACCTTTTGCTTTCACTCTGTCAGTTATTGTTTTTCCTTTTTTCTATGTAATTCTTTTTGAATATGACTTTCTCTTCTGCAGGAAATTCCTATTAAAAATCCTGTATATCTCATGCTAGGTGCAGTCTTTGGTTCTGCAGCAAAGGGAACTGGGCTCAAGGCTCTTGAATTTGCTCTTTCCATATGCGATACAGTAGATATGTATGGTTTCACTGTGGATCCGGGTTATAAAGAATGGTATTGGAATTATGTTTAACTATTTGTCCTGTCAATTTTTCATCTCTTGCAATTTTACTGATTTACCTGATTGAGGCATTTTACAATATTCGTTCAGGAACATATATTTTTCGAAATTTCAAAAGGGTCATACTCCTCTGCATGGTAGGGCTTACTACCAGATGATGGAATGTTTAGGTGTAAGTCTAGAAGCTCTCTCTCTCTCTCTCTTATGATGTAACCTTGACATTAGTTTGATTTATCTTAAAAACATGGAGGTGGCCACGTCAACTCAGCATCATTGGAACCAGTTGGCCATATCCTGGGGAATGTCTGAATCGTTTTGTTTAACTCTTTTATTTATTACTGAGTTTTTACATCACTAATTTGTTGGTAACATCAAAATTATCTGTAAGGCTAAATCCTCTCACTTTCTATAAGGCTAAATTATTAACATAGTTCAATATCTTTTGCTGTTTGTGTCATGAAGCTTATCAAAATCCATTCCCCCATGCGATCTGATCCAAACTGTGTTGTGAAATCGGTACCAAGCCAAAATACAATTAGAGCTGCTAGATTAGTGTCAGAGAAATTGTTGAGGTAAATGATCATTAGTTTATATCCCCTTTTCCATTTTTATTCTAAACTATCTTCTTTGACATGCATGTAATTCCTTCTTTTTGCCCGTAGGATGGTTGGAGCAGGGTCTTTGAACCCATTCTATACTTGTTCATTAATGAAGAAGCAAGTTAAAAGGAAGCCTGCATTGATTTCAAGCCTCAAAAAAGCTGCCGTCGACCATCAAAAATTTGTCAAAGGCACGACTATGTACCCTTTGGAGCACAGCCCTGGACACGGTCGGCTTTGCCTGGCTCCAGCCTAATTAAATTGAGGCAACTAGACTCCATATTCTTTGTCAAGAGCCAGCTCGACAAATCTGTGAAGTTTTAGATCCTTACTTCCCTGTACACAGTTAGAGGACAAAAAAGAAGAGGCTGCCTGTTGATATGAGTGTAAGTTATTCATTCCCACCTTATAGATTTAGTTTCCTGTTGGGAAAGCCCAAATGCAGGTTCAGAAATAACATTTTGACATCAAGTTCTGGTCCATTGTTCCTCATGATTGCCACCGGGGCCTAATCCATAGTAATACATAAAATTGCTTTAGAAATGGTTGATGGAATCCAGGTCTTAAGATTTACAATGTGTTTGTTTCTGAACAAACTTTTCTTTCTAGCGTGTTTTTGCTTGCTAATGCTACCGCACATTCCCTTTTTCTGTGGGCTACGAGGACCTGGCTCAGACTTAAGTTGAGATTCATTTAACACTAGCATGTATTGTTCTAATACTGTTTGTCATAGGTGGGGACAACTCTAGGATTTATTCACTTTCCAGTTGCGGTGGAATTGTGTTATTAGGCATGCTTGTTTATTCATCTACCAAACGAGTAAAGAAGCTTGCCACATGGTACTAGTTGAACAAAGAGGAGGGCTTAGTTGATGTTGTTTGTTCTTAAGGTATAGAAGATTTTATGAAACGATCATTTATATGCGCGACACGTTTAATGATTTCAGTAAACGGTTTTGTAATAACGGTGTAAAAGGCTTTCTCACGTGTTCAACATGGATAAGATTAAAGATAAAAGGAAACAAACTGAGTTCCTGGATTGAATCATTCATTACGAGGGTTTAGTCTTTAACGACCGCATGATATCGATAAACAATGACGCCTAGACTGGACACTTGAACACTATAGCCATAATAAATCATGAGTGGCTTCAATAATTTTGAGATCAAAGCAAGGGTAGCTCACGCTCTTTGTTCAGCGCGTGGACATGTTGTCTCAATTACTTTTAATTCCGAAATTAGACACGCGTCGAATGCCTAAGAACACAGATGACACTCTCACTTCCCCTCCATTGATTAACTCGATTCTTCCTCGGTGTCTTTCTTTCCACCCTCTCTTTTTTTGGTCGCAGAACGAGTGAAATTCTCACCGGAAGCTTTTCTTTCTTCTTATTAGTATTTTCTCTGCTGCATATAAAATTTGCATGATACTCACATAGAAGAAACCCTAGTTTTGTTTTATTTTATTAAAAAAAGAGAGTCGGTTTAGAGAGACAAACATAAAAGTTGAGAGGCCAAAAGTTTTTGTTCTCTGTTCTAAAGATGGGGGAGCCACCGGAGGGTCAGTTAAACGGCGTTGTTGCTGGAGGAGGACCTATGATTGCACCACCCACTTCTGAAACTCTTGGATCAAAGCGTCAGCGAAGGCCAAGCGTCAGATTAGGTGACATCGGCGGCGACCAATACCACCACCATCCATACGACTCGCACATGCGAAGAGCCACCACCGCCTCTAATGTCACCAAGCAATTCAAGCACCATCTAAACACGAACAATGTCGATCTCAAAAAGGAGGCTATTAAGTCGTCAAAGCTTCGAGCTTTAACTAATTTAAACTCGAATTCGGGGGAATTGAATGAAACCCTAGATGAGAATCTTGATAGTATCGCAATTGGAAGCTGGAAAGTGAAGGATACGAAGAAGAGGGGATCTGCTAAGAGGGTTAGGACTAATTGGGTATCCAAAAACAACGAAAGCGGTGGGGATAATATTAACAAAAGCGACGACGTTAATAACAACTTTGAAGTTGGAGATTCCAAGTATAGCGGTAGAGAAGATATGGAAGATGGGTATCGTGATTTCGATGCGGAAAACTCGGAGAGTCCATTAAAAGAGCACAGCCCGGTTCATTCTCTCGAGAATTTAGCTGTTGATGGGCATGAAAGGGATGTTCTTTATTACAACAGGAGAGTTCCCATTAGAGGAAGTAGGGACCGCAGTGATGGAGTGGAGTTATCTGGGCCGTCGGATAATGATGCAAGAGAGTGGCATAGGGGAGGGAGTGAAGATGGGGTGAGGATTTGGTTGAATAGTTTAGGGTTAGGGAGATATGCCCCAGTGTTTGAGGTACATGAGGTGGATGATGAGGTGTTGCCAATGTTGACATTGGAGGATTTGAAGGATATGGGGATAAATGCTGTGGGGTCGAGGAGGAAGATGTATTGTGCCATACAGAAACTCGGGAAGGGGTTTTCATGAAGTTTTGGTCGGTGGGTTGTAGTAGTTGAGGATATTTCGAGTTCACAGCCATGGCAATGTAAGATGCAGTGCAATGACTGAAGTGGCTTGAGCCTTTTAGTGTTTTTTTTTCTGTTTGTTTTTTTATGTGATTTTAGTTGTAGCTTTTCAAATAGTAGATTTTCTTGTTAGTGGTTATATTCTTGCACTTATATGTTTTCTAATCAAGTGCAGTTCTGGTACATAGTAGGTCGGTGATTTTGCTGGTGTAGTCTTGGTTATCAATTTGGATAAGTGTGGTCTACAATGAGAGAGAATCTAGATTGACTTGGTTTTAACAGGAAATGCTTAATAAAGAATGATAATTTCGGGTATTTTGTTTTACTTTTCTCGTTTTTTTGAAGAGTGAAATGGTAGGTGTTAGAATACTAAATTGTTCAATCTAGGTAACGGTTTACCAATGCGTGAATGTAGACTTCATTAAATTGGAGCCACTGACTGTTCCTTAATTGGTATCTGTGTTCTCTGGTAATGAGACTTATGTATCTGAATGTTTCTACACAGAGGAATTAGTTTGTAATGCTTTGAGACAGCCATCTGTACCAAACAGTTATTATTGTTTACTATTCTACTTTGCCAATTATGTTAAAACTTCTCTTATTAAGGTCTGTATCCTCCTCTTTTTTAATTTAATGTTGTATACTCTGTATCAGCCTAGCTAGTGTGTGCGTGAAAATGGTGGATAATGATTACATTTAGTCTTTTGAGGAATTTCAAGATAACCTTTCTTTTTTTATTCAGTTGACTCGGGAAGGGGTTTTAAGATAGATTGTACGTGAAGAAGGCAGTTTTGCTACAGGGTTGGGTTGTTTTCATTTAGTTGACACAGACAATCACAAAGTATAGTTTGCATAGTTTTAGATTCCTTTCTTAGTGTATACTTTTGGGATGATTTGTGGATTACTGAACCATTTGGTATTTCTTCTTCTTTTTTAAGACATATTTGCCATGTTTTATTTAAAAAAGGGTCTTTTGAGAATTGAGTTTTATTTCATGAGCCGCATGTCCTGTTGGTTCAGTGATCTTTATTTATTCTGAATTCAAAGTGCTTTCTTATAGCATAGCAAGGTTTGATTGGAGAACATGTTTGATGGAGGAGACAGTTTGTATGGAAATGTTTCAAGTGTTGGTGATAAATCTTAGACGCTTGTTGCATTTTGAATGTGTAATTCAATAAAACTTAGATTGGCATGAGGTGGACAACATCCAAAGGACAATGAGTACGTTTGTGTTCTTTGAGGACTGACTTATGTTTTATGGCTGCATATTATGTTTGTTGGGCTGGTCTTTATTTACTGCAAACAAATTGGAATACGTATGCTGTAAATGAACTGGAAGTTGGATGTCCATTTTTTAGTATAGTGGGAAAATCAAATTGTATATACTCGTGTTCTCTTGTTCTATGGAGTCCCCATTCTTGTTCTCAGGCATTGCGGTGGAGATGTGCATTCATGAAACTGGTTATTGATCGTCTTTGTCAGCATAAAGTGGGTGACATTTTGCTTAAGTGAGATCCTATTTTTCTTTTTTTTTTTTGGGAGGTTGATGCTTGCTAATATTTCTTGGGAATTTTTGGCTTGCAATTATAGTGTTTAAGAGTGAGGTCATCAAGTTGCAGGCCAAATTTAAAAACATTCAAATTTCTGTAGTCCAGGGGATTCAGTTAATTTCTTCTTGGTGCTATTGTATTCAGAAGGGATAACCATTTGGTTATGAGGACATATTCTAGAGGTTCTTGTGTTAGAGGCTCAGTTTTCCTTGAGGTGAGGAGGTAGAATTTTGCTGGGAAGTTAAGTTCGTTTTTACAAGTATGGGGTTCAGTGTGTGGGGGATTTATTAATCTAAAGTGCAGTGGTGTTGATGGCATATGATATTTCCTCTCAGAGAATCTTATACAAGATGCTACTATAAGTTTCAATGTTCCTTTATTTTGTTGGATGTAGTTAGAGCTTATGGTTATATATAAGTTTCATGTGAAAACCATTGAATGGGTCGCAGGGATGAAGCACTCAAGTCAAGCACTGTAGTTAGGACATCCTTGATAGAAAGAATAAGACTCAAAGATCTTCGTCCAACATATTTATGAAACATATTATGATGGAGATAAAACTTGCATTGGTGGACATGTATCAATCTAGAGTAATCGGATCTTAAACCGAGTGGGTGAAAAAAAAAAATGATGTGCTTGTTCAAAAATAAAGAGAGATGTAGTAACCTCTCAGTTGTTCTAAACAGCTTGTAATCAAGCTCATAAGTATTCTTCTTATCTCTTAGAGTTAAATTAATCTGTCCTAGCCCTCTATATGATTGTGAAGAGATGTATTGCTTCTCAACTGATACAATAAGTAAAAGTTTTGCACAAACAGAATAATCCTATGTTTTTCTTTTAAGGATTGTGCATATGCTACTATATGTGCATTATTTGAGACTTGAGGAGTTAAATACCGATGCTTATTGCATTGCGACTGCAAATGTGACGCAGCTTTGCAGTATATGATAAGTGGCGTTTTTTGAGATTCATAATGTCAACCTGTGTTTAAATGTGCAAATATTTTCTAGTATTCTGTAGTTCACAGAAATCATAATGCATTTATGTTTTCCAAAAACTTCACAACTAAAATAAATTTTGGGACTCCCCAAAACAGCTGTATTATAAATGTTACAAACAACAATTGATGCTAACAATTGATGCATTTAAAGGAAGAATGCACCACTCCATCAATGGGAAAACCATCCATCCTTAAAATCAGACCAGGGTGCAAGGCCGAAGAAATAGGAAAGAAGGTCGAAACTCTCACTATAGAATGAACAGAACAAAACTTGAGTTCAGAAAGCCTTACCTTATGCAAAGTTTAATCCCACGGTGCCAAAGTTAGAGGCTTCACTTAGGAAATGTTAATCGGTCGTGCAACTCTAGTGCTCTGCAGCTCGTTTTCCTTCTCTTGGAGAGCACTCGGTTCTTTTTAAGGTGCAGCAATTAGGTGAGCAAACAACCAAGGACGAAGATTGCGGAGGTTTTTAAGATCATAACTTGTCAACATTTCTGCAAAAATGAAATCGAATGAGAGAGTGAGTGAAACAAGCGTTGTTGTTTGAGAAGCATTCTGCAGGAATAGCATAAGGCTAAAAAACACGCAATTTTAACTGGTGAAGCAAATCAAAACTACACAATTCTCTGTTAAGCACGGTAAGAAATGGCAATATGCAGATCCTAGGTTCATTTAGTCTATAATGTGACAAGTGCATATATATGAAGTTTACTATAAAGTAAAGCTTGTGAACACAAATTTTAGAGTGAAAGTCAAATGGGAAAAAAAATATATAAAAAATAAAATAAAAAAAAATGACGAGGATAATTCTTACATTTGCTTGAAAATTGGGCCATCAAGATAGAAGATGACATGTTAAGAGAAGCAGAATTTTTCAGTGACTGCTAGAACTTGTTAAAAAGAAAAAAAAGAAAAGAAAATTGCCAATAAAACAGTTTAACAGATAGAAATCAATATGCTTCAAACATCTAAACAATTGCAAGAAGAGGAGATTACCAGTCCAAACTTAATTTTATGCGTAAGAAAATCCAATTAAGAGAATAGGAATTATATTTTCCTCATAGAAATATCCTTTTTATATCCCACCCAACAGAATCTCACCAGTTAAAGAGAAAAAAACATAGGACTTTGAATACTAACCTGCTGAGCAGCCTTGGCCGGACAGAATATTCAAAGCACCAACCTGCAGAGCAGCTTTGGCTGGAGGAAATATTCAAAACAGCAACCTGCAGATACACTGTAAAGCATGCCCTTTACTTTGGCCCGCAACTCAAAAGAATAAAAAACAAGAAAATCTTCTAGCTCATGCATCCAGTCATTGGCATGACTTGGAAGTGATACCATGGCGGAATCAAGGACAGCAACCAGCAGGTGCACTGTAAAACATGCCTTTTACCTCAGCCTCCCACTGAAGAGAAAATGGGAAATACAAAAAAGATGTATAGCTTGTACATCTACTCTTTGCCAGGAATTAAGTGTGTTGCCACAGATGAAATCAAAGACATCTTGCACCCAGCCTAATAGTCAGCTTACATCATATGCAGTTCTCGAAAGTTATATACCAAATATAAATCCTTCACAGTAGAAATACAAAAGGGGAAGAAGAAAGTATATTTTGTCCTGAAAAGGTAACGAGATCTTAATGTACAACCATAACTGAACACACACCTCGTATTAAGCAATCCCTCAGTTTTTTTTTTTTTAAAAAAAAAATCCAAACAAAGATGCTCCAAATTTTGCATTAATGATTGTGTTGTTGGACAACTCATCTACCAGTTAATAAAAGGTATCAGCATCAGTAATCCGCCGCAGAATTACAAGCAAATACCAAACTGCTTCAAGCTAAAACATTAATAATCATGCATAGGATCTTGTAACAGCCACAACAACAATCATAACCTACAAATGCCAAAGTAACCCTTGGAAAAATACAATTTAACTACTCAAAGTTTGTTTCACTTTAATCATTCGACTTTCAGTCAGCTCAATTTAACTGTAGAAGGTTTGTCATTTCAGCAACTTAGTCCTTTAAGAATTGTAATTCGAACGATTTAGTTCTTAAGTTTCAACAGGTTCAACTTAGTTTCTGATGATTTACCATCCATTTAATTTATCCTAAACATTTATTCAGTGTAGTTTAGGTGGGATTACACAATAATATGATGACATGTTATTTTTTTTTTTTTACTATTTTGACATTTATGACAAGTAGTCACAATTCTCAAATCACTCACTACAATTTCCTCATTACCTCCAGTACCACCTTTACATCCTGCTTCATCAGTGTCACCATCTCTCTCCTAGCGTCTCTTCACTCCTAACCAACCAAATGGCCCAAATATAGTTGGCAGGGAAACTGCAGAAAGGCTTGGCTCATCTATGGAATTTGATTAGCCAAGTGTTGTTGGCAAGGAAGCCTTTATTCACTGAACAAACCAACTGGCTAAGTTAGACCTCTTCTCTATTCTCCAAATATAACTAGTCAGCACATCATCGTATAGTTTGACAGATATGTATATTAATTACTATTAAGTTCAATTATAAATCTTAAAAGACAACTGATCCACATACCAAACTCCGAGAATTCAGTTATAAATATTCAAGAACTAAATTGAACCAAATTTGCATTTCACTCGTACTAATGAAAGTCCCCAAGAACATAAGTCTGTTAATATTGGCAAGCACCATATGCTAAGGCAAGGTATCAACGGCAGCCAGATGCGTTTTTAAACAGGTAATTAGTAAATTCGGCTTTTTTATTAAATCGTAGAAGTAAATTAGTGAAGAAATGAGAAAACGTACATAGATTCGAGATTGTAGACGTCGCCGGGACCAGGACTTGATTCGGATTGGACTGACCTTCTTGTGTGAGATGAGTTGTTCGCTTGATCGACGTCGTCATAGCCGGTTCGGGTTTGTAGTGTTCTCAAATCCGGAGTTGTTCGTTTACGTTCATCGCCAGCATAGCTCTCTCCAATAACATTTGTCCACGTCAAAAAGTTCTTTGCGTGGATGTTTCTGTTGAAGACTTAAAACACGGCGTCGTTTTGATTTTTAAATGATATCCAGTTTTCATAAATTTAATTTCTTTCAAACACAATTTCAATTTGTCAATCATGCAAAAAATTATGAATAAATATAATAAAATAAAATATTTTATCATTCCCTCTATCTAATAACAAGCGTTTAATCTATTTAATATATAATTAAATACTGAAATGCATTAACATGCAACATGAATGTATACGAACAAGAAGTAAGACTGTTTGAATCAATAGCTAGCATTTATAAAGCTTTAAAGTTCGAAGCATGGAAGAGAAGTAGGTCTAGCATGAAAGATAAGAGCGAGTCAATTAGCCCAAGATGCTTGCCCAATGTAATAAGCCACACACGAGGGTTCTCTTAATTGCTTCCGATACAAAATAAAAAACCCTAGCTGTGGTGGACGTAGGCAAGTCATCCTTGGCTAGCAAACAAAGCTCTTTATCATCATACAAGACCTCTCTTCCTCGACCGATCTCTCAAATTAGATCATCAATATCGAATTTGCTGCATTGCCCGCTTGCTTGCTTGTGCCTGCATTTTGAGCTCATATATTTATACCCATGCAGCAGCTACCATGTGCTGTGAGAATTGAATCGATTAGATCCCTTCGTTCCCATCATGTAATAGAATAAATTCTACTTGTTACAGGGGACCAACCATTTCCATTAATGTTGATGATTTTGCTTGCTGTGAGCTGCTTTGCTTTCGTGGGTTGACTAGCTAGCATCCTTCGTTATTAACGTGTATATGAAAAAGGGAAATTAAGGATCAAGACTTGTAATTCAGAAGGTGAAACACATGGGAAAAACGTATAAGGTTTAGCCACATATGCATAGATGTTGATGGAGCAAGTTGCATTTATGAATCAGTTCATATTGACCTTTTAACACTTTCAGAGTGTGACAGTGATGTGATATTCATCGTAAGAAAGAATCTTGAATTACTATTGCCATTTTGTGCTTGCTTCCAACTCTTTGGTGACAAGCGATGACCAACATAATATTCGAAGATGAATTTGACTAAATGAAAGCAAAGAAGAATTAGCTTTGCCCTCTCCAATATTTGTTTACTAGACGTATATATAATTAATTAGGAGATATTAGTTCCTTTTTTTATGTCTCTCTTTTTTTTTTTTTTATGATCTACTAGAAGATATGATTGATTTTAGGTATGCTTAAGTAAATTATTATGATTTCAAATCTATAATTGTTATAATATATATATATATATATTCATTCATAGTTATATATGGATGAATGTATGGATGGTTAAAAAACTTTATCAATCAAACAAATATATAGTAATCACAAATGTACCTTTAATTAACCTGTATCAATTTTTTAATGATTGTTGAAAAAAAAAGAGAATAAATTTATTTATATATTTTTTTAATTAATCTTATGTATAACTCTTAAATTAAAGGGAGGATTTGATATGAATATGGACTAAACCTACCCATTTACAGCTGCCATAATAACAATTTTTATCACTAAAGGGAATAATAATATTTGATCAATTGAAGTCTAATTGACTTGAAATATTCTTTCAACATAGTTAACATTTGAAATGAAACACAATAAAGATAAAATTGACTCATTTGGATCGTGACCATCACCTTTTCTAGTTTCAACACTTTTAAGGTAAGCTGTCTAATTATTCCAATGCTAATATCAACAAAATGCCATTTGCTTTATCTTCCCAAGATAATGTCAAGCCTCTACTCGCCAACCCTTTGCTCCTTCTTGTTCTATTTGACTTCTGAAATCAATTTGTCAATTTCACACCTCTCGCGTCAAGTTTTCAACTGGTTCTTGAATCAAATACTTGGCATGCGTGGCGAATTTCTTTGCCTTATTCCAAGCTTCTTGAATAATAAAGTAAATAACCCACTATATTCATTCAATTGCATTCAACTTTATTTATGCTTTTAGAATAGTGTTTGTTGTCTATTTACCAAGCCTACACTTTGCATTATCTTCTATCACTTGCCAGTTAGCCCCATTCACAATCTTACAACATTAGGATTCAAATATATATTTTTTATATTAAATTTTAAAAATATATTAAGGCTTCGATTGAGATTGTGGTATTTCTATTATACTTTGAAAGTAAAATGTCAATAGCACAAATATTTAATACACGGTAGGTTTCTTACCACTTTGTTGGGTAAACGCAGAGAATATCTCTACTGGGCTGGGCCGAGTTGAGTCCATTGATTTGGGCTTGTTTCACATTTGGGTTATAAGTATCCACTTTCCGATAAGACTGGCAACGAGAAACTCTGGACTCAAAAACAAAATTGGGATGTGAGAAATGGAATCCTACTATTACAATCCACTAACCCTATAATTGAACAAAACAATTTTCGGCACATGATTCGCAAGTACTTTGTCACTGATTCAAAATCCATGCTAATATTTTTATCGTACGGTAACATAACATTCGGTAATTAAATAATAAAATTTTTATATAAATATAATTTTTAGTATAATTTATTTATTATTCATTCTTCCTACAAGAGGTTGCAGATGCAACGGTTGTCATGGTTTCTACACTAAAGCAGGATCCATCGATACTGTGGCATTTGCAACCTCTTGTGGGAAGATACATACATATATATATATATATATATCCATCAAACGAGTCGTCGTTACGTAATTTACTATGTTTACGTATTCGCATGCGACTGATAATCATATAAAATATATGGATTACAGGCTCTTTCTTGCTTAATTAATCAAAACTGCTAGTTGAAATCGCGTATATAATGCTTCAAAATAGGTATTAATTACTCCTTTGCAATCACAGGGTTGCTTAAGGCTCATGTATATTTAATGGGACCACATTCCGGCGTAACTTATGATTTAAAACACTCTATATAAATATAAAATAAATAATAAAAATTTAAAATAATATTAAATTTTTAATATTATAAATTTTTATTTTTTATTTTAAATTTTTTGATATAAATTATTTAATTATAATTAACAAATGTTTGAACATAAGGGACATCATTACCCAAGAAGATAATTATTTAAATGCATCAACTTGAACCCTTGACTATGTACGATGTATGCAAAAAAATCTAGAAGAACCACCACCGACGCGATTGACTTGGCGGCATTGACCGGACTAAGTCAGCCCAAATTTTGTTACACGACGTAAATTTCAATTCACATCCAGGGAAAGCAAAAATGTGGAGGCGTTTACTTTTACTTTGCATGTGACGTCGTCGTATTCAATCAACTCCACAATTATTCGCTCCCACAAAATTGATAATTAATAATTAAATAAAAGAATAATCATACCTACCTGGCTTCGTTGCTTTTTCCTTAACAAAAGATAGCCAATAAATTCAATGGAATTTAATGGACAGTACACCGCACTCGCACGGCTAATTTAGGAAAAAGGAAAAATATTAATAAGACGTAGTTCTACAGTAACAGCTGTTTCTCAGACTCTCACGAATGATTGGTCAAATCGCAACCTGCTCAATACTTAATCATCATCTATCGGACCGCAGTAAAGTGGCTGTCACCTTTATGTTGAAGAGTCGTCGCAACGATCGGACGGCGGAGAGAAAAGAACGAGGTAGACTTTGGGTGATTTCGCTGTCTTACCTGTCACTAGACTTATAAAGCTGCATATTATTGAAAGTCCTGGGCCCCACTGTATTTTTTTTAATCCTGTTAAATCACTCTCAGGCTCAACTCCCGATTTGTTAACGGTGTCCACTTCTCTTACTTGCTTTTATTGGCCGTGTTTTACACGTGCCAATTGACCAGGCGTCTGGCATCTCATGCTCCCCAACCTACAGTAGCAATTGAAATTTTCTTTTATTTCTTTGTTTATATATTATTACATAAAATGAAATGTTTTAGTCCTCTCAATGGAGGGAAAGTTCTAAAAATGATGTATATTTAAAATTACTGTATTGTCTATAATTATACTATCTATTTACTGAATATAAATTCTTATTTTATAAATAATATTTAAAAATTAATAATTCACATATACTTTATGACAAATTGTTTCATTCCACAATCATTAAATCAATAACATTATCCTACATTTTAAATGTTATCAACAAATTTAATAAAAAATAATAATATTAAGTAAATATCAATAATAATATTTAGTTGAATTTAATATTAAAATTAAAAATTATATTTAATAATTTTATATTTAAATTTAATTTATTTAAATTAACATAATTTTAAATGTAAAAAATAAACAAACCTATTGGACAGTTGGTGACTTAAAATCTACTTTATCGTAAACTGCTATTATTATTTTCTGGTATAAAATGAAATAAAATAAAATTGCTAATGGCGGGAACAAACCATCTATAATTTTGGGACTACAGAATCCAGCCGCACCATTCTTCAAAGCGGTGAAGTCCACACTCGTAAGTTGCGTCTGATGCTCAAGTTCACCATCTCCGCCTATTTCTTTCCGTCCTTCCCAACACACAATACAACTCACAAAATCTCTCTTTCTAGAGTCTAGACTGCTTAGACTCTAAACCCTAATCTCTTTCTCTCTTTCTTTCCGTTCCTGGCCTTCCTTTATAAACTCACTTTTATCCAGAAAAAGGGAAATAAGTAAAAAGCCGGTGAACCGCCATGCAAGAACCAGAAACCGACGCTATCAATCTTTCAACTCACCTTCTCTCTTCGCTCCTGGACCAAATTCCACTTGTGCAAAACTTCAAGGGCAAATGGGCTATCATCAAAACCAAACTTAACGATCTTCAAACCCAACTTCAAGATTTCTCTGACTTCTCAACTGCCACCTCTAATCCGCTCTGTTTAGACCACCTCCATTCTGTTTCGCACACTTTGAAGGACGCCGTGTTCGTGGCGGAAAAATGTCAAGGGGTTAATTTAACGGAAGGGAAACTCAAGACTCAGAGCGATATCGATTCTGTTTTAGCGAAATTGGATCGGCATGTAAAAGACGGCGAGGTTTTGACAAAAAGTGGGGTTCTAGAAGATGGTATCGTTTCATCCGGTTCGAAGAGGGAGGCTGTGAGAGCTGAGTCGAGAAACTTGATAACTCGGTTGCAGATTGGGACAGTTGAGTCAAAGAACTCGGCGATGGACTCCTTACTTGGGCTTTTGCAAGAAGATGACAAGAATGTTATGATAGCTGTGGCTCAAGGCGTGGTACCGGTTCTTGTTAAGTTGTTGGATTCGAGCTCGTTGGAAATGAAAGAGAAAACTGTTGCTGTAATTGCTAGGGTTTCGATGGTTGATAGCAGCAAACATGTGTTGATTGCTGAAGGTTTGTTGTTGTTGAATCATTTAATTCGGGTTCTTGAATCGGGAAGTGGGTTCGCGAAGGAAAGAGCTTGTGTTGCTTTACAAGCTTTGAGCTTTTCTAAAGAAAACGCTAGAGCGATTGGGTCTAGAGGTGGGATTTCGTCTTTGCTAGAAATTTGCCAGGCGGGTACACCCGGTTCACAGGCTTTTGCAGCAGGGGTTTTGAGGAATCTTGCTGGGGTAAGCGAAATAAAAGAGAATTTCATTGAGGAGAACGCGGTTGTTGTGCTTCTTGGCCTCGCAGCTTCTGGAACTGTATTAGCACAAGAAAATGCAATTGGGTGTTTGTGTAATTTGGTTTCGGATGACGAAAATTTGAAGCTTTTTATTGTTAAAGAAGGAGGGATAGAGTCTTTGAAGAATTTCTGGGATTCAGTTTCTGCATTTAGGGGTCTTGAAGTGGCAGTTGAATTGTTAAGGCATTTGGCTTCTTCTCATCCAATTGTTGAAGTTTTAGTTTCTGATGGATTTTTCGTTAGGCTTGTGAATGTATTGAATTGTGGGGTATTAGGTGTGAGAATAGCGGCTGCTCGAGCTGTATATCAGTTAGGAATTAACTCTAAGGCAAGGAAAGAAATGGGTGAATGTGGGTGCATTGGACCTTTGATTAAGATGCTGGATGGCAAGGCCGTTGACGAAAAAGAATCTGCTGCAAAGGCATTGTCAAAACTTATGTTGTATGCGGGTAATAGAAAGATTTTTCGGAGGGGTGAGAGAGGGATTGTGAGTACAGTTCAGTTGCTGGATCCTTTGATTCAGAACTTGGATAAGAAATACCCTGTTGCTGTATTGGCTTCGCTTGTGCATTGCAGCAAATGTAGGAAACAAATGGTTGCTGCTGGTGCTTGTTTACACTTGCAGAAACTTGTTGAGATGGATGTTGTGGGGGCCAAGAAGCTGTTGGAAAGTCTTGGACGTGGTAAAATTTGGGGTGTTTTTGCCAGACCGTAACAGCGGGCAGACAGCTTTGTAGAGGAGTACCGAGGATGATTATTAGATCTGTATTTACAGTAATTGTGCTTAGTTTGATTCTTAATGTTTCTTTTTCCCATTTTCTTTTCTTGTTTATATTGTTTTTAACTTGTGTAGAGTAAATGTTGCCAGTCATATGGCCAATGACAGATTTCTCTGTAAAGACATAATCTTGGTTTGTTGACCTAATTGGATTGGAAGAGATCCCAGAACTAAATGATAAATAATGAGTTTGCTTTATGTTTTCTCAACAAATGGTGATTGAGCCTGTATAATTTAAGATTTATTGACTCTGCCGTGCAGGAGGTAGGCTTTTCTTTCTCCACCGACTCTACAGAGTGGAACTTCTCTTTTACTATTTTGGGATATTTGATTAATGAATTAAATTATCTTTTTTCCCTAATCCTCATCCTGTCTTATTCTTCTTCTTCTCTCTCTCGCTTTTTTTTTTTTTTTTTTAGGGGGGTGCTGGAGGGTTATGTGAAGAACATGTTTAAGTTGTATAAGTCAGAAATTTCTGCAAAATTGGGTTTCATTTGGATGAGATTGTGATTCCTGTTCAGTATGATTTGTTGATTGGTAAAACATATTTATCTCGCTGGTCATTGCTACTCAATCTTTTGTTCTGTAAGGAGCCTGGAAACATTCTCCAAGTGTTTTATTATTTCCTATGGTGTTTCCCTCATTCAGGTGTTTGGGACAGCGGTCTGAATCGGGGATTTATGAGTCCTCTACATATTGTTAGCAGGAGCGGAAAAAAAACATTAATAGCCAGTTTTATGTTGGATTTCATGCTCAAACATCTACATTTTGGTCAATAATTGTCTATCCTAGAAAATTTTTAGGCCATTACATGAATATTTTTAGGTCATTGCATGAATAATAATCTTTCCCATGGTTCACCATAAGTGCAAAATTGGATTGTTTACAATAGCAGACAATGATATTTCCTTGTGTAGTTTAAAAGGTCTCTTTGTCAAGCAAATGCAAGATGTGCCTTTATTCGTTATAGATTTAGGCAATGTGTATATGCTGCTGTCGTAATCCAATAAGCTGCACAGGAGTCTCGAATTTGTAATCTTCTAAGCTGGTAAGAGCTTCCTCTTTCCAACTTCAATTTCGGCTGTCAATATTGGGTCCCAAAGATATTACCCAAATCTTTATCTCTCGTTGTTTATTTCCTTTGTTGGTAGTGATTGAGACTGTTGTGATTGTTTTAGCCTTGTTTGGTAGTTTGATATACATATTATCTCCGAGATTGTCATCCATAAAATTTTGGGTCTAAACCATGTGCATTTGTTCCTGAGCATGTGCATTTCCTTGCAGCTATGCCCACTCTTCTGTTGGCTGTTACCCAAACAGTCGAGGACCTACAAAAAATTTGTTTGCTCTATTGACTTGGCTTTTGGCTTTGCTAATAAACTACTCAATAAAGGCTCAAGGACTTCTCTTCATACGCGTAGGAAAAGAAATGAATAAAATTAGCAGCTTTGCTTTGTTGGTTGCAGTGTCAATAACCCAGTTGGAAAACTTAATAAGACAGGCTGTCTTCTGAACCTTAGCATTTGGGGTTCATTTTGAATTGTTTATTGCATTGAATCTTTTGCTGGAGGAAATAAAAATTTCATCCGGACTTCTTTCTTAATAGGGGATACAGCGTCAATTGATTCTATAGGCTTCAATAGGATAAAAGGCGTAAGCATTGTTCAAATATGGGATGGACTTCATATATCAAGATACCATTACATTGCATGAAAATAAATGCCATGAAGAAAAATAGGAGGGGCCTAACCTATTTAAAGAGAAAGACTGATACATTTAGATCAACTCAACATTAATTTTAACAATGTTGTTAAAAATATATATTGAATAATTATATAATGAATGTCTACGTTATAAAATATTTTCTGGCATTTAAGTTTTTTTTTTGTTATTATTTTGGCAGCTTACATGGGACTTTCGAATTAAGTTGGATCTGTGTTTGTGCCCACAAAGAGAAGGCCCATTTTACAAATTTCATCCCATCCCATTTTATATTGTGTAATCTCAAAAATACCCTTACAAAACTACCGAATAGTTAATAAAATCAATGAAAATAATTTTCTCATAAACATGATAAAATAAATTTGAATGAAATGACATAAATTTTAAAAAAGAAACTAACAGCTACAAGTCAGCACTAATTTTTTGTTTAAATAACATAATTTTTAGTTATATATATATATATATAGAGAGAGAGAGAGAGAGAGAGAGAGAGAGAACATGTTTTTAAAATAAAAATAATAATAATAAAGTGGTTCAATTTATCTAACATCTCTATTTAATAACAAATAGGCTTGAGTTGAGTTATCATCACCCACCAAAATGAAGTACATACTTAATATTCTAAGATAATAAGAGGACAGTATAGAATAGTATTACAGGAAATTTAATACAAGACCAGCGAATGTGGACCACTTAATTATACATACCAATATAAATAAATAAATCAATCAAAATGGGACGTTACAATTCTTAACACCACCTTTTGAGCAAGTTTTATTACAGGATATGTTTTCGAGTATGCTTGAGATGGATAAGTATCATTGTTGTAACTTTTTTTTCTTATTTTCATTCAGACTACCTGAGAACACATATAGGAGTAGTGATTTCTTGAGTAAACACAGTAGCTACGAACTAGCACGGATTTCACCACCATCGTCTTTTTTTCTCTTCTTCAATTTACGTGTCATATTTAGATTCTAAATCTGAACTTGTCCAGATCTGCTTGCTGAGATGACTGTGAGAACCAGCAAGATAAAGTAGGCCAAATAAGAAAGTATCACTGAACTTGTCACCCTGTTGCAGAATTTGCCAAATTGTTCACAAATTGGCAACCATCCGATATGGCTGTTGCCATAACGGCCGATATATCCGACTGCCGTTGCTGCTGCACATCCGGCGAGAACCAAGGACATCACGAACTGCATGTTTCAAAACCCGGAAGAGAAAACAAAAATTATGCAACAAAGTTTTGGTAAATTTGTAGATATTTTTTGCATTTAAAGGCAGGTGTATGAATATACCACATCATGAAGGAACAAGAAGAAATAGTTTGCAGGGTTTGAGCCTGGTCGAACAACTATGAGAACGAAGAATAAGGAGAGAAGAGAAAAGGCGCTTGCAAAAGCATTAACAAAAGCAAAAAACCTGCGATTAAAATGGCAAATTAATAAACTAAATCTTTCTTGATTCGCAAGGTATCTTCGGTTTCTTACTTGAAAGCCGAAGAGTAGCTATATCGAGCGTCGAATCCAGTGCCAAAAATCATAGTGGTTTGCTTGCTGGTGACCATTACTAATGTTGCAGCCAATGCAGTTGCGATTGCGAAAATCCTCAAGCAAATTTGTGCAACATGAAAAAGCTTTTGGGTTTTTAGAGGTTGGTTTTGTGGGAACTTTGCTTCAGAGCTTTCCATCAAGAAATTTCAGAGCTTTGCAAGTGACAAATATGGCTGAAAACAGAGCAACAGAAACAGAGGAGATGTATTTTATCGTATGGTATGGAGCAAAGGAAAAGCAGAGGTTCCGGATGCAGGGAAAGAGCGTGAAGGTTATGGTTTTTATAGAAGAGCAGACAAGAAAGGGAAGAATAATGATGTGATTGATCGTCTCCTCAAGCGACTAAAATGGTGGGGTATCAACTTTCAATCATGTACCCACATCAGGAAATCTCTCCGTCTAAATTCCTGAGAGATACAGGGGAAGACTTTTGTTGGATACGCATGTGATTTTTTGCTCTGGATGATATAGGCCATTTGATTGTTTCCCTCGTGGAGAAAGGTTTTTAAGATTTGGACTGAGTTAACCCTTGTATTGTCCTTAAAGAGCAATTGACTGGCATTTAATGCAGAGAAAAAGGTGAAAGGATTCTATTGTGGGATGTTGGTGATGCTTTGGATTTGTATAGTCCAAAACTTATTGTTAAAATTCAGACAAAATTTCTTAATTGTGTGTGTAAAACTTCCTTTTATAGTATTGGCTTTCACATGGAGTGAGGGCGGAACATTTTTAAGTTAGGTAGTTTCTTTGTTTTTTTTTTTTTTTTTGGCATATGTAATAAATGAAAATTTGCAATATAAAGGAAGTCTTTGAACAACTATAATTCTATAATTGAATATGATAGATGTTATGTTTTATTTATTTCTAGTGTTACTGTTGTTTGATAGCTTTAGTTCATAAGTTAAGGGTTTGAACTAAAATGTAATGTGAGTTAACAGTTTGGTCAGGCTTGTTGACTGGCATCACAATCACAATAAAAATAATTTTAAGAATAAGAATTCTTTCTTACAAATGGAGGTGTTAAGTTATATTACCCTTACATGTGTTATAAACTTTTTTTTTTATTATTATTGTTGTAAATTTTATTTATTCTCATAAAAATACAATATATATATATATATATAACAATAATATAATATTATCCTTATCTGTATGAATAAATTTATATAAAAATTTGTATGTGTGGTCTTATTAAACCACAATGCCAACTTGATCTATATAATTAGATTTATTTTATACATTAAGAGTACTATTAGACTTGGCTTAATATTAATGTTGAGTTCTTATTTGATACATTGTAATTTTAATTTAATTTTAAAATTAAATTCACATTAGACCTGCTTAGATATGAGAAGATATGTCATACTTGATTTAATATTAACATCGAGTTATGATGTTATAGTTTAAATTATTTAATTGACTGATTTAACTAATATAATAGACAAACAATTAATTGTTTGATAATTAGTGGATACTTCTCTTGCAATTTGTTAAAATAACGTATAGATAAAATTATTTATAAAAATTATAGATACCTCTCTTTGATATAATAGAATTTATTAAAAATACAAAATTATCCTTACTCCTTGAAAATATTAATGTAATATCTTTATTATTTTTATTTTTTAGTATAAATTAATTATTAAAAAAAGTAAATGTACAAAAATTATTAATAAAAATATTTTTATGAATAAAAGTAAAATAAAATAAAAAACTTTGCTAATTATTTATTTTTATATCTAAAAATATTTTAAAAATTTATTAGAAAATAATTTTTTAGAATAAAAAATAAAAAAGTTCAAGTTTGATATTTATAGGTGAT
>CP135531.1:9593279-9646869 GCA_032402905.1 Khaya senegalensis | reverse complement strand
CAAAACTTGGGACTCTGGATGAAGTCCAAGACGGGGGCTCATTCAACAATTGCATTTATTATTAAATAATGGTTAGATGAGAAAATGTCTTCCCATGATATAAAAAATTGAAGTATAAATATTTTTAATTATAAATATTATAATACGGTTTAAGTTAACTATTGATAAAATTCTTATACATATTTTTATAATTTATTTTAATTTTAAATTCATAAATTTCTATTTACTCTTACAAAAATATCACTTAGATTTTTCCACGAGTAAAGTTGATAGCATATTCAAAATTTCAAAGCAACGTGTTTGGATGTTTTCCCAGTTGACTCGCGTTTGTTGCAGCTAATTGATGCGTTTGCAGGAATTTTCCTACACAAAATGGCAGTGGATGCAAGTCGCCACTTCCTTTGAATTCCGGGGTTCGGTTTTATTTTGACCGGGTCGTACTCGTGTTCTTGATCATCTGAGAACATTTCTGTTAAACAGAAGTACTAACTTTAAGTTGAACAATTAACAGATTTTGTCAAAATTGAACAACGGCTTGTTTGAAAGGTTGGGTTTGTCGTGAACGATACTCCTTGGTCTGCAAAATTTAATCAATTAATTAATTATCTATAATTGGACAATTCATCTCATGTTTAGACATCATAAAAAATAATTATCTTCTGTCTCACCTAACTCTGTAAAATATTATTCAAAAGCAGTACAATATTTTTAATGCCCACTTGAGGTAATAATCTGGGCAGTAAATTAATTAATTAATTAATAATCTTTGACTTAATTAGACTAATGTGTTTACCTAAGGCATCAAAGTGTACAAACTTCGCAATTAATTCAATTAAGGAGGTTTACCAGCAGCTCCTTGCTCCAATTGATAATGCCCACAACATTTTGTGTTCTAAATTAAAACTTTATTATTTTTATTATCATTCCTTGTAATTTTCTTTGCTTGTTTTAATTATTAATCCTTAATTTAACTCTTAATATGATTAAGACAATTTTTGAATCTAAATAATTATAGTTTTTTTTTTGAAATAAAATGTTAATATTTATAATTATAAAGAAAATATTTCATAAATTATTATATATTTATTTATTATTAGAAAATCTCCACTTTTATCATGTTAACAAAATTTTAAATTGTTTTGAGAGTGTTAAAATGCATAAACATTTAAGTATTTTTACTTTTTTTTTTAAATAAAATTTTAAAATATTTTATTAAAATATTTAATATTACTCTTAAAAAAAATTGAAGTACCATATTAATTAGTATTAATTATGCACTACATTAAAAATTATTTCTAATACTAATTAAATTTAATAAACATTTATATATAGATAATATCGAAACACATGAATAAATATTTATATATTTTATTTAATATTTATGTAATGTTAATTAACACTAAGTCATATACATTTAAGTGAAATTATTAGTTTTAATTTGTTATCATGTCACTTTCTAATTATATGATACTATACATATTAAATGATTGCATATTTTAATAATAAATATATATAATATTTTATAATTAAATGATAACTGGCAGCTGCTCTAAGTCAACATGGCTTTACTTGTAAGTTGGTAACTTTTTTTTTAACTCCAACAATGTATTTTAAGCGTGATTTTTTTTAAAAAAAAAAAATTGATAATTTTTATATCTTATAATTATATTTATATTAATATTCAAATAATGAAATAAAAAGTTAATTAATTATTTATACTTAAATTCAATTTAATTTGATAGAATTCAACAGGCTCGACACATACAAACGTGCCGACGAAGTTTGTTTATTGCAATAAATGTGAAAACAGAGGAGTGTTAAAGTGGTTCAGTGGGGCAGTTGGAATTGGGGATTCATCTTTGCACCCGAAGCTTTCAATGTCTGTCACCTCTCCCCTGTTTCACTCTTTCTTCATCCCACTTGCCCCTCCCTCGCAAGTCTTTCTCGGATTACAGTAAAATTTTTTTTAACTGTTTGGCCGGATTATTATAATTTTTTTCAGGAAGATATTTTATTATGTGAGTTTTAATTAATTAAATTAATACAAAATTCTCAAAATATTATAAAAATTAAAAAAAAAAAACTTATTTATTTGCATATTGTATTCATAATTAATTTTTTGAAAAGAGAACTCCCTTTTGTTTTAACACAATAAAGGAAAAAGGGCAAACCCCTTTCTCTCCTTCTCCCGCTTTGACTTTTTAAGTTGACGAAGGTGTAAATGCTTTGCATTTTCATTCAGTTTCCATCATGGCAATCTCGTAATTAAACCCAATCTCCCAACCCTATTCCATAGTATAACACAAATATCGGAGCCCTTGGCTTCTGCTCGCTGTTAAAACTCATAAGCTTAGCTCAGTAGCTCGCTCGCTACCTTGCCTCCTTTGCGGGCTTCCTTTTCTCCTCCTTTCCTCCGGATTTTTTTTTAAAGCTAAGTTTCTCTCTCTTTTTACGGTCGATTGTTATCTTTGCCAAAAACGTAGCCGTTTGACGACGAAGTACAAGAACGCTACTGGGGTTTTCGCGCCACCGGAAGCCACTGACTTTCGCTGCTCAGATGAATTGGAGCTAATAAAATGGGTTGTGTTTTCGGCAAGGGAGATCGAGTGAGCAGTCCGGATCGTCGCCGGAGCTCTGAGCAGTCCTCTGTTGCCGTCACCGTTACCAACGCCGTGAAGGACGTCGGTAGAGTTAGGAAGGAGCACGCGATAGCTGAGAAACAAAAGAGTAGACGGCACACCGGAGATTTTCCGCCGCCGGAGAGACGGCGACCTCGTGCGGAGGGTCAGCAAGGATGGCCATCTTGGCTCATGGCTGTTGCCGGCGACGCCATACGTGATTGGACCCCACGCCGTGCGAACACATTTGAAAAACTCGATAAAGTAAATTAAAACCCCGCATTTATCTTCTTAATTTTTAAATTGATTTATTTATTTTGCTTTAATTATTCCGTTATTGTTATGTTATGTTATGTTCTGTTTTTGTTTTGTTGTTGTCTAGATTGGGCAAGGGACGTATAGTAATGTTTACAAAGCACGCGATCTTGTAACAGGAAAAATAGTGGCATTAAAGAAGGTTAGGTTTGACAATTTAGAGCCAGAGAGTGTTAAGTTTATGGCAAGAGAAATTCTTGTATTGAGAAGGCTTGATCATCCCAATGTAATTAAGCTTGAGGGCTTGGTTACTTCAAGAATGTCTTGTAGTCTTTATTTGGTTTTTGAGTACATGGAACATGATCTTGCTGGTCTTGCTGCTTGCCAAGGTGTCAAGTTCACTGAGCCTCAGGTACACACATTTTTAATTAATTAAAGTCACCAGTTTGTTCAAAGTGTGTTCTTTTTTGGATGGATAAATTTCAACTTTCCTTGCAGTACCGGTTAATGTGATTATGTGGACTTCCTGGTTTAACCTTTTGTAATTTCATGTTAAATTTGATTAGTTTGTGAGTTTTTGGGTTATTTTGGTTAGATTTGGGTGTTCACTTTTCTGGTTTTCTTGTTTTGCTTTTGGATGTGTGGCGCAATTTTTTATTTTTCAACAGTTGGCTAGGTGCTCATGTGGTTAAGTTTGTCCCCCCCCTTTTTTTTTTCAATATATATATATATATATATATATATCTGTGAACTTCGATGTTACTGCAAGAACTTTTCTAGGTTATTGGGTCCCATACCAGGTGGTTTACAAATATAATGTTATGTATTTGTTTGAATTATAAGGAATGGAGCTTTTCAAATGATTTTGTTTTTGTATTATTTTGAGCGTGCGAATTCACCGAAATTTTGTTGTCTACTACTTCCAAATATAGTCGTTTTGAGTTCTTTTTTGGGGTTTTTTATATGGAAATGATTTCTTTTAAGGGTTTTGTTGATGGAATTATTGAGAGAATGCAAGGTAAGGAAATATATAAAATTTTAATTAGGTCTGAAAACTATGACTCCCTCTCAATTTAGCAACGTTCAATGATTTCTAAATTTTCAATGTCCACTGGCTGAGCTTGAGTTTTACATGGTTAAATATGTAAACCTGGCAGGCCATTTTGTTTTCTTAATATATTCTCTGTGGCAGGTCAAATGCTATATGAAACAGCTATTGTCTGGGCTTGAACACTGTCACAGCAAAGGTGTCTTGCACCGTGATATTAAGGGTTCCAATCTGCTTATTGACAATGAAGGGATGCTAAAAATCACTGATTTTGGGTTGGCTACTTTCTATGATCCTGGACACAAGCAACCCATGACTAGTCGAGTAGTCACCCTCTGGTACCGGCCCCCAGAACTTCTTCTTGGGGCTACTTATTATGATGTTGGGGTTGACCTTTGGAGTGCTGGCTGCATTTTGGCTGAGTTGCTTGCTGGCAAGCCAATAATGCCAGGACGGACCGAGGTACTTTCTCTCTTGTTTTTCTTGTATTGCTAAGATGGAAAAATATTTCCATTTTTATTCATCTGTTTTCTTGGTCATGATGTAACAATGTTAAAGTTTCACATCAATCTTCAATTTGCATACGAAGCGTTTTCAAATATGATACATATGGTACATCTTGCATATTGCTTGTTGAATAAACTCATAATCCTTAGGATATTCTATTGATGCATACACATTTGGCTGACTTCTTATATGTTATAAAACACATTATAATCAAACACGACACTGTAATATGTAAAGCAGCAGGGTAATGGAATACAGATTAAGCTAATTTGAATGGTTATTGTTTGTGCCTCAATTGAAATAGCCTGGGCACTGATAGCTTTGTATAATGACTTATTGTACATACGCCTTTTGTTATTAAACATTTTGAGGGAAATACTGGGATTAAACCATGGGGTTGATTGTATGGT
The DNA here is from genome assembly GCA_032402905.1 of Khaya senegalensis. NCBI lineage: Eukaryota > Viridiplantae > Streptophyta > Magnoliopsida > Sapindales > Meliaceae > Khaya > Khaya senegalensis. Next base: position 9,642,031 of record CP135531.1, on the reverse strand, counting down.
TGTGATTTTCTTGTCATCTGAGTGCTTTCGCCATTGGAACCTTCTTTTGCATGAAACAACAGGGGTGTCAATACGGTTCGTTCAAATTATTCTGGGGAATTGGTTTTGAAAATGGCAATGCCTCTAATGCAGTGATATATACTTTCATCATTTGAAGAATCATTTGCTCTATTGATGCTATAGTTGTCTTCTGTTAATTCATTTTTCTAGTTGGTAGGTTTATTCGTTTTTGATTCTTTAACTTAGGTTGAACAGCTGCACAAGATATTCAAATTATGTGGCTCCCCATCAGAGGAATATTGGAAGAAGTCCAAATTGCCTAATGCAACGCTTTTCAAGCCACAGCAACCTTACAAACGTTGTATAGCAGAAACTTTCAAGGATTTTCCATCTTCTTCCCTTCCTCTAGTTGAAACGCTTCTTTCAATTGATCCTGATGAACGAGGGACTGCTACTGCAGCTTTAAACAGTGAAGTGAGTGGCACCAATTTTATTGTTTTTTTGGCAAAGAAAACAAATATTGTATCTTGAAGATTACTTAAGTGACATTTACTTGCTGCTTAAAATGATTCAGTTGAGCTAATTGCTGCTAAACTAGAACCACTCTGTGTTGTGCATGTAATAGACTAAGTGCAAGGAATGACACTGGTTCTTATTGATTGACTATAATTGTTAAATTTATTTTTTGGGTACAGTTCTTTACCACCGAACCTTATGCTTGTGAGCCATCAAGTTTGCCAAAGTATCCTCCCAGCAAAGAAATGGATGTAAAGTTAAGAGATGAAGAAGCAAGAAGGTTGGTTTTCCTGTCTTTCTCTATGTTTTCTATGTCAAGGACTGGTCTTGGCTATATGCTGACAGATGATATCCATTTTGTCCTAGGCAAAGAGGTTTAAGTGGGAAAGCTAATGCAGTTGATGGTGCCAGAAGAGTTAGACATCGTGATCGAGCTGGTCGGGCTGTTCCAGCTCCAGAAGCCAATGCAGAGATTCAAGCCAACTTAGATGTATGCCAAGATTTTCCCCCTATTGGTTTATATATTTTCTTTTTTCAGTTTTTCCCCTTCCAGAGGATGGAAGAAAACCTTTGACCCTATGCTGAACCATGTTCCATCCCTCCCCAGTTGCACTTTGCACAAGCTTGGGTGTCATTACTTTCTTGAAGAGTTTTGAATTCCTAAATGTTTACATCACAGCTCATCAATTGCCTGCTGAATTCCCCTTATCATCTGCTTTATGTTATTGGCATCAATATCTCTCTGAGTGTCATGTTAATTACAAGATTTCAGTTATAGGTTGTGATCTGTACTCTTCAGTTTAATCTAGGTTGAATCTGTACCCTTCAGTTTAATCTAGGTTGAGTCCCACGCCTGCTGAAAGGTAAGCATCGCCTTTAAGATTTACCATGGGCAGAAATTTTGGTTGGTTCACATTGCAGCATTGGTTGTAGTGTAGGTATGATCTTTGGTTCTTCCCATGCTGTGTTATAAGTCAATCTTTTACTATGCTGACAATCCAGATACTCACTAACTTGTAGTTAAAGTAGCCAATCTCGGTGGTTCAATATGTATAGATCTCTTGGGTTTAAGCATTGGCTAATTTCTGCCACCAAGTTGTATTCTCCTTGTGTCAAACATGCATGGATGCGAACATACACTCACATGTACAAAAAAAAAAAAAAAAAAAAAAAATTGTAAAAATGAAGTGTAAGAAAATTGGAAATTGATTCCTATTTTCTTCCTGGTTTAGCAATGTTATATTGATATTTGTTTTCTGAATTTCAGAGGTGGAGAGTTGTAACACAAGCAAATGCAAAGAGCAAGAGTGAGAAATTTCCTCCTCCCCATCAGGATGGAGCTGTTGGGCATCCGCAAGATGCATCACATAAAGCACCTGTATCATTTGGAGCACCTGATATTTTTACAAGTTCGTCTAATTTCAACACAAAATCTTCAGGATCTTCCAAAAGTACCGGGACTGTTGGGGGCCCTTCTAGAAGGAGAAAAACCAACAAGGAAGAGCCGCCGGGGGCTCCTTCTCGGAAGTTCATCCAAGGATTGAAGCCCTCATCAATAGGTCTTTCAATGGATATGATTTTCAAGGGTAAATCTGAGGTTTTAGGCAGCTGACGAAAGAGAAAATAATGGGATGAGTTGAAGCTTTTTTTTGGGGTGAGGGATTTATATTTATTTCATATTTTGTAATAAATCCAATTTTTTTCCCCTTCAAAATCCCATTTATTGTATATCTAGCAATATAAGATTATAGAAATACACTTTACATAAGGGCTTTGTGTATACTTAAATACGAGACGATGAGAAATGATCCACTTTGTGTACGGTTTCTGGAGCATTACTAGTTTTCTTGAAATCAAAGAGAGTGGTTTTTTCTGAATCTTACGTGTTCGCTGTAAACAAGGAAGTTTTTATGTTCAAATCTTTCTGGTAATCAATACAATAATACATGAAAAGTTGTTTTTCCATAAAAAGGCAAAAACAACTCACTGTGCGGGCCAAGAAGTCCTGAACTTGGCTATTGTTTTGTTAGTAAATTAAGAATGTAAGGTGAAAAATTTTTTAAAAAATTTGTTCTGGAAGAAGGATTGTTTTATTATGTATGATTTATGATAAATAAAAATTAATATTATCAATAAGATTACATAATATATCTTATATTGTTTTGCTAAAATCTTTCGTGAATACAATATAAGAGGAATACATACTTGGATGAAACATGATGATGCAATATTTGTGATCTGATGCTGGACTCCTTGTCATTAGAGATGCAAAAGCAATATGAGTCTATGGATGCTAGTGCAAATATAATACATCTCAATGAGTTATTTGATGCATTGCTCGCATTGAAAGATATGATTTTTCTGTTAATGATCACATGTTGAAAATGATTAGCTACATTGAAAAATTAGCTAATATTACTTCTGTGATAACTTATATATAAATTTTGTATTGCAATCATTACCAGAGTCTTATTTTTAATTCATTTTGAATCTTCATACGAGCAATATGGATATTACACTTCTTAAATTGCTGAGAAGATTATTGAGAAAGACTTAAAACCATAAAAATGTTCAGTAATACTTTTGAGTAGCCTTACAAAAATTTATAAAAAAGCCCTAAAAAGAGTTTAAAGTATAAAGCCCAAAAAACTAACACTTATAAGTACAATGGTGGTGCGACTAAGAACAAAAAACAAGGATATGTATTTCTTCTGTGACAATGATGGGTATTAGAAGAGGAATTGTGTAAAATATTTTGAGGACTTCAAGAAAAAAAAAAGTAAGAAGTTGCTTCCATTTAGATATATTTATAATTGAGGTTAATTTTAATGATAGCCAATTTTTTATTTGGGCATTAGATACCAATTGTAGTTTTCACATATGTAATAAGATGGAGGGACTAAAAAAAAATAGAAAATTTTATAGAGATGAAGTAGACCTATGAGTAGAAAATGGAAAAAGAGTTGCTGTTTTGATCATAGGAATTTATTTTTTGTTATTACCAAGTAAATTAGTTCTAGAATTAAAAAGTTATTTTTATGTTCCAGTACTTAGTGCAAATATTATATCTATATCTTGTTTGGATAAGAAATGATTTAATTTTATAATAAAAAATAATAATTATTTATTTTCATATGATGATATTTATTATGCTACTAGATATTTAAATAATAAATTATATGTTTTGAAATTAAATAAAATTATTCTCAATATAAACAAATAAAATAATCTAAAAGAGTCAAACCTTTTGGTATTGTAGATTTTGTCATATAAATGAAATAAGATTTACAAAATTATATAAAGAGAGTTAAATTCTTTTGATTATAAATTATATGTAACTTGTGAATCATATTAATTAATAAAATGGCCAATTTGCTTTTTGTTGAAAAAGTATTACGTGCAAATAAATTACTAGAGCTAATACACATATACATGTATGTTGCCCAATGTCAATTTAAGCAAATGGTATTACCTCTACTTTATAATATTTACTAATAATTATTCATGTTTTAGTTATGTATACTTGATAAAGTATAAGTTTGAAGTATCAAAAAAGTTTAAAAAATTCATAAATGAAGCAGAAAAATAAATTAGCAAAAGTATTAAGACATTACGATCTGATTGAGGCGAAAAATACTTAAATTATGAGTTTAAGAATATCTTAAAATATGTAACATCATTTCATAATGGATTCTTTTAGGGATATTGCAATATAATGGTGTTTTTGAAAGGAGAATCGAATCTTGCTAGAGATAGTATAATTAATGATGTTTGGCATAAATTTTTTAACGTCATTGTAGGAACTAGTATTAGAAACATCTACTTATTTTTTAAATAACGTTCTGTCTAAATTAGTTAACAAAACAACATATAAGATATGGTATGGCAAATGACTAAATGTTAACTTTATGAAAGTTTGCTTGTTCGTGAAACAATAGCCTAAATCTCACTTAGGTTTAAAGTGAACAAAAGATGTTTGTTTCATGTAGTGTTATTTTTTTTTTAGAAAAAGAGTTCTTCTAAAAAAAGATAATAGAAGTAAACTATAACTTAACAAAATTTTAGAACCACAAAATGACATTGAATTATATTCAAGTCATAAAAGATTAGCGATACATTAACTATAAGGTTAAGAACTTCGAAAGTTTAGTAAAATACACTATGAGTTAGAAAGATATAGATCTCTCATGAAAGATAAATATAATTTACTCAAAAATATAAATTTTTATGTTTTACCAAAAAAGTCTAGTTTGAACGTATTCAAGATTAAAACTGAGTTATAAGTTATGAATTCGTAGAAAATTTGAGAAAAAAACTATAATCATAGAAAATTTTATCGGTAAAAGGTATGTCATATAATTTTATTGATGCTATTAATTCTTATTTATCATAAATCATACTTAATAAAAAAAAAATTTTGTTGATTCCTATATAAGAATTTTTTTTATTATGTATGGTTTATGATAAATAAGAATTAATAATATTAATAAGATTATATGAAATACTCTACACTTATAAGATCTTCTATAATTATGGCTCTTTTTTGAATTTTCTATAGACTCATTATTTTTAATTTAATTTTAATCTTAAATACATATGAATTAAATTTTCTTTATGAAAAACAAAAATTTAAATTTTCGAGTCCTCTTTCAATTACTATTAGAATCGCGCCAATATGATTTTTGAATCAAAAGTTATGGTTAAAATATAAAAATTGTGCGAATATTATTTTCTTGAATAAGTCGCTCAAGTGTGTAAGTTTTAGTAATATCCACACAAAATAGAGAATTAAAGAATTTGAATTTTACTAAATCTAAAATAATGTACATGTCTTTTTTTAGTAATAACTTAAAAAAAAGATTTAAATTAGAATTTAAGTGTTTTAACCATAAAAATTAATTTTTTCAAATCTTAATTTTTTAAAAAATTAACTTTATATATTTGTCGAAAAAGAAAAAGTATTTGTAATTTTTAGTTATTTACTTTCGATCACATTAGCAGTGTTTAGATAACAATAGAGTTTAATTATATCTAATAGAATTATTATCTCATCCTAATTAAATGATTAATTAACTTTTTGAAAATATAATTAAAGATAAATAATTTATTTAATTATATTTTAATCTTTAAACTTTTAAAAATTATAAAATAGCTCATGTACTTTTAAAAATTAAAAAATAACATTAATATTTTTAAATTTATAGATTAGTTAAGAATTTTTAAAATTTTATTTTTTTATCTATAATTTTTGACATTATAAATTTATCTTAAAAGTTTATAAACTTAATAAATAAGTTCTAAAACTTAATTTTATATAACTCGTCCTTAATTCTTCAATACTTTAAAGTTTATAGTCTATTAAATTTTTTTTTTTTAATATTGGTAATAGAGATAATTATAAGCTTCTTAAATTTAGATAAATTAATTTAATTAATTTATTTTTAATTAATTTTTTAATTAAAAGAATGAGAAAGGATACTAATTTTAATAAAATATATTTCAAATGTAATTATTATATGATTCAATCCTTTCGCTTTATACATATCTTACCTATGATTCTATAATATGAAAAATATCTATTTTATTAGATTATGATCATTAAAAAATTTTTGACTTAAACTGATAATATAATTTTAGAGTTTCTAAAATTTTTTTTAGAATTTGTCATGACTATGAATTTATATTATTATTTATGTGAAAATAGTACCCCTTTGGATATTAATTCTATGTTACTTAGAGCGGCAACTCTTTTATTGTTTTCCTACAATTTTTGTATACTTTTCATATTACCTAATTATTACCCAACGCCAATCTCATTATAAACAACTGAGGTGTAATATTAAAGTATATATGATTCACATAAAGGTACTATAAAAACCTTAAATTTAAAGATCATTCATACTATCATAACTTATAAAAATCTTATACATATAAATAACAATTCATATGAGTTCTCAAGCAAGTCATTCGATGTACTTATTTTTTAATAAGTATTCATATATTAGACTAAATAAATAATTTATTATTAGATTATGAAATTAACTATCTTCATTCTCTAAAAAAATAAACATAACATTTACTGATAGAAATTGAATTTATTAAAGTTTTATTGTTGATAATTCTACAATTAAAAATATTTAAAAATAATAAAATTTCATAAATTTAAGTTAATTCATTTTATTGTTATTGTAAAAGCTTATATTATAAAAAGTCAATATTTATAATAGATAAAATTTATAAATAAAATATTAATTTTATTAATAATTTATAATTACGTATCTATCTCTACTAAATCTAGTGCACATAGTTAACACTTGTACTCTATGTCATTCAACTAGTTAAGTGGAACAAATCAATCGGAAAGTAAATCATGCATAAACATAAATTAGAATCCTTTTTCAACTTCAGCGTGAACGTGTAATCTATTAGTTGAATATAATTTTAGATTACAAGTTTGGCCATGGAAAGTTCTCGGATGCATCACATTTGTGGAGCAGTAACTAAGTAGACAAATTGTTAACTAATTTCAACCACCGTGAATGGCTTGAGTAGGCGTTGATTTGTAAATGCATCAATACGCATAACAGTAAAATGTAATGCAATTTTACCATTGAAGAAATCGGATGGGCATTATTAATGAGAGCAAAAATAAGGTGTAACATAGTTGATATAGTGAAATTATTTAATTAATAAAAAAATTATTAATTAATTATAAATAAAAAAATTAAGAAAGATCTTATTATCACTTAAAATTTTTTATATTATTAATTAGTTTTAAAAATAAATTTAAAATTTTTAAAATTAAATAAATGATGTAATAGAATTATCTTAATTGAGATTTTCTTTGATTATTAATTAATTTTTTGAATAAATTTGAAATCTTTCAAATTGAGAGAAAGCTTATGTTTGGATTAATTAATTAACTAATTATCTCAATATTTTATTAATATGAGAGATTTTATTTGAATTATTTATGCCTTATCCCTGGATTGGATTAAGGAATGAGATAAATTTGTTGGGTACTTAATATTTAATGTACATGGTTTTGTTTGAGCAGATGTGGTGGAAGAATCAAACGGAAAAGATAAAGTTGGTTACCATACAAGGTGGAAGAACAGAGGATTTTACATGATCAGCCATACCAAGGCCAAGACCAGGGCGGCGGCCTGTTGGATTTGTTATTCTGCAGCGGTGGATGGCACCACCTTCGAGTGGCGGTACCATAGTTTACCCACCCGAATAATCTAATTAAATCGTATAAATATGATTGTTATAATTTATTATAATCATACCCTTTAACATTTGTAATTTCAAAGTTTTGAAATATATTTAAAAAATTTGCTGCAATTTTTATATATATTATATATTTTTATTTCTTTAACATAAAATTTCTTATTTATTGTAGATTTTTATTTATTTATTGTGATTATTGTTTGAATATGAATACAAGTTAATTATTTTATGTTGTTCTTTTAAATTATATTATTCTTATTTTTATTTTAATTCTTTAAGAATATATAAAATTGATTTTTATATTTGTTAAATTTCGGATTATAACCACCCTTTAGGTTAACTTACAATGTGTTGTTAGTCAAGTAAAATTTATAAAAGCACCTCAATTGCCAATCTATTTAATGCAACACCAACAACACCGTCATTTAAATAAAATAATTATATTCCTCTTTCGTTTTCTTATTTTTTTTTGTAAAATTAAAACATTTTTAATCTATCGAATTAATAAAATAGGCGATAATAGTAAAATATTTATAGTTTCAATTGGGATAATCTTTTATTAAAAATAAAATTCAAGTAACAAATAACAAAATAAAAAATAATTATTTTTAATTTTTTAAATATTTTTATGTGAGACTCTAAAAATCGTCTCTCATTTGATATTTAAATTTATTTAATATGAAAAAAATATTTTAATTAAAATTTTATGTTCAGTGATTATTTTTCAAAATTCAAATAAATTTAAGTTAAACTTAATATTTTGTTGTTATCATATTTTTTAATATAAATTTTATTTTATTATTATTATTATTTTTTAAATGTAAAATATATAATAATGCATTACAATATCAGGTTTGTACAAATGAATATGAATGAATTCGTACACACAATTTGTTTTCCCAATGGAATTCATAAATTTTTATTTTAATAATTATTTAATCTGAATTAATAGAAAAATACACAGAGTAGTTCCTTGGTTTGAATACTTAATACACACCATATGTTTTTTTTTTTAAAAAAAAATTAAATAAATGACTTATAATATTGTATTAAATATACAATAAAGTAAATTCTAATTTTACTTATTTTATTAATTATTCTATTATTATAAATTATTACACTTTAATAAATATTTAATGGTACTATAGATACAAACTCTTGTATAAATTAATATTATTACATGTCTTATATTTTTATAAAAGTAAATAAAAATTTAAAAGAGTAAAAAAAAAAAAAAAAATAATAATAATATGAGAAATGTGTAAAACCATAATTTAAGACATCAATCATACAGAAGTTGGTATCTCTACCATCATTCCAAGTGGTTACAAAAGAAAATATTATTGGTTGAAATATAAAACAACTATAAGTTCAATGAAAACACATTTATCTTGAATCAAAAACAAACCTAACCTTAGCAATGAAGAAATCATATAACTTTTTATTTATTTATTTATTTTTACTTTCATTCTCAACCAAAAAGCCCATATGAAAAACATATTTAATTTTCCACTCAAAATGAAACACATTAAAGTCTGATATTTTTTAGTTATTTAGAAAGTAGGGATGGAGATATTCATTATGAAATTCAATCTTACTTGACATGATAGTATTAATTGAATAAAAACATAAAATCAATGTGATAAATAATTTGTTAATTTTATTTATTTATCTTATCAACACAACTATGCTACATCAGTTTATAGATAATAATTTATATAGAAAAATATTCCATCCTTAATATTATTCTTATTCAGATAAGAAGGCAATTATAATTGTATTTAAAATTCTCTTTAATTTAAATGTTAGAATAGTTTTATCCAAATGCAACCACATTTTTCCATGGCAAAACATCCACAAAAATATTTATTATTTATGTATAATATAACTAAGTATTTTTAATGTGGGTGTAAATAGGTTGAATGGATAAAACTTGACTGATATAAAAGATATAAGAATTCAAATCTTGTTCACATTAAGTTGAAATATTAAAAAGTATAATTATTATATAAAAACATGGTAAATTTCGATTGGACAAAAAGATTAGAATTACACTTTTAAAACAGCCATGCAATAATTATGCAATGTCTTTAACTCTTGACAAAGTAAACAAATTTGTTCCATTTTTTTTCTCTTCATTTCTTTCGCATAATACTAAATTTTTTTCCGTTACCGAGTGATTTTGATGTCATTGTCATATAAGTGTCATCTAATTTTATATATGTCAATAATATTAGTATGACATTATTAAATAAATATTTATAATTTAACTAAAATTTTAGGCCAATAAAAAATATTTAAGTATTCGAACTTAAAAATTTACCACTTTAATAAAGATTTTCACATGCCACATGAAGATATCTAAAACTTAGATCCTGTAATACATTAATACATCAAGGCTTCCTTAAATAATCAAGATAAATTTAAATGAATCATTTAGAATTTTAAATGGGTTAGCCTTATGATTAGCTATAGGGATAGTTGTAACAAGTAAAATGTCTATGAATTGATATTTATATGTTACTTTAAAAATAATGTTAGAAGTCCCAAAATTTTATTCTAAATTTTTTTTATCCCTAATGACATTCATGTACTAATAATAAGACTGTGATATAAATATTATTTACCTAATGTCTACCACATAATTAAAGATTAAAAAAAAAATAATTTTAGTTAATGCAATAGAAACCCGAAATAAACCATGTTTTAATTCTATTGTTATATGTTGAATTTGATGAATTTTTGTCCAAATATTAATATGCAAATTAATGAGTTATCCCTCAATGCACTCAATTAATTAATAAAGTGTGATAAAGAAATTTCCAATTTCGAAGTGCATAATTATCAACAGCACACACTCTAACAACTAGTAGTAGTTGTGTTATGATTTTGCATAGTCATTCCACACAACTTTGAAGAAGCAGCAAAAGCCAAAAAGACGACCAGCCGACGACTCCTGCATGTGAAAGAAAAACTGTATGTCGTCGACTCACGGTCCATGCTTTTCTTTTTTCCTGTACGAAGACTTTTCCTCTTTGGCTTTTCTCTATAGCATTGACGTTATTTTATAACCATTTACTGCTCCTTTAACAAGTTTTCCTTCCCCTTAAGTATTCTTCCCCTGCCACAAGAAACAAACAGTTCGTTTTTTTCATGCTCTCTCTCTCTCTAAAGTTTTGCTCTGTTTTTTTTTTTTGAATGTTTTAGAAATGGCTTATGCTGTGACAACACCGAAGGAACAGGTTAATGAGATTAGGAAGAAGAAGTTCTCCAACATGCAAATTTATTCTTCAATTTGAAATTTTTAAAAAAATAGAAATAGATGTTGATACCTGATTTTTGTTAAGTGTCCACATGCAACTTTTTTTTAATTGTAATATTTTTTCAAATAAGTCTTCATTTTTCGTAAAATGTGAGATATAACTGCAGTAGTCCTTCCTATTGGCATAGAATTTATCAATTATGGTATTTATTCCCTCAGTAAGTGGGATCATTGGGATGCCAAAGACTTTATCACATAGAGAAAATTAAAATGTAGTTGGCTTATTAGAATACTTGTATTAATATTAATATTAATAGAGGAAATTGTTAATATATATCTCATGTATCTTATATTTCTTAATATAAAACTTAAAATTTGAAATAAAATACTCAAAATGATTAACATACAACTTGAAATAATATAAAATAAAAAAAATTAAAACATAAAATATAAAAAATAAAATAATTAATATAAAATTTGATATATATAACAAAAAAATTTGAAATACAAAAAGAAAACTTAAACCAATTAGTGCAAGAGTTGAGAAATTTCAATGTAAGTTGCATAAAACAAATTATATGCAATCCCACCAATAGATAATGGTAAAATAATAAGAGCATCAAAATTTTGTGATCAACAAATATAAAATGAAATCATATATCAAATAGTTAAATATTAGATTAATCGTATTTAAATTCATAAAAAATGTACGCGTTTCTTTCATGTCTTGCTTATTTTTTTTGTTTTAATTTTTTGTTTTCGATTCATTTTTCAATTAAACACTAATATGTGAATCTTGAAAACAAACTTATAACCAAATGAACATCATAAATATAACAAAATATTAGACAAAAAAAAAATTACAAAAATAAACTTGTTTTCTTTCCAGTTGAGACTATTTAGTACTTTTATTACCTAATATTCTTATGTAAAAATCTTGGAGTGAACATATTTATATTCAATAGAAAAATACAATTATAAAGTGTATGGCATTTATTCCTGTAAATCATTTTACTTAATACGATATTAAATGGAATAATAAAGTATAATTTAATGTAAAATGTAAATAATATTTCATTTACTAACTGTTAAAACTTTAACTGAGGGATTGGAACAACTTTTAAAATGGTGGTACGATAATAAAGCAATGTCTTTAACTCTTGGCAAAAGCAAAAGTATTTGCTCTTTTCTTTTTCTCTTTCACACAAGGCAAAGTTTCTTCTTCGTTATGGAGTAATTTCGATGACTGTTACACAAGTGTCATTTGGTTGTATAAACAATATTCAAGTACCCGAACCAAGAAATTGGTCATATTAAGCATAAATTTTCATCACGTCATATGAAAATCTCTTAAAGTTCGGTGTTACAGTACATTAAAACAAGAAAAAGCTTGCATGTATAATGGAAGTTGTATTCTAATGCATCATTTAGAATTCTAAATGGGTTGCACTTATTTGTTAGCGTTTTTGGGGTTAGACTTAGGACTACAAACGTAGCATAATATAAAAATTTTGAAGTTAATGATTGTTTCTTTAATCAATTTTCTCATTTATATAATAATATTAATGGTTATAAAATTACAATGTATATATAATTTGATATTTGTATTTCTAAAGTGGTATTTCAAAACTTTTATTCTAAATTTTTGTTCCTAATAACGTAATATTCATAATGTAAATGACAAGGTAACATAATTAATATTATTTACTTAAGTAGTTTTTTTTTTAAAAAACTAAAATTTGTATAGAGTTTAATGTCTAAATCTAAAAATTAGTTTGTCTTTTTATTTTTTTATTCAAAATTTGAATATAAATATTAATTATTTATTTTTTAAATATTAATCTCAATTGAATAGTTTAAATTACATTTCACATGTACATTAATAATAATGCATTAATTATACGTGTTGTCTTTGATTTTAATTTTTAGAGTGCACAAATCTAATTATTAAAAAATTAATATCAATAATTGTATAAAGTTAAAAGACTTCCAATCATGCTCTCTCTTTATATATAAAGACAATTTTAATTTATCAAAACTAACATAAATAAAAGATTAAAAAATAATAATCATGCTAGTTTAGAATATCAAATACTTTAAGATGTAATTTATCATTATAATAATAGTAATAAATAAATAAAAATCTCAAGCTATTCAAGTCTATGTAAAATTATTATATACACAAAAATTTAATAATAATATTATAATTAAAATTTTGATAAATGAATTTGGAATGCGAAAGTAAACAAATAAATATACATGTCATTAAAAAAATGATATATTTTAAATAGATAATGATATAAATAACCAAATAGGTAAGAATATTTTTGAGAACAGATTTAATAAAAATTTACACTTTTCAAATTGAGCCAAAAAGTATATATATACATAATACACACACTTAAAAGCGTCTAAAAGGTCACATAATTTGAGATAAAAACTTCGATTCATGCAATATCATTTTACTCTAAATTCAAAAATCAAAGATCATTAACTAAATTAATTAAAGATTTTTAAAATTCCATTATCATATTTTGAATTTGATAAATTTTCACCTATTTCAAGATGCACGATGAAGAATTACCCCTTAATATCCCCAATTAACAAAGTGCGAAAGAACATTTCGAATTTCCAAGTGCATAATTATCAACAGCATAAACACAAACAATTATTATTATTAGTGGTGTAGTAGTAGGAGGAGGAGCAGTAGTGTTATGCTTTTGCATGGAATTTCCACGCAACTTTGAAAAAAGCAAAAGCCAGAACCCAAAAGCCGAAAGGAAGACCAGCCGACGCCTCGTATATTTGAAACAGAAACTATGTGGTCGAATCAGCGTCCAGTTTTATCTTTTTCGTACAAAGACTTTTCCCATTTGGCCTTTCTCTTTAGCATTGACTTTGTTTTCTAACTATTTACTCCTTCTTCGATAAGTTTTCCTTCCCCTTAAGTATTCCTCCACTAGCTCAAGAAACAAACACGAATCGTTTTTGTTCAAGCTTCTCTCCTCGTTTCTCTATCTCTCAACAGCTTTGTTTTGTTTCTGTTTGAACGTTTTAGAAATGGCTTATGCTATGGCGACACCGAAGGAACACATTGAGGAGATCAGGAAGAAGAAGTTCTCCATAGGAAGTGAAGTGATCAATCCATTGACAGAAGAACTTCACCAGACTGTTAAGCTCCTCTCCGCTGAGCTTTACGCCAAAGATGTCCACTTTCTCATGGAACTCATTCAGGTTTTCACTGTGTCTGTATAATGTGTGTGTGTGTGTGTGTGTGTTCAATTTGAAGTTGAGATAGGAATGTGAGAAAGTTTAACGTAGACCGGTGTATATCTTTTTATAATATACATTTATAATCTACTGAAATATATAAATACACACACATGTACATATATATTAATTTTAAATGATTGATTATGTTGATAGTTAAGAGTGATTAAAATATTTTGTATGATAGACTTGTAACAATGAGGATGACAATGAGATTCTACGTCTAGAGATAAATACTCCTTATATTCATACTCAAATTTCATCACAATCTTACCCATCCAATAGCTAATGGAGGTGGATATGAGGTAATAGCTAATAATATTTTCTCATGTTTTTGCACATACCCATTTTCTAATAAATTTACTAGTTGTGCATGCTGCTAGAGGCAAACTATATATAGGAATGTGAAAATAGATAAGAGTTACAGTGGCGTGTCTTCATTTTAGTTTTTAACTATCGTTTTGCATGTAATTTTTGACATGAAAAAATTGAGACCAATTACTTCTGTGAAAAATATAGCACCCAGTTGTTATAGACTTGCCTTGTTACGACATGGGTTGAGGAGATAACACCGGATGGACTGACCATAAGCAATAATTAAACAGAGGCAACCTAGTAACCATAATTTAGTTTAGTTTAGTTTAGTTTAGTTGAATAAATGCTTGTTTTTGAACGATATTTGGCCGATGCATACAAATTGACCATCAATTTCTTTTATTTCTCTCTTGTATTTAGATTTCTACAAAAAGAAATAGGCAAGGAAAATTGACTGAGTGATGAATTTTACTTGACAGAACGCTGAAGACAATGAGTATCCAGAGGGGGTGGATCCATCGCTTGAGTTTGTGATAACATCTCGTGATATAACAGGCACAGGGGCACCAGCTACATTGCTCATGTTCAACAATGAGAAAGGATTTTCTGCTAAGAATATTGAGTCCATTTGTAGCGTTGGGAGGTCCACCAAGAAAGGAAACAGAAAACGTGGCTATATTGGGGAGAAAGGTTTCTTCACTCGCTTGATTTTCTCTTATAATTTACTGTCTATATTATGCATTTTTGTTTTAAGTTATAAGGAATCAGTATGATTATGGGAAAAAGAAAGTCATCATAATCAATTTAAATTGATTTTCTAGTTAAGTGATTGGAGATGTTGATTGTCTTTTCGCCACTCGAATTAGTTTTAGAAACTTGGGTTAAAATTTGAAGTTCTGAGATACAGTTTGCATGAAATTCGAAAAGATGATTGTTTAAATTTATTATTGGAAATGGCTAAGTTAAACATGGTTAATTGAGGTTATCTGTATTCCATGTTATTCAAAAGAAGAACTTCTCTGTAAGTTGCAAATTAAGTATTTGCTTCTAGTTACGGGCTACTTAATGCAACTCGGTATACTTATATTATTCTGGAAACTTGCAGGAATTGGGTTCAAGAGTG
Organism: Khaya senegalensis; assembly: GCA_032402905.1. NCBI lineage: Eukaryota > Viridiplantae > Streptophyta > Magnoliopsida > Sapindales > Meliaceae > Khaya > Khaya senegalensis. Next base: position 9,626,312 of record CP135531.1, on the reverse strand, counting down.
TGTTTCTGATCACTGCTCAGCCATACATATTCAGCAATGGCTACCAAATCAAGTTCAACGAAGAGCCCTGCCCACATTGCGGCCTTGGGTATGTAGTTCCTGAATGGGTCGGGGAGAATCCATCTCTCTCTGACATTCAGAAAATATATGGTTCTGGTTCTACTCTTCCAACCACCACACTAGTCTTGCCTTTGAAGCCTGACAAAGTCAAACCTGTCAAGCAGGAGCTCTCAAGTGTTCATCCTGAAGTTCTGTTATTCCTTTTGAAAATTAAGCGACTTTCTGTCAGGGAAGATAATGAAGATCCCAGGCTCAATACTGTCAGTGCAATAGCTATCAACAGTGAGACTAACTTCGTGACAAGGAAGAACATTGATGCTGAGTCTTATACACTTCATCTCTCTGCAAATGGTGACCAGTTTGATAAAGAATGCAGCTATTATATGTGGAGGCAGAAGTTTCCTGTCAAGCAGGAAAATAAAGTGGACAGAAGAATGGAAGTAGACGAGTGGCTGATCACATTGGCTTTTCCCAATGGGCAGCGTCTCCAAAGAGGAACAACCTCTCCTGGAGTCTATGCATTTCTGCCCACTGAGATGGTTACAAACTTTCCATTTATAATTCAAGCGGATTTTATTCTAGCATCATCGAGGGAAACCATAATATTGAATGACAAATGGAACCAAGGGATTCTCAACTGTGTGTCTTCTGCTTTTGTCAATGCATTAATCTCATTGGTGAAATTGACAGAAGATGCTCCAGTGTCTAGCTTGCCTCGAATGTTTGGATTCTTGCCGGTCAACTGCTCCTCTTTTGAAGCGTTGAATGATGTAAGAGAATCAATTAGAGCAAAGCTGGCAGAAGAAGATATTATCCCAAGTGAGTCATTCACGGAGCAGAAGTTATTCCACAAACCCCGTGAAATGGGAAGGCTGATGCCCCGGTTTTGGAATATTTTGAAGAATGCAAAAGTTGAAGGGGTGAGCTTGAAAAATCTATCGCACCATGGAAAAAATGTTCTGAATTCTTCATTTGACAGAGAAGAACATGATCCTGCACTGAATTTCTTGGGAGTGGGACCAGTCAACATTGGATGGTATGCAAAATGTATACAGAGTTCTAATCTTGTTTTGGGAGTATCCGAGGAAGTTTATTTGGAGCTTCTCCTTTTCGTAGCTGAAAATTGGTCTTCTAAATTCTGCAATACCGACATATGCAATATACCCTTGATAAAATATGTGGATCTGGATGGGAATGTGGCTTTGTGCAGTATTACTGAATCCTGCTACAATCAGAGGGTAGTGTGTCTATCGAGTAAGAAATCATGGTTGATTGATTGGAATAGGGAATTCAGATGCGTGGCCAATCTATATTTTGTGCCAGAATGCACATGGGATGCTATTCGATCATTTTCTAAGAAGGAAGTGGTATTGGAATGGCTAAGAGACCGGGTGAAGGTTGTTACCTTGACTGTGAATGATTATGCAGGTGTTCTTCTTAAAAATCTCAAAAATGAGCTGAAGCTCGTTGTTGCATATGCTCACTTTCTGTTTCATTCTTACTCGAAGCATTATCTATCATCAGGGCAGGTTGATCATTTGTGTGGGCTTATGCCACTTGTAGATAATTACGGGGCTGTGAGCACAAAAAGGAAAGGGGTTCTAGTGCCTGCAAATGGAAGCAAATGGGCGGAATTGTTTGTTTCAAACCCATGGAGACGTGAAGACTATGTTGAGTTGGGGGAAGTCTACTTGCGTTCTGGCTATTATGCTGGGCAAAGTACAACAGCAGAGCAATTAATAGAGTTCATGAAGTCTCATGTTGCAGCTTCTGATCTTCCTTATATATCTCCTCCCAATGCTGGGATTCCAGCTGTCTCTAGCCCACTCATTAACAAAAACGCGTTCCTCCTCTTGGATTGGATCAAAGAATTGAAATATCGGGAAGTTTCAATACCGGAGAAGTTTTTGAGAAGCATAAAGGAAGGCCGTTGGCTGAAAATCACTATTAACGGCTCTTCTGATCATAGACCACCGTCAGAGTCCTTTTTCCTTGGTTCATCATTGGGGAACATTCTGCAGAAGGGATCGGTGCTTGTTGATATTCCCTTGATCGATGAGGGATTTTACGGTGCAAGTATAAACAAGTACAAGGAAGAGCTGAAGACTGTTGGAGTCATGTTCGAATATAGAGAAGCATGTCAATTTATTGGTAATCGTCTCATGTCTCTAGCTGCATCCTCCAATGTCACTAGAGACAATGTGTTTTCAATACTTAATTTTATTAAATTTCTGAGGGAACAGTGTCTTTCACCGGATAGCTTCATTCAGAGTGTCAAAGAAGGAATCTGGCTAATGACATCCCATGGTTATGGGTCACCGGTAAGATCTGTTTTATATCATCAGGAGTGGAAAGTTGCATCACAAATTAGTGACATTCCGTTCATTGACCAAAATTACTATGGTAATGAAATCTTTCGCTTCAAAGAGGAACTCAGGTTGCTCGGAGTTAAAGTTGGTTTCAATCAAGATTACCAGATTGTTATTGACAACCTGAAAAAACCACCAGTTTTAACTTGTCTCACAGCTGATGCTGTTCTTTTGGTTGTGTCTTGCATGCGCCATTCAGGATCCTCAAACAAAATTGTTAGAACACTTCGAAATACAAAATGCTTGAAAACAAATGCTGGTTACAAGTCTCCGGGTGAAAGTTTTCTGCTTGATCCTGAATGGGGTTGTCTTTTAGTGGTTTTCAAGGGTTTCCCACTAATTGATCAAAGTTTCTATGGAAGCACCATTGTCTCTTCGAAAAATGAACTGAAGCAATTAGGGGTTCTTGTAGATTTTGAGGATGCTGTCAAAGCATTTGTTAAGCATTTTAAGCAGCAGGCCTCTACATTTTCAATTTCAAAAGATCAAGTTCTTTTATTTCTGTCATGTTGCAGAAAACTGAAGAGAATGGACCGTAAATTTCCTTCTGAATTTAAGAAATGTATTCTTGAGGAAAAATGGCTGAAGACACGATTAGGTGATTATAGGTCTCCAAAAGATTGTATTCTGTTTGGTTCAGATTGGGAATCTATCTCGCCAATTACCCTGCTTCCTTTCATTGATGACCGTTTCTATGGCATGGACATTCATGAATACAGAAAAGAGCTAAAGAATATGGGAACTACTGTTGCACTTGAAGATGGAGTACATTTTGTGGCTGCTGGTCTACATTTTCCCTCAAATCCCTGCAACATCACGCGTGCAAATGTATTTTCACTGCTGAAATGCATCCGAATATTACAAGGGAAGAATTACTCCTTTCCTGATTCTTTTTTCAAGAAAGTCACTAAAAAATGGTTGAAGACCTGCAGTGGTGGTTACAGTAGCCCGAATCAGTCCTTGTTGTTCGATTCCTTGTGGGAATTATATCTTTTGGAGCGAACAGATGGACCTTTCATTGATGAAGAGTTTTATGGTTCTGAAATTAAATCCTTCAAAAAGGAGCTCAATACAATTGGAGTAATTGTTGATCCAGAAAAAGGATGTCCAGTGTTTGCCAGCCACCTTGATTTCCACACCGACTTTCCCACTATAGCTCGAATCTATAATTTCTTGGCAGAATTGAAGTGGGTGCCCAGCAGTGAAGCTGGCAGAAGGATCTGGATCCCAGATGGAAATGAGAATGGACAGTGGGTCAGTCCTGGAGAATGTGTTTTACATGACAAAGATGGTCTTTTCAGTTCGCGGCTGAATGTATTGGAGAAACATTATGAGCGGAAGTTACTGAGCTTTTTCTCAGGCGCTTTTTGTGTTAAATCCAATCCTTCAATTGATGATTATTGCAGCCTCTGGAAGGATTGGGAAAGTTCAGAACAGAAACTGTCAAACGAGGAGTGTTGTGCATTCTGGGTTAGTGTTCTGAAGCACTGGGGTTCGAAGATGGAGAAATTTCTTGCTGACAGCTTCGTAAAGCTTCCTGTTGATTCAGGCACCGATGATATTATGTTGTTGGACAAGCATGATATTTTCCTTGCTGATGACCTTCAGCTAAAGGATGTTTTCCAACAGTCCTCTCCTCATTTGCTATTTGTCTGGTATCCTAAGCCTAGCATGCCTGCTTTGCCTCGGACTAAATTGATGGAAACCTACAGAAAAATTGGGGTTCGCACAATTTCCGAATCAGTACAGAAGGAAGAGTTATCCTTAGCAGAAGGTGTGGAGCTCAAGCGGGTGAATCAAAAGGACTTTCTGGTTGGCAGAGGATTGATTAAACTTATCCTGGGGTTTCTGGCTAATCCTGCTATTAACAAGGATGCCGCTAGAAGGCACGAAACTGTCAAGTTCCTTCTGAATCTCAGCATGTTTGAGTCTGCAGAACCTATTTCTGTAAGGTATACTCTACCATTGTCATCAGGAAAAATTGTGGATGTGAGAGCAAGCCAAATGGTACGTTGGGATAGAAAGAATGGAAAGCTTTTCACGCACAAGATTGACAGGTCGGACGGTCCCAAAAATATGATTGAATATGCAACTCATTTGGCCGAAATCATATCCAAGGGAGTCCTCTGGGACAGAGAAGACCACACAAATGCAATGTCTGAGCTGATTAAGTTGGCTTTCTTGGTGGAATTCAATGAAGAAGCGGTCGAGTTTCTTATGAAGTCCAAGAATATGCAGATTTTCAAGGAAGATGAGGATTTCCTGTCTGCTGCTTTCCCTTCTGCTGATCCTGAGTAGGTGATCTAAAATCTGCTCTTTCCTCCTGTCCACCAGTGTGTGCTTATATTTTACATAATTTATTTTGTTTGTTGTGTGGCTTATGGTGTGCTTTATTTACAGTTTACTGAATGTCTAAGAATTGGATCAGTTGCTTAATTGCTGATCCGAATTAGCTTCCTCTGTGTGTAATTCTATATCTGTACTGTTTACAATATATGCACTTATGGTTTTGTTTACCTATGTATCCCCCCTCTCTTCTTTCCCCATGAACAACCGCAACTATTTTTGGTAGTTTCAAGTCCCAATTTACATGAATCGTAGTATTTATATAGCATAGATTATACAAGGCTTATGTTTTATACCCTTGTCTAAGAAATACTGAGCGAAATTGAGATGAAAATAATTGATTTGAAATTGAAATTTAGATGAGGCTTGGAACGTACAACTTAACTTGTAGTAAAGTTATTTAAAGTTAATAAAATGTTACTGTTCTAATGCTAATTATTATTACGAATTTAGCAAAAAATACACACTTCTTCAAATTATTAAATCTCAAAATCCTTTCAAATTTGATAGGATTCGATATTTGAATACTTTCTAGCTATTGTTGATGCAAATTTATACTCAGAATTTTAATTTTTCACAAACACCAAATCAAATATATTAGTTCATAAAAATAATTTGAATCCAAAACTTAATTGAATCAGTTTGTTTGATCAGTTTTGAAAATTTTTATCCAATTCAAACGAATTTAAACAAATTGAACTTCCTTATAGAATCCGTACTAAATTTTTTATACAAGTAATTTTGTATATATGTATAAATTTTTATGCAAAATTATTTATGTAAAGGATAATTTTATATCATTATTACGAAAATAAAAAATAATAAATTTTATGAAATATATAATAATAACATAATTTTATTATATTTAATTATTTAAATAAAATTTATATTTCTATTATTATTGTTATTGTATATGGACCCACAATATTAATATTAACTTACCAATACAACTACTTACCAAGCATGATTCCCGTGACTAATAATAGAACTTATAAATAATTCTGTGTTTATTTTTTGCTAAAATCATAAATGTTTTATGAGAATATGCTTCAATGTAAAATAATAATAATAATAATCAGTGTAATCAGTCTTTATATGATCATATAGAAAAGACTTAGAAACATCACAATTCAAGTATCAGAAATAGATTAAAATTCTTAATACCACAATTTCTCAGTGGAATGCACTTGGGAAAATTAGTAATGAGCATCCATAAGTCTCACTTTAATTACTTTGAACAGAATAACAATTTTATTTTGTTACAAATTAAAAATTTCCCAACTCCTTAATTCAAGATTAGTCCCACAGAAGGTATCATAAAGTTCCATGATCATTTCTCGAATTCGGTAAGTTGGTATGCAAAGTTAAGATTATTAACCCACAATTTACTCTTTCGTACTGCTTTTGCCTCGTAAATATTCCACCCAACTTTGGAAAATAAAGGCAATCGAGACGTGGTCGAATGAGCATCCAAAGTTTTCTCTTTCCATACAGAGACATTTACTTCCTCTCTCTCTCTCTCACTCTCTCTCAACTGTTTTATACTTCTTCAACAAGTTCTCGTCTGCGTTAAGTATTATTCTTTCTCAACTATAACCTCATTTCACTTACTTATCAAGAGCAACCAGTTTGTCTCCTTGAAGCTATCTGCAAATTTTTTACTTGAACCTGCAAACACCATGGCGACGCCGAAAGAACACATCGAGGAGATCAGAAAAACGTACATGGTAGGAAGTGATCAAGGGATCAGCAATCGCGTGTTGAAGCAATTTCACCAAGCTGTTAAGCTCCTTTCTGCTGAACTTTACGCCAAGGATGTCCACTTTCTTATGGAACTCATTCAGGTCTCAACATTCAAGCATTTCCCGTTCTCCTTCTTGTACATATTTATTTTACATGTTCATGTTCATGTAACAGTATTGGTTTTTTTAGAATGGAAGAAGCTCATTTAATTTATGGTTATAACGCATGCATTTTAACTAATAAATTCTTATTCCACCACTACGTTGATTTTAGTTAAAATAGATGAGATGAACATTTTAAAATACATTATTGTATAATTTGATTTCATCCAAGATTCTTTTACTACTGCATTTCCAAGTGATTTGAATTGAGAACAGTGAGAAGGAAACGAGGGGGCTAATTACAATTTTCTTTTACTTGTAATTTTTGACACTTAAAAAAATTAAAGTCAAATAAGGTATTGTCTTTTCTCCTAATCTAAAAGGATATGGAGTTTAAATATATAAATCATGATATGTAATTTCATTGAAAAATTAACTTTTTTAAAAATATCTCATGTTAAAGCAGATCGGCACTAAGAGTATGTTTGTATTGTATTTTAAAAATGCAACTGTACCTTAAAATGTTTAAATAAATGCAGCTTATTTATACCTTATGATTATCACAACAGGACATAACTATTTATTTAGTTTAAGAGTATAAAAATTTGATTGAAAAAAAGAAGAAGGAAATTCTACAATCAATTCTTATTTGTTACTCTAGCCTCTAGGGGGTAGTCATAATTTATCATTCAACATATATATACACACATACTTCTTTAATTTTAAAAAACACTAGTTACAAAAATTTCTTTAAGAAATTAAGGATGAGTAATTGAAAGTTTTCAAAAAAATTTTCGGGATGTAATCATAAAAGTTAGATAAAAATTCATTAACATAATAAACTATTATCTTTATTTTTCCCTGAAAGAACTTTTACTTGACAGAATGCAGAAGATAACGAGTATCCGGAAGGGGTGGATCCGTCGCTGGAATTTGTGATAACTTGTCGTGATATAACCTGCACCGGAGCTCCAGCCACATTGCTCATCTTCAACAATGAGAGAGGATTTTCTGCCGAGAATATTGAATCCATTTGCAGTGTTGCAATGTCCACCAAGAAAGGCAACAGAAAACGTGGCTACGTTGGCGAGAAAGGTTCCTTAAATCATTCTTATTTTCTCCAATACTCTTATTTATATATATATTTTATATATACATGCATCTTTTATACTTTCGGAACTTGCAGGGATTGGGTTCAAGAGTGTATTTCTGATCACTTCTCAGCCTTACATATTCAGCAATGGTTATCAAATAAGGTTCAGTGAAGAGCCGTGGCCACATTGCGACTTTGGGTACATAGTTCCCGAATGGGTCGAGGAGAATCCATCTCTGTCTGACATACAGAAAATATATGGCTCAAGTTCTACCCTTCCAGCCACGACATTTGTATTGCCTTTGAAGCAAGATAAAGTCAAGCCTGTCAAGAAGCAGCTCTTAAGTGTTCATCCTGAACTTCTGTTATTCCTTTCAAAGATTAAGCGACTTTCTTTCAGGGAAGATAATGAGGATCCCGGGCTCAAAGCCAGCAGTGCAATAACTATCAACAGTGAGACGGATGGGGTGACAAGGAAGAGCATTGATGCTGAGTCGTATACAATCCGTTTATCGGCAAATGGTGAGGAGTTTGATGAAGAATGCATGTGCTTCTACTATATGTGGAGGCAGAAGTTTCCCGTCAAACAGGAAAATAGAGTGGAGAGGAGAATGGAAATAGACGAGTGGGTGATCACATTGGCATTTCCATATGGTCAGCGTGTACAGAGAGGAACAAACCCTCCGGGTCCGGGAATCTATGCATTTCTTCCAACCGATATGGTTACAAACTTTCCCTTCATAATTCAAGCAGATTTTCTTCTACCATCGTCGAGGGAAAAAATACTTTTAGATGACAAATGGAACCTAGGGATTCTCAACTGTGTGCCCTCTGCTTTTGTCAGTGCATTAATATCATTGGTGCAATTGAGAGACCAAGACACTCCAGTGTCTACCTTGACTCGAATGTTTCGTTTCTTGCCAGTCAACAGCTCTTCCTATCAAGAGTTGAATGCTGTAAGAGAATCAATTAGAACACTGTTGGTGGAAGAAGATATTGTCCTGAGTGAGTCATGCACGAAGCAGAAATTCTTTTACAAACCCTGTGAAGTGGGAAGGCTAATGCCCCGTTTTTGGAAAATTCTGGAGAAGGCAAAAGATCTGGGAGCAAGCTTGAAAAATCTGTCTCGCCATGGAATAAAAGTACTGAATTCTTCATTCGACAGAGAAGAGTATGATCGGGAACTGAAGTTCTTGGGAGTGGAAACTGTCAACAATGAATGGTATGCAAAGTATATCCAAAGTTCTGATCTCGTATGGGCAGTTTCAGAGGATGTTTATTCGGAAATTCTCCTTTTTGTGGCTGAAAATTGGACTTCCAAATTCTGCAATACCAACATTGGCAATATACCCTTGATAAAATACGTAGATCGGAATGGGAAAGTGGCTTTGTGCTGTATTGATGCAACCGCACAGTACTGTCAGAGGGTAGTGTGTCTATCGCTTCTAGCACATCAGCAATCATGGTTGATTGATTGGAATAGGGAATTCAGATGCGTGGCCAATTGTTTTTTTATGCCGGAGAGCACTTATGATGCTATTCGATCATGTTCTAAGAAGGAAGTTGTATTGCAATGGCTGAGGGACCGAGTGAAGGTTGTTACTATCAAAACATATGATTATGCGAAACTTCTCATTGATCATCTCAACAATGACAGGAATCTTGCTGTTGTCTATGCTCACTTCTTATATCACTCATTCTCAAGGGATTATTTATCATTAAGGGAGGTTGATCATCTGTGTAGGCTTATGCCACTTGTAGATAATGATGGGGCTGTGAACACAACAAGGGATGGCGTTCTTGTACCTGCAAAGGGAAGCAAATGGGCGGAATTGACTGATTCTTCAAACCCATGGAGACAAGAAGGCTATATTGAGTTGGGGGAAGATTACTTGCGTCCTGGCAATTTTGCTGGGCAAAGTACACGTGAAAAGCAGTTCATGGATTTCCTAATGGGCCAAGTTGCAGCATCTGATATTCCAGATATATCTCCTCCAGATGCTGGTATTTCAGATTTTTCGAATCAACTCACCAAGGAAAACGCATTTCTGCTCTTGGATTGGATTAAAAACCTGAAATACAAGGGTAATCGCATCCCAGAGCAGTTTCTGACATGCGTTAGGACAGGCAGCTGGCTGGCAGTCAACGGCTGCTCTTCTAGCAATAGACCACCATCACAATCTTTTTTTCTTACTTCTTCATTGGGGAACAATTCATTGGGGAATGTTGTGCTGAAGGGATCCGTGCTTGTTGATATTCCCTTGGTAAATGCGAGTTTTTATGGTGAATGTATAAATGAGTACACGGAAGAGCTGAAGACTGTTGGAGTCATGTTCGAATATAGAGAAGCATGTAAATTCATTGGAAAGCGTCTCATGTCGCTTGCTTCATCCTCCGATGTCACCAGAGACAACGTTTTTTCAATACTTAATTTTATTAAATTTCTTAGGGAACAGTATCTTTCGCCGGATAGCTTCATTCAGAGTGTCAAAGAAGGAAGCTGGCTGAAGACATCCCATGGTTACAGGTCACCGGTAACATCTATTTTATACGATCAGGAGTGGGAAGTTGCATCACAAATTAGTGACATTCCCTTCATTGATCAAAATGAATATGGTGAAGAAATTCTTTGCTTCAAAGTGGAACTCCAGTTGCTTGGTGTTACAGTTGGTTTCAATCAAAATTACCAGCTTGTTGTTGACTGTTTAAAATTTCCTTCAACAACTTCTCTCAGCGCTGAAGCTGTTCTTTTGGTGCTGGCATGCGTGCATCATTCAAGTTCCTCCTACGAACTTGTTAAATTGCTTAGAGATGCCAAATGGTTGAAGACAAATGCTGGTTACAAGAGTCCAGGTGAATGTTTTCTGTCTGATCCTGAATGGGGTTGTCTTTTAAAGGTTTTCGATGGTTTACCTATGATTGATCAAAACTTCTATGGAAGCGACATTCTCTCTTGGAAAAGGGAGTTGAAACATTTAGGGGTTGAAGTGGATTTTGAGAAGGCTGTCAAAAAATTTGTTTGTCTTTTTAAGAAGCATGCCTCTTTCTCTTCAATTTCAAAAGAACACGTTATTTCATTTCTGTCAAGCTACAGACAGCTGAAGGGGTCTCATAAATTTCCACCTGAATTGAAGAAGTGCTTCCGTGAGGAAAAATGGTTGCGGACGCAACTTGGTGATTACAGATCTCCGGAAGATTGCATTTTGTTTGGTCCGGATTGGGAATTTATCTCCCCAATTACTGTGCTTCCTTTTATTGATGACAGTGACCGTTTCTATGGCCAGGCCATTTATGAATATGAAAAAGAGCTGAAGAGCATGGGAGTTGTTGTAGAATTGAAAGATGGTTTAAAGTTTGTAGCCGCTGGTCTTTGTATTCCCCAGGATCCTTGCAACGTCACCGGTGCAAATTTACTTTCATTTCTCAAATGCATTCGGTTGTTGAAAGAGAGCAGCTACACCTTACCCGATTCTTTTGACAAGAAAGTTTCCCGAGAATGGTTGAAGACTTATGGTTCGGCTGGTTTTAGTAGCCCGAACCATTGTTTCTTGTTTGATTCCAAGTGGAAAAAATATTTGAAGCAGACAGATGGACCTTTCATTGATGAAGAGTTCTATGGTTCGGAAATCAAGTCCTACAGAAAAGAGCTCAATGCTATAGGAGTAATTGTTGATATAGAAAAAGGATGTCCATTGCTTGCCAGCCAGCTTGGTTTCCACACTGACTTTCCCACTATTGTTCGAATATATAATTTCTTGGCAGCATTTAACTGGAAGGCTGACAGCGAAGCTCCCAGAATGATCTGGATCCCTGATGGAAGTGAGGAAGGACAGTGGGTCAGCCCTGGAGAATGTGTTTTGCATGACAAAGACGGTCTGTTCAGTTCAGAGTTGAATATATTGGAGAAACACTACGAGAAGGAGTTGCTGAGCTTCTTTAAAGTTGCTTTTAGTGTTAAACCTAGTCCTTCAATGGATGATTACTGCAAACTCTGGAAAGTTTGGGAAAGTTCGGGGCAGAAATTGTCCAATGCAGAGTGTTGTGCATTTTGGGGTTTTGTTGTGAAGCACTGGAATTCGATGACAGAGAAAATTCTTACAGACAACTTGGTGAAGCTGCCTGTTAATTCAGGCACGGATGGTATTTCGTTGTTCAACAAGTGGGACGTTTTTATTGCTGACGACCTTCAACTGAAGCATCTTTTCACAAAATCCTCTCCACAAGCAATATTTGTCTGGTATCCTCAGCCTAGCTTGCCTGCTTTACCTAGGACTAAGTTGCTGGAATTATATACGAAAATTGGTGTTCGCACTATTTCTGAATCTGTACAGAAGGAAGAATTATCTTTAGGAGAAGGTTTGGAACACAGGCATGTGAATCAAAAGGATTTTTATATTGGCAATGGGCTGGTTAAACTCATTCTTGGGTTTCTTGCCAGTCCCTCTATTCAATTTGAAGCAGCCAAGAGGCACGAAGCTGTCAAATCCCTCCTGAATCTCACCATTCTGGAGACTGCTGAACCTATTAGAGTAAGGTATAGTTTAAAATTGTCTACAGGGGAGTTTGTGGAGGTGAGAGCAACCCAAACTATGCGGTGGGATAGAGAAAGTGGAAAACTTTTCACAAAGAAGAAGATTGACAGGTCAGGTGGAAACAAAAAACTCATTGAATATGCAACAGACCTGTCAGAAATCATATCCAGGGGAATCCTCTGGGAAAGAGATAATCATACAAATGCACTCGCTGAGCTGATTAAGTTGGCGTTCGTGCTGGAATTTGATGAAGAAGCCGTTGAGTATCTTATGGAGTCCAAGAATTTGCAGATTTTCAAGAAAGATGAGGAGTTCCTGTCTGCTGCTTTCCCCTCTGAGTAGGTGATCGCCAGAAACTTCTCTTTGCTTTTCTTCCTCCCCTCTTTTTCTTTTCTTCCCATGAATTTGTGCTTCTGTTTTGATTAATTAATATATTATGGTGTATGGTATTTGCTGAATTTGTAAGATTGTATCAGTTTCTAAATGGCTGATTTTATATCTTATTCTGTGCTTGTATTCCGGACCTCTGTTTCTGTTGGCTGGCTGAACATATACAATGTCTTAATTTCGTTATATATATAGATAGATAAATAGCTACATATAAATATAGACACACCCGCATGCATGCACACACACAGAGCTTAATATGTCAACTATCACGACAATTTAATTATCTCAATCATTATTCCTGTCCTTTGGAAACTCTTACATAGAAGACATAACAATTAATTTGTATAAGATTGTGCAGCTCATAAAGTTTGATTATCAAACTATTCCTATCTTTACTTTTTTTTGAAAAAGAAAAAACCAAGAACTGATCATGACCAAAAATGAAAAAGTAAAGACTCCTTCAGAGGCTTCCTAGCTTAATCAATTGGTTGCGTTAACTCTGAGCAAGAAGTCTGGTACCGTCGTGGTGGGTGCGGTGATAGCATGAGTTGACATTGAATAGATTCTTTACTGCGCCTGTTTTTCCCTTGCCCATTACTTTGCCAAATCCTTTTCCTTTCTTTCCTTTCTTCTTCGTCTTCCCCGAGACCTGGGTTAAGGCAAAATAACAGACAAAATGTTAAGACCTAATTAAGTTGATTTAATTAATTGGATGTTTTACATATTAGAATAAAAAACCTAAGGGTGTATCATAAACAAAGGAACTCATGGCAAGTACCTCGTTAGAATCCACAGACGCAGCTATCTGACTGTCAACATCCTGCAACTCTTGGTCTGACTCGTTTTCAATATCCTTCCTACCTGGATATATGCAGAATGGCATTGGTGATTAATTAATTGTCTAAATAAATTTGAAAAAGAGATTAAAATAACCAAAAAAAGAAACTAACTTATAGTGTCATCCTTGACGTTTTCCAACGATTGATCAACACAATAAACCCTAAAGCTTGGCGAGCCTTCAAGAAATAAATAACAATCGCTGAGCTTTCCCCCGCCCTCACTTTCTTCTTCGTTCGCTCCTTTCTTTTCTTCCTCATCAGTTTCTTTTGCCGGCATTGCTTTCTCCTGATCTTTCTTCTCTTCCAAATCCAACTTATCAACGTTCTCCTCTGTCGTCTCTTCCAACTTATCAACTTTGTCCTCTTTCTTTTCTTCCACCTGTGCAGGGGGCCTTGCACTTCCTTCTCGGGAAGCCACGCTCTTTTTATCATTTTCAATTTCATCATCAGAATGACAATTGGATAAAGATTGATCATCTTCTTGATGAACCCCATGTTTGAGCAACTCTTTTTTCGATAGGTTTATACTTGAACCTTCATTTCTTCGACGACGAAGAAGTGGGATGAGCTTAGAAATTCTTGCTTGCCTTTCCGGGTCACTCTTTGATTGTCCACAACCCATTATTGATGATCAAATAGTAAACCTGAATATTGAGAGAAAGACAGGAGGAGAATGCCAAAATTGACGGTGAAAGAGACTAATAGATATTGAGATTTTTTGGAGAATTTGAAAGGGAGGCTTGACGACGGTTACGTTTGCCAGGTAATATTACATAATCATGCATATAATTCCAATGGATATGTCGTATACGTACAGTCTGTGTTTTACAGTTGTTGATGTTGGTTTGTAGCAAGTACGAATGTTGGTGTTTTGATTTGAAAAACAGTCTCTTTTTACTCAAATCAGTTGAAACAAAAAAATATTTAAGTGAATTGAAAGGGTCAAATTTTATTTTTGCCAGACCTTCTGTACAAAGGAATAACTGTGTTTGTTTGAACAGAAACCTGGCCTGGAAATTTTTTTTTGCCAAATATTCAAAGGGATGAATCCGATACATATGCCTATCTGGGTTTCCAGCTAAAACTCAATTCCTATTATTAGAGACAGTGGGAGAATTAAGAAGGATGGAATTATGAAGAAATTTCTGACCCCTCGATCGGCAGATTTTGGAATATATTATTATGTACTTCATTTGACATTAATTGATATATATATATATATATGTATGTATGTATGTATGTATATGGGGTGATTTACAGAAAGTAAGTTCATTTTCTTTCATTGCTTAGGCTTTGTATTACGACAAGAAGTTGCAAATATTCTCTTTTTATGCTTCTAAGTTAATTTCCAACAAAATTTAAATTTCATGCGAATTGAGATGGTCAAATTTTGTCATGTACAATCTCAAAATCAACATGATGTCCTTAATTTAACAACCTGTAAATAACAATATATAATATCCATGAATATTGAATGTAAACAAGGATATAACATGTTAATTTTTGAGAACATTTTTGTAAAATAAAACAAATTAGTATTATTACCGATTTGATTAATTGTTTATTTGTAATTTGTAAATTGTCATATTTTAATAAGATTCATGATGAATATTTTTCTTGTCTAAAAAAATAAATTAATTGATAAAATTTTTAATTTGTAAATTGCCATATGTGTGTGTATGTTGACATACGCACACATCTTTTTCAAATCAATTTTTATCCTTAAGATCTATGAAGGTTGTTGATTAAATATAATAGATGCTTAAAATTCTTAACAAGTATTAACTATGCTCGTTAATGTCTCCTATTTATATATATATATATATATATATTATCTTATTTTCTCTTTTTTTCATAATAATTAATTAACATATTTTTCATTTCTCTCTATCTCTCTCTCTCTTTTTTTTTTTTAAGTTATTAAATTCTCTTCATCCACCTCGTCCCATGTTTTCTTTTTATTTCTTATATTCTTTATAATTTTTGTATTTCTCTCTCCACAAAATCTTTATCTTATCCATCAAAAACTTCTCTTTTATATACTTGATGGAACAATGATAGAAAGAAAACAAAATAAATAAATAAAAAGGTCTTCGTTGTCTCCATTATACCGAGTTTATTGAATTACACAAAAAAAGAAATAAAATTCTTGTTTAATATTTATTGTGCAAATATCTTATTTTTACGTCAAATATTTTTATTATTATTTTTGTTATTGTACCTATATTTTATTGATTTAGATTCTAAAGTTGAAATAATATCTTCTAATAAAATTAAATAATATACATAATATCATATTAAAAAATGTTAAAATTTTTTTAAGTTCTAAGTACATAATACTACATATGCTTCAAAGTTGGAGAGTGAGAGAGGCTCTGAACAAGGAAAGTGAGACTAAATAGGAATATTAATGACCTTAGTTAATAATTACAAAAAAATTAAACATTTATTTTATTTAATCTTCACTCTTGATAGGCTGTTCTAAAGGTTAAGAATTCATGTAAAAAATTAATTAATTTCAATTCTCTAAATTCACACAAATTTTTATTTCAATTTTTATATAACAATCTATCAAGGGTCAAAATTGAATGAAATAAATTTTGTATTAATTAGGATTATTAATGTATTCTATTTTTAAATATCCTATCTCTTTTCTACTTTCTCTCTCTTTTTTCTTAATAATTAATTAAAATTTTTTCTTTTTATCTTATAATTATTTAATTATTTCTGTTCTTATCACTCTACAAGAGGTTTACACAAATTATAATACCTTAACTAATATTTGTTATATTGCACTTGAAAATTAAAAAAATATATTTTGATGTTTTTTAATATAATATTATGAATACTATTTAATTTTATTAGAAGATATTATTTAAATATTATAATTTAAATTAATAAATTATAGATAGAATTAAATTAAAAACAAAAAACATTGTAAAAATAAAGGATTTACACAATTTTATATTAAACAAAAAAATCTAAAAATAAATATATTTTAATGTTCTTTAATACGATCTTATGCATATTATTTAATTTTGTTAGAAGATATGATATTATGAATTAAGACATGACCTATTAAAAAATTTACATATAAGATACATGAAATATATTATAGATAATTTTTAAGAATTGAATTTTTTTTGTAATTTTAGAGATTGCTGATCATGCCCTGTATATATAGAGGTAGGATTATGAGCCCTCTAATACCACATAATTTTTTACATTAAAATAAGTAAATAGATTATTTGAAATTATTCTAAGGTCTTAAATTTGTTGCTAGGGGAACAATGGTAGTTAAAAAAAAAAAACCTTTGGTTTTTATTAACTAGAAGTAAGAAAAGCTTCAATATATATCCGAAGACATTGGCTTATTAAAATTAAATAAAATAACAACTTAATGGTATGTACATTTTAAAGAATGGAAAGAAATAAATGAAATGAAGTCTCCTAAGTTTACACCCTAAAGCATCTAAAGAGTGAAAAGTGTTTGATGCAAAAATTAAAAAAATTTTAAATTAGTAAATTAAAACACGTTAAAATTTATTACGTCTTAAATAAATCAAAAGTGAATAAAGTTTTAAATTATCACCCTAATCCTACCACAAACAAATCCCAATAATCTATTCAATCAAAACAGTTAGTAAAGCAATTAATAAAAATAAAAAATAAGAATTTATTAACGAAGAAAAGTTTTATGAAAAACTTTTCACATGATAAAAACCTTCCAACTATCTAAGAGCTATCTAAAAATTCATTAGAAAGAAAAACTTACAATTAAAAACTTTCAATTAATAATTTTACCTACAAAAACTCTTATACCTACAGTAATCAAAATTTTAATTGTTTCTTATTTCTATGAATCTATGAACAATATATTTAAAAATTCAAAATCCAACCACCAACACACCTTATAGAACTTTAAAGGTTTATAGTTAAAATTTTTAGAGAGAGAAAACTAGATGATTCCAAGAAAAATCAATCATAAATCACAATAAGTAAGATAAGATTTGTAATTCTAAGAAGCAAATTGAATTAGAAAGGTTAAGGAATATTCAGAGGAAGAATTTTGCTCAATATGGAAGGGAAAATATAAAATTAACCGTTCTAAAACTAAAATCGCGACTTGGGATTTTATATTTTTCGTAAGGTTGCTTGAGCGAATGTCAAACAGTATGTCTAGATAAGTTCATTGTTTGAGCACCTATCGAGCACTAAGCTTTTGGAAAGTGACCATTTGAGCATTAATCAAGCATATGTCAAGCACCAGTCCAGCACCAGAGCCTACTCAAGCACCAAATAAGCACAGGTTAAGTGCCAGTTCTCTGACTTCAATTCTTTAAGTCTTTAAGTTATGCTCAAGCACCTATCAAGTCTTAGTCAAACACTTAGTCTCTAAACCTATCAAATGATTTCTTTATAAAGCTATCAAATATACAACATCATACAATTCTAGAAAATACTTTTAAATTTTGTTCACGAATAAGTCAATCTAAAAATTCTAACAAACTCCCTTTTTTATCATTTTGTGATAAAACTTAAGTTCAAAAATATACAAATTTTTAATAATCACCAAAAATAATACTTTGTTTACAAAGTAATTCTTAAACATTCTAGACATAAATTTTTTAAAAAATAATAAAAAGAAGCAAAAAATAACACCTGCAATTTGAAACATAAAATAAAACAACCTTTTAAACCATGTGAAACATGCATGAAAAAATAAAATAAATAAATAAATAAAACAACTCATAATACTAAAATAAACTTAATAAAATAGATAAACTAAAGAGCAGACATATGATATAAAGAACCAGATATAAGCTTAACAAGAACATAATCAAAATATGTCAATATCATTAATACATGTCAAATAAAAATTGCTCAAAAAAATATCAAATGTTATGCTATACTATTCTAAATTACTTTCCCTTTTTGTTTGGGAAGGACAAAAGGTGACTAAGTATCGAAACCTAAATCTATCTTCCTTGTCTCTTTAGATGTAATAGTAATCTCTTTAATCTTTCTAAAGATTATCTCTCGTACTGAAGAATGTGTAGGAACAGAGTCTGTAAATGGAGCAATAGCAGTAAAAGGTGCAAGAGCAACTGGTGTAGATAAAAGAGAAGAATCCACATGCCCAGGAACAAATGGATGGTCTCGTGGCTTAGAAATAATGAATTGTCATCATTATCCTCATTGATCCCTTCTACATTGAGAACACCACCATCTTAACGGTGCATTTTAGTGAGAATGGCATGCATCTTACTAGTCTGACTTTAAAATGACTAAATAGTAGCCTCTAATGATGTCTAACAAGCAATTATCCGCTGTTAAATAGTAGCTACTTTATGTAACTCAGTCATCAAGATCGATAGTGATGCACTAAGAAGTCTCAAGTCAATAGAAAAAGATGTAACAATAGATACTAAAAACTCTAATATAGTTGAAAAAGAGGAAAAAGCAAGAAAAGATGAATGAGAATGAGTAAAAAAAGATGAACTAGTAGAAGTGAAAGTAGAAGAGGGTGTTGGTCGGTGAGCTCAACTCAATGAAAGAGTACGAGCTAAAATAAGATAAAACAAGGTCATAAGATCATAAATAGACAACAAAAATAGAAATCTAATTCCTAGAAGAATCTAGGCAAAGGTATAGGCGACTAGGAAACCTAAGAACCTATTAAAGTCATGAAAGTTCTGAATGATGATATGACAAATGTGATAAGGAAGAAAAACAAAAAGTCCCTCAATGAGGGCATACAAAAAAACCAAATCAAGCCAAAGGTAGGCTCAACTAGTATTCAGTGAAATACAGATTAGTACACATGATCCTATTAAGGATCACTGTGTCCAACAAGAATTCAGCAGTATTTAAGGTCTGACCATCATAATGGTATAGCCAACCAAATAAAGTTGTAACCATATCAATTCAGCCTGGCTAAGTACTTTTCGAAAAGAGATACTGAGGGTGTAACACCCTAAGAATGCTGAGTTATGTAGCTATAACCTCAGAAGTCATGCGATACAATGTACTGTGAAGATATACTGAAAACACAATCGTACCCAACTTCATAATATGGATGTTTGAGTAAAACTCACGTATGACTAACACAGAGGATTATAGAAACTCTAGACAGCTCTAGCAAAGAAAGGAGATCTACCTGTTGCTCTAGGAAAATGGTAGGAGAAAAAAAATGTGTGCGATAAAGATCTATTAAACAAGAATTTAGAAACTTATCTAAGTCGGAGTCCAGACATAGATACTTACGTTGAAGAAGGGATTTCATAAATATCTATAAGAAAATTCAAGGCACATATGATATATGGGAAGAGTTAAAATCCATAATCTATAATTCAAAGCTTATGTGCCAACTACTTAAGTCATTAAGCTAACTAGTCCCGAACCATGTCAAAATAGAATAAAGATCACCATGCATGCAGAAAAAAAAAAAAAAGCAAAAAAAAAAAAAAGGTCAAATCTTCAATGAAATGACATAATCATTATACAACAAGTTCAATCAACATGCCAATAGGGTATCCAAGGGTAAATATAAGCACAAACAAAACCAAGCATGCAATTTCTACTTTTTAATTGCAAAAAATAAAAATAAAAAAAAAATCGTAGATTTGAAAGCTAAATTTTAAAAAATCACAACAACGGTACATAACCATGCATAAAAGTAATAAAAAGCAAAATAAACATACCTTAATCAACTTGAAACAATGCAAATGAGATGATGAAAAGAAGTTTGAGCTTATAAATTTTAAAGAAAGTGAAAGAGAAAAGGTGGCAGCGTGTAAGAAAAACGACGACAAGTTAGGGTTTTGCAAGACCCATATCGTCACTTAAGTACTACTCAGCCCAATTCGAGCATTAGCCTTCAGTCAAGTATCCTAAGACACTTGAGGTCCTTCAAGTAATAACTAGACGCTAGTCAAAAGTCAAGCTATTGACTTGGATCAATTTTTTTTTTAATTATTAAGTTAAACTTGATCATTGACTTTGTTCACACAACATATAACCCATAAACTATTTTAAGCAATCAATATACTCACATTCAGTGTTATTCCTACATATATGCATGCACAAGCAACATGCACACATAATTCACAAGTAAAGTGTACCAAGACTTAATTTAAGAACATGTAGTTTGAAATCTTAAAGTATTAGATAGATAAAGTCACAAAGAAATCACACAAATAATGCATTAAATACAATTAGTGAAAATCAAACCCAATATCACTAAAACTTATATACATTATGAAACATTCGTACATTCAATTAACTCCTCAAACTTTACTTTAAAATAATTTTTTTCTTTATTTTTCTTTTTTAATTTTATTTAATATTTTTTTATTTTATCTTGCATTTGTTTTATTTATCATTGATTTTTTTATTTGTAAGCATTTTGCAAGATAAAGTTCATTGGAACTCGGTTTTTTTTTTTTTTCATCTAAGTAATTATATATTTAAGGTAGTGCACTAGTTAAATGTCAATTCACTAGTCAATCTGAAAGAATTGCCTCATAATTGCTATCTAAACATCATACAAGTGACCAAACTCATAATTCCTTTTTCAATCAATATATAATCACTTATTTCACACTAATACTCATCACATGCGTAACTAAGAGACATAGAAACTAACTTTAGTATGTCTCATTAAAGACACAAATAAAATATATCTATCATTAGTGAGAACTTAGCATGGCTAATCAATATGAAAACCTCAATTACAAATAAAATAAACAAAAACACAAAATGAATGATAACACACACACACACACACATACACACAATATATTATAACAATGTCGAACATTAAGAGGAAACATACACACCAATAGTATTCTTAAGTTATTCAAATTTAAGAGAATCTAATGATTTGGTAAATAAGTTTATTAGTTAATTTTTAATTGGCACATGTTCTAAAACTATTATTTTAGTCTTAACAAGTTCCATAATGTAATGGTGCCTAATGTTTATGTGCTTGGTTCTCGAATGTTGAACAAAATTTTTAGAAATATTGATTACACTCATGTTTTCACAATAAATGACTATAATATCTTGGGAGATATTGTAGTCACTCAATATTTGCTTTATACAAAGCAATTGAGTGCAACAACTACTAGTAATAATGTATTTTACTTTTTTCATGGAAAATGAGATAAAATTATATTTCTTACTCATCCACGAAACTAAATTAAAGCCAACATAAAAATACTCACTAAAAATACTTTTTCGATCATCAACATTACCAACCCAATCTTTATTAGAAAATCTTAGAAGATTAGTAGAGAAATCTTTACTATACAACACATTAAAATCAACAATCCCATTTACATAATGTACCTTTGACAGCACTCAAACAAGACTCTTTTGGACATACCTGAAATCTAGCACACACACATACACTATATATAATGTCTAGCCTACTAATAGTTAGATATAAAAAAAACTCCTTATTATGCTCCTATAAAATACTTGATCAATTTAATTACCAGAGGGATTGTGTGTTTCTTATTACCTAACTCAAAATATTTTATAAGGTCTTTGGCATCTTCAGATTGAGATATAAATATTTTATCTTTGAATTATTTAATCTAAGCATCTAAGAAAAACATTAACTCTTTTACCATACTCATTTCAAACTCATGTTTCATCGTCTCACCAAAATCAAAGGCCATGGACTTAATAAGTGAACCAAACACAATATTATCAACATAAATTTGAACTACGGTTATATGTTTACCTATCTACCTAATAAATAAGGTTTGATCTACCTTTTCACATGTGAATCCATTATTTACAATATACGTGGCCAATCTTTCATACCATGACATAGGTGCTTACTTCAAACTGTACAAAGTCTTTTTAAATAGATAAACATAATAAAGGTATTATGAATTGACAAAGTTTTTGGATTGTTCTACATAAGCCTCTTCTTGAAGGATACTATTGAGAAAAACACTCTTGATATTCGTTCAATATGATTTAATGTTCATACTACATGTTATAGTTAACAAGATTCTAATGGATTTAAATCTAGCGAAAGGTGTAAATGTCTCATCAAAAACTACCCTTTCTATTTAAGTATATCCTTGTGTAACTAGTTAGCCTTATTTCTCACTATCACACTATTTTCATTAGTTTTATTTTAAAAATCTACTAAGTACTTATGATATTAACATGGTCAGACTTAGGCACTAAGTACCACACATTATTCCTAACAAATTAATTCAATTCTTCATGTATGACATTTATCTAACACTTATCTTTTAGAGCATCATCGACTTTCTTAGGTTTTATTTGAGACACATAATAAATTAAGGACAAACTATTTAACGCCCTACTAAGAAGTCTCATCCCCTCACTTAAATTGCCAATCATTTGTTATTTAAACTAATGTAGTTTAACTCTTGCAAATGGTTCCTTAGTGGACTCTTCATCAACTTGTTTCAGTGTCACAGAACTCTCATCATGACCATCTTACATTGCATTACTAATCTCAATTATATCAACATTCACCAGTTCACTAAAGCTATCATTAATCACCACATTAATAGTCTTTATAACACACTTAGTCTTATTATTATAAACTTGATATACCCTACTATTTGATGAGTATCTTAAAAAAATTCTTTCATCACTCTTTCCATCAAATTTTTCTAGGGACTCCCTATCAGTTAAAATGCACTTACTACTAAATACTCTAAAGTACTTAACAATATGTTTTCTACCTTTTCATAACTTATAAGATGACATATCGATTTCAAACCTAAAGTATATTCTATTAATTATGTGACATGCAGTGTCAACAACTTCTCTCTAAAAATGAACAATTAGACTCTTTCTGTGGAATATAACTCTAGTTATTTCCTAAATAACTTTACTTTTCTCTCAACAATCTTATTTTACTGCGGAATTATAGGTACAAAAAATTCATGAGCTGTACCTCTTTTATTACAAAACTTTTTAAAACTAGAATTATCAAATTCTTTACTATGATCACTTCTAATTCTAATTATTCTACACTCTTTCTCATTTTAAAACTTATTGAACAAGTTTTTGACTTATTCAAAAGCATCAGACTTTTCCCTCAAAAGTTCTATTCATGCAAGTCTAGAAAAATCACAACAATAACTATAATATACTTCTTACCACCTAAACTCTCAGTCCTAATAGATCTCATTAATTCCATATGCAATAACTCTAAAGGACTACTAGTCAAAATTCTGTATGTCTTATTATGACTAGTCCTAATTTACTTTCCAATTTGACATGGATTACAAATAATCTTTTGTTTGGGTAAACTTAGTAGGTTTTTTGCCAAATTCTTCTTAGACAATTTTAAAAGATCTTTAAAATTCACATGACCTAATATCTCATATCACAATTTAGTTAAATTTGCCTTTGTCCTATTACAACTAAAGATAGTATTTGAGGTAATTCCATAATAGTTATAAGATGTTCTTCTACCTTCTATTACCCATCCCTCTTATAATCATAAATAATATATATATATATATATATGTCTTTAGCACATTTGACCTTTAAATTTACATAACAAAATTGGATAATACTCAACAAATTTATCCTAAAACCTTCAATATTCAACACATTCTTTAGGACATGCATATCTTCAATTTTTATATTACCTTTATCTTTAATTAGAGCTTGACTTCCATCACTAAATGTAATAGTATATATAGTGCATTCTTCTAACATAGTGAATAATGTTTTATCATTATACATGTATCTAGAACATTCACTATCCAAATACCAAACTAAGTTGTTTTTAACTTTAAGTGCAATATGAACAACAAAATTCTTGTTCTTATTAGTGCTAAGAGGTTGACAATATGGGATGATATTATCAATTAGAAACCTAAGTCTCTCATTAATTATCTTAATTTGATTTGTTAATTCCATGGCTTGTTGAGTAAGATTGTTTTAAATAGTCCTAAAAATTAAGTTTTTAGAGGTTCTAGAATTTCTCCTTGTTTTTTTAAGTTTAAAGCAGTTCATCTAATGTGTTCTCATTTCTTGCGCTCATGACATATAAACACAAATTTAAAGAAGGTACCTATTCTATGAGTCTCATAACTTTGTTTATTAACAAAAGCTTGTGATACAATTTGCATAACAATCCTTTCTTTTGACTCACAAATATGAAAAATCTTCTTTGCTTCAGTCTGAGGCTCATTGGTATGTGTAGGTTCTAAACAAGTAGTATTTAAAGGCACAAACACAATTTTAGATCTATTTGAAGTGGAATCTTCATTTGGATTAATAAAGGTATGATCTGAACCCAACTTACTACTAAATGTTTGGCGTACACTCAATATCTCATTCAACTTCTTAATCCTAAATGAAAATTTAAAAAGTTGTGATTTAGCATTAGTCAACTCAACTTAAAAGGTTTTCATTTAATTTTCTAACTTTAACTTCTGCTCTCTTGGACTCTCAACATACTCTTCTTATTTTTTAAATCTAGTAGAATGTCCATCTTTCTCTTGTTTGTATTCACCCTAAATTCAATAATATTTTAAATGTTTAATACATTTGTATTATGATATTTTAATTTATATATATTATTTTATTATTACATATATGTATATTTAATAAATATAATAATATCCTTAAAATAATAAAATTAATTAATTAAATACTATTCTTAAATATCTCTAATCAAATATTATTGTGAATAGGGTAATAATAATGTATAGAGACTAATATATGTAGTGACTAATAATAACATGTGTGTTAAGATATAAGATATTAAATTAACACATAGATATAAATTAGTGAACTAATGCATTAAATTAACCCATCATAAGAATACTACATGAATTATTATATGAGTGTTATAAGTAATTCTCATAGTAACAATGGTATATGTGATTCTTAAACTTGAAATCACTATAATTTTCAATATAGAGAATGACATATTTTGATATTTTCAAACGCCATTTGTAACAAAATATATTATAAAAAAATAATTAAATATATCATAATTCGTGTAGAGGAATGTGTGTGGTTAAGATAAAATTTATCTCTTTTATATAATAAAAGTGATATTTTGAAACCTTTAATTGAGTGAAATTTCAAAAGTTGAATGACCATATTCAAATAAGTCAATATATGATATTGACTTTATTTAATGGAATAAATCTACTCAAGATATTAAAGAAATATATAATTGAACTATATAAGAATGACACATTACATATCTCGTGTTCAATTAAGATATCTAGCACAAAGGGATTGAATTACACAGTAACATTGGTGACGGACAACATCATATTAAATCACTGATATTCTCGTCGCTTGGATAATCATGATGTGTTGCAAGACATCGTTCATTACTTATAACACTAAAATTAGATTTTAATGTTACTACTAAAGTTACGATAACCTATTGAGTCGTACATTAATATCGAAAATAATATATATATATATAATTTTAAATGAGTTTAGGATTCGTTAAACTATTTGGGTATTAATTTTGACTAAACCTATTATATAAAAATTAAACTAAATTTATTAATACCAACTTTACCAAAAAAATGAGTTTTATAAGAAAATTTAACCAAATAATTTAATTCAAAATTAAAAATCTAAAATAGTAATATAAATATGTGATATTTACGGTTTTAAAGACACGCTTAGAGTTTATTTTGGTGTCCTTATTCTTGAGAAAAGAAGAACGTATAAAATATCATACATTCAAATCATAGGAGTTAATACTCTGATTATATTTTTAATCGTGTGCATACTATAGAGACACAAAGGCAATTGATCTATATTTGTGGTTTGACAAAAATTGTCTAATTAGAAGTATGTACATATTTAAGGTATTGAATTCTATATATAAGATAACACTAGAGTTTGTCGCATGGATCTTGAAAAGTAAACTGTTTATTTTATGTATTTTCGCTGCATGTATGTACTGGTTTAATTACATCTCTAACTCAACATCATTCAATTTTCTTAATACAAACTTGTTTATCCTCTTAAGTTTCACACTCTCTTTGTAAAACTTATCAAAGGCATTATTAAAGTCTTCCTTATTTTCACTGTCAATATCAAATGAGTTTAAAATTTCAAAATTAACGGATGAAATAAAGACAATGATGTTATTAGAGTCATCTTTAACAGACTTATCACTATTCTCTTTACTAAACTCATTATCATTTAAGGAAGCATTCATGGCTTTTTAACCTTTCAAAAAATTTGGACATTTAGTTTTAATATTATCGAAACTTTTACACTTATAACACTGAAAAAGGTTAATATGGTTTCTTTTCCTTTTTAGCACCTTTAGGTAAGTTCTTTTTCTTTGAAAAATTTTGACTATTATTATGCGAATTTCTTTTAGCATGAAAGACCTTCTTAAATTTTCTAACAAATAAGATTATCTCTTCATCATCACTTAACTCCTTATTAGAATCTACCTTAACTTTTGACTTACTAGTTTCAAGAGTTATGAATTTAGATCTATTGGGAGGAGAAAGGCTAAACTCATTTGTCTGAAGTGATTCATTAATTTTTTTTCATAATTGAGTCTAAGTCTTTATTTTCTTCTATGGTAATGATTTTAGATATAAACTCTCAGATAAATTTCATTCTTTTATGGCAATGATTTTATATCTAAATCTCTCAGATAAATTTTTAAGCACTTTCCTAACAACTTGACTCTTAGGAATCTTTTTATCTAAATTGAAACTTAAGTTCATTACATCGTTTAATTTGGTAAAGAACTCATTAAAAATTTTATTATCCTTTATTCTAATTTTCTCAAACCTAAAAGTCAAAATTTAAAATTTTGAGCTTTGACAATTTTAATTCCCTTATAGGTGGTCTCAAGAATATCTCAAGTATTTTTGCCAATCTTATACATGAATATTCTTTTGAATTTTTCATGTGAAACAACCATGAAAATTGCATTCATAGCATTATTATTCTAATTTAACTCAACTAGTTCATCTTTAACCCATTAACTAAAGTCTTTATAGCTACTTGCACCATCAACTACGACTACATAAAGACTTCAAGCTTTCACGTATAACATTAACACACATTCATCAACTGACTTGAAAAAAGCTCTCACTCTAATTTTTCAATAAGGATAGTTATTTCCATCAAAGTAAGGTGGGATTGACAGACCTTAAAACTTATTCTTTATTTATGCTAAAACTAATGGTCAAAGATCAAACTTAAGCTCTGATACTAAGTACAATCGCCTAAATTTAGACCCTAAAATACCTAGAAGGTGAAAGGTATTTGATGTAGAAATTGAAAAAGTTTAAATTAATAAATTAAAAATATTATAATTTACTACGTTTTAGATGAATTAAAAATAAATAAATCTTTAAACTATCATCCTAATACTACCACAAATAAATCTCAATAATTTATTTTTAATCAAGATAATTAATAAAGCAATTAATAAAAATAAAACACAAGAATTTGTTAACGAATGAAAATCTTATAAAAAATTCTTCATAAGATAAAAACTCTTCAAACTATTTAGGAGCTATATAAAAATTTACTAAAAAAAACTTATAACTGGTAATTTTACTTACAAAAACTCTTGTAATCTCAATAATTAGAACTCTAATTATTTTTTACTTCTATAAATCCATGAACAATATGTTCAAAGACTGAAACACCAACTATTAACACCTTGTAGAATTCTAAAGGCTTATGGTTGGATTTTTTAAAAAGAAAAAGTTTAGTGATCATAACTTTTAAAAAAAATCAATCACAATAAGCAAGACAAAATTTGTGATTCTAAAAAGTAAATTAAATCAGGAAGGTTAAGGAATATTCAGGAAAATATTTCTACTTAAGAAATGAGGGAAAACACAAAATTAACTGTCTCAAACCCTAAAATCATGATTTAAGATTTTATATTTTTTACAAGGCTACTCAAGTGGATGTCAAGTGGTTTGCCCAGGTAAATTCACTACTGAACTTATGGAGAGCGATCACTCGAGTACCAGTCAAGCACTAGAGCCTTCTCAAGTGCCAATCGAGTGCAGGTCAAGTGCCAACTCTTTAACTTCAATTCTTTTAACCTTTAAGTTGTGTTCAAACACCCATCAAACCTTAGTCAAGCACTCAACCTCTAAAACCTATTAAATGATTTCTCCGTAATACTATCAAACATAAAACATCAAACAACTTTAAAAAATATTTAACTATTAAATTTTATTTACGAATGAGCTAACCTAAAGATTTTAACATGAAAGAAGAAAGGAAAAGAAAAGAGGAAAGAATAAATTTTTTATTGTTTAATTCTATCATAGAATCATCAATGGAAATATATTTATTGATTAAAAAATCTATTATATTTTGAATGCATCACTTAATTTTATTTTTTAAATTTACCAATCCAATTGCATATAAATTTTCATGGATAAATTGATTTTAAGCATAATCTAAATTTAATATTAATATAATTAAGTATTTTTAATTAGTTTATCAAAATTATATTTAATTTTCAATAATATTTATAAAATTATATTATAACTACTAATAATATTATTTTTTTAATTTTATTTGATAGTCAATTTGTCTTTAAAAAAAATTTAAAAATATATAATTATATCAATAATTATTTTTGATATAATAAAGTTAAAATTATCAAATAAATATGATAGTTTTATAAATTATAATTAGTCTAAGGTTATAAAATAAAATTATAAATTAATATACATATGAAATATATATATAAAAAAATATATATTTATAATTAGAATAATCACAAAAATAATTATAACTTTAGTTTGTAAGATGATATTAAAAATTTATAACAAAAATAAACACTGAGTATGATAAATTAATTTATTAATAAAATAAAATAATATTATGTTAATTTTTTTTTTAAAATAGTTAATTAGAAACTAATTGTATTAAATAAATCAAAATAAAAAAAAAAAAGATAAAATACACAATTGAGAGACAAAATTAGAAACTTAATCATTTTGAAGGGGGAAATCATAATTTTCATTTTTAGCATATAAGAATCATCATTCTTCTACTAAGAGGAATAAGAATTTCTAAAAAGTCCTCTTCCTCCCCTCCATTCTTCTAACTAAATAAAAAAATTTCTATTTCTTTGATAATTCATTTCCTTTCCTTTGTGGATTTCAAAAAATAAACACACTCTTAGAATATTAATTCTAAGTACTTACTGGTGAAAACACTTCACGGGAAGTGTATCCCAAGGACCCAGTTTGATAAAATTGGTGGTGAAAAAGAAAAAATATATCAAAAGTTAAATATATCCTTTCTTCTTCTAACACTAATAAGGACTTAATTTATCCTTTCAGGACTCTAAACTCACTTTAATGGTGTAATGACTGTATGTTTCTTAATTTGTTCTAATGGAATTTAGGGCAATTTCATGTATGTAATATTTACCATGCTCCTAACAATTTTTATTTTATTAATTACTAATTACAAATCAAGAGCACATATAATAACAAAACAAAGAATACATACAAATGCATTTGCCTTTAAAGGAAATTTTACTTCTGAAAACTTGAGAACTTAAAGAATCCGAAGTGAACCCCATGTGCTGAGATTCTTGGTATTATATGGGATCTGATTTTGGACTAGTTTGCTAGTTGTATTACGGAATTTCTTTCTACAAAGATGTATGCTTTTGCTTCCTTTTATATACGATACCAGCATCATCTGCTTTGAAAAATTCCATTGCCTTTGTTTGAAAAGCTGAAGGTTCTAGGAAGCAGTAAGTATTACCTCTTGCGTACGCAATGTTATTGCAAAAGTTAAATAATTCATCGACCAAACTAGCTTAATTCACGTTTAAAATCTTTCGATGTGCTTCATTTCGAGGAGATGTCCATTTGCTTCAATGGACTATAGAATAGAAAAGGCAACACATGAAAAATAACCTCAATAAACAAAACATTTATAATCTGCGGAAGCAATATTTCAATACATGTTGCGGCTGCTGCTTCCTTCATCGTCATATTCTGACCCATTGGAAGAGACCTTACTCATACCACTAAAATTTGAAGAGGATGAAGAGGAAGAGATCGCAGGACCTACTGCTATCTTGTCTCCCATCATGAAGTCAAAAAACTAAGGGTGTTCTGCCACACCTTTCTTCCTTTTGATATCCTTTCTAGTTTGTACAATCCCGTCATTCACACTTCTTTTCTTCAAAAATACGCGACAGATGACCCAATTTTCCATTTCTTTCAAATAATTCTGCAGATAATCAAACTAAAATATGAGCTTTTGTCTCCTTTTGGTGACACAGATTGTAGGTTTATATATCGGACACAAAATATTAATGTCCGTCCTGAAACTTGCCTGGGTCGAATTGTCTGACGGCGGGAGCCTCGAAACTGTAGTTACAACGCTAACAAGGCGATATTCATGCATGATCCAATCAGTTCTAGACTCATGCGGCGGCTTTCCTCTATAGAAAACCAGAGTCTTTTTAATCCCCACCATTTGGTTCCTGGTTGATGAAGATAGAATTTGTTTGTCTAAGCCAGTTGCTTTCCAATAACCAGAAGCAGTTGCCCGGCTGATTCTGTTCCCATTTGGATACTTGGCTTCTTTATTGCTGAAAAAATACTTCTCTAGCTCCAAGTTACCTAAACACAAACAAACCAATGTTACATCGAAGGACTTCAACATTATTATTGATGGAAAAAATTCTTGAGTGAATATATATAACTTATTAATGAACTGCATTGTTACTGTCAACTTAATACATTTACTTTTTGTTAATTACCTGGCAAATCCCAGGGATCGTACTTGCAAATATTGATCTCGGGTATGATTGGAGCAGGCAAGGGCAAGGAGAAGATCTTGCACCTCAGGTACTGGAACACAAGCTCTTCATCAGTTGGCTGGAATCGAAAACCAGGAGGCAATCTGATCGCTCCATCCCTAACAAATTGAAACCTGTCCATACTGTATATAAATCCTAATGTTTCGGCAAAGGATTATCACTTATCACTAGTATATCCTCGCCGTCAGAAAAAGGATACTGGGGTATGTCGACAAGCAACAAATGTTTAGTATTTATAGCATGCATGATAGAAGATAAGGAGATCCTTCTTTATGGAAATGTTGAGAGACATAAAATAAAGAATTCGTTAATTTCTTTCGTTTTAGATTATATTTTAAGTCTATTATTTTCCTCTAAAAAATGAAACGAAAAGAAAAGAATAGTGATAAACTGTTGAACCTGTATTACCAATTAATTAAGCCAATAAAAGAGTGTTAAGCCGCGAAGATAAAGCATACGCTCAGAAGTGATTCAGAAAGCAAGAAAAGTTTCTGAATGTGCATGTCAACCTAATTAGACTTCTGTAGAATTTTTAATCTATTATATAAATTATAGCCTTTTAATACGTACAAAGACCAATGTATATATAGAAATTAGAAGCATTCAGCTTGCATATACGTAAGAACCAATACAATTATACAAGCGATACGATTAATCATCTTCTAACAATTCATATAAACAACAAATTATGTATATATATTAACAATTAGTTGTTAGATAATTAATTAGATAGTTGTATAATGAGAGATGGGTCCTCACTGAAGTCTTGGTTTGAATTTTTTTTGTTCTAAAAAATTTAAAAACTTAAATAATTTATTTATATTTCAATCAAAGAATATAGGAATCCAAAATTCGTTCTTCAATTTGTTAGATCATTCATATATACAGCGGTTTTATTTTGCCTTTTTTTGGGACTGGCCCTCTCTCAAAGTTGTTTAATTTGGCAAGACCAACTGATTTAAGCATTTGTGTCAATGGGTGCATTAACAAATACCACCGATGCAATGACTTACTAATTAAGTTTCAAAACAGTGGTCTAATTACGAATTAATTTTGTAATCAATTAACTTGCTTCTCGTTGTCTTTCTTGTCTTATAATTATTCTTTAGCGGCATCGTCTTTAAGTCTTCTTTTTTCTTGATTACAATGGACCCAAACCAAAGAGTAAGCCTTTAATTAACTTTCCAGGGTGGCCAAGTTTGGATTACAAATATATGACATAACAAAATCGCGTAGCGGCCGTTTCAAGAGCAAAGTTTCTTCGATCTCCTAAATTTTCCTTTCGAAATATGCTGGGTTGATTTCAAAAGGGGTCGTATATTTGAAAGAAAACCCACATAATGAAGCCGTGCATGCTTTTGAAACAAAAGCAAAATCATAGCTAAAAAGATAACAAAAGTCAAAGAAACCAGTCCATTTTCTTAAGTTGAAGTTGGATATAGGTACTTTCCTTCATAGCGAAGATCTTGCCTTTTTTTTTTTTTTTGTTTTGTATCTCTTTCCATGTAACATTCATTTGATTGAGAATTTAGAATCCTCTCCCATTAAAGCATTCCCTTATGTGCATGGTTTTCCGCTAGTCATTGCTTAACTGAAACGATAGCAACCAAAGTATATCAAATGTTAATAATATTCTATAATAATGTCACACATGGGTGGTCTAGCATGGATTCGGCTCTTTTATTTTCACTACTAGTGCGTTTCTACCTTTTATAATT
>CP135531.1:9575937-9592779 GCA_032402905.1 Khaya senegalensis | reverse complement strand
CCACCGAATGAAATTATTGGTTGATAGCTTAAAGGCTGCAAGCAATACTGTCACTGATGATAAACTTGTCCTGTTCCTTATGGAAGGACTTGACTCCGAATATGACTCAGTAGTAGTCAACATAACTTTAAGGGTAGAAAAAATGCTTATTCAGGATATGTATGCAACGCTTTTCAGCTTTGAAAACAGGATTGAAAGAAATATGGCCGCAACTTCAATGAATCTGAACCAATAACCAAATTTCACAGTAAACTATGCACAAGCAAGCAACCTTCAAGGAAGAGCCTGGAACGACAGAAATAATTTTCAGAATCAATAACCAAGGTAACTCAACAACTCTGCAGGGTACTTTAATCAGTTCAATCAAAACCAACAAGGATTTCAAGGCAAGAGAAAAGGAAGAGGTGGCAACAAAGGCAACAAACCTACCTGTCAAATCTACAACAAGGTTAGGCACGTGGCAGCAAATTGTTGGCATAGATTCAACAGGGATTTCACCCCTCAAACATAACAGAAATAAGAGCCAAGAAGTGCATCCATTACTGCACCTGAGAACCCATTAAATCCCTTCTGGTACCTGAATAGTGGAGCCACAAACCACCTCACAAACAACCTTAACAATTTGAACATGGCAACAGAGTACACAGGGCCAAAATGCCTTGTAGTAGGTAATGGTGCTAAACTTAAAATCTCTCACATAGGACATCTCACTTTGCACACTAGAAAGCACTTGCACCTGAAATATATACTTCACATATTTGAAATCATAAAGAACTTGATCAGTATATCTAAATTTACACAAGATAATAATGTATCTGTGGTGTTTTGTGAAAATATTTGCTTGATCAAGGACAAAGACAAGAGGACAGTTATGCTGCAAGGAATGACTGAGAATGGACTCTACAAGCTCCAACTCCTAAAGTCCTTACAAAATCCTTCTTCAAATAATTTAAGATTGAGTAATAGATTTTTTAGTTTTAAGAAACCCTTGTCCATGCTTTCCGAAGCATAAAATGCTTATGTCTTTAGTATTAAGAACCCAAGAGCTAATATAAACATATGGCATAGAAGATTAAGACATGCAAATGTAACAGCTCTTAATAAAACTTTATCAAGCTGTAATGTTCTCAATATAAATGAAAAATCATTGTTGGATTTCTGCAATGCTTGCTCACTTGGTAAGACACATAACACTAATTTCACCAGCACAGAAAAGAAAATGGCAATGCCTTTAGAAATCATTCATTCAGATCTTTGGGGTCCTGCCTTAATCAATTCAAATAAGGGTTTCAGATATTATATCCTGTTCATTGACGATTTCTTTAATTTTACCTGGATTTACCCACTAAAACAGAAATCAAAAGCTCTCATTTCATTCATTGCCTTTAAGAGCCAAGTAGAAAAGTATTTTGATAAAAGCATTAAGGTATTTCAGTGTGACATGAGAGGGGAATGCAAACCTTTCGAATTTTACTCAAAACAAAAGGGAATCTAGCTGAGATACTCCTGTCCATACACACATCATCAAAATAGTAAATTAGAAAAAAAATATAGACACATCACTGAAATGGGACTTGCATTGCTTGCACAAGCTGAAATGCCATTGAAATATTGGTAGGAATCATTTAGCACAGCCACTCACCTTATCAATAGAATTAGCTCAGAAACGCTAAATGAAAAAACACCCTTTAAAACCTTTGACAACAAAAAACCTGACATCTCACTCATTAGAACCTTCGGCTGTGAATACTACCCTCTCCTAAGTTTATACAATAGGCATAAGCGGGATTTTCATACATCTAAATGTGTTTTACTAGGGCTGAGTGCATACCATAATGGCTATTGTGCCTGTACCACACTGGTAGAATTTACATAGGCATGTGACATTCAATGAATAGGGGTTCCCTTCCTAGATAATCCCAAATTCTATAACCCAAGTCATAGAATAACCAAAGAAAATATCTTGAGTGTAAGACAGACATTTCTTGTTCCTATTGATCATTACGATCTTAACCCAAACATAGTAGCTTGTGAAGAAAATTTAATGCCATCTTCAGCAGCAAGAACATGTACTCTTTCTCCTTTACTTGCAAATATCAATGACACAGCACACACTCTTGTAAAACCCCTACCCAATTATTCATAAAACCATCATATAGACTCAAACAATAAACTACAAATCCAACCAGATGACCAAACAACAAAAATTCAAATACCTGACAACCTTTCTAGGCAAATTACTTCAACTCATCCTATGATAATCATAAGTAAGGTGAAAACTTTTAAACCAAAGACCTACTTGGCAAGCAGCAATATAAGTATACCAGAAAATACAACAGAAACATTAAATGACCCGAAATGGAAGGAGGCCATGCT
Organism: Khaya senegalensis; assembly: GCA_032402905.1. NCBI lineage: Eukaryota > Viridiplantae > Streptophyta > Magnoliopsida > Sapindales > Meliaceae > Khaya > Khaya senegalensis. Next base: position 9,590,403 of record CP135531.1, on the reverse strand, counting down.
TGATGAATATAATGCACTTATGATCAATGATACCTGGTCACTAGTCCCTTACAGCTTAGATTTCAAAATGGTGGTAAACAAATGGGTGTTCAAGGTCAAGGAAAAACTAGATGGTAGTGTTCTTAGACTCAAAGTAAGATTGGTGGCGAAGGGGTTTCATCAAACCCCTGGAATAGCGTTCAATGAGACATATAGTCCAGTGGTTAAGGCAACCACAATCAGAATTATCTTGTGCCTTTCTACAACACTTAACTGGCAGCTTAGACAAATCGATATGAATAACGCTTTCCTTAATGGAGATCTTGCAAAAACTGTGTACATGGCTCAACCAAAAGGACTAGAAGACTCTAACAAACCTAACCACGTTTGCAAATTAAAGAAGGCACTGTATGGCCTGAAGTAAGCTATAAGAGCTTGGTTCGAAAAACTTAGAACAACTTTGCTAGAATGGGGCTTCACAAGCTCTAAGTCAGATACCTCACTATTTTTCAAAAGAAAGAATGAAGAACTGACCATCTTCCTTATCTATGTTGACGACATTGTAATTACGGGTAACAACAATTCTTGCATAGAAAATGTGATTGAAAGAATGAATCAATGCTTTGCTTTGAAAGACATAGGAAACCTGTACTACTTCCTAGGAATTGAAGTCACTCGATCCAAGAATGCCTTGATGATCACTCAGTCAAAATACATACAAGACCTGCTCCAAAAAGTTAACTTGGATCACTGCAAAGAAGTTAATGTACCTCTCAGCATGGGAACTAAACTAACGAAGGAAAATGGCTCACCCTTTGAAGATCAAAGCTTATACAAAAGCATCATTAGATGCCTATAATATGCAACCCTTATTAGACTATATCTGTCTTTTGTAGTTAATAGGTTGAGTCAATTTATTGCTAACCCCATGACCTCCCACTAGATAGCATGCAAGAGAGTTTTAAGATATTTGAAGGGAACCATTAATCTTGGACTTGAATTTCAACAAGAATCGAGTCTTAAACTAATTGGTTTTTGCGATGCTGATTAGGGAAGCGATCCTGATGACAGATGGTCGATTAGTAGCTATTGCGTGTACATCGGCAGTAATTTAGTATCTTGGAGCTTAAAGAAGCAGCACATGGTAGCAAGATCGAGTGTTAAATCAGAATACAGAGTTTTGGCTCACACTTGCACAGAAATAACTTGGTTAACATCAATTCTAGGCGAATTGAAGGTTGAACTCAAGCACCAACCAATAATCTGGAGTGATAGCATAAGTGCCGCTACCATTGCATCGAATCTTGTCTATCGTGCTCGAACAAAACATATTGAAATTGATATGCATTTTGTAAGGGACAAAGTAATAACAGAAGAGTTGGAAATCATATACATTCCTACCGAGGATCAAATTACTGACTGTCTGATTAAACCATTAAGCTGTAACAAATTCATCCATTTCAAAAACAAGCTCAGAGTTGTCCCAAGAACTTTGAGCTTGAGAGGGGGTGTTGAGGATGTTGCTGACATGGATCACAAAGCTGTGAATGATGCTGAGGTGTCCCCTGACCTGTCAACACATGCAGAAGGTAACAACCATGCTCCTGCTACTGTGCTGAGGTCTGACAAACTCATCCCACACCAGAAACAAACAAAGGGAGCAGTATTATTCTGTTGCAGATCGAATGGCTATAATTGAATCAGCCCTACACCTGTAATATGTACCTTGAATAGCTGGCTTGTTTCCCAATTCATCTTGTTGTATATATACGAAGGAAAATTCATCAATAGAGCAGGAGATTGTGTAAAAACTGTTCATTAAGAATACAAAAGCATAGCCATTCCTTTCTCTTCTGTTTCGTTCTGTTCATCCTCAATTGTTCTTCTGTTTTTCTAACTCAATTCACAAAGCTAACCGAGTTCAGGTCGTTGTCTGAGTGCATTGCCTTCCTGTCCTTGTGAAGCAGAGTTGTCTCCTTTGTCTTCTCGTGACAACAAGTTGCTGCTTATATACTTCCAGTAATCTCCCCGTCATCTGCTGAAATTCCGTCTTCAACACAAATCAGGGTGCGTTTCAATATTCTTAATTACCACGATGCAAAGAGGTGCGGCAAATACACTGAGTGCAAATGCCATGCATACATATCCGATAATCTTCTCACGGGTTTCTCCTTTTGCTAGGAAGAATGTTGAGAGATAGACCGCGCCGAATCCAAAAACATTGAGCAGGAGGAGAAGTTTCAGATTCTGAATCTGATAAAGTTGCAATCCAAATGATAGTTATATTAGAAAACCATATGTATGAACGCAAAAGGGATATTATAGTGAAGGAGAATAGCGTCGTGAAATTATATACCCTAGCTTTCTTTGTTGCATAAAAGAGGTAAGCAGTAATGTAGCTGATCTGTATGAAGGAGCAGATAGTATTGATAATGAGTGAGAGAGCATTCTCTTTAAGAAGTGCGTAGTATATCCAGAGCATAGCACTGAGCAGTGAAATCACGTAAGGAACTGATTGAAACCCTTCACTTGATTTCTTCTTGTAAATTTGATAAAATGCTGGCCTGAAATTCCAGGCTCATTCATATCAGTACAATGAATGTCGAAGGTTTGGATTAATGAAGTATACAGAACTTATTTTGGACAGTAATTAAATGAAAAAAACTTACAAGGGCCCAAGGCTGACCTAGAAAGAGATGATGTTTCCTGAAATATTGACAGAAAAAACAAAAACAAAACACTAATTCTTCCAAGAGAAATAAATGGATATTGTATCCCAAAATCCTCGTATAATTAACTTAAAGTACACGTATGTACGATAAACATGCATTACAGGACCAACATAGAATACCTTAAATAATTTATACTTGAATACAAAATTGCCCAGTTTGCAAGATCATTTTATGAACTTAATAACTCGTGTTATCCATAAGGTGCAACAGGTAGATTTTGGAAGTAAGAAAGGATAAAGATGAGAAAGAGAAGAAAGTAATGGGTTTTCTACCTAAAAGACCAAAAGCAGTAGCCAATGAGTGGTGAATGGCCATGATCACAGATTAACCAAATTTCTACAAAGATATCTCTCTTCTCTTCTCTTTATGATCTATCTCCGAAAACAAAAGCACTGCAAGAACCTCTTTCTTTCAAGCTATATGATATATGCACGAAGTCATAAGCATTTATAAAGGAAAGCAAAAGCCATGAAACTTCAACAAGTTGCATGTTGTAAACAATGCATGAGTGTAGATATCAATGGAACGGTTGGTAAAGACTGAAGTATCTTTACACTTTGCTTCCCAGTTGTTCCTAACCCTACTGACTTTTTAGGTTAAACAATATCCAAACAGCTTTTTTCTAGCCCTAATGCTATATTTATCCCGATTTGGTTATTTTCACTTGAAATGCTAAATCTCTGAGCCCTAGTATGTAGTACCATTCCTAGTTCAATAAGGGACCACAATGTTTCTTTCTGATGTGTCACCCATCAAGTGGCTTTTGAGGTTTACAGCTCATATTTCAGTTTTTGAAAATTTAATTATTAAATTTTTACAATTTCTGTTTAAATAAAATTTTTTTAAATTTTTTATATTCTTAATTTTTAAAAATTTAATGATACATAAATATAAAAAATAATAAATAATTCAAAATTTATTTTTATTAATTTTTTATTTTTAAATTTTTTAATAAATAAAAATAAAAATAAGCGAGAGTATTAATCGCCCGCTCTTCTCTAATTTATAAAATTTACCCTCTTCTACTCTTATTGTGTTTAGCAATATTATTGCATGAGGCCAATCAAAATCTAGCTTTGTTGCCATACATGGATGAAATGATTGATCAAAATTAAACCTTCTCTAATGGGTCCCACTTAAGCTAGGTCAAAGAGTACAAAAATACATAGATATGACTATTATTGACTTATGTAAGATATTATTAAAAACAGAAAAGAATGCATTAGAAGGATATTTATTTATTTATTAATAACATCTTGTGTAAGGAGTTTTCAAGACGGGCCACTAAGATATTTTGTGAGTGTGACATTAAATTCTCACCAATTAAATGTCATTTACATAGAGTCAATGACTATCTCTCACTTGCGACTGGCAGCACCTTTTCTCTGGACATTTTTCAAAGGAATTATATGATTGAAAAAAAAAAATTCAATCCATCGAATTAGACATTTTACAATTGTGACATTTTGAAGAACAACACACAAGGCGTAGCTGCAATAGTGCACCATAAAACGCTGGATTAGTATGGGGACTACTACAATCATGAGAGTGCTGAGCCCACTGCTCAATCTCTTGCAGGATTTCCAAGGAGTTTCAAATTTACATTCATTCCCTCAGAATCCACTAAGTAGCTCAATGATGTGTATCGCACTCGATCTTAACTCATCTTCAATAAAGATACGATCAGACGGTGGACAAGCGAGCCCGACATCACGATAAAATTATGTTGTTTTACCCAAACAAGAAGCACCTTTTTTGAGTTGACCCTATAGCCGTAATGCCCAAAACTGTACTTGTATTCCTTGTACACCTTGTTGAGGAATTCTCAAGTGCCATACCTCGCAATCTGCTTCCAAACCTCGTTCACGCTTCAATATAAGAAAGTTTAACTGATACAGCAAATAACATTCAAGTGATTAAAGCCTTGATCTTGCTGCTTGAAAAAGCTTAATGTACTTGAGCATGAACTTTAGAAGTGGAGGACAAAAAGTTTGAAGACAGAAAACTTTTGTGATTTTCTGTACTGGTTTGATATGCTTCGGATTTTGGTTCTTTTATTAACAAGTTTTTTAAATACTTTTAAGATTGGAAAAGAATTACTATTTTACAAGAGAGGTTGCATTATGGGGTCGAGCACGATGTCCAAAGGGGAATAGTTTAAGAGTTCACAATTTTAAGAAAGTTGTAGAAGTGCTTTTAAATATTAAGCACTTGGACTATTGGAACTATGGCATCCATAAAGAATATTAAAGGGAGAATCACTGAGGTTTAGGAATTCCTAAAATTAGAAAGAACTGGACAAAAGACGAGCATCTATAGTTTCAGATGTTAAGAAGTGCTCTCATAATTTATCAAGGAGCCCTACCACTTCATATTACAACATTATATTTTACAAAAGTGACACTATTGTGTTATCAATCATAAGTTCAAAGATACGAGGAAGCCAGTGCTTTCCGCTCATGTAATGTAAGTGCTTATATTTTATGATTGTGCCAGGTTAATTTATCATCATGTTATATGTCTTGAAATAATGAATAAATAAAACTCAGCAGAGAATTCTTTATACGATTTTTAATTCATTTTGCTTGGTTGGACGTAATTTCAGTGCGGCTGGGAGATCATATATATATATATATATATATATATTAGTGAAACGCACTAAGGTGTGTGTCTTTTCAAAGCGATATTCTTTAGATTTAGCAGGAAAGTATCGATTGTAAGAAGAAACCAAATTAAAAAAATTAATTAGTAAGAAAAATTAAAATTCATGACATTCAATCTAGCTATGAAAGTGGAACATGAAACTGTAGACATGATTGTCATTACGTACTCGCAGGGCCCGGTGGGCTTATACATGACGTAGAGAAACACCGGAAATTGGAGAACCATGTACATGTCAGCACATAATCCCTCCTTTTACAGAATTTGTACATCATCACCATCGATCAGCAGAAAGATGAAGTGAAAGGAAAAAGGCGGATAAAAACACACACTGAGGAGGAATTACGTACAACTCCATGAAACTTTTAACATTTATTTAATGGGTCTTGATTGCACGATTCCTTGCTTTTGTCACGGTGATCTTCAGTTTTGTCATGCTGATCATTCTTATCATCATAATTGTTATTCTTACTGTTTTCATTGTCGTAGTTGGTTTTGGTGCATACTGTTTGCTTCTCAGAAGTTATATTTGTACTCAATTTTGCAACATCCCCAGTGTGCTCTGGTAGCTTAACATCCTCTACAGCCGTCTTGTAATTCTTGTAGATTGCATAGAGTATCATCTGAATAACTCCAAAGACAAAACCCAGTGTATTTGGAATCTGCATCGATCCCCAAGGAAAAAGACATCAAAACATGACAAATATTATTAACGATCATCTTCAAATTTCTCGTAGCTTAATGTATATTTCATTCTAATTATGTTGGAATTGTAGAGCATTTACCGCAATATAGAAGTCCTTTAAGAATAAGCCATAAAAGAACCACATGATAGCATTCAGTGTGAGGAACAACGGTAAATAAAAAGGCATAAACTCTACACTCTTGGTGCGTATGACATGTCTCTGCAAAGTAACAAAAAAGAAATACTTGTTATTTGATAATTAAGTTGGTAAATATATCACCAACAGCCGAACACACCAAATATATATATACAAATATTTTTATATAAACAACGAAGTACAGTGAAATAAAAAGATCCAAAATTGTTTATAATATACTAACCAAAATGCTTAAAGGTGCCGCAAATACGCTGACGTCGAATGCTGCACAAACCCATCCAAGAACTCGAACTCGGGCTGATCCTTTGGCTAAAAAGTGGGAGAGAAGTAGAATCGAGCAAAATCCCCCAAAATTCAACAACAGAAGTAGCCTCAAAGTATACATCTGCAGTTCCATTTCCAAACATTAGCAGCTTGGACTTTATTCATTTATTTGTTGTTTGTCCTAACGAAATACGTGTGTAAGATTTTGAGAGAGAGAGAGAGAGAGTTAGGTTAATTATTGTCGTACCCGAGCTTGCTTTGGTGCAAAAGCAATGTACAGAGCTAGGTAAATGGTCTCAATAACACAGCCGAAACTATTTATGGTAATGAGAAGGGAAGCGTCAGGCTTCATTGTTGCATAGAATATCCAAAGCATTGAGCTGAACAGAGAAACCACATATGGAATTGATTGAAACCCTTCGGTAGATTTCTTCTTGCAAACCCTATAGAACGTCGGTCTGCAAGGAGTTTAAAATTTATATTTGGTTAGCTCAGTACAAGTTGCTAAAATGATCATGAAAATATGAGAAAAGTTCAAATAACAAACTTACAGTGGAGCTAGAAAAACCACGAAGGCGACGATATTGCCTGTAGCATGAAAAAGAAATTGAGATTAGATTTTATTGGATAGTTTCTAATATGCGGCATAATATATTACAGGTAAAGTGGCAATGACATTTTTGTAACATCTCGAAGTTGAAGAAGTGTGTGGGAAATTGTAATCTCCGAATATGAATCTATAATACCTAGAATGCCAAAGGTAAAAACCAATGGGTTTTGAGTAGAAAACATAGTCATGGCTTCAATCGATTTCTTCTCTCTATCAAAATATGAGGATGAATATGAGAAAAGAAAAGGCAAGGCTTAAAGGAGAATCGATTGATCCCTGAACTTCCTTCACATTCAACCTTGGATGCGTGCTTAGGCAGAGAGGTTGGTCACGTATATATAGGGGAAGATCCATGCTGTAATTGCATGAAGAAATTAAATGAATATAATTTGGGTAGCACAAAAATTCGATGCACCCAACTTGACAGCGCAGCAACTTGTAGTCGGTATGTAAATGACTATTCTGCCAGACTTACGTTACATACCAGAAAAGTTTCCAAATCCTAGCACAACTTTTTCACGTGACAATCCTTGTGGCACTTCCCTTTATGTTTTCAGCCGTTTCTTCTAACTCCATTTGTAATTATTATTACTATAAATGATGATAAAATTAGAGAATTTTTTATGAATCAGTTCTATTGTATTAACATGAATAATATAAAAAAATTATTTAATTAATAAAGAGAGAGATATTTATTTATTAATAATAAATTAAAAAAAATTAAAATAAATTTTACTTTCAATTAATGTGATAAAAGAAATTTATGAATTTTTTTTTAATTTTTTTTCATCTATCATTAATAAATAATTTTTTTTATTAATTGAATAATCCTACTACTATTAATAAATAAATTTTTTATTTATTTATTGAAGGATCCTACCATATCACTTATATTGATATATTAGAGCCATTCCACCTCAAAGTCTTTCTCAAAATTATTACCATTAATCACCCCCAGTTAATCACCTATTAGTGCCCAGATTTCACTTGCCTCACTAAGAGCTAAAACAGGTGTAAGTGACATGATGCAAAACTGCACTATTGCCCTTCAATTTGTTTTTCCCATTTATTTTTTCAATTCTGTGTTTTTTAATATCATTAGCTACATATAATAATGTATGGGCAAAGTTTATTGCGTTCTATCTCAAAGCTTTTTGACTGTCACGCGTGAACAAGAGATTCAAAGTTAGCCTTGATTGTTACATGTGGCACAGCTTTGATCTGGTGACAGTTATATGTATCTACCTGTTACAAAACAATATTAAACCAAAGTTCTTCCTCTCTTTTCCTCCTGCTTTGATGCCATCTTTTGAATACTAAGTGTTTGCTATAATAGAAAATTTATATATACATATATAAAAGAAAAAGGATGAGGTAATTTTATATGTATTGGGGGATTGCATTAGTCGTTTTTAGTGGGTTATTGAAGTGGTGGGTGAAGAGTAGAATAATGTGGAGCACCCGAAGGGATAAGATTTACTAAGTATATCTTTCTTTATTCGAATAGCTTAGTATATCTTCCGTGATTAATACGATTACTTAAATTTCATTATTCTAACAACTTTGGATGCCAGATATTTCTGTGTAGCTAACTCTGGTTACTATTATTGCGGTGTGCACAGGTGGAGCGCATGCATTTCCATACGAGGTTTGGTTACTTTAATGCCAAATCAATTATTTTAATTGGGTCAGAAATTAACTTAAAAATTGCATGATTGATTGATTAGGAGAAGATATATAAAACAACTACATGTTTCTTTTTCTACCATCTAAGGATTTGTGGTTTTTATGTGCTTATTCAATATATTATAATCTTGTGATCTATATATTACAATTTCAGAGTAGGTTTCCATATTCTTCCGTTCCGTACGATTTAAAGTTTCTTGGATAACAAAATGGGAAAGTGTATATAACATAGTTCATCAATTGAAGAAATTGTTGTCTAAATTGAATTGGATTCCAACTTTTGAGACTTTGACTCTATACTTGGCAGCCACATTTACCTTTGGTTTTTGTTAATTATGCAATCATGTTTTCTTTCAGAGGTCAAATAGACTGCAAACACTTGTATTTTCGGTAATTGACTGGTTAACCATTAGGATTTGATTTGATCATAAAACAGTAATTAATTCTTTTTAATTTAATTTCAATGTTGATACGCAATGAATTTATCAAAACTGCTTTGGAAGCTGACATATGTTTGTTGAAATTGGCCACCAGCTGGACATCACTTACTTGTAATATTGGGGAAAATAATGGCGTTCATATACAGAAGGATAAAGAATTATATGAGCCTTTTTACTGTCGAAGAAAGTATTATTAATTCAATAGATAAGATTTGTACCATAAAAATTGAACAAAGATTTAACATATGTACTGTACAATAAATAGAAATGGACGGATAGGTTTTAATCCACAGTGCCATCTTCAATTTGTTGAAATTGTTTAAAATGTGGCTTCTTTTAAAATGAAGTGATGGCGTGTGTATTGATCCGATATTAGAGCATTTGAAGAGATAAGATGGAACCTGTACAAAATAAAACCAAATTAATTCCATATAAAATATGGAATATAAATGGATATGCTTTGAGGCTCGATGCTATTTCTTTTCTCAGACCAAATAAGAAAAATTGTTAAAAATGTTTAACATGAAGTGTATTATTTTTTGCCATTGTCCTAGGATACTCTTGAAAGATTGCATGCAAGGACGTTGATTGACTTTACAAATTTAGAATTAGAGGGTATTTTCATGCATCCTTCTTGACTAAAATAATTTTATTTTTTATATTTAAAATATAGAATATTTTTTCCATACTTCTTCTAATATTTAGAAAAATCATATATAAATAAATATTTTTTAAAAAATTAATAAAAAATACCATTCAAAAATTAATTAAAAAATACTGTTCAAATTTGTGGTTAATGTTTTTTTAATGTGATAAGTATTCTATTTTTTACCCTAACATTTAGTGTTGAAATTTATTTTGTCAATAGAAACAAAGTATATTATGTAAATTAAAATTTAATTTTTGATTTTGAAGTAGTTATTTGATAAATATATTTATATTTTATAACATCTTCGGTCCGTATGTATTTGATTATTGATAATAAATATTTATTTATATTTTGATTGATCATGAACTATGTAGTATTGATTAATTAAAATAATTCTGATTTATATTTATGTTCTTATAGATGAAAGCGAATAAAAATAAGAATAATTTTAGAATAATTTATAAACAAAATTTTAGTATGTTATATTTATATTTTTGTATTTTATATATATCGTCTTTGGTATATTCTATCTCAAATCGAAATATTTTATTGTCTTATTTATTGTACTTATATATTTTTTATCTGATATATTTTATATTTAAATTTCAATATATTTTTTATTTAAGGGATAATTTTTGCACAATATATTTGTGTACATAATTTTCTCAAATATCAAAAAATGTATGTGAAAATATACTTAAATGGTATATAAAAGATAAAGTTATAATAATTATTTTATTTTTTTTATTAATAAAAGTAATAATTTTACAATTAAAAGATATTTTCTATCAATTTTTTAAAAATTTAATTTTGTTGATCCCGAAAAGTATGTAATAATACCTCTTAGAATTAATTTATAATTAAAAATACTTCAATTTTAAATTGAATAATTATATAAAATAACATATGGTATGTACATTATAATCCGGATATGTTATATCCATTAAATGAGATTATTCAATTTTATAGATATAGATATATATATATATATATTTGAGTTGCATCAATTTGAGTATATCACAACCCAAGTCGATGATTGCATCTCTAAATAATAATTCTCGAATTAAGCAGTAACCTAATCACTTACATATTTAACAAAAGGATCAGCATTCAAAGAAGATGACGCTCACGATATTGAATTGACTACTTTGTAATTATATTTATATATGATCAGGAGCATATTTTCTTAGAAGTCTTACTATTTGAAGAGTTTTATGACGCAAAATATCAATTTTGGTTCGGAGAAATTGCTCCACATCGCAATCTAATCACAAGTCACCATCTAATCAGGATCGCATATTTCATCTTTTCAATCTGATTTAAAGCCGATAAGAAGACGTCAGGACACGAAATCCACTCAATCTTGTAACCCCATTACTCTTAAAATTACTCTTAAAATTTCAGTCCTAATTTAACGAAGATATTGGTTTAATTTGAGAATACACACACATATAGAGAGATAGAAAGAGAGAGTCAAAGATCTATAGTCTATACCATCTTTGAATTAATCTTTTACTCTATCTAAGTAACCTAACCTCACTTTTCCTAAAGAGACAATATTTAATAACTTTCAAACACTTCTAAAAAAAAAAAAATGATATCTTAATTTATTTAATATTATCAAATTTTTTAAGAAAAATAAAAAAAAATCAATCCCAATAACGAGATTTCCTTATTTATTTTATTTTTAATTTATCATAGGGTTGTGTGGACTCTTCAATTTGGCAAAGATCAAAGATCATCAAGTGGGTAAGCTTTATGTAAAGGGGCAAAGGGCTATAGTTGCTGATTAGTCAAAGTAATCAACTACTTTATTATCCATTTCTGTCGGACAGCTGCTGCAATGCATGCGTCATCATATTCATTTGTGATAATTGCAATTTTGGTCTCTCAATCATTGCCAAACTGCATACCAAATGCCACGTACACTTTGGGTAGTTAGCATTGTATTCTCGATTTCCACGGCATAATTATGTGGTATTGTATTGATATCATGTTAATCTGTGTCGCGTCAAACAAAAGAATTTGATTATGATGCATACACCAAGGGCACAACTTAGTTACACGAATGTTCATATAAAATTTAAAACATATAAAAATAAATAATAAATAATAATTAAAATATAAATAAAAAATTTAAAATATACAATAATTATAATACAAAATTAAAAATTAAAAAAAAAAACAACACAAAACTTATAAATTAGCTATAATAGTACCACTAATGTTTTATAAACAATCTCATACATGTATTGTTATATTATTATTTTAAATATTTTATGTTATTACATTATTTAATTCAAGTTTTATATTTTATATTATTTATTTAAAATTTTATTTTAAAACTTTTAACTTTAATATAAGATGATTCAAGTTTTAAGTTAAAAAATATAACAATGCACACATATATCATAGCCAAGTTCCAAATAGAGATATGCTCCAATTTTAATCATTAAATAATTATGTTAAAAATTAAAAATTTTGACCTAATAAAATTATACGAATTGCTAAATAAATTATAATCATATTATTTGGTTAAATAAATTGATTTTCTTAATATCTTTGTTGGACTTAATTTATTTTCTATTATTTTAAATTTATGTGATTGTTAGTTTTAATATTTATTTTTGTTGAAATTATTATTTTTAGTGAAGTGAATATAAAACACTGTTTTATGACCTTTTTAAGTATAAATTTAAGTAAATAAACAACTTGGTTTATAGGATATATCTTTAATCTATAAAATAATAATAATAATAATAATTATAATAATAATTATAATTATAATAATGAGAAGATGAGAATTAAAGAGTGGTCGCAGTGCTTATCCATGCCATGTCATGGTTTCATAAATATTATGATAATAAGAAAAGAGAAAAACCCAAAAAAAAAAGAAAAGAAAAGAAAAGCAAATAAAACTTTCTATCCAAACTTCTTGGATTTTGTCTTCTTTTTTCTCGTCATCACTTCTAGATAAGTCTCATTATTGCACCATATATAGTGTATACTTTTTTCGTGCTGCCCAAGCAGCCGAACGTTGTCGTTTTGATCCATAATTGAGTCATTTAATTTTGAAAACGTGTGGAAATCGCGATGGAAGGAAATGTGCATTTATGAGGATACACGCACACACACACACACACAAACGTGCTGTGCATGTTGGCAAATCTGCACTGAAACTGCTTATTTTGCTGCCGTATAATAAATAGTATTCCAAAGTTAATGTTTGTCTAACTTCTGGTTGGTGGCTACCTCTCATTTTAATATTTAATGATAGGGGAGCAGAAATTCGCAGGAAATTAGTAAAATATATAAATAATTTATGACAGAAAACAATATCTGAGGTTCTATGGTGTAGTGGTTAGCACTCTGGACTTTGAATCCAGCGACCTGGGTTCGACTCCCGGTAGGACCTTCTTTCTTTTGGACATTGTCATTTGGGCCTGTCCTTCTGGATTGGATCTGTTGAAACTTGGCCCATTACCTATTTGGACTTTGCACTTCAAGACAGATGTTTATTTTATTTTGTACATTTGTTCTTTGACTTGAAAATATTCAAGGATTTAATCTTCCTCCACTTATTTTTGATAATAAAATGAAAGAAATTATCATGAGTATATATTGGAGTAGTAACATTGTCTTACATCAGCACACAAAATCCAATTCAAGTTAGGTTCTAAACACTAGCAGATACATAAATTATTAAATAATTTAATCTAATAAATGGTTTATAATATTTGATTGATATAAATCATCTTTTATATTACCCTTTATTGTTTTGATAATAATTAATTTATCTTTAATGTTTTTAAAATTATTCATCACAACCTCATTTCCTTAGCAGTTCAATCATATATACATATACATATATACATATGTGTGTGTGTGTATACACTTGCATGCGCGCGTATACACACGCGTTAACCCTATTCAATCTTATTTTTTATACTACCATTAATTTTTAATTTTAAAATAAAAATAAAAATATTTTCAGATATGCATGCTTTTATTTTTTATTTAATTTTTTTGATAAATTATTAAAAATATTTTTTGATACGATGATAAATAATTAACAAATTTATTTTTTTTTATTTTTAGTAATAAAATATGTTGTTAAATCTAAAATTTATATTTTAAAATTATTTATTAGTATAAATATTTATATTACTAATTTTTATATATTCAATCTTTTAAAAATTTAATTTTATATTAAAAATAAAAAATAAAAATATCCATTAATATTTTTAAGTAATCAAGGATAATTTTACATTTTTAAATAGATTTTTTTATGTTCAAAAAAGGTATATGAGATATTTACTTATAATTTTATTTACAAACCTCACACACTTTCTCTCTCTCTCACACACTATTTATCTATCTATATATATATCTAAACTAATGGTATCTCTTTATTTTCTAATTAACCTATTCATTCTTATTTTTGTACTATCATTAATCTTTAATTTAATAATAAAATAAAAACCTAAAATATCCCGCTCAATAAAACACTAATGGCCCATTTGGAAGGCTGGACTGGATTGAATAATTCTTACTATTTGCACAGCAATTCTTTTAGCCTATGTTTGGAAGGCTTAATGAGCTG
>CP135531.1:9561030-9575437 GCA_032402905.1 Khaya senegalensis | reverse complement strand
TTTTTTTATTAAGTCTTATAATATTATACTTAAACAGATTTTTATAATATAAATTTTGTTAAAAAAAATTAAAAAATAAAATAAAATAATTGATAAATAAAATATTCTATTTTGAAATAAAAATTAAACCAAAATTTAAAAAATAAAATATTTTGTTAAATAGAGTATATTATTATTTTAAATTTTTAAAATTAATTTTATTTAAGATGAATTTTAATTTTAAATAAAATTAAAATTAAAATTTGATGTGTTCGCCACTAAAAAGTAATTGTCAGGAGGAGGCTGAAAATACATCTCCACGAATTAAGAATTGCATACTAACATTCATTGAATAAATCATATCATATTCACATGGCCCAAATGGGGGTAGGGAAAATCCTCAGAATCACGTGATTCAGCAACCCCACCTTAGAAAGTTCAAGCAAGCGAAGCTTATCTCTAGAGAAAGCTTGCCATAAGATTTTCAAGCACTGGAAAATGTTCTGTGAGATTTGGACACATTGAATGACTCTACACACTGATCTTCAATAATGTAAAACCGCCATAAGCAACAACTTGCTGTTTTAAAACAATGGATTTGCTTTCTCTGAACAATATACATTTAACAAGTAAAACTAACCATCTGGTCTCCATCTAGCTGACAACATTGGGTCAGGTTTCCCGTAAATATTGTTGACAGATTTCCACACACCGTACATAGATTCACATGCATTTTCAGCCCTGTTATTTTTATTATCCAATAGGAAAATTTCTTTCATTTTGTGGAAGATGAAAATAGAACGAATTAAAAGCACACTTTGGCTTTGTTTGAAATTGTAGTGATTCGGAATTAACTTTGAAATCAAAACTAAAAATGTGTTTGATGACACCAACTTTTAGTGGCAGCTACCCATTTTTAAATTAATATTTGACATTTAATACTTCTAATCCACAACAACTATGGCTTAATAGCCACCTCACCTCAATACTTTGTAAGAAGCTAATTGTCCGATGGCACATCATTTCTTATTTGGTTTACTTTATCCTACAATAGCATATTAATAATAAAGTTTGCTATTGTCTCGCATGGCCGTAGACATATATTCTACTAAGTTAGAAAGTTTCTTACCCTTTCGGGGCAAATTTTGGACAATTTGTACACATGGGATCAATGCTGAAATCTTGAAAAGAACTCTCACCCTTGTCAAAACAATTTTTAGGAATAGTGGATGTTAGAGAATTGTGTGAGTAAGCAGCAGCTCTGTCAGTTGTCATTGGCTATTGGGTGGCCTGTACATTGTAAATGTGCACGTATCCACAACATAGAGAGATTTTGATGTCAGAAAAATATGCATTTACCACAACCTAGTAAATACAAAGCTAGATCAATTGTTCTTCGCAAAACACAAGGGAGAAATTCTTGAATGGGACAGGTGTACCCCATCATCCATAAGCTCATTAAATATATTCTTGCCCCATGTACATTGACTTCGAGATCAATCAATTATGTCCTACCTAAATCTTTCTCTACATAAAGTCCATTATCTTTCACCAACTTAAATCGTCAAGTTATCAAAAATGAAATACAGGAAAATTTGTAATCTCTGCAGCCAATGGAATATTTGAAAAAGTTTAAAATGCATAATCCTTCAGTAGGTGATTATAACATTGATGAGTGTGGAAAATTGCTAAATTATCAGAAATAATTTGCAAGAGAGCTGTTGAAATTAACAAAAACAAAAATCACAGTGAAGAGTTCCAATGTGCACAATATATTTTCAATGCAGAACAGAAAGGACCTACAAGGGGCAACAAAATCCAGCCAAGAAATTTTGTTGTACGTCCTTTGGAAGTATGGTGTTACGAATTAAATAAAATAGCATATCTGACTTGTAAATTATCTTACTTGATGAGTTCAGCCAGTAATTGGTTCACACAAAACAATGCTATGAGTTCCATTGGTACTAATCCTGGTAAACTTTGTACAAGCAGCCTTTCCGTTCAAGAGCATATCACCACCAGAGTCGCCCACCTGCATCAAATAGAAGATACTTCTAGATTCAGTATATGCACTTATGATTCTCTTCTATTTCAATTCTAATGCCTGAAGAGACCAATCAATTGCTGATGACCCATGATAGAAAACTTAATGGCTCTAATAGAAATAATATATGAAAATATCACTTTTCAGGTGCACTAAGAACATAAAGTACAAGCAATACCTACATCCTAGAGTTGGATCATATGACTATTAGTGAGCATCATGTGCTAAGTGCTGGAATTTTGCAAACTTTACTATTAGTTTCTTTCTTAAAAGTAACAAAAAGGGGAACTGTGAGATTCAAGAGTTATAGAATGACATACTTGATCCTTAGTTGAAATTTAAATTAATATATAAACAGATGAATGTGGACTGCTTTCCTAGTTGCTTAAGGGCACACACTGTTTATGTCAGGACTGAATTTTACATTAAAACTTTACTTGAAATGGAAAGTTAATAAGCTTAGGCCCAATAACATTCCATTAAGAACCTCAATTACAAGTCATTAGAGCAGAAGACACACCAGCAGAAATTCCAATCCCAATCCCTCCTTATTCCTCTCTCATATCTCATTGGCAATGGCAACTTTGATACCACAATCAGAAGGGGCAAAAGAAGAGCCTCACCTTGGCAGTGCTCCTTTCTATTTTAGCATTATAATTTATTTTTGCGTCAACAACTTGCTGAAAAGAAAAACAAAAATGAAATGCCAGATAGGGGATAAATCCAAAACATAACATGACTAAAGCACAATTAGAAACAAATGCCAACGCTGAAGTATTTTTCAATGAAATATCTAAAAGACTGAATGACAGAGATTACAGATTCTAGGTTGTATAAATGTCATTTTTCAGCTGAATTGCAGAAAAATAGTTCTACCATTAGGCAGCAAAATTGTAACAACCATCATTTGCCTTACACTATTATGTTGTCTATAACACTCTGAGTTTCAAACATGTCAGTCAGAAAAATTTAAGAAATTTTAATTTCTGATGCCCAATACAGCAAGATGATGTCTCCACCAAAAAGTTGTAAGAGAACATTTATATGATGGATTTTGCAAAATAACACTGAACCTACTCATACAATTCCAATTTTCAGTTATATTTCAATAGAACAAGAACAGATGGATGCTAATTATTATCACTGATGGTTTTAGCACCAGAAAGCAAACCAGTTTAGACTATTCTGACATACAAGCATGTTGTTTGGCACCAATACATTCCATTTTAAGCCTGAATGGATACTAGATAGGTAGAATATAGTTTACTAGACTTCCATTGAAAATTGAAGAATTAATACAGGAGCTTGTCCAAAATTTACCCCATTTGCCCATTCTTTTGATTAGAGCAAAATCAAACCATCCTTCTTGGGAACATCTTTCATGTGTTTTACTTTATTCAACTTTTCAAGGAGGAAAATAATAGGTCATATACGAATGCAGACTTTATTGTCATGGAGAATATAGTAAAATTTTATGCGAATTACATCAATTACCCGGAAAAAAAAAATTACCCGGCCCCCAAGAAATGCCGACCTTTGCAACATACTGTTTCTTCAGCATCCCAGCTTCAATCTGCAACACTCAGAGTGAAACTTGAGATTGTAAGAAACATATATAATATGGACCAACACAAAGTAATAACCCAAGAAAAACACCAATTTTGTTACCCAAACACCGCTTTTACCACCAGTAAAAAGATAGGGGCTTGGGAAACAAAAAGTTAATGTCCCTAATTTTATATTCAACTATATTCCGTTCCAGACTGTTCAGCATGCTCTATTAATCCATGTTGTCAAGGGCATCTAGGCTCTCTATGGTCTATGCTTTCTGATCTGTGGAAAGAAAAACCATCCTTGATCTATTTTGTCATTGCATACATGATTGTTATCAAGCAGAGTTTATACTAACTGTGGTTCTCACCTATATGTTCCTACAATTTGGCAAACACGGTTAGCCATATAATATGGGCAAAAAGTGAAGTTAAGGATGCTTCAATATTCACATTACTATTGTCAGAAGAAACCAATAAGATACATAGATCAACTTCATAGTAATCACGCCATACAAAACTCTAGAGATATGCCACCAAACACATTCATGCATAAAGTTAAAAACAAGTAAGCACATATGTCCTCATTTGCATCTTATTCTAATAGAAGCTTGACGCAATGTGTAAGGCTTGCCTGTTGCCTAAAATCATCAGCTTTAGAAGCATTTCTAGCCAAGATAAGGAGTCCTGAGACAAGCCAATCTAGTTGATGAATTGCTAATACAATTGTGTCAAGAAAAATACAAAAAACCCAATTGTAGCATTCTTTTTAATTAAAAAGGGAATTAGATTGTGTTAAATAAAAGATAATTCGGTTTTCAATCAAAAGGTAGAAAAGACAACAACAACAACATGATTGATTCATTTACTGTTTCAGTATTTGTTCCAAGGGTATTAAATTTTTGGATACGAAATAGAGGTGTCATGCCATGCTCTGCTTGAAGAATGCCGACAATCATGTTCTTTCAATATTGACCACAAGGATGCACCTACATAACATTAAGAACTCGCAACTATTAATCCATGCAAAAGCAAAAGAGACAAATTCATATCAATCTGTGGGAGTGGAATGAGCTTCATGCTATCTTTCTTAGATAACAGATAAGGCACAAGTATAGACTGTTCATGGTTTTCCAATCCTGAACTAGGGGGAAAAAGTACATCATAAGAAAACTTGATCATGCTATTAGTGATAGTAATCTAGATCAGTGCAAAGGTCACAAGAGGTCCATGTATTAAGCAAATTGTATTTTTCGGTCATCTGGTTAACAGATGATGCACAGCTCATTTAAATGAAACAAGCAAAACCACCAAGATTTCCAGGGTCCTTCCAAATCTCTATCCGGTGGATAAATTTCCAATTGCAACTCCATGCATGCAGTGACAATATGTGCAGATACTCGGGCAAACTTGCATTGCCACATTGAGTGATATACAAAAGTATGCTCACAGTAATTTAAAAGAAGACATACTATATAAAAAACTATAAAAACAAATAGTCATTAACCATGAATCCAATGAGGTTCCTCAAAATTATCATATTATTAACATGAGGTAGGCCTAAACTGAAAAATGCATGCACACTGCGAACACATACATACAGAGATAGAGAAGGAGAGTTGAACTGCAATGAGGATAGAAGAAGTTATATATGCTCGACTAGAATAATAAATTTCAACATGAATTTTAAAGAGATAATGCTCAATTAGAATAATAAATTGCAACGTTAATTTTTACATTGACTGCAGAACACCTAAAGAAACGCATCGGGGATCACTACTGACTTACGGGAACAGATGGTGGCTTGCAAATAGTCAGTACGTCCAGTTCTTTCTGAAGAATTGAAACATCCAAAGCCATCACTGGTGGTTCAAGCCTACACCTTTGTGGCATCAATTGCAATTTTGATAACTTCTCAAATTACAAATTCAATCATGATAAAAATATATATATAAAGGATCAAAATTTCCAATCAACACCACATTCACGCATGAAAAAACACTTAACTAGAAGGAAAATTTCCTCCAGCTACTTAATGAGCAAAAGAAACCTGTGTACGAAGTGGCTAATCTTTTGTGAGGGACTATGTACGAAATTGGCACCATCTCTCCATCAACTCGTATCCATCCACATTTGACAGCACTAACCTACAGCGTTCAACATATGATTAATAAGCTAAAGTGATAAAATTAAAAGATGAACAATGAAACAATAAATCAGGTACATAAACAAAAAACATTCTCAACAATGCCTCATCCGTATCGCATGTAATAGCCAACCAAATGTATAGACTTAATGTCAATCAAGTCGCAAAGAATTAAATTAAAGGTCATATTAAGCTCAATTAATAGACGGAAACATATGAAGAACGCGAAGTAAATATATTACTCAATTCAGCGACACAAGCTTCATTACATAATTAGACTACGAAAACAGAAATTACGTTCAATAATCAAACTAAACAGACATAGGAATCATAAGGGCAGGCTTCGAACTCTTCCGCGAATAAATCAACTATTATTTTTTCATCTCAGCGTTTCTTAGCCTGGAAATGTTCTTAACCGAAAGAAACCAACTTAAACCGCTACTAGGGTTTAATTAGGGTTTTTCTGAAAGAAAAAAAAAAAATCACACATTTCGCGTCTACTGTTTTTAAGTAGTAATTAACTCGAAGCAGCAGTAACAGAGACAAATAGAAACAGGACAAACATGATATATGAACCCGAAGTAGTACGGTCAGACGTGGCGCCTCCCTGCACAATTCCCGCCGAAATTTTATTTTTTTATTTTTTTTTAAGAAAAATTCAGAGTGCAATTAATCGAAACTGAAAGTTAAATATAAATATTTCAATAAGTTTAATTTACCATTGCGAAATTTATAGTCGTGTTTCTCCAGCCGATTTGCCCGCGTTTGCCAAAAATTCGCCATGCTACTGTCGTTGTTATTGCTAGCGTTGCTCTCCGCTTCTCTGTTTCTCTTCATTTTCTCTGGATGGTATCTTTGACGTCACTTGGAAACTGGGACGGTGAGATGGAGACAGCACTCAACAACACTTTAAACGATATCGTTTTGTATTTAACACAAAACGACGTCGACTAGTAGCTTCACAACCCGCGAAAGTGTAGTTTCGCGTGTCGGTTTTGCTTTTGTCAACACTTCGTCTTCTGCTCACCAACACTACACGCACCGATCCTTCCAAAACAACCGTTCAAAAAAAAAAGTCGCTTGGCTCGATCGTCAGCTGAGGAGATCAGGTTTATTTCGTCATGGCTTATTTTGTCTTAATTTTAAGAAATCTGTGAGTAATTATGGAGTTATAATTCAGTAATTTACCGGCTTTGTATAACTTTCTTGAATTGTGAAAATTCAGGGGGCGAGATCTAATGAGCTGGATCCCGGAGGGTTTACTGACGTGGAATTAATTGATCGTTTGGTACGAGGAGGAGTTTAAATCAACTGAATCAAATGCCGGAGGAAGAATTGATTGATATAAAGTTCAGATTGTATGATGGGTCCGATATCGGTCCCTTCCGTTACTCAGCGGCGTCAACTGTCGATATGCTTAAGCAGCGAATCGTCTCTGATTGGCCCAAAGGTTACTCTAAAATTTCGCGTGGAATTCAATTGTCTTTGATGATTTGGCCAAAATTTTGGGAGAAATGATAGTAAAACAAATGGAAGTTAAATGTAGAAACTTGACAAAAGCTTAAGTCAGGAAAAACAATTATTTAGTTGGGCCCATGGTAAGTTGTTACCTTGATATTAAACCTTCCCCGGATGAATTCTTTGATTATAAAATTTGAAGCATATTATAGCGTGTGGTGTTGTCCAATATCTCCAAATATGTAACTTGAATTGCTACAGGCACTTTATTGACCTAGAAGAGAGATTAAAATCAATTAGCTGAATTCATTTGGAATAACTCTTTTCAAATTTGTTTCGTTTTTATTTGCTGTTCTCATGGCTCTTTCTTTTCTTTTTTTTTCCCCAAAAATAATTTCTTTAGGTAAGACAATGATGCCAAAAGCAGTGAATGAAATCAAATTGATAAGCTCTGGTAAAATCTTGGAGAATAACAAGACTGTTGGTCAGTGTAAAATACCTTACAGCGAAGTTCCAGGAGGTGTTATTATAATGCTTGTCGTTGTACAGCCATCTCTAGCAAAGACTAAAACAGGTAATTCCATCTTGATCCTTACAAATTTGCCCTCAGTTGTCTGAAGTTTATCTTTATAGCTTTGGGCGGCTTCTATTATGTTGTGAATAATATTTAAAAACTACACAAAAAGGTGTTGAGGTTTCTGGGTATCAAAAGGAATAGAGAGGAATAATATTTGAAAACCAACTTGCACCATTGTAAGTAGTATGTGGACCTTATATGTGGACGACAAACTGGAAAGCCGGATTGCCCAATTTATTTTATGATATCCCTTCAGTTTATATTATATCTCCACTGTTTATATAATGGTACCCTTTTACATGGTAAAGGTTCATGTTATTCCATTGATTTTTTTCTTGTTGGAATACTGCTTGCTATTTGATGATAACTGTATAATTGTATTGCGATGTGGTAGATATGGAAGTTAGAAGTGGTAGAACATCGTGGTTGATTATGTGTATGATGTAACATGAATTATTTGAATGGTTTAATGTGAGAAGATAAGGACCCAAATTTAGATGTAATGATAAGTAGTCAGAACAACATCAGAAGTAAGATTGTGCTGCCCTGACCCAAGAAATTAAGAGATGGCACTAATGATAGATGTTTTTTATTTTCTTCTTATCTATTGACACTTGGGTGGTGATTAGACCATTTTGGGAGTAGTGGCAGAAGTCAATTAGACAATTCTAGTATCACAAATAGCGTGATGATGATTTCCTAAGGCGATATTTTATTTACCATCATACTATGTGGTTTCCTTTCAGGATAGACATTTTACTTCGATGGAAATTTGAATTTTCATGAATTGACCAATTGATGTTGTCTTATGCACTTGGAATGGAATATGTTATTTGTACGAATCCTTACCTATGTATTTTGTGTGTGTGTGTGTGTGTGTGTGTGTGTGTGTGTGTATTTAGTTCCTGCTAGGACTGAATAATTGCTCCATGACTTCATAAACCCACTCCATCTGTTGGTCACCCACGAACATTAGAAGCTATGTCATGTGATTGCCAAGCACCTATTGCTGATAATGGTTGGGAACTGTCATTTGTGGGCGGCCAACAGCCCTCTCATACGAAATTTCATTATTAATTAATAGACATTTGATCCACTGGATTTGTCTCTTTTAAGGACATAGAGTGGGCTGCCAAATTCATCTTATAAATTCTTCAGGCTTATTGCTGAAATACTCATATTCTGACATATCCCTGATGGTTTGTTTGAACAGAAAAGAAGATTGATGATTCGCCCAGGAAAATTGTCTGCTCTTGTTCCATATTGTGAAGAAAAAAATATAGAATTAAAAAATTGTTTACCTTGGTCCCAATGTTTTGGGTACAGTAACATTTTCTCAAGGCATCCTGTCATTGTAGTTGCTCTATTCATTCATGCGTACAAGTGCTCAGTGGAGTTGGATGATATGCTTCTTCTTTTTCTTTTCTTTTGAATAGTTTGAATTGTTGTCAGTCACTGCAGCTGTATAGGCTACTCTATGTAAAGACAGATTCTGCAATCAAAGTTCAGAGAAATGGCTGTCCTAATGATGAATTATGTGTGTTGAATATATTGTATTTAGTCTGTCATGGCCTGAAGGACCTGATGAAGTGATATAATACTATTTATTTGTCGCGTACTACTGACACTTCATTCAAGGCAATAATATGTTGGGTCTGGCAAGAGAATGCAGAAACAGATTGAGGAAAAAGAATGTGCCAGCAGAAATCACAAGCAGGCTTTACCAGTAGTAATTCACTCAACAGCTGCCAAAATACAAGAGATTATCTCTGACTAGCCCATACAAGAGCTCAGGGAAAAGAGTGGTTAAACGAAAAAAAAAACAACTGCAAATTCACCTACAAAATGGGCAGTCGTGAAATAAAAAACAGAAAGAGTGAGGGCAAGAAATAGATGTAGCTATAAGAATGCGCTTTAAATCTGCCTGAGAACCTTCTCAGCTGCTGCTATCGTTTGTTGAATATCCGCAGACGTATGTGCCAAGCTTGTAAACCCAGCCTCAAATTGTGAAGGTGCGAAATATACACCTTCCTCCAGCATTCCGCGGTAGAACCTCCCAAATTTTGCGGTGTCACTCTTCTTTGCATCCTCAAAGTTGTAAACAGGCCCTTCTGTAAAGAAAAACCCAAACATCCCACTTATATATCCTCCACAAATTGCATGCCCGACCTTCTTTCCAGCATCGGTGATGCCCTTGGTTAGTTCACTTGTGATCTTATCCAGGTATTCGTAAGTTCCCGGCTCCTTCAACCGTTTTAGGGTGTGAATCCCTGCTGTCATTGCCAATGGGTTCCCGCTTAAGGTCCCGGCCTGGTACATTGGTCCTGCCGGTGCCACCATCTCCATAATATCCTTCCTCCCTCCATAAGCACCAACTGGTAAACCACCACCAATGATCTTTCCAAGAGTTGTTAAATCAGGAGTTATGCCAAAATACTCTTGAGCGCCACCATAAGCCAGACGGAATCCAGTCATGACTTCATCAAAGATCAGGAGAACATCATTCTCTTTGGTGAGCCGGCGTAAGGAATTAAGGAAGTCCTGTTTAGGAGCAATGAAGCCAGAATTCCCAACAACAGGTTCAAGGATAATTGCAGCAATTTCTCCTTTGTTGTTCTGAAATAGATTTTCCACAGCCGAGATATCATTGTACGGGGCTGTTAGAGTTTCATAAGTGGCTCCTTTAGGGACACCAGGGGAGTCAGGGAGCCCTAGAGTAGCAACTCCACTACCAGCCTTGACCAAATATGGATCAGCATGGCCATGGTAGCAACCCTCAAATTTAATGATCTTCTCCCGCCCAGTAAAGGCACGGGCCAGGCGAAGCACACCCATGCATGCTTCTGTGCCTGAGTTAACAAAACGTACCATTTCTATGCTTGGAACAGCTGAGATTACCATCTCTGCCAGAATATTCTCAAGAAGACAAGGAGCACCAAAGCTGGTACCTTTCTTCATAGTTTCAGCCAAGGCTGCGAGTACCTACAGATAACTTGATAGAAAGATGATTGAGTTGTGCGATAAATGACTACCAACTTGAGTGACAAATCAAGAGTAAAAGGAAAGGAAAAATGATTGATCCGTCATTACCAAGAAACTGTGATATCAAGTCAACTTGTTTTACTGAATGACTTAACTCTATCAGAAACCATTTCTGTACTAGAAGAGATGCAAAAATATTTTTTACCCAAAAACTAAAACAACTGCAAAGGTGGCAGGGAAATCAAGTTTCAGAGAAATTAAAATTTCTTACAGCGGAAAACTGAAACCAGCAGCAAGGCAGAAATCTTATTTGCTCGTAAAACATGATCTGTCTCAGAATTCTCTTCTCGTTCCAGGGTTCTAATTTAAAAGATATCACTTTATTTCCATACCAAGACTCAAATTCAATTAAGTCTATTGACCAGTCTTACTAAATCGAAATGATTGAAGCACTGGTATTCTTCACTGAAGCACAACATTTATGAATATTGAAATCAGAAACTCATTATTAGATTATTGCGAGAAGAATAGTACCTGATCATCTGCATGACCAATTATTGCTGGCCCCCAAGACCCAACGTAGTCAATGTACTCATTGCCATCGATATCCCACATGTGAGATCCCTTGACAGAATCGAACACAATTGGTTGTCCACCCACAGATTTAAAGGCACGTACGGGTGAATTTACACCCCCAGGCATCAATTCCTACCAAATTGTTACATGAGTTAAAAGCCGATAAAATAAAAACTTTTTGAACATTAAGAGTACGAAAAAGAAAAAAAAAAAACACAGCTTCAACAGAAAGAACAGTAAGCCTTTGCCTCAAAGTACTTTCCAAGAATGAATTTGAACGATCAATTTCCACAATTACAAATTACAACCCAGTTGTGCTGCAAAATCAAGCTTACCATCGGCTCCCAAATATCATATGTTCAAGGCAAATGTATGCCTAAAACCATTTCAAAATACCCAGAACTGGCTCTAAGCACTTTGAAAAATGGGTTACCACCAACGCTGGTTCAGAAATTTGTTAGAAAAATGGCACTAGAAATAGATTTCTAGCATTAGTTACTTTAAAATTCATATCATGACAGCAAACGGAACATCTGAACGGCTCAGACATACAGGAAAACATCACTAAGTAACGTCATTAGAGCTCGAAAGCTAGAGATAAAGCAATGACAAAATCATTAAGAAATTGTTAAAAGCAAGCTAACTTCCTATTAGTATTTCAAGCTCTTATAAGATGTGTATGATCCTAACTACAAGCAAAATTCATCCAACTTAACACTTCCCTCACAAAATCAAACTAGAAGAATTACCAATCTCCACAGTTTAGCAAACACAAGAATATTTTGCTGCCCACTGAATTCAGAAAACATTTTAACTTTCTATATGAGGCCCCCATACCGAAATCAGAAAAGCAGCAATCCAATTTTTCAAATTCACCGACTTGATTACTCCATAAACAAATGAAACTATACTTTAAACTTCAATTCAACTCATATATTCAAATCAATCTAATAACAACATCACATCCCAATTCGCTTCATTTCATCGTACATTAACAACAACATTACATCAAATGTGACACAATTTTTAAGAAAATGTGAAAAGCGTAAAAATATGTATCACCTTTGCGGCACTGAAAGCTTCTTCAGATTTTTTCAAAGTAAAATTTTTCTTCTTCTCTTCAACAGAGGCCGTCATTTTGACGCTACAACGGTAGGATCCAGAAGAAGAAGCTCTCTGAGAAAGCTTTGATGAACATGAAAGCCCTAACCCAACTCCCACCCCTGCAATTGTAGCAGCCATTTTTGCGTGTGCCTGTGGTCGCTCTCGCTGTCTGATCTTCCGAGTCAAAGAAGATAAGAAACATTAACTGTAAGAAAGCACAACCAGTGGACACGAGCACAACCACTTGACACGGGCTTCAAGAGTATATGGCCGTCATATCATCCGGGTCGAGTTATGTCTGACAATATTTGGACCGGATGCGACTTGTTTATACAAATTTATACGTGATCTTTGGACCGAGTAGGGTTACTTGATTGGCAAGTAAGAAAATTAATAAGATATAATAATAAAAAGGTGTAATTTAGATGTTAATAAGATTTGGACCTAGTCAATTTTTTTTTGTTTTAACGTTAAAATCAAGAATACTGATGATACATATACAATTTTCTTTATAGATTTATTCAAATTTATCTACAAAATTTATTGATTATATTATATTACTACTGTCATTTGTCACGTATTTAATGTTAGTTCATTTTGGAATAATTTAGATGGTTAATTTTTTATTTTTATGGAGGCTCCACAAAAACTATGACATCCCTATTATACTTAAAATTTTGATCGAATTTTTTCTTATATAATAAGTGTATTTTAATAATTAAAATTTATAAATAAAATTTAAATATTTTCAAAAGTATTTAATTTCACCAACTTCTTCTTCACATCCAACTTTTATCATTTAAGAATCCATATACTAATTTAAAACTATATAAATTATTTTTTCATATTTACAAATACAACAAAATACAATAAAAAATTATTTAATTAAAAAACCTCATGTTCGCTTCAACTATATGTCTTTAATCTTATCAAAACTTAAAAAAAAAAAAGATAAGTTAATGTCTAGTAAGTATTTATATGCAATGAATGTTTTAAAATGAACAAAATATAATTAATTTTTAATTTTCAATAATATCTCAAGAAATAATATATATGATAGATTTCAAAAATTAACCACCAAACATAATAAATATTATTTTATTATAAACAAACTTTACTTAATAAATTTCATATATATTTCTGAGACATTATTCCCAAAGACTACCATTTAAAAATAATTATGTGTATTTTTGAGATATTATTTTCAAGAATTATCACTTTTAATGAGTAATATACTTCTGAGATATTATAATGATCCTCATCCTCTTTGATTTTTTATTTTTAAATTTTTATTGTAAAATAAAAATTATATTCAAAATTATTGGTGTTTAATCAATCATGACTATAATAATTCTACATTCAATATAAAGTTCAATTAATAAAAATAATAATATTTTAAATTTTTTAATAAAACTACAAAAAATTAATTTCATTATTCTCTAATAATTATTTTAAACGAACTTTGCTTAAACATAACATGTGTAAATATGCTCATGTGCTCGAATTTAAATAAAATAAACACTTTTCTTTTTAGTTTTTAAAACTAAAAATCATGCCAATTGCATTTAATCACCTACTTTAATATATAGCATACAATATTTAAGTTTTTGTTAAATTATTTGCTTTTTCATAATCACTTCCCTAATTTTTTACTTACAAATTTATTTATCAACTCTACCTCTTTCTTTTATTTTTTGCTCACGAATCTCAATTTGATTTTTCTCTCAATCTTTCTCATTTTCCTTGCCTTCCAACTCTAAATGCGAAAACCAAAATCAAATGAAACCAAATGAATTTCATTTATATAACCACACCAACAGTCTTAACTAATATTAACAAAATAAATATATATACGGTGTAATATTACTAAATATATAAATATATTATCAAAAATAATTTTTTTTTTGTAATATATAATATTAAATCAAATAATAATATAATATCTTTTAATATTATATATCACAAAAAAAAATTATTTTTTTGATAATATA
>CP135531.1:9537967-9551089 GCA_032402905.1 Khaya senegalensis | reverse complement strand
AAATTTCCTATAAAAAAACAAAAGACAAATAAACGGTGAAAACCTTGAGACTATAACAAATGAAAAATGCACAAAATGACAGCATTCCGATTCAAAATCCGGCACTGACGCCAAACCCGTACATATCGAATTAAGCGATTACTAGCCAATGCCGTGCAACCCCCGCCTCCCACACCAACCCCCCCAAGCCTATTCTACACTGACCACTGTAAGCAAACAAGTCATTAATATTGAAGATAGATATCCAAAATACATCCTCACCCTCACGACGGAAGCCGCCACTTCTCTCAACGTTGTGATTTGTTATTGGGGGTCTTCATCTTTTCAAGCTGCTTAATCTTGTCTAGTAACTCTCCGATGGTATTGGACGCATTCTACAGGAATTAACAGCATTATACACGAGTTTATCCTATTCTAGAAAAATAAAAAAGAATGAAAAGAGATCAGAGAGCCTGAAACTGGATACAAGCATGAGGGTGTGAGAACTAACCTTTATCTTCTTCCTCAAATTCTCTTCTTCCCTCTCTCGTCGGTCCCTCTCCTCTGAGAATATATCAATCAGACTCTCCTGTTCTTTATTCAATTCTTCTATTTTTTGTTGTGCCCCTTGGAGCTGCCAAAAGACCATGCAGAAAGTTCTTTTAGGAAAAAGGGAAATAATTTCAGCTTCTTCCATATATTTGGCTACAAAACCAGCCCCAACAACATATCCACAAGTCAAAATATCACAACATTGATCACAGAAACAGCCAAAAGCCATCCTAGGATAATTCCACTACATCAAGGACAAACAAATAATAAACTAAAGTGCAGAATAAATAGATACGGCACCGGCAGATTATGAAATAGTAATGGCACTTACCTCAGCTCCAAGTGATCTACACCTGCGTCTTTCACCCAGTAGCTCTCCTTCCTTTTTCTCTAATCTAAAAACACGAAGGTAAATGGATATATGTGAAATGGGAGCTGAATATAATAGACAAACACAAGAAATAAAACTTAAGTTTCAGAAAGGCAGAATAAAAACCTTTGCTTCAATTCATTATTCTCTTGCTTCAACTGCTCCAGAGTAGTATTTAAATCAGAGTCTGAAAGAATATGTGCTTGGTAGTTAACATCATCCCCCTGTGGTTAAACATAAGCTGTCAGAAAACCTCTATACATAAATTACAAAAAATATCAAAAGCCATGTAGTACCTTTTATTTAAGGATACAATGTCACACCAGCACAACTCACAGACAGAAGCACACCCACATGTACACAACAGAGAGAGAGAGAGAAGCTGAAGAGAAAAAAGCTTGAAATTAACCTTCGAATGTGATTGCATGGATGGTTGAACAGAACTTCCACCTGCAGGATCATCTTGCTGAGATTCACCATCTTCCAAGCCTGAGGACGGACGTGTCCTATGCACCCTTTCTTTTACTACTGCCATTTGCTCCTCTCTCATTTTACTACTGCCATTAGCTCCTCTCTCAGGTAGTGCAACCTGCCTGTCATCATCACTATCATCCTCTACAGAATGTGACAATGACTCGGAATATTTTGTAGCAGGCTTCATCTTACTTTTTCCTTTGCTAGACACACGTCCGTTCTGATCTTTACCATTTACTGTTTTAGGAAATCTTTCAGATTCTTTTCCTTCCTTTCTCTGCTTTGAGCGCAACTGCCATTTGTCAGAATGCGATGAATGCAGTCTCTTGCCACTAGATAACGAATTCCCCTTAGATAGAGAAGATTCCCGTGGGTGACAATCAGGAGAGGTCTCTATGCAGCCCAGATATATTAGTGAAAGATGAGATTAAATTGCAAATTGCAAGAGCTGATTTTGTTAAGTGCAACAAATAATCCTAAATGTATAGGAATATACCTCTATCTTCAGACCCATTTATTTGTTTCTTTCTACGTCTTGGAGCATATCCAATCTTATGACAATTATTGGTCCTATTTGAAGTAGGAGTGAAACCTCAGAAAACAATGCAGGAGCCTAGAATCAACACTTACTAATTAAAACCAGAAACTACCACTGACCAGTAATCCTTTTGCATTTGTATTAACCGCACCTCAAGTCTTGAAAGAACAGTTGTTCTTTCAAACCCTTGCTTATCATGAGCTGGTTCAACGAAATTAGCTTCCAAGACACCTGTCACAGTTATGGAAATGCATCAGCAGTGAACTCAAGTAAACTTATTAAGAGAAACTTGCGACTTCAATGCAGAAACAATCACCTAAAACTCCACGACCATCACTTCCAGCAGCATTCCATAGCCTCCAAAACGGCTGAAAACCCAATTTCTAGTCAGAATAATGTTAAAAGTTTTTGGAGGGAACCAACTAGTTTGACAGGTAAACTATAAAGATTCACAAGATCTAAGGATGTCTAAATATATGCCAAAATTATTATGAGTACAAATCACTGAAGTTCCAAGAGAACATTAAAGGTTATCATCTCCATAATGGTAATGCAACAAATGGTAACACCTATATCCAGCTAACAAGATGGATGATACGTTATAGGATGCAAAAAAAGTCATTAAAAACATCAGCTTCTAAATTGAAAAATAAAAGCAAATCAGTGTTGTAATTATACTCAGAAGAGTTTGACCTTTTAACAGGGATAGGTTTAAAAAGTCAAAACTCTTCTAATGATAACTTTGAGAAAGAAAAAAATATAATGTTTTCTCATGTGGAACAAAGTTTTGGAACATCCATAAATGGAAAGATGAAAAAATAGTTTTGAAACAGAGTGATATTAGAAAAGCACTAAAGAGGAAAACCCAATACTTGAAAAATAGAAGATACTACTGTTCTTTGGATAAAGGCAAATATCAAAACTGAAATCACACACATCAACATCTTAAAAAATAACAATTCATCTCTGTTATTACAATGATTCAAAAGCAATGTAAAACAATCTTGTTCATGTAGTAACATGTAACTCCAATAAACAGTGCAGACAACCTGTAACATATAATAACCTCCACAACAAATAGTGCTAAATCTTTGTAACTGATTCTCACCAGGTTTAGTGGACCCAAACACGGTACACATGCAAAAATACCACTAGTATTAAATGAGAATCTTTGTGGAAAGAACGCTACATTAGCAGAAAACTGCAGTAGATGCCATACCAATTAGAAATCATAGCACAACAAACCTTGATAAGTCGATTTTTGTGATAAACATTGAACCCTTGAACATCAATGTGATACTTTGCATCCTTCACAAACCCAATCGTAACATCGGCAGCCATCTGATGAAAACAGTTTCATGTAGTCAAAATCAACACATCCAATAGCAACATGAAAAGTTCAACATGAAGCATTACATTTATATCCTTTGGGATCCCATCTGGTCCAGGCTGCGGCCGATATGTAATCTTCTTGGACATCATCATGTCATTCACTATATTGTGATGCTCAACATCTTTGCCTCGGAGAATGATCCGAAAGCTAGGAGGAAGTCTTAAATAAAGAATGGAAGCATAACTCTGGAAATTGAAAAGTAACATATTATAAAATATCAAAGAACGGAATGTTTCTTATCATATATCCTTAATCTCCTTGTTCCTACTCATTTTTAAAAATATTTAATCTGTTCTCCAGTTACTGTATGGATAATGTTTTTCAACCACCATGTGAATCTATGATGACATAAATTTCTAAATAATATCACTTAGTCAGATGAAGAGATCGGCATTGTATAGAATTGTTTAGGACTTATACAAGCAAACGGTCAAGAAAACATGAATAGTCATGTTAAATTACTATATTAAGATCAGAAATTTCAATCATTTTGATAACGCAAAAGCATAAATTGGAATAGTTACCCTTAATGAATGTCTGTAAGTTAGGAAATGCCTCGAATTGGGAAACTCTTTTGCCATTTGTATATGCTTCTCATCTCGGTTTACACCCCTAAGCTGTATATCCTGCCAAATCATCCGTCATGAAAATTAACTTCCAAGAGAAAAATTCGGCACATCATTCAAATCCAATAACCAAACAAAGAAAGTGATCCAAAATTAGATAGAGGAGATTGGACACACACATATTGATCAGCATCAAAATCGAGTTCCAGAAGTCCCTGATCATCCTCCCAAAGATTGTAGATGATTATGCGTGTCCCATGATCTTTCATCAGATTAAACTACAGATGTAGAGAAGGCATCAAAGTCGCAAACATTTATATTTTGATAACAACAGGGGCCACAAACCCAAAGAAAAAACAAGCAGTTAAGTAGCTTAGTACACAAAAAGAAAAAAGCACCGGTAATCCTAACAATTACACACTGTATAAGAGGCAAAGTACTAATAAAATGTCAATAAAATTAAAACATGAGACACTGTGTTTGCTTGTGCACACCTGCATTACTTAAGTTGAATGATCAACCTTTAAATACTTATCAACAATTAATCCAAAAAATAACAATTTATGCTTGTACCTTTGAATAGAAAAGACGACTTCTAGATGATACAAATAAAACCTATATCTACATCATTCTCAGAAGTATCATCTATCAGGAAAATCCTGAGAACTAGTTTACAGAAGAAATTTCAAGTAAGAAATTTGATTTTGGAAATTAAAACGAAACTTCACATTGGACATTACAGAATTATGGTTTTTGGAAATTTAATAAAAAAAATCATTTGCAGGACATAAGATTGACTGGGAGTGAACAAACACAGAAGCAAAATCACAAACCTGTTACTGACAGACCAAATGACAATGCATAAAGAACTGGCTGTGTTTATCAGAAATCTGAAACCAACTCACCACCCAAATAAATAACAAAGTGATTACAAAATTTGTTCACTCAACACCAAGTTAGCACCAATAGGTATTATAAATGCGCTAAGCAATTCATAGAATCTCATTGGTCTGCAAAGCTAAATATTCTATAGGCGTAGATATAACAGTGCAAGCTATTCTCCATTAACTGGGACAAAGCTCAAAAAAGACTCAATAGCATAATGGATCTTTAATCTTTGGTGTTTTATGAAAATTCAAGTATCAGCATGCAATAGTAAAGACTATATCTACTACCTCAATTCCAATATTATAGAACACTTACTGCAATAATATTTGTGGACCACCAAAACCCAATTACAAAATTTTCTCACTAAGCCCTTAGTCACAAATATAATTACAAACTAAAATAATGTACAGTTGAGGATATAAATGGAATACCAAACATGGCCAATAGGCATGCATGTAGTTTACCAAACATCCTAGAATGCTGTGAATGGAAGAGACAATATTTTAACTTGAGAGAAAACATAGCCTGCTGAATTTCAATTCCTTAATCCTTTCTGAAATAGCGAATTATGCTTGAATTAATTTGTAAGAAGATTTACAAAGAGTTAATAAGTTGTTCACAAGAACAAAACCACCTGAAAGGTTACACCAATACAGTTTGAGATCAGAACAACTCGTGGAATCAAAAGCTGATGTTCAGCTGACCATAAGAATTTGGTTCATAAACGAGACTCAAAAGTATTCACAACAGCATTACAATATATTCTTCATGATTTTATTTAGAGACTACTTATTGATAAAGCTTAAATATTATTGTTGGTCCTCAACTATCATCTTAGACTTTTGGGTCAAGTAATAATTAACATAATATCACAGCAGGTTGACAAAGTGATGCCATGATCAATTTCTGCCATTGTATTGACTAAATTAATTTTTTTTATTTGCTAGATAAAAGAATATCTTGTTTTCATGTCTTTTATCATGCATATGGTTGTGCCTGTATTTGATCCATGTGAGAAGGCATGTGAAAGCTTAAATACTGATGTTGGACACTTATCTATCAACTTAAGCTTAAGTCACAAGATAACACGTATTCACCAACAAAAAGGCAACAGCCTGGAACTATTTAAGAAGGGAAGTTAAAAAAACTACATTTATTACAATAACATGCACATGCTTTGTTCTAGACAAAAATAGTAAATCACCTGATGGAGCAGGTCTGCTTCATTGGAGAATGGAGACCATTGGATTATTGTTTCCACATTTCTGTACCAATCACTGAAAGAAGATCGAGCTATCTTCTTCCATTCATGCCCACTCCTTTCGTAGTCAAGCTTTTCATTTTAATTTACAGAACAACAATTAAAATAGTATATGATGTGAATGTTCCATGGGTACTTAAAATAATAATAATATACATAAACCACATTTCACAATCAACACATTAATATTTTAGTTATAGAAATATTATGGGCGGGTCATAGTTGCTGATAATTAATGTGCACCATAAAACAACGTAAATTATGGATTTAATAGAAAGTACACCATGCAGACCACACTGTGAACTCAACAATCAAGTAACAGCAAATGGCAGTGAAAGGATCCCAAACTCAGGTTCTTTTGGAATATTCTTTTATATTTGCAGTTCAATTCAATATCATGAACAATAAATAACTGGAGTGGCATCACAAGACAACCACCATAAACACAAATAGCACAATCAAACTATGAAATCATAGAAAAACCCCAATCTAACGAAGAGAGCGACAGAGAGAGAGAGAGCGAATCACTAGAAATCTAGCCAGCAATCAACAATTTATGCTTAAAAATGCATGTCATTTTGCAGACATTAAAAACTTATAGGGGTTCATCTTATAAAACTAATTGATTAATCCACAGAGAACAATTTGAACTTGCATAAAGGATAATGAATATGTGTGACATAGTCAATAAACAGAAAAAAATTTCTGTTGTTATTACCATGGGAACTACAATATCTTCTTTTCCCGTGCTCCTCAAAAATGTGTAAGACAGCAATCCAATGCTTTGTGAAGGGCTAAATGCAACAGCAACAAATTCAATTAATTTAAAACAAAAAGAAAAAAAATCACAGGAAATGCAAAATGTTTTATCACATACAAATGAAACTTGTAATAAACAGTCAGAAACCAAGAGGTTTTGACAATGAAAGTTTTATAAAAATACCAATTTTCAAATACAAAAATGGTTGTCCTATCTGAGTAATCTTTTGAAATATAAAATAGGTTCTTTAGTATCCTATCTTTCATCTTCTTGTTCTTCTCCTTTTTTCTTCTTTTTGGCAGGACCACAAGATCTTACATTGTTTGTCTAATAAAAACAGTTTCTATGCATGCTGATAAATTAACAAAGATTTGATCTTTGAGCAAAAAGAAAAAAGAAGAGCTGACAGTACTAATTCTACAAAGCAAAATTAAGGATGGCAGAGAAACCTGAACTCACATGACTGTTTCATCGACTACTGTCATTGTCATACATTGTTTATTTCTTTTTCTTTCTTTGCTCTAAATTTAATGGTGTAAAAAGAAGAAAAAAAAGAAGAAAAGAAAAAGGGAAACTTGCTGTAGATGCTTTTAGGGTGCATCGGTTATTGTTTTTCAAATGGTTTTTTGAATTTGTTTATAAAAAGAAGAGATGATGTTTGCTTTAGAATTTGAAAAAATGTAGTAGAATGTTTTCAAAATTGTAATCTAAAAGTTAAAACAGAGAAAATGTGTTTGATAGAACTATTTAAATCTAGGAATGTAATACAAAAAGTGAAAAATGGAGAAACAATATGTCAGTGTTCCAAATTTTCTTCACAAAAGGTAAAATCACCATTTCCATTTTCCAAGGATCATTTCTCTAAAACACCTTACCAAACATGTTTTTTCATTCTTATTTTTGAAACATTAACAATGATGTTTCAAAAGCAAGACCAAATCCCCTCATAGTTTTCCCTTTTAGTGAACTTTCATCAAATACAAAGTCTGGCAAGCTATCTGGGTGCATGTACCCGCATGAGCAAAACCTGGCTCGCACCTAGCATAGAAAAGTCCAAGTTTTCCCTGGGTCCAGGTGCAGTAAAACCCTCCCCAGACATGGATTTTTGCCATCCCGAAGCAAAATCATCAGCGTTTGGACAGGACAATGCAACTATTCCCGTATCCAAATTGGGACATGAGGAAATGGAGAGTTACCTTTGTATTAAGCATTTAAAAGAACAGCACGGAAGATGTATTTCAAAAAAAAATTAAAGACAAACCTTTTTCCTTCTTTTCCGCAACATCGAGAAAACACAATAACATCTGCCCCAAGTCTCATGGTGCTTGTCTTAAATCCATTGCCATCTGATAAAAATAGGACATATATTACAATGCATTCTACAACTAAGTAATAAATAGGTCAGAAAAAAATTTCCACTAAAAGAATAAAAGTTTACATTGTCCAATAGTGTTTGCTATTTTGCTTTTTGCAGAATAACCAAGAGACATGCAGTGCCGCATTTTATCAGGATCCATGCCACCACCATTATCTGCAAAAACCCAAAGATTTGGAAAATCATTAGCACAACTGCAATATCTCTTTGAATTGGAAAAAGCATTCTTGCCACCGTAGAAAACATAACTCACTGAATTAAAAATTTATCAATCCATATAACCAAAAAAACGAAAATCATGATAATATTAAAGAATCTCTCTTTAATTACAAATACAAATTCCAAGTTCATACAAGCATGTTCACATACACAGACATATACACATGAATAGAACAAAGAAAACTGAAAAAATTAAAAAAAAAATTAAAAGAAAACACTAATCTCTTACATAATCAGTCACTAAGTTCACTGACCAGACCCGATTCACTGACCAGATTCTTTGTCGCAAATTCAAATGATGTCAGTCGATATGCCTTTACATTGTCAAAATAAAAAAAAAAAAAATATTAACTTGTTATACAGATGCCGACTCTGTAGAGCAGTTTAAAATCCAAATGGAACTAAATGCAATCATGAAAAAGATAATAGTTATCAAAATGAAAAACAAGTAGTTTCTTGATGTTTAAAGGCTGCTGCTCGAAGATATTATGCTTATTATTTCAAGAAAAAGGAAAAGAAACTTGAAGATCATAAACTCATTTTAAGAAGGCAGTCCCTAAAACACATCATGTTTATTACTCAAAAGGAAGCAGGAGAAAGGATCTTCAAAATTACAAGTTCCTTAGACAATTTAAAAACAGCATGATGTATATCGTACTGTTAGGATGCTTACATTTCACAGAGAGGTCTGGAAAATATAAAGCATCAGAAGACCTATTTGATCACAAATAAATAAGTTATGAGCTGAAGAACTAAGAACGGTTTTAGCTGATAAATTATCAACAAAATTGATTATCACTAATTATACACGAAAAACAGAAATGTGGAACACCCCTCCTCTTTGATTTCTTCTTCACACCTAGTGTGCAATCTTAATGATAACAACTGTTTGGTGTTTACTTCCAGCAATCCAAAAATTCAGACATCAAGGCCACTATAAGATTTAATATAAATCAGGAACTTGAACATAACTGTTGCTGCTTCAAAAATAATAAAAATAACTTCCAAAATTTTTCTAGAAAACAATCCATTTGCTCAATCCTCCAGTGTTCAGCAGTAATACCTCTCAACTGGCCCTAATTACAGCGGTAATACCTTACAATAGTTATGATAACATAGTAGGGTTGAAAAAATAATATCAGTGAAGGTGGGGGGGTGGGTTATATTGTCATACAACTCTTGTATACTTTCTCGATCCAGGAGAATATTGAAAATAGCACTTGAGAGATTTTCACAGAAAGGTAAGCTAACATCCGATGCCGACATTATATACCCCCTCCTAGTATTTTTACGCTTACTTGGCTGACACACTATCAATCCATGATCCTCACTTCTAATCTCAAGATAAAAATAAATAAATAAATAAACTGCAAATATTCTTTGATAAGAAACTGGAAATAACTATTGAGAAACCAGAATAACTATAAAGTGGAACATAAATCCACGAAGCAGCCAAAAATCACCCCAAATAAGGTAGCCAAAAACCATACAAAAGCAATATGAATATCTCTGTGGCATTTTCTGGTAGAAAAAACAAAAACAAAACCCTGCCCCTATAACAAAAGGTCCTCTGCTGATGTAGGACAGATCCGGAATCAGAATAATGAGACAAATGAAGTGTCGGAGTTGTTCTTGGAAAGGGGATCAAAACTCATAGCCCAAACAACGTCAAATTTTGCTTTCTTTCCCATTCCAGAAATCACAAATACAACAGACTATATGATGATAGTATGACTGGATTAAAAGAGGAAAAAAAATGAAACTAACTAAATACCTTCAATCAGCAACATTCTGCTTCCATCCTTCCTACTTTCAAGCATATCTATGTTAACATATGTAGCTCCATTGCATACCTGACACCAAAATCAAGAAAAACTATTGGCACTGGAAAAAGAAAATAGATATCCTACATCACGCAGAAAGTATCTGACACAAAATACCTCATCCAATGAGTTGTCCAAAAGTTCTGCAAATGCTGCAAACAAAATAAGATTAAGTTACTTATAGAATGAGAAACTTATAATGAGGCCACAAAAAAGGTATCGTATTAAAACAAATATATTCAAGATTTATATACAGATTGGTAAAGTTACCTCCAAGAGCCCACTTATGACTGGTTGCATTGGAATGTAGAAACTTGGGATGAACCCTGAAACGATCCACACCACCTGCACATTCCAAAGAAATATGTGATAGTGAGCATTTTCAGTACCAAAGAGTAACCTATAATCTCTAATTTCATTGCCATGCTTTGTGGTATAGATGTCCAATGGTCTAAATATAGCATTAACATATTAAAAAATGTGTCAATAAGATGGGCAATGCTGAAGATGTTGCCAGCCGTTTCTTAGTTCTTTCAAGCAAGTCACTATTATTTAATTCATTGAAGTCTGGAAATACCTTCAGTGAAAAAGAATTGTTGTTCTAGCACCTTGCAAAGTAAACTCTATATCTCATGTTTTAGCATAAGCTTAAAAAGGTAAAAACAAGATTTAAAAATAAAAAAATAAAAAGGAAAAGCACTCCTGGTGTTACTATTGTTGTTTACTTGGTTAAAGAAGTAAGTGTAGCCACTGTGTGGACATATTCTTAAAGCCAAATACCATAAATCATAGTTTCATTATCTTGCAATTCTCAGCAAATGCTTGTTGAAGTTGATATATCCAATAATAATTCCCAATAAAATACCATTATGACCCTCAAAAAAGGCCAATATCCTTCAAAAAATAAATTAATAATGATAATAATCTAATACTTGATAAAGTTTCATAGCCTCAACTGTTTTCACAATATTTTCATTTCCACTCTTTTGATCCATAGTTTATTCATCATTTGTGTGTCAAATAAAGCCCACTCCAACCTACCAACACAACTCACACTCTTAGTCCTGCTCAACTAGTCAAGTCCATTCTGAGCATTAAAACATGTCCCTGAGCGGTTAATTTTTTTCTACATCACGTATGATACTATTAGCTAGTTGTAGGTAAAATAAATCCTTCCGGCTTGGTAGGTGTGAGTTCTATTATATGTATGCTGATTAACGAGGTAGTTAATGACAATAAAAATCTTTTCACAAATGTCAGATTCTGCACTACAAGTGATGACACCCAAGCCAATAAGAAACAACACCCTGTTCGTTCCAAACTGTTGAGGAATCACTAGTCAGAATTTGGAACGTCAGAACTCAGAATCAATTATTCAAATACAAATACAACTTGTTACGATTCAATTTTCGGAATTGGAATTTATTCACAAACCGCCTTAATCGAACCTTAACATTACTGAGTTTAATGGCCTCGCTAGCGACAAGGCTCAACAATTGGAAAATAAGAAGAGAATCGGTTATTAAAAAAATTACCTGAAGAGAAGTCCCAATCACCGGATGGAGCACCTTCATAATCCCCAGCCTTCCAAAACTGCTTACAACTCTGCAATCCCACACTCACAGCCTTATCCTTCGGCACCTCTCGATAACGTTCTGTCAGCGGAAGTGGTTCCAGAAACCCCACGGGCAACACATCCCCAAAATCCTCCAGTTTCTTACTCCTTTTCTTCGGCGGACTACTCGCATTCCCCGCTGTCTCAACGGCGTCGTCTTCCTCGTTGTCATCGTCCGACTCCGAGTCAGAATCCGACTCCGATTCCGACTCACTACTGCTACTAAGGTCGATCACCGGGACAAGTGTTTTTGATACGACGTCGCTCTGCTCCTTCGGCTGTGGCGTGGACGAAGCTTCACGAATTTCTCGCTTTACATCAACACTCATGGCTTCCAGGAAAGTAAGTAGAAATCAAAAGAAAATAAAAAAGTGATTCGAAAAAATTCAATTTATTCCAGACAAGAAATGCGGAATCAACTAAAGCTGCAAGCGATTTGCTAAAAGGTCGCACGGACAAGTGCATGTATTGCGGTTCGCTCGAGCTTTGTGCAGCAAGCTTTGTGCCACATCCATTCTCCAGACCGGTGTCGTAATTCGTAATATTGTTTTAAATCAACAGAGAGGAAGCCGAAGCGCAGCCGGCGCGTCTTGAGAACTGCCGAAGGCTTTGCTATTAGCTAAGAGTACACTATTATCAATTCATTTTACGTAGGATGGCATGATTATTTTAATATAAATAATATGATAATATTATTTAATTAATAAAATAAAATAATTTTATTTATTAATAATAATTTATAAATTATATAAATTTTTCTTATATTAATTAAAAATAAAATTTAATTTTTTATTTATTATTAATAAATAAAATTTTTAAATTTTATTAATTAAATAATTATATTATATTATTTATATTAATTTCACTTTAATGATGACTCTCTAATACAATATAATCTATACTGTATTAAAGAAATTCTTTACATAAAATTAAAATAATATAATAAATTTTATTAAATGCTCAACATTTATTTTTATAAATTTATAATTTTTTTATTTAATATAAAATTTTGTTATATTTTTTTCTTCTAATGCTTTATGCCTATTTATTCTATTCTTTCATCCTTTGTGAAAGCGCTCATTACTTATAAATACTTAAAGAGAAATTAATATTTAATTAAATTTAACTTTAATATTATTTATTATAAATTAAATTATTATTTTTAAAAATATATA
The DNA here is from genome assembly GCA_032402905.1 of Khaya senegalensis. Lineage (NCBI taxonomy): Eukaryota > Viridiplantae > Streptophyta > Magnoliopsida > Sapindales > Meliaceae > Khaya > Khaya senegalensis. Next base: position 9,538,101 of record CP135531.1, on the reverse strand, counting down.
TATTTAATAGAACACGTAATACTCATTTTTATAAAACTTCAAGAATTTATTTATCTTACTCCAACAAAGGATTAAATTAAATACAATCATTATGAAAAAAATTTTGGCAGGCCCCCACTTCATTGCAGATCAAA
>CP135531.1:9519294-9537467 GCA_032402905.1 Khaya senegalensis | reverse complement strand
ATATATATAAATAGATATATATATGAATTGGTTATTGTTATTATTAGAAATATTATTTTTTATAATTGATTTGGTGGTATATAAATAAATAGGTATTAAAAGGCGGCGATAGGTATAAATTATTTTATATTGGGAAGAAATTATAAAAATATTGTATATGTGATTATTAGAATTTGAATAATTTACTAAAAAGCCCTTGAGTAATAGTGAAGAGTAAATAAGTAGTAATAGTGAAGGGTAAATAAGTAATATGAGCATATAATAAATTGTGGAGAAATGTATAAGGGGCCAATATCCTTAACGTATGATTTCAGAATTTTTTTGCACACCGGCAGAGCCACATAAGACAAAATGGAATAATGATTTATTATTTACTGTGGTGCTCTTTAGGATACATGGAACCTACAGTCGTTCTTGTAGTGTCCGGAATTATACGTGAGAAACCACTGCAGTCCTCTATGGCGCCTTTGGGCACGTTGAACCCATGGTAGGAAGCGGCAGTACGCCATGGCGCCCTTAAGGGCATGATGAACCCATGGTAGTATTATAATTGTGCCAAACTTATTTATGTATTGGTGTGTAAGATAAATAACATGGTCATGATCCATAATTTGCCTAAGAATGACTGATCAAATGAAAAGAGAATAGAATAGTAGAATTAGAATAGATAGGTAGAAAATGTACAAAAGAAAGTGGTACTATACAATGATTATTCGTAATATCCTCATCGAATTATTAATTGCGTAGTTATGATGGTTAGTCCTAACTGGTTGTTGTGTAACGTTGGATATACATAATATATTGTTGTCCTGATTAGTTATTATTTGTATGGTTGGAATATTATAGTTTATTAAATTATTTTGTTGGGTTTTATAGTTCTTACTGAGTAATTTTAAATTACTCACTCCGTGGTTCAAATAATTTTTAGGTATAGCTAGTAGGGCAGTGGAACCGGGCAAACCCTCAGGACAGTGACCTGTCAAGAGAATTGGACATACCAACTTTTAATGCTGTAATAATTGTACTTTTATTATAAATCGTATTTTTGATATATTGTATATGTTGTAAATAAGTATATATATGATAAACATTTGTTTTGACAAAAAAAAAAATTAATGTTTTTTTATATACTTGTTTAAAAGTTATTACTTATTTTTTTTAAAATGGGTATGAAAATCCCACAAGTTGATATCAGAGCGAATTTTCCTGAAAAAATTTTGTGAAAGTATATATATTTAAAATAATAATAAGAATAAATAAATAAATTATTTTGTTATGTTGTGGTATACCCAATGTCTTAGAGGATGTTTCCCGGAGCCGACTGTTGTAAGTATATAATTTTAATTTAGTACCTGTATAAGTTATAGTATTACGTTATTTTATGAGATAGTTTTATGTGATTGTAGGTATGTCTACACGTAGACCGAGATTCGACTCTTGGTCTTCTGTCAATAAACAGGAGAACTCTATACTTTGTGGGGTTATGGTAAGGGACCCAGAGAGATTAGTTATTCGGAGGGAGAATGAAAAGATTGAAAGGGAGGTGAAGAATCAGAATACTATTTACTCACATACAGATCCAGGTCCTAGAGCCACTGAATAGAGAAAAATATATGCCCTAAAAGGTATGAAGGTTTACGGAAAGGGTGTTAATAAGAATAAATTAGTGACTAGTAGGATTTATTGGATTAGAAGAGAAAGGAGGAGGTATCGCCCTAAAAGGCAATGGAGAGTGGCCTTAGCTAAACAAAGATATGATGAGGCTACTACCTCTACCATAGGAGAGTTTAATACCCCTTCTTCACTTAGGATTTTAGATTCCCTTCCAGCGCGAGGAGTTATTACTGACCCTGAGGTACCAATGGAAGGTTTAGATTCTTATCCCCCGAGAGTGGTGGACCCTTTTTCTGTCCAACTCACCATGCATGCACTCCCATCTCCTTTAGCTTCTGAACCTAAGCCACTAGAGTTATGGTTTTCCCCTAGTGGTAGTGAACCATCCGATTTGGCCATAGAGTCCGATTTTTCCGAGAGCTCACATGCATTCCCTAACACATATTCCCCTCCACCAGATTCCTCAAGTACCGAGAGTGGCCCATTCGAGCCTCTTCCAGATCCTTCTAGTAGTGAGGTTGACCCAGCTGATTATTATGTAGAGACTGAGTCCTTGGAGTGCTCCATAGAGATAGACATTAGTCTGTACCCTATAGATTCTGAGTCTCCTCCACATACTACATGGACGGATATATCCGAGCACACTGATCCTGATGCGGAGGTGGATTCTGCAGATCACTTATCTTTAGGAGATGAGTAGAGAGAGTCAAGGTCTAGTGTGATAAGACAATGTACATAATGTAAATAAGAAAAAGTATTATTGTATATGTATATATATATGTATATATTGTTGATAAATAATGTATAAATTTTGTTGTATATATATAATACTATCGCATGCAACAAAACTACTTGTATATACAAAATGTGAGTATGGTACCTATTTTACCTTAGTGTGAATTATTTACTGGTATATGTTGGCATGTGTTATCTTATTGGTACAAGTCTATATTAAAGATATCATGGTATGAATTAAATGGTATATGTCATACAAAATGAGTGTTATAGTTATCTAATTAGATATATGGTATTGTTAAGTAAAATACAAGGTAGACGCTCTATGAGAGAACGGGGGAGAGGTAGAGGAGCTAGTGCCCCTCAAGTGAGGGCAGAAACTTCTGTTCCACCTCAATCGACTGGAATTACTATAGATGCAGCTGAACTTAGAAATATGATTCAGCAAGTAGTACGAGAAACCTTAGAGGGGTTAATACCTGAGAATTTTTCGGTACCAGCTACTACACCCGCTCTTGAACCAGCTACTGAATTCCTGGCTACACCCAATACTAGACCAGAGACTGAAAGAGTACCAGGGACAACACAGAGTAGGCCCCCACCTATTCAAGGTTTACTTAGCCAGCATTTCCCTCGAGAGTTTCGGGGAACACATGATCCTATGGTAGCGGACGAATGGATAAGATCAATAGAAAATACACTGAGGCTATTTACCATGACCGATTCAGAGAAAGTGGAGTATGCCACCTTTTTATTCCGAGGAGATGCAAGGATTTGGTGGGAAATGACCCAAGAAGCAGTAGATGTTTCTGCCTTGTCCTAAGTAGCATTTAAGAGACTTTTTGAAGGACAGTACAGATCTGCAGATGTTGTGGCTACAAAGGTGCAAGAGTTTGTAACCTTACAGCAGGGAGGAATGAGTGTCAAAGAATACTCCACTAAGTTCAATGCGTTGGCTAGATTTGCCACTGGAATGGTTAGCACACCCGAACTTAGGAGGGATAGATTTTTACAAGGGCTTCGACTAGATATAATTATCCATCTAACGTCGGGTACACAACTTCTAATGGATTATGCAGAAGCCCTAGACAGAGCATTAAGAACAAAAGTTAATGCTAACAAGATAAGGGGCAAACAATGCACTACACTAACATTACCTGCATCAGTCATTCAATCTTCTAGTCCTTCCTCATCTGCAGGACGCCGCAATTTCAGACCATAAAATTGGAAGGGCAAAAGAAAATTTGTTCCTCAAAAGAATATGAAGAATTGGCGCAATAACAAAATGTCGCGCCAGGGCACAATTCCCCAATGCCCTCGATGCAAGAGGAACCATACTGGAGAATGTCGTGTCGGAGGTGGACAGGTCATCTGTTATAGATGTGGACAACCAGGTCACATCAAAGCTCATTGCAAAGCCTCTTCGCCACCTGCCAAATCTCAACAACAGAATACTTCACAATCGATAGCTGCTCAACCTGTTCAGACTATTAAGGGGTCACAGGCTCAAGTGTATACGATAGCTCAGAGTCAAACAGAGGCTAGCCCTTCTACAGTAACCGATCAGCTTCTATTTCATTCTACTTCTTTGTATGCCTTAGTAGATTCTGAGGCTACTCATTCTTTTATTGCCTTTATTGTGTTAGAAAGACTGAAAATAGAACTCTCTAAACCACCATATCCTATCCAGGTAGAGATGCCAGATGGGGATAGGGTAGAAATTGAGATGATTCTCCAGGATGAGCAGGTAGTAATACAGGGTAGAGAGTTAAGAGTAGATTTGATTGTGTTGCATACGCCTGATTTTGATATTAATTTCGGCATGGACTTTTTGGAGAGCTATAATGTGGAAATTGACTGTCGAAAAAAGAAGGCCCGATTTCAGTTAAATGATGGGGATAAATTTAATTTCGGTGAAGGTAGACAACTTAGCATGATTATTAGCAATATGCAAGCTAGGAGTATGTTAAGAAAAGGATGTATAGGGTACTTAACTCATGTTGTACATGACAGTGAGATGCCAAAATTGGGGATACAGGATGTTCCTGTAGTAAATAAATTTTTAAATGTATTTTCAGAAGAATTACCAGGATTAACTCCGGAACGAGAAGTGGAGTTTAGTATAGAGTTAGAACATGGTGCAGCCCTAACCTCAAAAGCTCCGTATCGTATAGCTCCAGCTGAACTACAGGAATTAAAGAAACAATTACAGGAGTTGCTAGAAAAGGGGTTTATTCGCCCGAGTCATTCACTGTGAAGAGCACCGATATTGTTTCTAAAAAAGAAAGACGAGTCACTCCATATGTATATTGACTATAGAGAGTTGAATAAGCGAACGGTGAAGAATAAGTACCCGCTGCCTCGGATAGATGACCTTTTTGATCAATTAAAAAGAGCGTCAGTATTTTCAAAAATTGATCTAAGGTTAGTATATCATCAGTTACAAATTGCCGACAAAGATATATCTAAGACTGCCTTTCGCACTCGTTATGGACACTACGAGTTTGTTGTGATGCCTTTCGGGTTAACTAATGATCCAGTAGTCTTTATGGATTTGATGAATAGAGTATTTCATGATTGTTTAGACAGATTTCTTGTAATGTTTATAGATGATATTCTTATATATTCTCTGTCAAAAAGTGATCATACCCAACATTTGAGGTTTGTGCTCCAACGATTGTGGGAGCGTAAGTTGTATGCCAAATTCTCAAAATGTGATTTTTATATGGAGAAAGTAGTATTTTTAAGACATGTTGTGTCAAAAAAAGGGATAATGGTGGATCTTAATAAGGTACAAGCTATCTTGGAGTGGCAAAGGCCCAAAATTGTTAAAGAAGTAAGAAGTTTTTTTGGGTATTGCGGGGTATTATAGGAGATTTGTATAAGGATTTGCACGGATTGCTAAGCCATTCACCAATCTAACTCGGTAAGGAACCTCATTCCTTTTGTCAGATGGTTGTGAGGAGAGTTTTCAAGACTTGAAGAGGCGATTAACCACTACTCCTATTTTTGTATTGCCTGAAGATGGAATAGAATATAATGTATATTGTGACGCTTCATATCAAGGATTAGGGGCAGTTCCGATGTAAAATGAAAAGGTGATAGCGTACGCATCGAGACAATTGAAAGATTATGAGACACGCTATCCAACCCATGATTTGGAATTAGCAGCGGTTGTATTTGCCCTGAAGATATGGAGATATTATTTGTATGGGGTTAAATGTAATATCTACACAGATCACAAGAGCCTAAAGTATTATTTCACCCAAAAAGAGTTGAATATGAGGCAGAGAAGATGGTTTGAGCTGGTTAAAGATTATGATTATGAAATAAAGTACCAACCTGAAAAGGCGAATGTAGTAGCGGATGCACTTAGTAGGAAGGTTGTGGTGTCCCATGTGATTGCTCAAAAAAGAGTACAACAGGAGTTAACAAAGGAAAAATTAGAAGTGATGGTGGGCCGAATCACTAAATTAGAAATTCAACCCACTTTATTGGAAGAGATAACGGAGAAACAAGCAGTTGACAGCTGGTGTCAGAACATTCGCCAACAAATGCAAAAAGGCCAAAAAATAGATTTTTAGATAAGTAGAGATATCCTTTAGTTCTGAGGTAGAGTGTGTTTGCCCCAAAATTCAAAACTCAAGAAGAAAGTCCTAAGTGAAGCTCATGATATGCTTTACATCGCTCATCCCAGGGATGTAAAGATGTATCAGGATCTCAAGAAAAACTTCTGGTGGAATGGAATGAAAAAGGATATAGGAGATTATGTATCAAAATGCTTAATCTGCCAACAAGTAAAAGCTGAGCATCAGAGACCCTCTGGATTATTACAGCTGTTGAGGATCCCAGAATGGAAATGGGAAAAAATTTCTATGGATTTTATTGTCAGACTTCCCAAAGTATAAAAAGGATTTAATGCTATATGGGTGATAGTAGATAGATTGACCAAAACCGCTCACTTTATCCCTGTGAAGGACACCACCAATAGGGATCAGTTAGCACAAATTTATATTCGGGTGATTGTGAGATTGCACGGAGTGTCTAAAATTATTGTGTCAGATAGAGACTCTCAATTTGTACCAGCTTTTTGGGGGGGTTTACAGAGAACATTAGGCACCCAATTAGCCTTTAGTACTGCCTATCACCCACAAACAGATGGACAAACTGAAAGAGTCAACCAGATTATAGAAGACATGCTAAGGGCATGTTGTTTGGATTATCATGTGTCATGGCATGATATGCTACCCTTAATAGAATTTGTGTATAACAATAGCTATCAGGTCACTATTAAGATGGCACCCTATGAGGCTCTCTATGGGAGAAAGTGCAGATCCGTACTGTATTGGAATGATTTTACTGAAAAAGATGAGATTAACCAAGCTTTGGGGCCAGAACAAACTCAGAAAATGATTGAAGATGTACGGGTGATCAAGGAAAGAAAAAGACAAGCTCAGGATCGACAGAAAAGTTATGTCGACTTAAAAAGGAAAATGGTGGAATTTCAAGTTGGCGATAAATTTTTGTAAAAGTTGCTCCATACAAGCATATTATGAGGTTTGGTTGAAAGGGCAAGTTGGCGCCTAGGTATGTGAGACCGTATGAGATTTTAGAAAGGGTTGGTAAAGTGGCGTACAGAGTAGCCTTACCTCCGAGTTTGGATAAAGTTCATAATGTGTTTCATATGTCTCTTCTTCATAAGTACATCTGTGACCCTTCCCATGTGTTACAACCTGAAGCAGTGGAATTTGAAGGAAATCTGTCTTACGAGGAATGTCCTATACAAATTCTGGATAGAAGGATAAAAGAGCTTCGGAATAAGAAAATTCCACTGGTAAAAGTATTGTGGAGAAATCAAAAAGTAAAGGAAGTAACTTGGGAGATGGAGCAGAACATGAAAGAAAGGTATCCAGGACTGTTCGCCTAAATTTCGAAGACGAAATTCCTGTAAGAGGGGAGGAGTTGTAACATCCTCAAAACTAGGTACTCCTCTGAAACCTTAGTATAATTGTTTTTATAGTATATTTTGAGATTTAGGCTGTGAAATATATAAGAAAATTTTTGGAACTCTAGTTAGAGCAATTTTCGTAAAAAATGGGTCAAAAAAATAGTAAAGGGCAAAATTATCATTTTGGATGAGCATTAATAGATCAAATGAGAGACGATTGAGTTAAAACTTGTATTTTAGTTATTATTGAAGAAAAATATAGGTTGGATAATTTTAAAATTATAAGAATCGCTAATTTGTCCAAAAAAATAAATAAAATGATAATTTTGTCAAAAAGGGTAAAATGGTCAATTTATCAATGTCACAAAGGTCATATTGAAATCTAAATGTCTAATAATGTTAGAAATATTGTTAGAAGTATGTAGAAAAAAATAAAATCGGATTTAAAAAAGAATACCCTTAGAAAAGAGGAAAAAAAAAAAAAAAAAAAAAAAAAAAAAAAAGAGGATCAAAATGACCAATTTTCTTTCCTAGGGGCAAAATGCTCATTTCATAAGAAATTTTTAAATTTCATATCACTAAAATCTGATAGACTAAAGTGAAAGAATATGAAAATAGTTTAGGTAGCCTCGTAATTTTCTTAGGAGTCAAATGGAAGTTTTGAAAAATTATTAACAATAGTATAATTTTAAAAAATATGAATATGGATAAGATTGGTTGACTTTTCAAAATTGAAACAAACCCACCTTTTTCTCTTCTCCTTCCTGTGAGCTACCCATTTCTTTCTCTTTCAATTTTTTGAAAAAAAATCAAGCAAAATCTCTTAATCCGCCCATTTAATCGCGTTACCGCAGAAGAAAAACTTGTTCTACGCGTCGAGAGCTTTAATTTTATGGTAAAATTTCTTGATTTTATTAAGTTTTAGATTTTGGAGTTGTTGGAAAAAATTATTTAAATAATGGTTTTACGGATTAAATGATATTTTAGGTTTTTTTTAACTTGAATTAGGTACAATAGCCATCACATTTGGATTTGATGTAAGAACCTAAACCCTAACTTTGTAATTTAAGAATTTTGTAGAATTGATACCTATTTATGAAATTGAGTGTTTGTAAAATAGATTAAAGTGAATAAAATTATATAAATAAGGAAAAAATTTAGTTTATTCATAATATAACATATTCGGTCACTATTTATAGAGTATTTAAATGTTTGATTTTAATGTGTTTTGACATGTTTAAAAGTGTATAAATATGTTTGAGAATAGATGGAATTGGTAGGAATTGATTTAGATATGTAAAATGGAAAAAAAAATAGAAAAAAAGGGCAAAATGATCCATTTTGAGTTACTATTTATTAAGTGTTAAATCATGATATTTTTGATATGTTTATGTGTTAATAATTGTATTGGGAATAAATGAAATTGGTAGGAATTAATTGCATATGTAAAATAAAAGAAAAATAGAAAAATGACAAAATAGTCAATTTTGGGTACTATTTATTTAGTGTTAAATTACATTAATTTAGAAGTGTTTAAAATGGTTGATTAAATATGTGTGTGTATATATATATGAAAGAAAATCCCATTGCTGGAGAATGGGTATGAGTGTGGAATTTGAAAGTGTTTTAAATGATTGATTAAATATGTGTGTGAATATGTATGTATATGTATATGTGTGTGTGTATATATATGTAATTGTGAAGAATTAATGATTAAATATTCTTTATAGTCACGCCTTATTCTGCCAATATCCATCGTATAAAGAGGTATTTTAAAATACATTTTCGGCGATATAAGTTTAATGTAGGAATACCTTAATATAGGTATGTATGTGTGTGTACGCGTGAGTGTGTGTGTGGATCTATATATATATATATATATATATGAATTGATTATTGTTATTATTAGAAATATTATTTTTTATAATTGATTTGTTGGTATATAAATAGGTAGGTATTGAAAAGCGGCGATAGGTATAAATTATTTTATATTGAAAAAAAATTATAAAAATGTTGTATATGTGATTATTAGAATTTGAATAATTTACTAAAAAACCCTTAAGTAATAGTAAAGGGTAAATAAGTAATATGAGCATATGATAAATTGTGGAGAAATGTATGAGTGGCCAATATCCTTAAGGTATAATTTCAGAATTTTCTTACACACTGGCAAAGCCGCTTAGGACAAAATGGAATAATGATTTATTATTTATTGTGGTACTTTTTAGGATACATGGAACCTACAGTCGTCCTTGTAGTGTCCGAAATTCTACGTGAGAAACCACGGCAGTCCTCCATGGCGCCTTTGGGCACGTTGAACCTATGGTACGAAGTGGCAGTACGCCATAGTGCCCTTAAGGGCATGATGAACCCATGGTAGTAATATAATTATGCCAAACTTATTCATGTATTGATGTGTAAGATAAATAACGTGGTCATGATCCATAGTTTGCCTAAGAATAACTGATCAAATGAAAAGAGAACAGGATAGTAGAATCAGAATAGGTGAGTAGAAAATGTACAAAGGAAAGTGGTACTATACTATGATTATTCGTAATATCCTCATTGAATTGTTAATTGCGTAGTTAGGATGGTTAGTGCTAACTGGTTGTTGTGTAACGTTGGATATACATAATATATTGTTATCCTGATTAGTTATTATTTGTATGGTTGAAATATTATAGTTTGTTAAATTATTTTATTGAGTTTTATAGTTCTTACTGAGTAATTTTAAATTACTCACTCCGTGGTTGAAATGATTTTCAAGTATAGCTAGTAAGGCAGTGGAACCAGGCAAACCCTCAGGATAGTGACCTGTCAAGAGAATTTGGCATACCAGCTTTTGACGTTGTAATAATTATACTTTTGTTATAAATCGTATTTTTGATATATTGTATATGTTGTAAATAAGTATATATATGATGAACGTTTGCTTTAACAAAAAAAAAATAGTGTTTTTTTATATACTTATTTAAAAGTTATTACTTATTTTTTTAAAATGGGTATATGAATCCCACAGTTAAAGTATCTATGAATGTTCATGAGAGTGGGTAAAAAGCTGAGGATTGTCATGACATAAGCTTCATCACTAATCATAAGATCAATGTTTTATAGATCTAATATTATCTTGTTAAACTCATCAAAGTGGTCATGGTTGAACTTTCTTTTAATACAGCAAAAGTATATAATCTCCTCATCATATATAATTTGTTGGTCAAGCTTTTTGTCATGAATCTATCCTCCAATTACTACCATAAATCTATTGATATGTTCTTTTTAGATACCTCTTTTAGAACTTCATCTCTAATACTCAAAATAATAGCATTATGTGCTTTGCTTAGAATCTCTTTCTTTTCTTTTTCTTTTTCTTTTTTTTTTTTTGTCAATGTTTTTTGGCATTTTTTATTCTCCTATCAAAACATCTTTAAGTCCTTTATGAACAAGAAAAGCCTTTATTTTAATTTTCTAAATGTTGAATTCATTGTCTCTTATAAATTTCTCAAGATCAAATTCCATCTAAGCCATTCATGAACCTCCTTTTGAACCAAGCTCTAATACCAGTTTATTAAGAAATAGCTCACCATTCGACCACAAAATTGCAAGATTCTTTCTAGAAAAACAAGTTTTACCAAAACTTAAGAATATCATACTAATAGCCAAAGAAAATCAATGAAAAATACAAGACTTTGACCAAATAGCATAAGAACACAAAGATTATTTATGTGGTTCAACCATTATATATGGCCTACATCCAAGAAAAGAAGAACTTACAACTTTATTGATTACTTGGCTTAAAAATAACTCAAGTATATTAGATACAAGAAGATAAACAAAAGATAGAATTGATGATTAAGAAACCTTGAAACACTTCTCTTAAGTTACTAGCTCTTATCGAATTGAATTTATGGTTGCATATGCTTCTTCCTTATATTCGTAGACTTTCTTGATTGATAACTCATTAATAACTACCTCACAACAAGAAGGCAACCAACTTAATTACCTTAATTAGCTAACTAATATAATGAAACAAATTAACTAACTTATCCATGTTAGCATGCCATGTTAGCCTTTTGTTTCTTCTTATACTAAAAAACATACAAGCTTGAAACACCAATCTTTGTAGATGCCTTAGTGATGAATAACATGGATGATAAAGGTGAGATGGTACCTAAAGCTTTGGTAAATGCAATAAAAGGAAAGCATTGGACAAAACAGTAAGTTAAAATATCCAACATGTATTAATAGCTATAATTGAAATGGAAAAGCTTTTATACCCTTATTGTTATTACATTTTATATCTATAGAATGGTTAGGAATATGCTAGTAATATTCATTAGATGCTTTTTTGAATAAATTCAAATTTATTATAATCAGATAAGTAGATAAGTTCTATTTTTATTTTTTAGATATTACTTACTAAGTGATATCTATAATCTAAAATTGTTAAAGTTATCTAAAAAATCAAGTCACACACACACACACACACTTGTGCACATATCATAATTCTTTTATTAATGAAATAAAGTTTTCATGATATCGGTGCTATAGGCTATTAATCCAATTTCAACAATGATAAGTTTTCCATGATATGAGCTAATAAGAGTGGCACTTATTCTGGAAAGTGATGGAGGAAGTTGAATCTATCTTATAGTTTTATTATCAATTGTAGATAACTGTTCATAAGTTGAATGGTAAGAATAATTTTGAATGGGTTAAATTTGTTAAATTTGTCATCAATGGCCAAGGAAAGCTTGGCTATTTGAATGTTAAAGAAAGTTAATCAATAACAAAGTATCTAAAAGCAAAGTCTTAGAGATCAAACAACTCAATGTTAATTACTTGGCCCATCATTTCCATGGAGCCAAAAATAAGGAAACCATTTTTATATTTGCCAATAGCCAAAGATGTGTAAGCTATAGTCCAAAATACATGCTCAAATGTAGAGAATCCTTCTCAAATATTTGATTTTAAATCTAAATTGTGGCACTCTAGACAAGGCAATTATGAAATGATTAAATATTACAATGAAATTATAGTGTTATGGCAAGAATTAGATCTATGATATAATGAACAATGAGAAAGTCCTAGTGATAATGAAAGACACTAGAAGTTAGTATAGGATGGTAGAGTTTATGGCTTTCTCATTAGTCTTATAAAAAATTAAAATGAGGTAAGAGGTCAGATTGTTAGGCAAAAACCTCTACCAAGAATCCATAAGGTGTCTTCAAAAGTTAGATGAGAATAATGTTAAAAAAAAATGTTATAATGAACAGCAGCTCTAAAATTGAAAGCTCTATATTTGCTGTAAAGAGCTATGAATCTCCTACTCATCATAAATTAAAGAAAGGTGGAATAACATGTAGGGAGAAAGCTTGGTGTGATCATTGCGTATGCATATGCATATAAAAGAGACTTACTAGAAGACATATGAAAAGCCACGCAACTGAAAGAAAGAATTGGAGGAGATAGTCATACTTTCCAAGTTAATAGTTAGATGCAACAAAAAACAACCAAGACTTTTCCTTCATTTATCTTTAAATCCTCTTTCTTATTCTTTAGCTCAAAAAGGTAACTATCTTTCTATAACCTTAGCTAGTGTCAACTCAATTACCCTTAGATTATAGATTCGGATGAAATTGATCAAATGATTGGTTTTGCAAAACTTTTTCTTTTTGGTCTTGTAGTCATTGTGTAAGAAATCAAAAAAAAATTAAACTAGTCAATGATACACTATCAACTATAATTGGAAAAAGGGTTTATTCTTATTTCTTTATCTCTTTATAATGTTCTCCATGTTCTAAACTTGTCATGAAATTTATTGTTAGTTAGTAAACTAACTCAAGAACACAAATGTAAAATTAATTTTCTTCCTTTTCATTGTAAGTTTCAAAATTTGAACTTAAGAAGGACAATTGGCAATGCTAAACAAAGTGGAGTACTTTACTTCTTTAAGGATAGGACTAAATTAAGGAAACAATCTCTATGTACTTGTTTTAGATCCATCTTTATTTCTAGTGAGAATGAAATAATGTTGTGGCATTTTAGGTTATGCCATCCAAAATTTAAAATTTGAAGTTTTTGTTTTCAAACTTGTTTATTAATAAAAATCTATCTTTTTTTCAATGTAGAGTTTATGAGTTCAATAAGCATTATACAACTTTTTCTCCTTTACATTCCTAAAAACCCTCAAAACCTTTTTCCATTGTGCATAGTGATATATAAGGGCTATTTATGATTAGTTCACTTTGCAGTAAAAGATGGTTTATGACTATAAATGATCATACAAGAATAAGTTGGATATCTTTATTGAAGAAAAAGTCTGAAGCTGAACAAAAGTTGAAAGATTTCCAAAAAATTGTTCACACATAATTCCAAACAAATATTTAGGTTTTTAAAAGTGATAATGAAAAAGTATTTCAACAAGGTCTTAAGAAAATATATTGTTAAAAATGGCATAATACATCAAAGTTCTAGTAATGACACACCCTAAAAAAATGGAGTATCAAAAAGAAAAAAAAAACATCTTCTAAATGTAGATAAATCATTAATGTTTTCAATAAAGGTTCGGTGAAGCTATTCTTATGGCAATTATTTAATTAATAAAATGCCTACAAGAGTTTTAAAGCTTTAAACTCCCTTAAAATGTTTAATATGTTATTTCCCACTTCTTGTATCCATTCAAATTTACCATTGAAAATGTTAGGGTGCATTGCTTTTACACATATTCATAATCATAATCATGGAAAACTAAATCCTATGGCTAGAAAATGTGTATTTGTTGGTACTCTCTAATCACAAAAGGATATAAGTGTCTTTGTAACATCTTCAAATTCGTATATTCTTAGAATCCTGTCACGGAGTTGTATTACAATAATTTCTAGAGTTTTGATAAGAGAGAGAGTTGGCCTATATTCGGGGCAGTGCACTGTGTAAGAGAAAAATACAGTATTTCATTACCAATATCAAAAATCTGGCGACTAAAGCAGAAAGACGTAATTTTTCATCGTGCGTGCATGACTATATAAGCGGGACGGGGTCGAAAAACCTGACAACACAACCTCACTTTTTTCCTCCCCTTTCTCTCTCTTCTCTCTCTCTCTCTCTCTTCCCCACGTCTCTCTCTCTTGTGAACAGTAACCTTCATCACTGGAGCTCAGATCACCTCACTGCCGGCAAATAAAGGACTGCCGGGCCGTCGTGAGTACAGTGCCGCAAACCCCACCACGATCGCCGCTACCATGCGCCCTCAATTGCCACCGAAGTCCTTGCTTGCATGAAGTTTGACTGCCGATTCACAGTGGTGCATGGAGAGTTAACCGTCACCGTCACTGCGTTTAGCATTGTCTCGTCACTCTCTTCGCGGTGGTGTGCACATATCCGACATTCAGCCATTGGATTTCAGTGTGGGATGGCTGATCAGCAAGCTGTCTTTCTGGCAAGATTTTTGACAATCAGTGCTATTTCGATGAAATCCGAACCAATCAGTGTGCTCTCTGACACTCGTACTTCAACACGGTATGTTTAGATCTCAATTTGGATTGTGTTTCGATGATGATTCGAGGGTCCCAAGTAGGTACCTTGAAATCTAAAAATTTATAATTTTTAGTGATTTTAAATGCTTAAATCTATAGTTTGTGACATATAGACACCATGGATAGTATCCTGACATCGTTAGGATCGCGATGGTATGTTTCGTTTGTGAAACGAAAATCAAAATTTCGTGGGTTAAATAATATTTATGAATAGTATTTATAAACAGTAACTAGTTCGTTTTTTGAAGAGATGCCCATAGCGTACGGAGGAGTATTTGGAACGTGTATATCCTCTCCGGGATGATTTTTCGTCATCCGCATAGGCACCAGGTGCTCAGATGTAAGATAATATAATATTTAAATTATGAAAAAAATAAATTTTAATATTTATAATGCTTGTAATTATATGAATGTATATCATAACATTGGTTTGCATTATAGAAAAGTTCCATTGATGGAGGATGGGCGTGATTGTGCAATTAGAAGTGTTAGTATCAGTATTATATATATATATATATATGTAGTTATAAGCGTAATACTATTTTCACCGACCAGCAGTGCTACATTAAATATTTTTAAATACTTATACAGTATTATATGTTTCATGTTTGTATATACATATTTATAAGGTAGGCACGCTTATATATGCATATTTAATTATACATGTGTCATTGGATGATTGAGCAGATGTTGCACTTGATGTTTTGCAATGTTGTTCGGATGGACATATGTGTATATGTTAGTATGTTATAATTATTGTGCCGTAGCAACGTATTGAGTGTAGTTGACTTGTGATGACATGTTAGGATTGCATCTAATGATGCAATATATGATAATCGATTATAATATACTTCCATGGATTTGTATTGATAGTGATATAGTGTATCCATGTGCTTGGATTGGAATATATTTATGTGCCTTATCTTGATAGTGTTATGGTGTATTTATATGCCATAGTGGATTATGTTTTCACGGCTTAGTACTGCTAGCCTTATGATAAACCCATGCATATGAAGTCTTTTTGAGAAAATAGGGACTAGTGAATATGTTTCATAGGTAATTATGGTGCTCATTATGAAATTATTGATTTGCCCTTTTGATTAATGTGGGCAAAGTGGTCATTTTGTCATGACCAAGTCGATTGAGAATAAATATGTGCGGATATAATTAAAATAATTATAAATCAGTAGTTCTCCCTTCAAACTATTAGAGCTGCTCAATACACAATAGAGTCGATCATAAAACTGTGGTGCCCTACGGGGTATGTTGAACCCACAATAGCCCATAATCGATAATAAGACTGTGGTGCCCTACAGGGTATGTTGAACCCATAGCAGCCCAGAATTGGAGTGTATGGTGAATATCAGGACCACAATCCAAAATTTACTTAATTATGACCGATTTATAAGGAAATGAATTCGTGTGTATTTTAGATTCAAACTGCATGGTAGAATACTTTTATCTACTAAGAGTTACTTGTGTTTGTGTGAATAGCAATGAGGTAGTAACACGCTGTGTTTTATTTAGTATTAGGACTGTCCTAATTTTTCTATGCAGGTAGGGTAGTTTATATATATATAAACGAACCATTATCGAATTTCTATGAAAATTACTATTCATACAACCATTTGTGATCTTCTCTTTGTGTTATGGTTTTCATATGTAGAGGAGGGTCTAGGGTTACCCTTATTTATAGTCACAATCGAATTTTGTTATGATTGTGAATTGCGATAATAGTTGAAGTCCAATTACATCTTGACAAATTCCAGTTCCTTGAGAGGGAACTTAATCTTGCAGAAAAAGAAAGCCAACATCAACTTGAAAAAGGGACTTATAATTTAAATGAACTAATAGGCTAAGTAATATCTAGGCCGCCTCACTTTAAGTATATAGAATCTTGTCTAGCTCACTGGTATGCTTGTAAAACGAAAAGAATATGTATGAGTCCATAATAGATTAAAGATCACGTAAGATACTTGAGAATATTGCTGAAAAGGCACACTGTGTGGAATGCAGGTCATTCGATATAGTAGTCTACACATTTGTACGTATGATTAAGAATACAGTAAGGATATAATAGCATAGAATATGTTATAAGATGGTGTAGGAACGATGTTACGAGTTTAAGTTTGTTATTATCAGTGTACCGTAACGAATGATTAGGATTGGATTGTTATGTGTCCCAGTGGTATAGTTATGGTTTATGTAG
Source organism: Khaya senegalensis (assembly GCA_032402905.1). Taxonomy (NCBI): domain Eukaryota; kingdom Viridiplantae; phylum Streptophyta; class Magnoliopsida; order Sapindales; family Meliaceae; genus Khaya; species Khaya senegalensis. The sequence goes on along the minus strand of CP135531.1, from coordinate 9,520,429 downwards.
AAAGGAATCCCTAGTATGGGATAAGAAATGGTAGACATGTATTGGTGATTATGGTATAACTGTCAGGTTGTCTTGATATAGTAAGAATAAAGAGATAATGTGGACGTGTGATAAAATAGACTGATAATGAATCAGTATTGAAATAATTAGGATATGTGGATTAGACATGTATGTTCCCTCGCACCCAACTGGGTTTGTAAGCCAACTTATAATTAAGATATGATAGTAAGACTATGGCACCCTGAGGGGTAGGTTGAATCCATAACTGTCCTTCAAATGGCCTTGCGGGCTAGAATAACAACTATGGTCCATGATGTCTCTTAGTATAAATGATCACTTGTAAATGACAAGAATTACTAGCACTAACCTTTTGGGAATAGGAAGGGTATAGAGAAGTGTTATCATACTTACTAATACCCTCGCTTATGTATATATAGATGTTTGAAATCTTTCTTGTCCTATGTGGATATTAATTGTGTGCCTAGGATATTTTGGTTATCTCGGACCGAATGTGTGATTGAAATTGTGTGGTCATACCAGTTTCCAATCAGTTTCTCTTATGTGGCTAAAACATTTAGTTGTTATCCATACAAATATCTATGTATTGATTTTATATGGTCATGTAAGTATTTATGATAAGAATAGAAATAGAAATTAAACAAGTACAGGTGAGAAAGTTATTCATTTAGAATGTATATTGTTTGAGACTGAATAGTCTGTGGTATGGTATGTTATGAGGAGTATCACTCTGATTGAGATTGTTTATACAGAAATTCTAGCTGAGATAGTACTTAGAGTTTTAAATGATATGGCATGAAATCTTATGTACATCATTGAGTATATGCGTGTCTGTACATGTACATTGGTATATATTGACATGCATTTAACTATGTGTATGTGATTGTATGAAATGGCCAAAATAAGTAGAGATTCAGGTAACATGCTCCTTCCTTTATTTAAATATTGTATTATCTTGCTAAGTAATGTGATGTGCTCACCCCTTATGGAATTATTATTTTTCAGGTAATTATGATATAGCAATAGCGGTTCCGGAAAGTACAGTTGAAGTAAAGATTTTTTTACGGGATATAATATATATGAGGTTTAGCCCATTATTATGTAATTTCTTTTTTGT
>CP135531.1:9492377-9518794 GCA_032402905.1 Khaya senegalensis | reverse complement strand
TATATATATATATATACACACACATATTTAATCAACCATTTTAAATACTTCTAAATTAATGTAATTTAACACTAAATAAATAGTACCCAAAATTGACTATTTTGCCATTTTTCTATTTTTCTTCTATTTTACATATGCAATTAATTCCTATCAATTTCATTTATTCCCAATACAATTATTAACACATAAACATATCAAAAATATCATGATTTAACACTTAATAAATAGTAACTCAAAATGGACCATTTTGTCCTTTTTTTCTATTTTTTTTTCATTTTACATATCTAAATCAATTCCTACCAATTCCATCTATTCCCAAACATATTTATACACTTTTAAACATGTCAAAACACATTAAAAAAAATATTTAAATACTCTATAAATAGTGACCGAATATGTTATATTATGAATAAACTAAATTTTTTCCTTATTTATATAATTTTATTCACTTTAATCTATTTTACAAACACTCAATTTCATAAATAGGTATCAATTCTACAAAATTCTTAAATTACAAAGTTAGGGTTTAGGTTCTTACCTCAAATCCAAATGTGATGGCTATTGTACCTAATTTAAGTTAAAAAAAAATCTAAAATATCATTTAATCCGTAAAATCATTATTTAAATAATTTTTTCCAACAACTCCAAAAACTAAAACTTAATAAAATTAAGAAATTTTACCATCAAATTAAAGCTCTTGACGCGTAGAACAAGTTTTCCTTCTGTTGTAACGCGATTAAACGGACAGATTAAGAGATTTTGCTTGATTTTTTTTCAAAAAATTGAAAGAGAAAGAAATGGGTAGCTCACGGGAAGGAGAAGAGAAAAAGGTGGGTTTGTTTCAATTTTGAAAAGTCAACCAATCTTATCCACATTCATATTTTTTAAAATTATACTATTGCTTAATAATTTTTCAAAACTTCCATTTGACTCCTAAGAAAATTACGAGGCTACCTAAACTATTTTCATATCCTTTCACTTTAGTCTATCAGATTTTAGTGATATGAAATTTAAAAATTTCTTATGAAATGAGCATTTTACCCCTAGGAAAGAAAATTGGTCATTTTGATCCTTTTTTTTTTTTTTTTTCCTCTTTTCTAAGGGTATTTTTGTCTAAATCCGATTTTATTTTTTTCTACATACTCCTAACAATATTTCTAACATTATTAGACATTTAGATTCCAATATGACCTTTGTGACATTGATAAATTGACCATTTTACCTTTTTCGACAAAATTATCATTTTATTTATTGTTTTGGACAAATTAGCGATTCTTACAATTTTAAAATTATCCAACCTATATTTTTCTTCAATAATAATTAAAATACAAGTTTTAACTCAATCGTCTCTCATTTGATCTATCAACGCTCATCCAAAATGATAATTTTGCCCTTTACTATTTTTTTGACCCATTTTTTGCTAAAATTGCTCTAACTAGAGTTCTAAAAATTTTCTTATATATTTCACAGCCTAAATCTGAAAATATACTATAAAAGCAATTATACTAAGGTTTCAGAGGAGTACCTAGTTTTGAGGATGTTACAATTCCTCCCCTCTTACAGGAATTTAGTCTTCGAAATTTAGGCGAACAGTCGTGGATACCTTTCTTTCATGTTCTGCTCCATCTCTCAAGTTGCTTCCTTTACTTTTTGATTTCTCCACAATACTTTTACCAGTGGAATTTTCTTATTCCGAAACTCTTTTATCCTTCTATCTAGAATTTGTATAGGACGTTCCTCGTAAGACAGATTTCCTTCCAATTCCACTGCTTCAGGTTGTAACACATAGGAAGGGTCACTGATGTACTTACGAAGAAGAGACATATGGAACACATTAGGAACTTTATCCAAACTCGGAGGTAAGGCTACTCTGTACGCCACTTTACCAACCTTTTCTAAAATCTCATACGGTCCCACATACCTAGGCGCCAACTTGCCCTTTCAACCAAACCTCATAATATGCTTGTATGGAGCAACTTTTACAAAAAATTATCGCCAACTTGAAATTCCACCATTTTCCTTTTTAAGTCGGCATAACTTTTCTGTCGATCCTGAGCCTGTCTTATTCTTTCCTTGATCACCCGTACATCTTCAATCATTTTCTGAGTTTGTTCTGGCCCCAAAACTTGGTTAATCTCATCTTTTTCAGTAAAATCATCCCAATACAGTGCGAATCTGCACTTTCTCCCATAGAAAGCCTCGTAGGGTGCCATCTTAATAGTGGCTTGATAGCTATTATTATACGCAAATTCCATTAAGGGTAGCATATCATGCCATGACACATGATAATCCAAACAACATGCCCTTAGCATGTCTTCTATAATCTGGTTGACTCTTTCAGTTTGTCCATCTGTCTGTGGGTGATAGGCAGTATTAAAGGCTAATTGGGTGCCTAATGTTCTCTGTAAACCCCCCCAAAAAGCTGGTACAAATCGGGAGTCTCTATTTGACACAATAATTTTAGACACTCCGTGCAATCTCACAATCACCCGAATATAAATTTGTGTTAACTGATCCCTATTGGTGGTGTCCTTCACGGGGATAAAGTGAGCGATTTTGGTCAATCTATCTACTATCACCCATATAGCATTAAATCCTTTTTGTACTTTGGGAAGTCTGACAATAAAATCCATAGAAATTTTTTCCCATTTCCATTCTGGGATCCTCAACGGCTGTAATAATCCAGAGGGTCTCTGATGCTCAGCTTTTACTTGTTGGCAGATTAAGCATTTTGATACATAATCTCCTATATCCTTTTTCATTCCATTCCACCAGAAGTTTTTCTTGAGATCCTGATACATCTTTACACCCCTGGGATGAGCGATGTAAAGCATATCATGAGTTTCACTTAGGACTTTCTTCTTGAGTTTTGAATTTTGGGGTAAACACACTCTACCTCGGAACTAAAGGATATCTCTACTTATCTGAAAATCTATTTTTTGGCCTTCTTGCATTTGTTGGCGAATGTTCTGACACAAGCTGTCAACTGCTTGTTTCTCCGTTATCTCTTCCAATAAAGCGGGTTGAATTTCTAATTTAGTGATTCGCCCCACCATCACCTATAATTTTCCCTTTGTTAACTCCTGTTGTACTCTTTTTTGAGCAATCACATGGGACACCACAACCTTCCTACTATGTGCATCCGCTACTACATTCGCCTTTCCAGGTTGGTACTTTATTTCACAATCATAATCTTTAACCAGTTCCAACCATCTTCTCTGCCTCATATTCAACTCTTTTTGGGTGAAATAATACTTTAGGCTCTTGTGATCTATGTAGATATTACATTTAACCCCATACAAATAATATCTCCATATCTTCAGGGCAAATACAACTGCTGCTAATTCCAAATAATGGGTTGGATAGCGTGTCTCATAATCTTTCAATTGTCTCGATGTGTATGCTATCACCTTTCCATTTTACATCAAAACTGCCCCTAATCCTTGATATGAAGCGTCACAATATACATTATATTCTATTCCATCTTCAGGCAATACCAAAATAGGAGTAGGGGTTAATCGCCTCTTCAAGACTTGAAAACTCTCTTCACAACCATCTGATAAAAGGAATGAGGTTCCCTGCCGAGTTAGATTGGTGAGTGGCTTAGCAATTCGTGCAAATTCTTGTACAAATCTCCTATAATACCCCGCAATACCCAAAAAAACTTCTTACTTCTTTAACAATTTTGAGCCTTTGCCACTCCAAGATAGCTTGTATCTTACTAAGATGCACCATTATCCCTTCTTTTGACACAACATGTCTTAAAAATACTACATTCTCCATCTAAAAATCACATTTTGAGAATTTGGCATACAACTTACGCTCCCTTAATCGTTGGAGCACAAACCTCAAATGCTGGGTATGATCACTTTTTGACAGAGAATATATAAGAATATCATCTATAAACATTACAAGAAATCTGTCTAAACAATCATGAAATACTCTAGTCATCAAATTCATAAAGACTACTGGATCATTAGTTAACCCGAAAGGCATCACAACAAACTCGTAGTGTCCATAACGAGCGCGAAAGGCAGTCTTAGATATATCTTTGTCGGCAATTCGTAACTGATGATATACTAACCTCAGATCAATTTTTGAAAATACTGACGCTCTTTTTAATTGATCAAAAAGGTCATCTATCCGAGGCAGTGGGTACTTATTGTTCACCGTTCGCTTATTCAACTCTCTATAGTCAATACACATACGGAGCGACTCGTCTTTCTTTTTTACAAACAATATCGGTGCTCTCCACGGTGAATGACTCGGGCGAATAAACCCCTTTTCCAGCAACTCCTGTAATTGTTTCTTTAATTCCTGTAGTTCAGCTGGAGCTATACGATACGGAGCTTTTGAGATTGGGGCTGCACCATGTTCTAACTCTATACTAAACTCCACTTCTCGTTCCGGAGTTAATCCTGGTAATTCTTCTGAAAATACATTTAAAAATTCATTTACTATAGGAACATCCTGTATCCCCAATTTTGGCATCTCACTGTCATGTACAACATGAGCTAAGTACCCTATACATCCTTTTCTCAACATACTCCTAGCTTGCATATTGCTAATAATCATGCTAAGTTGTCTACCTTCACCGAAATTAAATTTATCCCCATCATTTAACTGAAATCGGGCCTTCTTTTTTCGACAGTCAATTTCCACATTATAGCTCTCCAAAAAGTCCATGCCTAAAATAATATCAAAATCAGGCATATGCAACACAATCAAATCTACTCTTAACTCTCTACCCTGTATTACTACCTGCTCATCCTGGAGAATCATCTCAATTTCTACCCTATCCCCATCTGGCATCTCTACTTGGATAGGATATGGTGGTTTAGAGAGTTCTATTTTCAGTCTTTCTAACACAACAAAGGCAATAAAAGAATGAGTAGCCCCAGAATCTACTAAGGCATACAAAGAAGTAGAATGAAATAGAAGCTGATCGGTTACTATAGAAGGGCTAGCCTTTGTTTGACTCTGAGCTATCGTATACACTTGAGCCTGTGACCCCTTGATAGTCTGAACAAGTTGAGCAGCTATCGGTTGTGAAGTATTCTGTTGTTGAGATTTGGTAGGTGGCGAAGAGGCTTTGCAATGAGCTCTGATGTGACCTGGTTGTCCACATCTATAACAGATGACCTGTCCACCTCTGACACGACATTCTCCAGTATGGTTCCTTTTGCATCGAGGGCATTGGGGAATTGTGCCCTGGCGCGACATTTTGTTATTGCACCAATTCTTCATATTCTTTTGAGGAACAAATTTTCTTTTGCCCTTCCAATTTTATGATCTGAAATTGCGGCGTCTTGCAGATGAGGAAGGACCAAAAGATTGAATGACTGATGCAGGTAATGTTGGTGTAGTGGATTGTTTGCCCCTTATCTTGTTATCATTAACTTTTGTTCTTAATGCTCTGTCTAGGGCTTCTGCATAATCCACCAGAAGTTGTGTACCCGACGTTAGATGGATAACTATATCTGGTCGAAGCCCTTGTAAAAATCTATCCCTCCTAAGTTCAGGTGTGCTAACTATTCCAGTGGCAAATCTAGCCAACGCATTGAACTTAGTGGGGTATTCTTTGACACTCATTCTTCCCTGCTGTAAGGTTACAAACTCTTGCACCTTTGTAGCCACAACATCCGCAGATCTGTACTGCCCTTCAAAAAGTCTCTTGAATGCTACCTAGGACAAGGCAGAAACATCTACTGCTTCTTGGGTCATTTCCCACCAAATCCTTGCATCTCCTCAGAATAAAAAGGTGGCATACTCCACTTTCTCTGAATCGGTCATGGTAAATAGCCTCAGGGTATTTTTTACTGATCTTATCCACTCGTCCGCTACCATAGGATCATGTGTTCCCCGGAACTCTCGAGGGGAATGCTAGCTAAGTAAACCTTGAATAAGTGGGGGCCTACTCTGTGTTGTCCCTGGTACTCTTTCAGTCTCTGGTCTAGTATTGGGTGTAGCCAGGAATTCAGCAGCTGGTTCAAGAGCGGGTGTAGTAGCTGGTACCGAAAAATTCTCAAGTATTAACCCCTCTAAGGTTTCTCGTACTACTTGCTGAATCATATTTCTAAGTTCAGCTGCATCTATAGTAATTCCAATCGATTGAGGTGGAACAGAAGTTTCTGCCCTCACTTGAGGGGCACTAGCTCCTCTACCTCTCCCCCATTCTCTCATAGAGCGTCTACCTTGCATTTTACTTAACAACACCACATATCTAATTAAATAACTATAACACTTATTTTGTATGACATATACCATTTAATTCATACCATGATATCTTTAATATAGACTTGTACCAATAAGATAACACATGCCAACATATACCAGTAAATAATTCACACTAAGGTAAAATAGGTACCATACTCACATTTTGTATATACAAGTAGTTTTGTTGCATGCGATAGTATTATATATATACAACAAAATTTATACATTGTTTATCAACAATATATACATATATATATATATATATATACATATACAATAATACTTTTTCTTATTTACAATATGTACATTGTCTTATCACACTAGACCTTGACTCTCTCTACTCATCTCCTAAAGATAAGTGATCTGCAGAATCCACCTCCGCATCAGGATCAGTGTGCTCAGATATATCCGTCCATGTAGTATGTGGAGGAGACTCAGAATCTATAGGGTACAGACTAATGTCTATCTCTATGGAGCACTCCAAGGGCTCAGTCTCTACATAATAATCAGCTGGGTCAACCTCACTACTAGAGGGATCTGGAAGAGGCTCGAATGGGTCACTCTCGGTACTTGAGGAATCTGGTGGAGGGGAATATGTGTTAGGGAATGCATGTGAGCTCTCGGACAAATCGGTCTCTATGGCCAAATCGGATGGTTCACCACCACTAGAGGAAAACCATAACTCTGGTGGCTTAGGTTCAGAAGCTAAAGGAGATGGGGGTGCATGCATGGTGAGTTGGACAGAAAAAGGGTCCACCACTCTCGGGGGATAATAATCTAAACCTTTCATTGATACCTCAGGGTCAGTAATAACTTCTCGCGCTGGAAGGGAATCTAAAATCCTAAGTGAAGAAGGGGTATTAAACTCTCCTATGGTAGAGGTAGCAGCCTCATCATATCTTTTTTTAACTAAGGCCACTCTCCATTGCCTTTCAGGGTGATACCTCCTCCTTTCTCTTCTAATCCAATAAATCCTACTAGTCACTAATTTATTCTTATTAACACCCTTTCCGTAAACCTTCATACCTTTTAGGGCATATATTTTTCTCTATTCAGTGGCTCTAGGACCTGGATCTGTATGTGAGTAAATAGTATTCTGATTCTTCACCTTCCTTTCAATCTTTTCATTCTCCCTCAGAATAACTAATCTCTCTAGGTCCCTTACCATAACCCCACAAAGTATAGAGTTCTCTTGTCTATTAACAAAAGAGTAAGAGTCGAATCTCGGTCTACGTGTAGACATACCTACAATCACATAAAACTATATCATAAAATAACGTAATACTATAACTTATACAGGTACTAAATTAAAATTATATACTTACAACAGTCGACTCCGGGAAACATCCTCTAAGACATTGGGCATACCACAACATAACAAAATAATTTATTTATTATTATTATTATTATTATTATTATTTTAAATATATATACTTTCACAAAATTTTTTCAGGAAAATTCGCTCTGATATCAATTTGTGGGATTCCCATACTCATTTTAAAAAAATAAGTAATAACTTTTAAACAAGTATATAAAAAAATACTAATTTTTTTTTTTTTGTCAAAACAAATGTTTATCATATGTATACTTATTTACAACATATATAATATATCAAAAATACGATTTATAACAAAAGTACAATTATTACAGCGTCAAAAGTTGGTATGCCCAATTCTCTTGACAGGTCACTGTCCTGAGGGTTTGCCCGGTTCCACTGTCCTACTAGCTATACCTAAAAATTATTTGAACCACGGAGTGAGTAATTTAAAATTACTCAGTAAGAACTATAAAACCCAACAAAATAATTTAACAAACTATAATATTCCAACCATACAAATAATAACTAATCAGGACAACAATATATTATGTATATCCAACGTTACACAACAACCAGTTAGGACTAACCATCCTAACTACGCAATTAATAATTCGATGAGGATATTACGAATAATCATAGTATAGTACCACTTTCCTTTGTACATTTTCTACCTATCTATTCTAATTCTACTATCCTGTTCTCTTTTTATTTGATTAGTCATTCTTAGGTAAACTATGGATTATGACCACGTTATTTATCTTACACACCAATACATAAATAAGTTTGGCACAATTATAATGCTACCATGGGTTCATTATGTCCTTAAGGGCGCCATGGCGTGCTGCCGTTTCCTACCATGGGTTCAACGTGCCCAAAGGCGCCATAGAGGACTGCCGTGGATTCTCGCGTACAATTTCGGACACTACAAGAACGACTGTAGGTTCCATGTATCCTAAAGAGCACCACAGTAAATAATAAATCATTATTCCATTTTGTCTTAAGCGGCTCTGCTAGTGTGCAAAAAAATTCTGAAATCATACCTTAAGGATATTGGCCACTTATACATTTCTCCACAATTTATCATATACTCATATTACTTATTTACCCTTCACTATTACTACTTATTTACTCTTCACTATTACTCAAGGGCTTTTTAGTAAATTATTCAAATTCTAATAATCACATATATAATATTTTTATAATTTCTTCCCAATATAAAATAATTTATACCTATCGTCGCCTTTTAATACCTATTTATTTATATACCACCAAATCAATTATAAAAAATAATATTTCTAATAATAACAATAACCAATTCATATATATATCTATTTATATATATATNTATATATATATATATATATATACACTCCTAATCCATTTACGAGACATATATATATATATATATATATATATACACACACACACACACACACATACCTATATTAAGGTGTTCCTATATTAAATATACATTGTCGGAAAGGTATTTTAAAATACCTCTTTAAACGATGGATGTTGGCAGAATAATGCATGACTATAAAGAATACTTAATCATTAATTTTTCACAATTATATATATATATATACATACATATATATCCACACACATATTTAGTCAACCATTTAAAACACTTTCAAATTCCACACTCATACCCATTCTCTGGCAATGGAATTTTCTTTATACACACACACACAGACATACACACACACACAGACACATACAGATACACATATTTAATCAACCATTTTAAACACTTCTAAATTAATGTAGTTTAACACTAAATAACTAGTACCTAAAATTGATTATTTTACCCTTTTTCTATTTTTCTTCCATTTTACATATTTAAATCAATTTATACCAATTCCATCTATTCCCAAACATATTTATACACTTTTAAACATGTCAAAACCTAAAACATCATTTAATCAATAAAATCATTATTTAAATAATTTTTTTCAACAACTCCAAAAACTAAAACTTAATAAAATCAAGAAATTTTACTGTCAAATTAAAACTCTCTACGCGTAGAACAAGTTTTTTTCTGCGGTAACGCGATTAAACGGGCAGATTAAGAGATTTTGCTTGATTTCTTTTCAAAAAATTGAAAGAGAAAGAAATGGGTAGCTCACGGGAAGGAGAAGAGAAAAATGTGGGTTTGCTTCAATTTTGAAAAGTCAACTAATCTTATCCACATTCATAGTTTTAAAAATTATACTATTGGCTAATAATTTTTCAAAACTTCCATTTGACTCCTAAGAAAATTATGAGGCTAGCTAAACTATTTTCATATTCTTTCACTTTAATCCATCAAATTATAGTGACACGAAATTTGAAAATTCTTTATGAAATTACCATTTTGCCCCTAGAAAAGAAAATTGGTCATTTTGGTTATTTTTTTTCTCTTTTCTAAGGGTATTCTTGTGTAAATTCGATTTTGTTTCTTTCTACATACTTCTAACAATATTTCTAACATTATTAGAAATTTAGATTCTAATTTGACCTTTGTGATATTGGTAAATTGATCATTTCACCCTTTTCAATAAAATTATTATTTTATTTATTTTTTTCAGATAAATTAGCGATTCTTACCATTTTAAAATTATCTAACCTATATTTTTCTTCAGTAATAACTAAAATACAAGTCTTAACTCAATCGTCTCTCATTTGATCTATCAACGCTCATTCAAAATGATAGTTTTGTCCTTTATTGTTATTTTGACCCAGTTTTTGCTAAAATTGCTCTAACTAGAGTTTCAAAAATTTTCTTATATATTTCACAACCCAAAACTCAAAATATACTATAAAAGTAATTACAATAAGGTTTCAGAGGAGTATCTAGTTTTGAGGATGTTACATTAACTCTTGGTAAAGAAAATTTTTCAATGTAGAAAATCAAAAGCAAGAGATGCAGGAAATATAGAGAATTTCTTAGCAAGAGATTGGCTAAAGAAAGAGGATAGCAAAGAGGGCAAGAATCATATATCAAAAATCAAAGAACAAGGTCTTTAAATATTTCTAATGCCACAAGGAAAGGAAAAAAAAAAAAGAAAAAAAAAAGAGAAGTAGCTATTGCATTTAATGGAAGCTATTAGTCAATTGAAGAAGATTATATTCTACCAACACTTTTCCATTGCAACTAATAAGAAATCAAAAGCCAATGGTTTCTTGATTCGGGGTGTTCAGTCCACACGTGTTCAAGTAAGAATTCCTATGTTTCTTATGAACCTTAGAATGGTGGAAAAGAATTAATCAGCAACAATATGACATGTAATGTAATTTGAAGGGGCATTGTTTGATTAATGATGTATGATATTTTTCTCAAAGACTTGTATGATGTGAGGTATGTTTTAGAGTTAAAAAGAAATTTAATATTTTTAGGCATGCTTGATCATATGTGACTCATGTTTAAGGTTAAAAATGGATCTTTAGTTGTAATTAAATATTCCACAGTTATGATGAAAAGTAATAAGAATAGTAGCTTATATATCTTGGATATTTCAACTACTACAACAAATGTTTTAGTAGGTTAAACATCTGAACTTGATAAGGTTAGGCTATGGCATTTTAGATTGGCACATATAGGTGAGAAAGGAATTAAAAAACTCAGCAAACAGGGAACATAGGGGAATAATAGGGTTGAATCAATAAGTTTCTATAAAGAGTGTGTCTTAATAGAATCTCATAGATCAAAGTTTTTACAAGGAGAAAGTAAAACAACCTGATAATGAATGGTGGGAAATTCTTTTAGTCTATAATAGATGATTTTTCTAAAAAATTATGGGTATATATTCTTAAAACCAAGGATCAAGCCTTCAAAAAATTAAAACATGGTAGACTTTAGTTGTAAAATAATATGATAAAAAGGTAAAAAGGTTTAGAACATACAATGATTTAGGGTTTTGTAACAAGAAATTTGATGATTTCTGCAAAAAGAAAGGTATTTCAAGACAAAGAATTGTCAAGATGACTCTCCAATAGAATGGCATGATAAAAAAGATGAGTATGAGATATATGCTAATACATTCTAAACTTAGCAAGTCTTTTTAGGCTGAAGTGCTTGTGACTATTGCATTCTTAATCAAAAGTTATCCTGCTACCACTTTTAAAGGAAAAACACTAGAAAAAATATGGCCAGACAAACCTGCTAACTATCTAGAACTAAGAATTTTTGGTTGCCTTGCCTATGCGCATATAAGGTAAGGGAAAATGGAAGCAAGGGCTTTGAAATGTGTTTTCTTAGGCTATCTAAAGGTAATCAAAGGGTATAAGTTATGGTATATTAGTTTTAGTCTATTAAGGCACATTATCAGAAAAGACATAACCTTTAATGAAGTAAAATTGTTAAATTCTTATTCTTACAAGAAAGAGAATGGTTTTACAATAGAGTATCGCTAAGGTAAGACTCAAATTAAGGTGGAACATTAACCAAAGAAGGAGAATCATTTTAAGATCAAGAAATCTAAACTTGAGAATGATTAGAATTAGATAGAAGTTCATGATTATTAGTTTACAAGAGACAAGCAAAGAAGAACTATAAAACCACTTGTAAGATCTAGTTTATGGATCTTATTAAATATGCCTTTACTATTTTTGAGGAATACATTGAGGATGAACAAAGATTATAAATTAGCCATCTCCAATATACAAAAGAAGGTATGGAGAACAATTATGGATGATGAAAGTCATTGTTAAAAAAATTAGACTTTATTATTAGTAGAAAAGCCTAAAAACGTAAGGATTGTGGGTTATAAATGGATATTCAAATTAAAGAATGACATCTTAGGTGAAAGATCAAGGAGATTTAAGGCAAGACTAGTGGCAAAAGGTATTACACAGTAAGAATAAGAAGATTTAGTTGTAAAACATAAATTTATAAGAGTTTTATTGGTTCTAATGGCAACTTTTAACTTGAAATTTGACAAAATAGATGTCAAAATAGATTTATTTTATGGGAAACTCAAAGAAGAAATATAAGTGGTATAACCTAAAAGATGTTTACTGATTGAAAAAAATTTTATATAGCCTTAAGTAGTTATTAATGTAATGGCATAAAAAGTTTAATGCCTTTATGACCTTAAATGAGTATTTTAGAAACAACTATAACTGCTGTGTTTATTTCAAAGTGCTTAAAAATTAGGAATACATCTACTTGTTGATATATATAGATGATATGCTAATTGTTAACTAAAAAAGAAGTGAAATAGATAGGTTGAAAGAAACGCTGAGTTATGAATGTGAAATAAAGAATTCAAAACCTGCACAAAGGATTCTAAGTATTGAAATTTCAAGGAATAAAACCTTACGAACATTATTTCTATTACAAACTTAATATGTTTCAAGGATATTGAGTAAATTTGGCATTAAATAAGATAAACCTATTATTAGTCCATTGGTTAGGAATTTTAAACTTTCACGTAGTTATGGTTTAAATTTTTTTTTAAAAAAGATGGAAATGAACAAAATTTCATATGCAAGTGTAGTAGGTAGTATAATGTATCTAATGGTGTGTACAAGATTCTATGGGTCTAAGGAAAGAACATTAACAAGCTACCAAATTTGTGCTTAAATACTTGAGGAGGTCAACAAATCTAGGATTAATATGTGGTAAACACAAAAGTTCAAGGGTGGTAATTGCATATGTTGATGTAGATTATATAGGGGATGTTACTAAGAGGATATCATTGACAAGTTACTTATTCATTATTTGTAGATGTTTTTTAATTGGAAATCATCTATGCAGTATATGGTAGTTTATCAACAACTGAGTTTGCATATATGGCAGCTACAAAAGCTATGCAGAAAACTTGTCAGTTTAGTTGCTGAATTGGGAATGGAGCAAAGCTTTGTGGATGCATTTTATGATAACCAAAGTGTAATTTGCTTAGGGAAGAATTAACTGCACCATGAAAGAATAAAAAATATAGACATAAGGCTATATTTCATAAGAGATAAGATTAAGAAAAGTGATTTTAGACTTGAAAAGATTTAAACAACTAAGAACCCTACTAACATTTTTTCAAAATCACTACCATATAACAAGGTTAAGCATTATTTAGACTTAATAGATATTAGTAGTAATTGATTGTTGTTGGTTCTAAGAGAAGACTTATAGGTTGGTTACAAGAAGGTTGAATTAAAGTAAAGAATTGTGAAGATTGATCCTTCAAGCTTGTATCTTTTTCAGAATAAGAAGAAGTAAAAGGCTGACGTGGTTTACTGACATGGATAAGATAGTTAATTTATTTCTTTGTGTTTGTTGGCTAATTAAGGTAATTAAGTTAGTTACCTTCTTATTGTAAGGTAGCTAATAGTGATTTTTCAATTAACGAAGTCTAAGTAAATAAGAAAAAGGGATATATAATCATAAATTCAATTCAATAAGAGCCAAGTAACTTTGGTAAAGAGAAGTGAAGGGAACAGAAAGAATTCAATGGAGGTGTTTTAAGCTCTTTTGATCATTAATTTTATCTGTTGTTTATTCTATTGTATCTAATATACTTGAGTTCTTTTTAGTTGAGTTATCAATAAAGTTGTAAGTTGTTTTTGTCGTGGATGTAGGCCATAGACAATGGTTGAACCATATAAATGATTTTTGTGTTCTTATGCTATTTATTAAAGTTTTATACAATTTTTCATTAATTTGCTTTGGTTGTTTGTCTAATATTGTTGAGTTCTAATAAGGCTCATTTTTCCAAAAGGAATCTTGTAATTTTGATGTCTATTGGTGAGCTATTTCACAACAACACCATTAACAACCTTTATTAAGCTCAAGATTGTTAAAAGAACTTTTAGCTTATTTCTAAGGTATGCAAATCTACTATACGGCAAAGGTTTAGTTAAGTAATCCGCATTTAATTTTTAGTGGGTAAATATCAAAATTTCACCTCCCCAACTGATACCTTGTCCTTTAAAAAGTACAAATTTATACAGTAGCACACTTGTTATCACTACATATCATTGATATGTTGGTGATTTAAGTTTGTAGTTCATTAACAATCAAAGTTATCCAAGTTAATTTCGTACAAGCGTGAGCTAAGTTTGTGCTTGAATCAACACTAGACCCTGCTACCACATGCTATTTTTTGAAGCTCCATGACACTAAGTTCTTCCTAATATACATATAATAACTACTCTTTAACCTTTTGTCATCAAGATCACATTCCCAATCAACATTATAAAATCTTATTAATTTCAAGCTTGCTTCTTTATGAAATTCAAAACCATAGTTAATTGTTCCTTTTAAGTATCTAAAAACTCTCTTGTAGAGTTTAGTATAAGGTTATTGAATTAGCTACAAATTAAGTTAACCTATTTATAGTAAAGGAAAGATTAGGCCTTGGTTACATATTACAAGCATCAAACAATGATTTTGTACAAAGTTTGATCTTGGAAAAGCATTCCATCATCTTTTGTGAGTTTAGTTCCAACAGTAAATAATAAACCTATCTCTTTTCAATAGCCAAGATTTAATTTTCTAATAAGGTTTTTTTTTTTTTTTTTTTAATTCTTGACTATAAGATGGACAATGTGCTTTCACCCTTATAAGTTCGATGTTTACAAAGAAGTATAAGTTTGCTTGATCTTTCAAATAAGAGATTTTGTTTAAGTTTTGATTATTTCTTTTATGAATTTCTTGTTGTTCTTTATTATAACTATATCATCAACAAAGATGAAAAGAATGGTTAAATTAACTTATTCTATTATAAAAAATAATGAAGTGTCTAATTTAGAACTGGTGAATTAAACACATCTAATAATATTATTAGGTGCTTCTTAAACTAAGCTCTTAGTGCGTACATGCTTTGTCTTATTTTTGTCTTCTTATTTTTGAGGTTATGTCATGTAAATAGTCTTTAATAATTCTTTATTTAGAAAAGTATTGTTTACATTTACCTATATCAATATCTTGGATTTAATAGAACCTTTTAACAACTAGTCTAACCTTTACTTAGCAACACTTCTATATAGATTCTACTTAACCTTGTAAAAGTATTTGTTCCTAAAAGTATGAATTCTGAATTGTAAATAACTAAAGTCTAAGTCTCATTTCTAACTAGTGCATCATGTTCTTCAAGCATTATTTGTCTTTATTTTGAATCACATAAAGTTATAGTTATATTTTCTTGTGTAAAAATGTGTTGGCTACCTAAATGGGCATTTGGTTTGAAAATTCTAACTTTACTTCTAGTGATCATGGAATGTGTTAGATTATTGTGTTTAGGAAGTGTCTTTAGGTAAGTGATCTCGAATCAAATTGATATTAGGTTTGATGGATTTGTGTTTGTGTTCAAAGGTTATGTTTATTGTGTATCATGAATTAATTTAGTGTGTGTGATCTGTATCATTAATATCATTATATAAAGAAGAATAGGTGTTTGTTCTCATTGCTAAGGATGGTGAAAGTGTTTCTTCATAACATTCTATAAGATATCAAGAAAAATTGTCTAATAACTAGATTGTTTTCTATATTGATTTTGGGGTTTGTGTTTGAGAAATGCAAACATTGTTCATTAAACCTTACATGTTTAGCTATGTAGATTTTTCCATGTGATGCAAATAGAGGTAGCTCTTGTGGAATGCATTCAAACCTTGTAGTACACATTTTGAGATATGAAAATCAAGTTTATGCCTATTGTAAAGATCTTAAAAAAGGATAGCATCACATCCAAAAGTTTTAATCATAGAAAGATTTAGTTATTTGCTATAAAGTTTTTAAAATGAAGTTTTGTTCTCTGTAGTTTGAGAAGTGATTTTATTAATCAACATTATTTGTACAAAAAGACTCCCTTCAATATTTCAATTGCATTTTGAATTATTTTAGTAAACTCAAGCATATTTCTATTATGTGTTTATGTTTTCTTTCTGATTTTCATTTTGGTCGTGTGCAAGGACATGAGTATTTTAAATGCATTCCTTCTTATTTTATTTATGTTTCAAAAGGTTTGTATTCCCCCTTCCATTTTAAATTAAAAAAGCTTTAATTATTCTATAAAAGAGCTTTTTAACTTAAGCTTTGAAAGTGATAAAAGTGGGAAATGGTTCAAATTTTCTGTTCAAAGGGTGTATCTAGGTGATATTTGAAAAATCATCATTGAAAATTATGTAATATATACAACCTTGATTTAAATGAAAGTGGGGCAAGAACTTAAAAATTTAAATGAATCAAGTTTAGTGGTAATGTTTGCTTTCTTTTCTATACTTTTGAAGCTAGATTTATGAGCCTTACCAAGTTGACAAGCATTATAAAATTTAAGTGAGTTTTTCCATTGATTTTAAAAGTATTACAAGTAGATAAAGTCTTTATGAAGTTATTGCATTCACATTTCAAGTCTCCTATGCTAGGTATCTAGATTAGTTTTAGTTATTCCTTAATTATTGAATAATGACTCAATTTTAATTGATTATTGGATGATGACGCTTGTCTATGTAGTAGTAGTTAGCAGAGACCATTATTAGCCATTCCTTGCATCGGGATTATCCTCTGTTCCTTGTCCTTAATCATGCATATATTTCAAAAAAACACAACAATTACATTATTATCTTATGTGAGTTATGGTATCTTAATAAAGTTTTATGATTTTAGGGATGTAAAGTAAGTGTTTAAAGTTCGATTGTTTGTTTTTATGCAATGTAAGGTGTTTAATGTTTAAAATTTTTAATTTAACACCCTGACTTACATATAGTTATTCAGTTCTTGAGGATTCATACTTCTATGCTGAGATTGTTAAGGTTAGTTGTGAGGTGATTAGAGCCTCCGTTGTCTAGGTAACAAAAATGATCTATTGGACTTTATGGTGTTACAACATATGCACATTTTAGTTTTAGTTTTTCATGTATTTGATGTATCAAATCTGTGCCATCAACTTGTAGCCACATAGCCAATCTTATTACATATTTGATAGGTTGGCATGTTGCCTTTTTTACCACCTCTTCCTTTTCCTTTGCCATTAACTTACTAGTATTGTTAAAACTTGCATTTTGCTTGTTATGGTAAGTGTTCCTCTCATTTCATTCCAGTTTCTCCTTGGGAACTTACTTGTTTGAGCATAGTTTGTAGTAAAGTTAAAATGTTGATTGAGATTTATAACTTCATATTTTCATTTCTATTCTATTTTCAAAGCTCAATAGCATTACATATACATCTTAAAGAAGAAGTTTATTAATTATTGAGGTGATGTTAACTATAATTAGGTCATACTCAAACTTAGACACTATATAAGAAACATCATAAGCTCATAATTGGAAAGAACATTTCCTCTAGCACTTAGTCTATCCACCAATGATATCATTTTGTGGTACCATTCATGCCCAAATGTAACATCCTGAAATTTTTATATTCTTAAAACCCTGTCATGGAGCTATAATACAGTATTTTTGAGAATTTGATAAGAGAGAGAGTTGACCGGTATTCAAGACAGCGTACTGTATGAGCAGAAAATACAGTATTTCATTACCGGTATTAGAAATTTGACGACGAAAGCGGAAAGCTGTTATTTTCGTCGTGCGTGCCCGACTATATAAGCGGGACGGAGTCGAAAAACCCGGAAAAGCAAAAGTCACTTTTTCCTCCATTTTCTCTCTCTTCTCTCTCTCCTCCCCACGGTTCTCTCTCCTATGAACAGTAACTTTCGTCACCGAACCTCAGATCACCTCACCACCGGCGAGTGGAGGACCGCCGGACCGCCGCGAGTGCAACGCCGCCAACCCCGCCCCGATCGCCGCTGCCACGCGCCCTCACGCGCCGCCCACAGCTCCGCCGACGTGAACTTTGACCGGCGATTCACGGCGAACGGCGACGAGTTGACCGACACCTCCGGCGCGTCTGGCACCGTCTCGCCGCCCTCTTCACGGTGGTGTGCCCCGTTCCGGCATTTGGTCACCGGATTCCGGCGTGGGAAGGCTGATCGGGAAGGGGTATTTCCGGCAAGATTTCCGGCGATTGGAGTAGCTCCGGTGGAACCTGAACTGACCAGTGTGTTCTCCGACACTCGTACTTCGACGCGGTATGTTTAGATTTCAATTTGGAATAGATTTCGATGATGATTTTAGGGTCCAAAGTAGGTTCCTTAACATCTGAACATTTAGGATGATTGGTGACTTTGAAGGCTTTAATGTGTGTTTTGTGGCATATGGACACCATGGACAGCATCCCGACGTCGCAAGGATCGCGATGGTGTGTTCCGTTCGTGAAACGGAAACCGAAATTTCGTGGGTTGAATAGTGTTTATGAATAGTGCTCGGTGAACAGTAACTTGTACGTTTTTCGAGAAAAATTTCGTAGCGTACGTAGGAGTATTTCGAACGCGTATACCCTCTCCGGGACAGTTTTTCATCATTCGTATAGGCACTGGGTGCCCGGAGGTAAGATAATATAATATTTAAATTGTGGAAAAATAGGTTTTAATATTTATAATATTTATAATTGCATGAATGTATATTATAATAATTGATTAAATTGTAGAAAAGTCCCATTGACGAAGAATGGGCATGATTGTGCAATTAGAAGTGTTGACATTCGTGTGTTAAATATATATATATATATATATATATAAGCGTAAAATCATTACCGTCGACCTGCAGTGCTAGATTAGGTATTCTAAAATACCTATACAGCATTGTATGTCCCATGTTTGTATTTACATATATTTATATGGTAGGAACGCTTGTATATATATATACGTAATCATGCCCTTATGATGGAATGATTGAGTAGATGCTGCATGCGATGTTCTGCAATGCTATTCGAATTAACATGTGTGCATACGTTAGTATATTATATTTATTGTGCCGTGGTAAGGTAATGATATATTTTTACTTGTGATGTCATGTTGGGATTGCGTTTAATAACGCAATATATGATAACCGATTAAAATAGGTTTCTGCGAAATTGTATTAATAGTGGTATAGTGTATCCATGTGTTTGAATTGTAATATATTTCTATGTTTTATCTTGGTTGTCTTATGGGATATTTATATGCCAGGGTGGAATATATTTTTATAACTAAGTATTACTAGCCTTACGATAAATCCATACGTATGAAATCCTTTTGGAAGATAAGGACTAATAAATGTGTTTCATAGGTAGTTATACTACCTATAATGAAATTATTAACGTGTTGTTCGAGTAATGTAGGCAAAATAGTCATGTTGTCATGACTGAGTCGATTATGAATAAATTTGTGTGGATACTGGTATAATTGGGATAATTATGGATCGGTAGTTTTTCCGTTACCTTAGTAAAGCCGCTTAGGACGGAGCAGAATCATTATAGTAAGACTGTGGTGCCCTTCGAGGTATGTTGAACCCACAGCAGCTCCGGATTGATAATAAGACTGTGGTGCCCTTTGAGGTATGTTGAACCCACAGCAGCTCCGTATTGATAGTAAGACTGTGGTGCCTTTCGAGGTATGTTGAACCCACAGCAATTGAGAAATGATAATAAAAACCATGGTGCCTGTGGGGTATGATGAACCCATGGTTGGAAGCGGCTGTTTGTCATAGCGTCCTTGGGTATATGTAACCCATGGCAGAGTTAATTATACTGTTAGTCTAAGGAACCCGGTGTGGGCAAATGACTATTGTATACATATATTGAAGTGTACGGTGGATATCATGACCATTATCCATAAATTAGTTATCTATAACCAATCTATAAGGAAATGAATTCTAGTGTCTACTAGATTCAAATTATATGATAGAATACTTCTGTTTGCTAGGCGTTGCTTGTGTTTGTGTGAATAACGATGAGGCAGTAACACGCTGTGTTATTTGGTATGGGGACTGTCCTGGTTTTCTTGTGTAAGTAGGGTAGCTTATATGTATAAGCAAATTCTTGCCGAATTCCTATAAGAAATACTATTCATACAGCCATTTATGACCTCCCTTTGTATTCTGGTTTTCATATGTAGCAGAAGGTCTAGGAATACCTTTAGTTGCAGTCACAAATAGATTATTGTTATGATTGTGAATTGCAAAAATGGCGGAAGTCTAATCATACCTTGGCAAGTGTCAAGTCTATAAGAGAGAACTTAATCTTGCAGAAACAGAGAGCTAGCATCAGCTTGAAAAAGGGGAATTAGTATTTAAATAAAATAATGGGTTAGGCAATATCTAGGCCGCGTCACTTCTAGTATATAGAATCTTGTCTAGCTCACTGGTACGCTTGTGAAACGAAAGGAATATGGGTGAATCCATAATAGATTAAAGATCACGTGAGAAGTTTGAGGATATTATTGAAAAGGTGCATTGGATGTATGGCGGGTCATTTGATTTATTAGTTTACACGTTTATAAGTTTGTTTATGAGTTTACATTGTTATCATCCGTACCCTTAAGCGAACGACTAGGATTAAATTGATATGTGACCTTATAATAGTATAGTCAAGGTTTAATGTAGGTGAAAGAATTCCTAGTATGGGATAAAGAATGGAGAACGTGTATTGATGATTATAGTATAACTGTCAGGTTGTCTTGCTTTAGTGAATATAAAGAGATAATATGAATGTATGATAACATAGACTGGTAATGAACCAGTATTGAGATAATTGTGATATGTGGATCGGATATGTATGTTCCCTCTCCCTCAGCTGGGCTTGTAAGCCAGTTTCTAATGGAGATGTGACGTTAAGACTGTGGTACCCTGAGGGGTAGGTGGAATCCGCAGCTGTCCTTCAAATGGCCCAGTGGCTTAGAGCAACAACCATGATCCATGATGTTTCTCAGTATAATTGATAACTTGTAAACGCAATGAAATTCCTATTACTAATCTTTCGAGAGTGGAAATGGCATACAGAAACAGTTTTATCGTTTTTATTAATACCCTCAATTGTATCTATATTCAGATGTTTGAAATATTTGTATCCTATGTGGGTATTGATTGTGTACCTAGGATATTTTGGCTATCTCAGGCCGAGTGTGTGATTGATACTGTGTGGTTATATCGGCTTCTAAGCAGTTCCTCTGTATGGGGCTGCAGCATTAGCCGTTATTTATACGAATAACTATGTAATGATTTTATATGATCATGTAGGTGTTCGTTGATAAGAATAGAAATAGAACTTAAACGGACACAGGTGATAACATGATTCATTTAGAAAGTATACTGATTGAGATTGCAATATCTGTATATGGTATATCATAAGGAGTGTTACTCTAATTGAGACATTTATACAGAATTCATAAATGGTATAGTGCTTAGAGTTCTAGAGGAGATGATATAATATCTTGTGTACATTATTGAGTATATGCTTGTTAGAACATGTGCCTTGATATGTGGACATGCATTTACTTGTGTGTGTAGAATTGTGTGAAATGGCCAAAATAAGTAGGGATTCAGGTAACATGCTCCTTCCTTTATTTAAGTATTGTATTATCTTACTGAGCCATGTGGTGTGCTCACCCCTTTGTGGGATTATTATTTTCAGGTGATTACGATATAGCGGCAGCGGATCCGGAAAGTGCAGTTGAGGCTAAGATTTCGGACAGGGCATAATATATCTAAGGTTTAGGCCATTGTTATGTAATTTCCTTTCTGTGTACTCTGAGGCATTGATTTCATTAAAATGCATAACAATTCTTTAAAAAAAAAAAAAATAATAATACTATTTTAGCTGTTACTATTTATGTGGTTACTTTTTATAAACTCTTTGAATAAATGAAAACTTCGCTTCACTATGAGAAGGCGTTGATTTTTGTCTTTTTGATAATTTCAATGTACTATATGCCACCTGAATAAAAATGAAAGGAAGGGGGTGTTACACCAAAGACTTTTTTCTAGTGCTTTAGATTTGTGACTTAAGTTGCATTATTCTTACAGTAAATTTGAGAAGTAATGCTTTAGTTATTGCCCATATTCTTGACACTGATACCAAGTTAGAAATCTTAATAATTTTAGTGCAAATAATAAAAAAGAGTAGAAAGAATGATGTCATTTTGCGTTCTTGTATTTGTGTTCTAAATTGTTACAAAGGATTATTGTTTCAACATATAGTAAAAATGAATACAAGAATAATTAAACTAGCTAGAATACAAAATATATGTATGTTTGATCAATTCTTGGCCATTTAAAATGTCATAATAGATAGGTAAAATAGTTTTCCATTTCTACTATAGCTGTTGGTGCATGCTACATATTTCAACTCATAGTATAGTACAATGCAACATTTTATTGCATATGGCAAAGCTTTTAAGTGCTACCTCACCCTTTTTGTCCATGTCATTCATCACCAAGGCATCTTAACATAAATTTCACATCTGTCTGAATTTGGATAGAGATTATAAGAAAAACCTTTTTCCATTTTGCAATAAGATTGTGATATACATGACCTTGATATAATCAAAACTCATATAGCTTCTTAGATATTTCCTTCCTTCGACAATAAAAGTTGAAAAATGATGACTCTTTCAATGATCTATTTTAAAAATAGATCATAATGTGTTACATTTCCTTTAGCCATTGTGTGGATCATTCTCAGTTATCTAAAAATAGTAAAAAAAGTTATTAATTTCACAAGTTCAAAAAAATAATTTTGTTATTAATTATTTTTACAAAATTTAGTAAAATTTGCTTAATGTGAAGATAACCATCTTCTTTCATCTTTGCCTATAACAGAGTGTAAATGTTAAAATTTTTCTACTTTTAAACTTTAAAATACTAGGGGGTGGGGAAAGGGAGGGGAGAGGGGATGAAAGGTGTTTTACATAGCAAAAAAATTTAAATTGTCAACATATTAAAACACGTTAAAACTTATTGACATTAGATCAATAAATCTCATATAATTTAAAAACAAAAGGCTATACCAACAAACAAATTCAAAGTAGTAAGTAATAGCTAAACAAAAAATCAAAAATTTGTTAACAATGTGAAACCATATGAAGAACCTATTCATTGGATAAAAACACTCCGGATGATAATAGAAATCACTAAAATATTTCACAAATAAAGAAGAAATTAAAAATAGTGATTTCTTATAAGAAATCTTGTAACCCAATTTTAAGTAATCCATTTTAAGCAATCTCATCTTCAAAACTTTGAAAACTTCTTTCTTTAATGGAATCCCTTTTGGAAGACTAAAACATCCAGCTACTAATACCTTACAACTTTAAAGACTTCTTAATTAAATTTTAGAGAGAGAAAATGATGGTAATTGTGGCTTCTAAGAGAAATCAATCACAAATCATAAAGAATAATGTAAAAATAGCTATCACAAACCCTAAAAACACGACTTGGAGTTTTTATATTTATGTTGGGACATTTTAATGGATGTTAAGCGGGCTTTCCAGGTTAGTAGGTCACTCAAGAAAATGCTAGACTAATGTTGAGTACTAAAATTGTAGAGAATGGTTGCTTGAGTGCTAGTCGAAAAGAGATCGAGTGTTGGACTTCTAAAAGGAGGCCACTCGAGTACCAGTCGAGTAGAGGTTAAGCACTAACCTTCTCTCTTCAATCCATTAACCCTGTTTGAGCATTTATCAAGCACTAAGCTTCTAAAACATTTTGAACATCTCTTCAAGCATCAATCAAGTCTCGAACTAGCTCATCTTTTTTGAAAAACACTAAACCTACATTTTTGTTTACGAATGAGTAAACATAAAACATGTTACTTGAAATAAAAAAAAAAAACCTTCTCATAAAGAATATTATAAAAAGATAACATATAATAATGATTAATGTGCATGAATAACAAATGAATTACAAAAGTTAAATATATCCATTAATATGCAAATATTAAAAAAAATAAAAAATAAATCCAAAACAAAAATATTCATCATGCATATAAATACTCCCTAAACTCTTATATCAACCTCTAACTATATCTCCCCTTGACTTGTATAATTGTCTCAATTTTTGTTGTTATTGAATGAAAAAGAATTAAGAAGTATCATGCAAGTTAACCATAAGGACTACAATGTTTACATAAAAAATATCCAAAGTTAGGAGAAAAAAAGAGGAAACCAAGTCAAGCAACAAAAGAAACAAACCAAATAAAAACAAAAGAACTTCTAAAAACTCGTCAATGGACTAAAATAAGATCCTTTTACATAGAAAGTGCATAAAAATATAGCTTAAAACTTAAATCATATAAATATTCTAGTCCCAAATAAATGTTATATGTAAAGATGATACATTTGTAGTGAGCTTCATTTCTAATAAGTGAGAAAAGTACAAGTGATTTGCATGTGTAAAATAATAATAAGTAATGAACACATGACTTAAAATAAAAATGATGAGCAAGACCAAGTTATATTAAACTACTAGTTTGAACATATGTAATATGATGAAAGAAAGTCAAACCCGATGTCATTAATACCTAAATAGGTTACAACTTTATTATTTATCTTTTCTTTTTCTTCCTTTATAGTGGATATCACTTATATTGATTTCTTTTTACGTAACACTCTCAAATCTAGATATTCCTCTGAAATCTTAGTATAATTATTTTTATAGTATATTTTGAGTTTTGGGTGGTGAAATATATAAGATAATTTTTGGAACTCTGGTTAGATCTATTTTAGCAAAAAATGGGTCAAAATAATAGTAAAGGGTAAAACTGTCATTTTAGATGAACGTTGATGGACCAAATGAGAGATGATTGAATTAAGGGTTGTATTTTAGTTATTACTGGAGAAAAATATAGGTTGGATAATCTTAAAACGGTAATAATCGCTAATTTTCTGAAAAAATGATAATTTTGTCGAAAAGGGTAAAATGATCAATTTACCAATGCCATAAAGGTCAGATTGAAAACAGATTCAAATTTAGACAAGAATACCCTTGAAAAGAAAAAAAAAAGACCAAAACGACCAATTTTATTTCCTAGGGATAAAATGGTCATTTCATAAGAAAATTTTGAATCCGTGTCACTAAAATCTAATTGACTAAAGTGAAAGAATCTAAAAATAGCTTAGGTAGCCTCATAATTTTTTTGGGCGTCAAATGTAAGTTTGAAAAAGTTATTGGACAAAAGTGTAATTTTTATAAAAATATAAAATTGGATAAAGTTTTGACTTTTCAAAATTAAAGACATTTAATTCATTTTCTTTTCTCTCTTCCTGTGAGGTCTTCTTTTTATTCTTTTTTAAGTTTTTCAATTTTCATAGAAAAAATCAAGCGAAATCTCATTATCCGTCCGTTTAATCGCGTTATCGCAGAAAAAAAAATTGTTCTACGTGTTGAAAGTTTTAATTTGACAGTAAAAGTTCTTGATTTCATTAAGTTTTAATTTTTGGAGTTGTTAAAAAAAATTATTGAAATAGTAGTTTTATGGATTAAATGATGTTTTAAGTATTTTTTTAGTTTGAATTTGGTGCAATAGCCATTACCTTTGGATTTGAGGTAAGAATCCTAAACCCTAAATCCTAACTTTGTAATTTTGGAGTTTTATAGAATTAATACTTAATTTATAAAATTGAGTGTTTGGAAAGTAGATTAAAGTGAATAGAATTGTATAAATAAGAAAAAATTTAGTTTATACATAATAGGACATATTCGATCACTATTTATAAAGTACTTAAATGCTTGATTTTAATGTATTTTGATATGTTTAAATGTGTATAAATATGTTTGGGAATAGATGGAATTAGTAGGAATTGGTTTATATGTGTAAAATGGAAGAAAAATAGAAAAAAGGGCAAAATGGTCTATTTTGGGATACTATTTTTTGAGTATTAAATTATGATATTTTTGATATATTTATGTGTTAATAATTGTATTGGGAATAAATGAAATTAGTAGGAATTAATTTGAATACGTAAAATGGAAGAAAAATAAGAAAATGACAAAATAGTCTATTTTAGGTACTGTTTATTTAGTGTTAAATTATATTAATTTAAAAGTATTTTAAATGGTTGATTAAGTATGTGTGTGTGTGTGTGTGTGTGTGTGT
>CP135531.1:9476005-9491877 GCA_032402905.1 Khaya senegalensis | reverse complement strand
ATCTATAAATAATTATAGTAAAAAAAAAAATTTCAAAGTAAAAAATAATAAATTTCTTTCTATAAATAATTTTATTGTACAAATAAATAAAAAAAATTCATTTTTTTCTCTTTTCTTTTTTCATTTCCTCTTTTCTTTCCTTATTCCTTTTTGTTCTTAAAAGCAAACACATCTTAAAATATTTTAGTGCTTATGTAATAAAGTCCAAACCAGCAATATTATTACAATTTGTGTAAATGAAGTTGAGCTGAAGGTTTTGCAATTAGGGGTAGGCTTTAATTTGCATTATTATTTTTAAGAAAATATAAATAGTTGCATTGGTTTTAAATTGTTTCCCATTTCTTATGAAAATGCTGCTGACTATGAGAAATTTTGTTTCTTGCAAGTTTTGGCTTTGCATCTTAAATAATAGATTATAATTATTTTTTATTATTTTTTTAATTTTTAATTTTAATAAAATATTAACACGTGATATAATTAATAATAAATAATTTAGATTGTATTTAAATAAAAATTTATAAATTAATTTAATATTTTGTAATATAAATTAAAAAAATTAATATATAATATAAATTATTTATTATTTACTGTATAATACATGTCAATATTTATTATTTTTTTTTTAAAAAAAATTAATTCATATAAACACACACACAAACAATCCTTCCATCGACGACATGCCGTATGGTTACCGAGTTCTCGTAATTATCAAAAACAAAGAGTTGAAATAATCAAGAGCGCAATCTGGAGAGCGGCACGTCTGCATAATGCATGTGAGATAAGGGTCATGAATGAGTAGCTCACGGCAACTCTTCCGGGCTCAAGATGAAATTAATCATATGACTTATAATTGATTTGTCTGTAAGTTTGGGTTTGGCAAGGCAAGCCAGAATTTTGGCTATTTCTTCATTGAAAGTTTTGACACAGAGAAAGAGGAAGAGAGAAAAGATATGTGTGATATAGACAAGGGGAGATTTGGGAGCAGAGTTGGTGGATCTTCCGAGGACAGATCCAATCTAATGAACCAAGTCAAGGCTTTGTATTCGTTGCCTTGATTTACTTAGAATTTTATTTACTCTCTTATTCTTTTATTTTATGTTAACGTCTCCCTTTGATTGCTTGTTTTGTTGCTTTGCTAATTTGCATAGGCTTTCCGACCCTCGTGGGTTTCGCTATTACGAAGGATGAATGGGACTTGGCTATGACGCATACATGTACTGTAGTAGTTAAAAAATTTTTGTGTATTAAAAATTTAAAATAATTCTTAAAAAATTTAAAATATATAAAGTAAATAATATTTAAAATATATAATAAAAAATTTTAAATATATAAAATAATTTTTAAAATTTATAATAAATAGTATTTAAAATATAAAAAATTTAAATTAATAATATAAAAATTAAAAAATATAAATAATAAAACACGCAGACATACTGTAGTCTAACAACAATGAATGATATCAAAGTTAGATAGCTAGCTAACTTAAGAGACAGGAGAGAGAGAGTGAGTGTTTTCAGAGATGAAACTGAAACTCTAGCTAGCTACCTATCGTGACCAAAAAAATTTGGACTTTCTTCTTCCTTTTTTTTTTTTAACTTTATTTTACTTTTCTTTTTCTTTTTTTTTTATATTTATTTCTAGGATTTGTGTAGGATAAGGTTCATAGTGTAAAGTTTATTATCATTATTATTATTATTATTAAAAGTCTGAAGCAAAATCTCCATTCCTCTTCAAGACGTGCCGGCATCTGACCACACGCGCTTACAAAATTCGTGTTGTTTTCACATGCATATATGTATAATATTACACGATTTCATTCATTTAAATAATTATTTTTTTTGTTTAGTACCTAATAATATCGTTAATTTTATCATCAATTGTAGATGATTTCCAAGTGACAACTCAACAATATTATAAATAAAGCCTTAATACCTAATTCTTTTGTTGGGCATGTAACTAATACATCAAACTTACAAGTAAAGCAAAATGTTAAAAACTAACCAATGGTTTGTAGCAGCAGCTCGTGGCTGGAACACGTCAATTTTTACAGAGAAATTGCAGGACACTGGCGAGACTGAAAAAAGTGTGAATGTATGCGCAAAGAGAAATGAACTGAGAGGAGAACTGGAACAATGAAATGTGAGCGGGTAAAATGGAGAGGAGCAGAGTGATTGGATTTTGGGTCATTCTTACAGACCCGCGGAATTTAAGGGGAGAAATTCAGAAAGAGATCAATTCCCAATGGAAAATTAAGTGACAGCTGCCTCGTGGCCGACAGCTATACGCTTCTTGTCTGAGTATGGAGTATTATGACTCTTTTCAAAGCGAAGCTTGCAACCCCCTCTTCTCTCTCCGTTGCCTATATTTTGACTTCAACACCGCACGTGATCTTCCGTTATTGACATCTTCTTACTCGTTCACGAATGCTAACACCTATGAATCTATATATGTATTTTATGCATGTATGCGAAATTATAGTTAAGGATTTTACAAATACAACACATATAATGTAATAAGACTGTAAGGGATCGAGATCGAGAGAGAGAGAGAGAGAGAGAGAGAAGAGAGACTTGGGATGGGTGGGTTTGCCTTCCGTCGACGAATAAATGATGAATGAATATGTATCGTGCACAGCTAGCTAGCTTGTGATTTATTACGTGTGAAGCGCATTACCAAAGCATGGCGAGGTACAATTTCCATAGCTTTATAGCAAGGGTTTTTAAGTGTACGCTTTTGCCTAATTTATCAACAAAAGAAGAAATACATTAGAGACGAGAATGAGTTGGTACGCGCTTTTTAGGTCCAATCCAAGCTCTCTCTCTCTCTCTCTCTCTCTAATCTCTGCTATTTGCGCAAAGATTTAGTGGACCAACCACTACTACGCTGACACTTTGAACTTTTTTTCAAGTTTCAGGGATATATATACACGCGCGCGCGTATATTAGAACTATCTTAAATTTTTATTTGTGAATTATGATATATATACTTTTTGAAGAGTATGAACGTTGATCCATGCATTTGGTCAAGAGTTTATTTTATATTTGACTGGGCAAATTTATTGGTTTAAATAGAAGAGTAATGCAATACATATTGGTATTTTACAACATTTCAAACAAAAAGAAATGACAATGATATAGAAATTCATTGGCATCATGCGAAAGGAGCTCCGTGATACGGCTCATCACTGTATTGTATTTCTGCCGACTCAACACTACAATTAGCTGTTCTTCTCTTATTGTTTGTTACAAGCTCGCTATGATTTGTTAAGTTTTGAGGGGTGGTACTTCTAATTGACAAGAGGTTGCACTTGAGAAACAATTAAAGACATTGAGATTGTTTTATTTGTATTACACTGACATTTTTATAAAGAGTTGCTCTAGTTTGTTCATTGTGGTGCCCATCCATGGCTATACCCTCATTAAAAATCGATAAATAAACAATATTACTACAAAAATATGCAGGCAGCAAGGTGTTAGACCCACTCCCGCATAGGAATATATTTTTATTAATTATTAAAAAATAATAATAATAACAATGGCTTATAAATGCAAGTATAATTGTCATTTCAAGAACATAAGAAAAAGTATAAAACAAGTGCGTGTGTGTGTATAACTAGCTAACTACCCAACCTACAAGTTGTAACCATAAGGGATATTTTAAAATGTTTCACAAAAATTTTAAAATAAATAATAAATAATTTTTAAAATAAAAATAAAAATTTTAAATATATAATAAATAATATTTATAATACAAATTAAAAATTTATAATGATAATGTAAAATAAAAAAAATAATTATAATAATACAATTGCTATTATACATAAATACATATATATATATATATATAGAGGCACGCATGCGCATACACGCATGTATACTACGAGAAAAGTATATAAACCCTAGGGTCTGCGTTGAGGCTGCGTGGATTCAAGAATTGGATTTGACGTCTATGATTCGTGTTTGAAAATGTTTCTTTTCGTTATCTTAATGTAAGATAAGACAACTGTGAAAACAAATAAATAAATAAAACCTCCAACACTCTACACTTTATTGGAGTCTGCTCTATACGCACTTCAGGGTTTTCTTTTTCCTTTTTTTTTTTTTTCAAACCCTAATTTGCATAATTAAATTTGGATCAAGTGTCTACCACAAAATTAGGATTCGAACTTTGTTTGCCATTTTCCTTTTTCTTTTTTTTCCTTAAAGAATGCATGCGGCGGTAGAAAGTTATGAATTTTGATTGGGTCACTTAATTTTCGGCACCAACTATTAACATAATATAACATAAAATTTATAAGTTTAAATTAATATTAAATAATATATTATTAAATTTAAATTAATATAAAATAATATAATTATTAAATATGATAATAAAACATAATTATTAATTTAAATTTATAATTTTTAATGTGAGTTCATATATGATATTGGTAATTATTTAAATAATTATATGATATTAATTTATTTATAATTTAATAATAATATTAAATAGTTTTTAAAATGTGAGAAATATATCTAAATATTTTTAAACTATTAAAAATATTATTTAGAATGAAATTAATTAACATTTGAGTAGTTAGTATCATAAATTTTTTAAAAATATATTAAAATATATGTTAAATAGATGATAAAATTTTAACTTATTTAACTATTTAATAATGATGTAAAATTAAACTTTCTAATTCTTTACACAATTATTAAATTGTTAAAATTTAAATTAACTTTTATTTAACACGACATAAGTGCAATATTATAATCTAAATTATCACCCTTAATTTTGACAGCCAATCTTTTATATTGATTTACAAATAGATTTCTTTATTAGGAGATTACAAGATCTAATTAATTTATTTAATTAATAAATAAATATATCATAAAGCAAGAAAAAATACAAATTTTAATGTGATTCATATTTTCTAACCTTAGATTCACAAACAATGCTTAAACAAAACAATCTAATAAGAAATCAAATGATACAAATATCAATAAATTTATACAAATTAATACTCTCTCTTTGTATTGTAGCCGTGGTGTTGAATGTTTTAGAAGAATTTATTCAACGAGATCTCCTCCCATCAACTTATTGTTTATTGAGATCTTCTACTTTAATGTCATTAAACTTCATTCAATTAGCATAATTTCTTCTCCTTATGAACAACACCAAAATGTCTTCATAACACATAACATATTTAATTCTCCAAAAATATAGCAAAATAGGAATCACTAACTCATAATTCCCATTAAGTTATTTTTCACTTTAAAGTAAGAATGAATACCAGAGCAACTGAAATAAAAAAAAAAAAAAAAATCAAGGAAGACAAAAATCACACATAAGATTTCTTTAATGATGTGTCCAAGATTTACCACAAAATAAAAAATAATACATATTTATAGTAAACTCTAATGCCTTATTTAAAGAAGATTTTTATTTCCTAAATACTTAAGGGAATAAAACTTCTTAAATTAAAAAAAAAAAAAGTCTTTCCTAACTAAAACTTATGTTTCTCAATAATTCTTTTTTTCCTTTTAGTTGTAGAATTGGCATCACTTGTTTTCTAATTAAAATTGATAACCACTTATTCCTGAAATACCAAAAAAAAGTTCAAAAATATTATGTAAAAACATAAACATGGATGTTGAGAATTGTTTCAGATTTTTGCATCAAAAATTTTATTTTCAAAATACATAAATAACAATTTCAATTCATACTTTTCATAAAAATTTTCATAAGATGTCAACTTTGAATCCTAATAGTTTATATGTAATATATAGACTTTTTATGTATTGTGTTCTTTTATTTTTCTTATTAGTTTTCATAGATATGATCAATTTTTAATTATATTTAGTTTTAATAATACAATAAATTAATTGTTTGATAGTAATCCATATTTGTTTAGTAATTGATGTGCAGTAATGTTTACTTATTTATATTTGATAATAAACTATTTATTTTTTAATAATTATAAAATAAAAGTCCCAATTTCTCAATTCTAAGATGCCAATGCCTGCTTTTAAACAAGTCCTGCTTTTAGAAACTAAATGAAGATCTATACTTCAACCTGGAGCGAAAAATCTAATTAATAAGACTTTTGTAATAATGAGTAGGATATGTAAGGATTAATTTTTTTAATAAGATTTTTATAATAATGAGTAGGATATGTAAGGATTAATTTTTTTTATGCTAATTACTTTCTTTTTTAGTGTTTAAAAATTTTATTTTATTAATAAAAATAAAAATTATTTTCTATAATTTAATTGACTTAAAAAATAAGTTAATAATATCATAAATAAGAAAATTATTTTAATAGTTAAAAAAATTTGTTTACTATTTACAATTATATTTTATCTTCAAAATTATTATGTCATGAATTTCACAATCTCGTTGCTCAAGAGTTTATTTATTTACTGTATTTTCACTTCATGGATCAATATCATCTTATTTAAGCATTAACTTTTAATTTTACTTTACCAGTAATTTTTTTTTCATTGTAAAAGTTTAAAAAATAAGTAACTAAATAAATAAGGGATGACATCTATTATTTGTGTTTGCACAAAACACTGATTGTTAACGCAAGTAAAAATACACATATATAACATAGCCACTCCTTTGCTAACCTGTAACCAAGTAAATGGCATGTACTATTGTCATAGGTTACTTTCCAAGTCCGCGCACCACTCTTCAAATGAGTACATATTTGAGAGTCACTCTTACACAACTAGCAATACTATTGGTTTTAATATGCTTTTGTTTTATTAGAAAGATAACTCTAACCTCGATCAACAAGGATGACTAAATTCGTTGTTACTGTATGTACATAGAAAAAGAATTGCGTTCATTATTTGTGTCTTAACTAACATGTTTAAAATTAGGAGTGTGACACTAACTACAATTCAATAAATAGATTAACTGCTTCAACAATCATTCATGACCAATATATATTAAATGAGTGCAAATACAAAAGTATGCTTCGACCCATAAATTTATGTTTCATTAGTTTGAAACCTAATATTAGAATATTACTTTTGAAGACTTAGGGATATCAATAATGATTATTTTTGTGTATATAATTTAAGCCTTAATTAGTCATAAAATTAATTAATACACTCACAAAACTCGCCAGCATTTCTTTCCCTTAAACCCATGCTTCCCATTCCCTAAACACTTAATATTGTTAAAAAAATTAAAAAAAGAACATAAACAAACCCACTTCCGAAACTTTTGATTAAAAAAAAATAAAGTAACATAATATTTTTTATTATAATTTCTAAAATAAGTATAACAAGTTTTGCATTTATATGCATTATAAAATTCTAATTAATTGTATCATATAGAGAAAGCAGGGAATTGGTTTAAATTTTAATCCAATCTTTTAATTTTTGTTATAAGTAATTCGTTAAAAAATTATATTATTAATAAATAGAAAAAAAAATAAAGAGCAGTTAAAGAGAGATATATAAAAAGAAAATAAAAATTCTAAAAATTAAATAAATGATATCTCTCTCAATAGTCTTCTGATAGGCAAGTATGTCTTGATATTTTTGTATATGACATTGATTTATTTACGTCATCTTTTTCTTATTTATGGATGTTGAATGTAGCAAAAGACAATACATCAAAGTTAATTTAGTTATCTAAATGGTAATTAAGAATTTAAAGATGGCTATTATATATTAATTTCTCTTGCTTACGGTTTTAGACTTTAGAGTCATATTATGTAGTTTATGAATTAGGTAAGTCATAGTCAATTGTTAAATCTAATCTCTTCAAGTAAGAAAAGGAATGCTATTATTCATAAATTTGGATCAATATCTTGGAATTTGTTTTTGTCTGTCTCCTCAACTTCAAACTCGCAATTTCATATAAAGCCAAGAGCTGTTAGGTGCATATGTATATGTAACCCTGTATGCCTGCCTCACAAAGGCCAAATAATTAAACAAATTGGAGACCTTTTCTTTCCACCCTCAACCAATAATTATAATCCAATTAAGTTGAGTGCTTTCTTGGATGATCCCATGCCTAAACCGTTCAAATATGCACAAAATTTAAATCACCGTATATATGTACGATTCATTGTTTGTTAATTAAGTTGCTTATATTACAGTGAGCTGTTTAATTAATGGTCTGACATACTTAATTGTGAACTAACCACCTCTTTGTATATTAGGAAAAAAAAAAAGGAATATATAAATTTGCTTCCCTTACACGTGGTTAGGAATCCAATGTAGACCTGTATTTTAAAGGGTCTTTAATTGATCAAATATATTGCTCTATGAACAGCACAAATCAGCACATTAACCTCTTTTATATATTTGTTTACGAATTTAATAAGACAGAAAAAAATCAACTGATCATGGATTTGGAGCGAATCCTTCTCCTTCAATTGGATAATTGATTGAGTAAGCATGTTAATTAAAATCGATCCTCAATTTAATTATTTGATGGCTTGGTCAACAGAGCCAGTTTGTTAAGCTATGACTTTCAACCGCTGTCCGGCGTGAGCTGCATCTCTCTATCTCTATTTTCTTAAGCAAAAGATTACAAACAAGGAAGGTTTATGTTTCACATTATACATTATTTAATCAATTAATTTCCACCCTTGACATTTTAATTCACTCTATACTTGCTAATTGTTTGTCATTTATCATAGGCTAATAATGTTAAATAGTAGGTTAGGTTAAATTATTCTTTTTGTTAGAAAAATAAAAAAATGGTTTAAATTGTAGCTCAAATATGACTCTAAGCTTCAGCTATGATATAATTAAATCACTATGCTGCTAAATCACATCATTCACTTAAAATTAAATTCTAAGAGCTTTTCATGCATTTGTTTTCTTCTTCTTCTTCTTCACGATACAATACAAAACAAAACCAAACAAGGCAAAACACACACAGGTGTAATTTATCTCAAGTTACATAATTAACGGGGAATCAAGCAAGGATGCCCGTTGACGGCTGCTGCGGAGGAGAAGGAGAAAGCCAGCCGTCCGTCCGAAGTCCAGGGTGGTGATGCGGAGAAGACAAAAGCGGGACCCACGCACCGCAGCACCACCTCCCACTTGCCCGTTCTCCTCTCCCTCATTGTTTTTTTAATTGTAATTAATCAACTAATCGAATTGTCCCTTAACCAAACCTGGTCAACTTCTCCTCCTTAACCATAGTTAGTTTCGTCCTTCCCTTTCCTTCCCCTCATATTAACTTTTAATTATAATTATAACCAAATTTATTATTATTATTATTTTTTGTAAAAGAAAAAAAAAGGGAAAAAAGAAAAGAAGTCTAAGCCTCCATGACCAACAACTTGTACCATCTAACCCCACCCACACAAATTTATTTATTTATTTAATTTTCCTATAGGGTTCTTTCTTTCGTTCATTATCAAATGTTTTCCATAATAATAATAATAAACCGCCTTCTCCACCGCGTGTACTTCACCGTCAAATAACATCATTTTTTTTTTCCAGTATTTTATTTCAAGTTATTTGGTTTTGTCGCATTGGTTTCCAAGAATGATCGGTTATCACTCACTCTGTTCATTCCATTTCTTATTTTAAAGTGAATATTTTATTGTCATATATATATATATACATATATAGTTAATATGATTTAGTTAAATATAGAAACCGAAGAAACATTTTTATAAAGAAAAGTAATGAATGTTGTTTTATCTATATATATATATATATATATTTATAACTGTCATTCAATTAATATATTCAAATATAAATAAAATAGCCTAGACTAGACTAGTGATGTTAATAATAATATGGGCAAATCGAAGTTACTTGAGTGACTGATTGCCTTACCTATTTTATTATCAGATTATTGTTACTATTTTTCTGGGCATTCCCCCAATCGCGTTCCTCCCACGCTCTGGAAATGGGAGTTCGAATTGCACTTTCTGTCCTCATTTCTGAGAAACAAGGTTTAACTGCTGAGTATTTTATTTACATATTTAAACTTTAGGGGTGAGAGAA
This sequence comes from Khaya senegalensis, assembly GCA_032402905.1. Classification (NCBI taxonomy): domain Eukaryota; kingdom Viridiplantae; phylum Streptophyta; class Magnoliopsida; order Sapindales; family Meliaceae; genus Khaya; species Khaya senegalensis. The sequence goes on along the minus strand of CP135531.1, from coordinate 9,481,903 downwards.
ACAACTGCGTTTTTGAGTCCCTGCCTCCTCTCCTCTCCTCTCCTCCTTCCCTTTCCTTTCTCTGCACTCCATCTTCTTTCCTGTTGTTGGTAGCGTTGTTGTTTTTCTTCTTCAAAATAAAAATTTATTTTATTTTATTTTTCTCTCTATTAAAACTATTATTCTTCGAGTAACGGAGCCTTCCCTTTCCCTTTCTTTTTTCTCTTCTTTATAATTTTCCCAATCCCCCTTCTTAAAATAAACAAACCCCAAAACAGTTCTTAAATTTTATTTTAATCTTTGCTTTCCTTGTTTTCTGTTTTCTTTTGATATTGGCATGGCCGGTTTGGATTTAGGCACAGCTTCACGCTACGTTCATCAGCTTCATAGACCTGACCTACACCTTCAGCACCAACCTGAATCTGAAGAGCACGAAAACAACAATCCACTGGGTGCTGGAAGTGGTGGTGGTGGTCAATTCTCTGACCACGACCATCCCAACGATGGCGGTGATCACCAAGGCCTTGACCTTGTCAACTCTGCCGGTAACTCTGGCCCAGGAGACCTCATGGCTCGCCGCCCCAGAGGACGCCCACCTGGCTCAAAAAACAAACCCAAGCCTCCCGTTATAATCACCCGGGAGAGTGCTAATACACTCCGAGCACACATTCTAGAGGTGGGAAACGGCTGCGATGTCTTCGACTGTGTTGCTAACTACGCCAGGAGAAGGCAGCGTGGAATATGTATTCTGAGTGGAAGCGGGACAGTCACTAACGTGAGCATTAGACAACCAGCTGCAGCAGGAGCTATAGTCACGCTTCATGGCAGATTCGAGATATTATCTCTTTCAGGCTCTTTTTTGCCGCCACCAGCTCCGCCAGGAGCAACAAGCTTGACAATCTTTCTCGCTGGAGGTCAAGGACAAGTTGTGGGGGGTAGCGTCGTGGGTGAGCTGACGGCGGCAGGGCCAGTCATCGTGATCGCAGCGTCATTCACTAATGTTGCATACGAGAGACTGCCGTTGGAAGAAGACGAGCAGTTGCAGATGCAGGGTGGTGGTGGTGAAGCTGGTGGCGGAGGTGGTGCGAATAACTTTTTGGCTGATGCTGGTGCGGGTTCCGGGGGACTGCCGTTCTTTAATTTGCCTCTGACTATGCCACCAAATGTGCAGTTGCCAGTGGAGGGATGGACAGGAAACGCCGGCGTTAGGCCGCCGTTTTGATAAAAATGAATTGTGTTGGTAAATTTGACTCTAATTTGATCTATGAGTGCGGAACTGATTGTGGCTGTGTTGGAGGAGGATTTTGAAGTAATTGGGTGGTGAGACTGCGAAAGATGGGGTTTTCTTGGATAGGCAAAGGTCAGGAATTTCATGTACTGTCTTCACAATCTTTGTTTCTTGTTTCTTATTCTCGTTCTGTTCATGTTAATTTTAGGTTTTGATCAGTTCTTTCTTCTTCATCTTATAACTTCTTAGATTTTCGAACTGTGAATTATGGAAAGTCTTCTCCTTATGGTGGAATTCTCTTCTCTCTCTCTCTTGCTTTCTTTTACAAGAAATCAATAGTTTTGCGGAATGTATTACTATGTATGGAAACTGGCAGCTTAAACAACTTCACCGATACTAGTAAGCAGTACTTGTAAATCAACTAGGGTTTTCTTCTTTTCCGTAATTTATAAATGTTTAGGATCTCTTCTAACTTCCATATTTAGACCAACTGAGATGATGATTAATTTTTTCCTTACTTTTTTCTTACGGTATATTTCTCTTTTATGGTTACAACATAAAGAGATATTTTAAGCAAAATCTTTGCAAGATTTGGTAGCACATAGGATTGTGTTCTTTTTTCATAGTTTTCAGGAGAGAATAAATGCAACTACAGCATAAAAAAAATTAATAAGATGAAGGGCAAGGATTTCTCAATGGGTTGATTCTTTTCGTTGGATGGGCATGGAGTTGTGCTAGTGTCTTTACCAACATGAGTTTACATAATAATGTTAGAAGCTGACTTTCTTCATATCTCTAGTTCTCTTGGAAATGTTCTTCATCTAGTTTTCCTATTAAATTACATTCCTCTCTTCTAAATCTTTTCATATCAAAAGCCACGGCAACTGCTCCAATTTTCAAGTTTCTAGTAATCTTCACTACTTTAAGCTTCTTCATCAACGAATAACACTGATTTTTATATAAAGCCCGTACTTGCTCTTTCTTTGAACATGTATGGCTGATGCCTTTTGTATGGCTGAGCTAAGAGGCATCCCATATACACACCTATATATATATATATATATATATAGTCAGCTTTAACATATTTGATCATTTGGGATCATCTACTCAGGTTCCAATATTTTCCCCTTTTTGTTCCATTGGAAGACAGTGGGCAGTGTCGAGGATACAAGGACTTGCATCTTATTACATCTCCGATCTTCATCAATGGTTCACTCACTGGCATAGAAACAAACACATATATATGTTTGTTCTCTCTTTCTTCTTCTCCCGGGGACGACTTCATATATATATATATATATCGATCTAATTGATGCTGACTGTATTTTTGATACTTTGTCTCTTGTTCATTTTAGCTTGTGGTTGTATGTATATCATTTCTTATCTTAAACTGCTCTTCTATATAATAATTATGACTTCTATGTTAGCAATTGCTTTTTTTCCATGTGAGATCGATAGATATATAAAACTAATTTAGTTAAAAGAAACTATAGTTCATAGGCACCGGTACTTCAAAGTGGTCATCTTAAAATCTAGAGCAATTATATATCTTTATATATTGTCAAATATATTAGGTGTTAGATTAGTTAACAAATTACTAGATCATTAGTTTTTTATAGCTAGTAGAAAAGATGTGTTAGAGCTCATCAGTGAGCAAGACTTTCTTAATCCCGACAGTTTCCTTCCATTAAATTACTTCGTACAAGGATCGATGCAGCTGTTGATATATGCTTCTTGGAGCTTCTTAGGCTAACTACCTGCTAATCTCACCTACCATTGTAGCTAGTAATTTACACTGATTAATCAGCAATTTTTTGCTGATGATCAGTTGGATTTTACATGGACCTTATTGTATACATTTATACCTTTTTAGAGATAAATAATAGTTAACTTACTTTTAATTATTCTCCACTTGGAATCTACATGCATGCCTAGTTCCTCCATGCTGAAGAAGAAATTGTGGTCGACTTGCATCGATGCAGTGGAACCCTATGTAATAAGCATCGATAAAACGAATTCTCATAGTGCTTAGTTATCTTTAGAGAATTGCATTTGATTCCTTAAAGCACTATATATATATATATATATATATATATAATAATTACTAATATGTTAATGAATAACTTTCTTTCTAGCTAGTGATATCGATCTTAAGACCATCTTCCAGATTAATCGATACACATGAAACAAAACCCTTTTTAGATATCAACTATAGCAAGTAAACTTGGTTATGTAATGAATTAATCACTACGTTATTCAATTTGATTGGTTATATTGAAGCTTTTAAACATATAAAATTAAGATAACTCCTGTCTGCTGTCTTTTTTCAATATATATATATATATATATAAATAAATTCTATTTTTCAAATTATATAGTATCACTTGCTAGCTTCTTCTGGTTTATTATAAAGAACAAATCTGATTGATAATTAATATTAATAATAATATTATTTAAGTAGGTTTATCCACATAAAAATTGGTGTCATTCAGTTTTTTAGTAGTTTAAGAGCTCTACCACATTTAAGGTTTAATATTATTGAAAGTTATCTATACGCAATATAATGAAAACTCTCCGGAAGTTTTATATATATATTCCCTTCAATAAGAAGATAAGATAACTCATTAAGAAATGAAAGTTACGAATTTCAGTTGATTGATTAATTAATTCCTGAGAAGAAATTTTTTTTTTAAAAAAAGATTGTTAAATCAAAATGCACAAATACCAATCAAGTAGCATATTACTTTAGTGGTTAACAACCCAAATGTAATTATTTTTTTAAAAGGGAATCATATTGATATATTTGATGTCACCATTCAAAAAAAGAAAATTTGAATTAACAAAAGAAGATAAATGCATCATCAATTCTAATGTAATTACTAATGAAATTCTTTGTATAATTATTTTTTTTTATTTTTTATTAATTTAAATTTTAACAAAATAAGAATATTCAGGAAAGAGAACAACTCTTTCTTTCATTTGTTAGTTGCCATATTTGATGAATCCCTGAAACCTAAACGAAAGAAGAAGTATTACCTTTAGCTATACTCAATTTCTCAATATATCCTAAGGTTGATGTTGATGTTGATGTTGCAAAGAGAGAAAAGAAAGAGAATACGAACATTGAAATGTGTAAAATATGAATGAGAATGGTAGAACAAACAAGAGAGCACATCTAAGCTAACCTACATGTATATATAAACTAAATAAATATATGCAAGTGTGGAATTAATATTAATAATCAACAAAAACCTGGACTACTGAAACACAACACGAGCTGACCGAGTCGTATAATGCCTTGTATTATGTCAAATTAATATTAGTCTATGCTTTATACTAATTAATTAATTAATTAATTATATGGAATCTAAGCTGTCACCTTTACAAATAATCAAGAGCAGTTGAATTTTATATTCACACAAGAAAACATTAGATTATACTTATACATTAATTAATTTTTTAACTGGATGAATAATAATGGCAGAATGTAACCACATTTCCAAAGAAATACTAGGTTATGGTTTTGTGCTTATCAGTCATCATGGACAAAGAGACAGCCATGATTACATCGTACTACGGAGACTCTCCTTTTCTTGGCCCTGTAACGGGGTTTCTTTAATTTCTTCATTGAATTAAATTACACGCTTAATTGATTATTAAAATCAAAATCATTCTACTTAGATCACTATTAATTTTTAATTACTAATTAATCTATAAGACTTTGAGATTAAGATCAATTTTCACGTCATAATTGTAAACAATTAATAGAGTACATAGGCTGAAAATGATTTTGGCATAAATCATGGGATAATTGATTAGGAAAACTGATGATGCTGTCTTAAGGTGTTATATGTGATGATGAAGATTCACTGAAAGAATATAGATGTTAAACAATAAATTAGTTGAAAGAAAGACAAAATTATGAGCTTGATTTTTATCAAAGAGATTATAAATTAAAAAAAAAAAAAAAGGGAAGACAAAGAAGAAGAAAAAGGAAAAAGTGGATTGATTTATGACTCATAATCATCATGGTAATCTCACGTTTGAGGACAATATACATGGAGTACCCAAACAAATTTATTGCACAGTAAAGTATATGATCTCACTTTATAGAATTAGAATTTAAAGATACAATGATAACAATTTTGATACGTATTTAAATTTAAATTATTTTAATGAAATAGGTCTACTCGTATTTAATTAGGTTAATTATTTTATTTGTTAAATAATTATTAAATTAATTAAAAATTTTCTTTTAATTTTTTTTCATAAATTAAAAAATACGTTTCTAAAATAATATTAAACCCACTCCATAAGAATTTAATAAAATTAAGCATACCACAAAATGTTTTTATCTCACCTTCGCCGCTTCAACCAAGGCATAAAGACATATTTATATGCATTAGTATTTGAATGTGTTGTGGAAAGCAATTCTTCATTCTTTTAAAATTTCATCATCAAATTAGATAAGAAAATAAACCTAATTACAGCAAATAACAGATCCTCAAATATGAAATTTGAAATGGCTCTAGAAAATGGAAAAAATAAAAGTAGTGAAGTTTAAATACATACATACATATATATATATATATATATATGAATCTATAAATTATAAATTTATGAAATTTTCACTGGGGACTACACCAAAATTTTCAGTGTAGGGTCAACTATACAAGCTATCAAAATCATGT
>CP135531.1:9444919-9475505 GCA_032402905.1 Khaya senegalensis | reverse complement strand
CTCATGAGTACATTTTTTGTTAGAAATTTGGTTCAAATACTATATGTGATAACTTGATTCACCAATTAAGATATTATTCGCTTAGTCACTCATGATGTACATAGTTTTGTTTTTGACACAAATGTGCTAAATAAGCCCCAAATTCAAAATATGTCTTGTTAGTTTAGGCATTTAGAATATTACATAAACTATTCTCAAATTTCATCTAAGTGACATAGAATTTTTCATAATAAATGTTAAATATTCTTTTAAACAAGTTTAATAATGAAATATTAAATAAAATAACGTTAGTTTAATATTAAAATTTTTTAACAAATACAAATATGAGTTTAAAGATATATGCCTCAAATTTAATCCGTTGCCATCTAGGTGTCCCACCTAAATATGATCACATGTTATTATTTTTGATAATAAATTTAAAACATTAATTGATCACAGGCCATTTGATTAAAACAAGTTTATTAAATATGTATCAATCATAAATACTTTAAATACTAAATATTCTTTTATACAAGAAAACCATAATTAATATTCTAATCACATCAAATTAAGGCAATAATGTATAGTTTTAATCTTTTATTTTTTTTTTCAGCAAGGTTAAAATTAAGAGTCATAATTTTTTATATTATTTATATAATATTAAATTAATATTATTTGAATGATTGACATTATATTTTATATGTGCATTACTTATAATTTATTAATTACGCATATTATATTTAATTTTAATTATTAAAATTATATTTATTTAATACTTAAAAAATTAGTATAAAAATAACATAAAGCTAATAGGCTTCCAATTCCTTTCTTATATATATAAAATGTTGGTCATTATATGAATTTGATAAAAATTTATGATTTTAAATTTTAAAAATATAAAATTAATAATTATTTAATAGATGATATAATATTAAATATTTATGTTGTATCGTATTTGAATTCCTTGACTCATCAAATCGTTTAAATATTTAAATAAAAATATTATGTCAATTTAAATCAACTAGACGAATTAAAGTTAAATCTAAACGGGTTCATCGTGTTGGGCCATTTGATAAAAATATAGTCTTTGTATTTAAAATTCGGACACAAATAACAAATAAACGGTTTTCGTGGAGAAGGTTTGGTCAATGATTATGCACACCGAATTGATGTGGACGTGGCAGTGTATTAATGGGAGATCATGTTGGCTGTTGAGTATTGAAAATTAAAATGAAGTCTTGGTTTGACTTGAGTTTTTAGGATACATGAGTTGGGTTGGCTTTGTTGGTAAAACATCAAATGCAGTGAATTAATTTGGTCACATATGTCGGCTTAGTGGTTGTGGCCCCCTCTTCTCTCCGTGCTTCTTAGAATTTGCAATTCAAATTTCTTATATTTACAGCAAATGTTCAAATACAACTTTAATCATTATTCTCATTAACTCATGAGTGTTAATTAGAAATTAATCTAATAAAAAAGTAAGAGATAAGTTCCAATCAAGAGAGAAAACTATTCACAGTCTAAATTATGAATCAGGGAATGCCCACAAAGATTCATGCATTTGAATTTACTGGTAAAGATTCATCTAGGATTACCAACTGCATAATCATTACTTATACCAAACCTTCTGGCAGCTAAAGCCCAAGTGTAGCACTCATTCTTCACCGATGTGCGAAGAAAAATTATTACACGAAAGGAAATTTGGAGGAAAATTTTGTACACCGGAAGCAATTTGCAGAGAAAATGGGCACGGGAGACAACGAGAACAAGATCGAACATGTTTGTCGGTTTACGTTGATGAGTTTGATTCAAATACTTGAAATTTCGTCAGCAGTTGAAATGACAGAAACTCACACGTTAGCCAATTCAGATTCATGAGCCATTGCATTCCATGCTGTGCTGCAAAAGACAAAAATATGTCACTGAATTGAATAGTATATATAAAGTTATCTTCTATAATTTTCAACCACATAACGTGCAATCAGTGGCTACCCCATTCCTCTTTTTAATCTTCCACTGCTTTGATTGTAATTACTCAGTAAGTTAGTACATAGTGGAGGCGTTTTCTGCAATTCCGTTGGGTAGCTGGGATATGAAAAGGACATATATATATATATATATATGTGTGACAAAGATTTTAAAATGAATTACGCTAAAATTAATGTTAAATTAAACAATACAATTAGTTGGCAAAATATTACTGAACAGGATAAAATGGGATACAGTTTTCTGGTGAGAATTTGCTATCTCATACATACGGGAGTAGTTTGTGAAACAGAGTAGTGAGGATCGTCAAACTTATCTTTATGGTCCATGGTAAATGATAACGTGCATGCAAGTAATTATATCCTACCATAAAGTCTTCACTCTTGCGGCATGGGTTTCTTTCAGCAGGATAGGTTTATTCGCAAATATCCTATAATTGAGTAAAACAAAACTATTAATTCATTTTTTTTTTAAATTATAAATATATTGTAATTAATATTAGTGAGAATATCTTTAAAAATTTTAAAATTTAATGAATGTAACTTAATAATTTACTTACGATATTTCATAAATATTCATCTTTTTTATGTCCTTAAAATTCAATAATTATTTTGATATTTTCAATTTTGCTATTTTCATATATTCTTAAATTTTTCATCAGAAAAAAAAAATTAATTAAATAGACATAATTATATAATTAACATATATATGTATCTCGAAGAACTCCGTTATATACTTGTTATAACTCAATAAAAAAGTTAATAATGAAAATTATCATTGCATTTGTAGTAGTACTATGTAAAAAAAGTATTAAATCTATTATCTTATTTGCAAGATTAGATTCAGAAATATTTTTATTATCCTTTATTTTTGGAATTATGAGTTTATAATCTTTTATTTTTAATTTATGAATTTGTAAATTTTTATTTTAAATTTATAATTTTTTATGTATAAATTTATAAAAAAATTATTTATTTTTTTTATAAAATTGTGACCAATTTTATTTTATATTAAATATACTTGATATTTTATATGAATAATATATTTTATTATAAATTAATATTAAAAATTTATAATTTTAATTAGATAATTTATAAATTTAAATTAATATTTAATAATAGTACAAATATAATTTAAAAATACAAAATAAAATTTACTAAAAATTTATAAATATCCATGCAAATTTAATAATTAATAAAAATTAGTTTAAATAAATTTAATAATAGAATATCAAACTTGCAACAAATTTAATGCGAGTTTGGTATTGAATCTTTGTAAATTAAAAGTATCCTGTCTTAAATCCACACTGTTAGCATCCCTAATCTTACCTAGCTAGTTGAGTTGAAAAAGGGGTTAAAAAGAAAATTAATTGGCTAAAATAAATGTGCGTGATATGAAACACCAGTTTTAATTGCACGTGCCATGTAAAAATTAAAAATTATCAATTGCCCATATATAGAATTAATAAAATAACCGAGACTTGAGGGTAAACTTGGGGCCATCACAAAATCTATGTGGTATATATAATTTTTAATGCAAATATATAATTATGTTTCATTTTCATTGACTGAGGGAGGAAAAAGGAAAGCGAAGACTTCCAAGAAGTTTCTAACCTACTCCCACTTACAAATTAACCTGGCTTGGTAAAACTAAAGCAGACCAGACCAATAAAGCTAGATAGAAAGCTAGGGTTATCATGGAGTTTCTGTTTGGTCTGCTGTCAAAAACTTAATAAATAGTAATCGCGTTGTACAAAGGTTTCTCCTCTTTGTTTTGTCTGTAATTATTGTATCCACAAGGGCTACGCACATATCGCTGAAGACACAAAGAAGTGGCGTCTGTCTTTGTCTCTAAAACAATTAGTATTCAAAGTCAAGCAGCGTTTTATGCGTTGACAATTGTCACTTCATGTTGTTATAACCCAACCATGGGTTGGGTTCTTCTGTACAACACTGCCGCCCTTTCCTAATAATAAATTGCCCAGTTACAAAAGCAATAATAATATTCCCTAAACAAACTACATCTTCTTCTTCTTCTTCTATTCCTCATCTAATTGATTAAACACTTCAGATAAAAGCTTTTATCTAGCTATCCCTTTCTCTTGTCCTATCTCTTCCAATTTTCTTCAATTTCCTTGGAAATATGGACATTGTAAGGCAGAAATGGAAGAAAAACCCGATTTCCAAGACATGGGAACGCTGTAAATCACTAGGTAATTCAGGCAGCAGCAACAACACTTTTTCGAGGATGATGACAAAGAGCAAGTCATGGCACAGCACCACAAAATCATCATCCTCACCGTCATCTGAGATATCATCAGATAAGCGAAATAACAAGAAGTGTCAGGTTGCTCCAGAAGGTTGCTTCTCAGTCTACGTTGGGCCTCAGAAACAAAGGTTTGTAATCAAGACCGAATTCGCTAATCATCCATTGTTCAAGATGTTGCTAGAAGATGCTGAATCAGAATACGGGTATGAGATTCAAGGTCCGATTACACTTCCTTGTGAAGTTGATTTGTTCTACAAAGTATTAGCAGAGATGGAAAGTAGCACTAAAGATCATGAGATTGTCCCTGGTTGTCTCTTTGCCAAAGGATATAGTCCATTGATTCTCTGCAGCCCAGCTCGTCGTCCGAACCACAGAGTCAATAATTACAAAGGTTATGGAGGATCGTATAGGCTTCTCGGTCCGTCCAGATTGATGAAGATGAATGGCTTTTAACTTTTAATCAACTGCATAAAAGTTTTTGTCAACGTTAACGCGTACGTGTATATTGTGTACACACACAGAGGTGATGCACGTGTTTCCGAGTCTTTTGACGTAATTAATGCATAGAAGATTTCTTAAACATAAAGTTCGCAGCGATTCGTACACACAACAAAAATTAGGGAAACAAAAAACAAATTTGCAGAAATCAGAATCCCTTCTGCTACGCATTCACTTTGACGGCATTAATTAAGACGGTAGAAGAGAGATTTTTTTTTCTTGTTTCAGAATTGATTATGGGTAGGAGAAATACAAAGGGCTAGAATAAGAAGTAATTATAATACAAAACTTGTCCTATTTTTAACTTAAAAAAAAATTTGGACCAAATTAAAATCTTTACATGTTCATGTGTTAGATGGATACACAAACATACAGCCTAAGTTTGTCCCAAATATAGAAAGCCCATAGCCCTATATCTTGTAACAACTTCTGTCCATGAAAATAATGGTCCAAATTTGAAAATTTATTCATAAAAAATTTGATTGCAGCTTAAGAACCAAAGTAAAGCAGTCGTATGCAGCTTTGTATTGCACTTATTTGATTGACTGCGTATAATATAGCGCTCAAAAATTGCTGCTCATTGGATGATATCAGTAACTGAGGGCAGGGCAAAATAATTAAACAACTTGGAAAACAATTACTTGCATTTTGATGTAATTATTTACAAGATTAATTATCTAAATCTGCCGATTCATTGAAGCTATTGGTAGGAAAGTGTTGAAACAGCTAGCTACGTCTTGAAACTAAGTCCGATTTGTTCGAACAAAAAATATTGTATTATTGGGTAAACTATTTTCCATATTAACGGCACGTTTTTATTTTATTTATTTTGTTTTTGTAAAATATCATACAATAGACAGATTGTATCACTGTCATCTTTTGGAGTGCATATCGTTTCCTGCAACATTGTTGTTATCATCGCATTCATTCACGTCCACGGTGAAAATGGAGTGCTAAAAATTATCATACTGTAGACGTGTTGTTGTAGCATCGAAAGCCACTCATAATTGTGGTTTCTTTTTGTCTAATGGACTTCAATATCTTAGAGGAGAATAAAAAGTTTGGGACCAAAATTCTTTCAGTATGGTGTCAGTAACTTAACATCCATAAAATTATTTTCTTCTACGTAACAGAAGTAGACTTTCTGAAGGTTAGAAAACATTTTAGTTTGTTGAAGAAAATAAATTGTAATTTTCTCAAATTTCACTCACGCGTGTTAACATACTTTTCAAAGAATCAAAACGTAACAATTTTTGAGAAAGGGGTTGTTTTCTATATTGGAATATTGTGACCCATATATGTTAGAATATTATGACACATGTCTTTGTTGACAATATTATTTATTTATTGAAATTTTAATAAGAATTTTATCTATTTTTAATGTTTGGGAATTTAACAAGTTATTTCTCTTAAATTATTTCTTTTAATGAAGAATTATTTCTGTTAACAACAAATTTTCTTTTTATTATACTTATCTTGATAGAAATTGAAATGATCCTCTCTTTCTCTACCTATAAAATACAATATTATCTTATCATATTTATATATGAAAAAAAGAGGGTTAAGAGAAAGTTATAAGAAAGAAAAGTATTTTATTACTTTTCACAATGATTTTTCACCTTACTGTTATGTTTATTTATTGCATGAAAAATTTCAAGTAATACACGCCATAAATGTGTACATTACTAAGGTTGAAAAATTAGATAGAAATGTAAATTAGTTAGATCTAATAAAGATGATAAGTATTATAGAAGGTATAATGATTTAGAACAATGCCCTAGATCATTTGCTAAACTCCTAGAAGAGCATAGTATTCGTGTGCAATACATAATGCAAAGAACGCTGCAACAAAATGATGTTGTTAAAATGCATAATCATACTATTATTAAGATGGTTAAGAGTATGTTAAATAACTCTTCTTTGCCATTTTTTATTTATGGATAAAAGCTCATAAGACGACTATTTATTTGCTTAATTGGGTTCTTAGTAAGGTAGTTCCAAAGATTTCTTTTGAACTGTGAACAAGAAAGAAATTGAGCCTTAAACATTTATATGTACAGGGTTGTTTAATAGAGGCTAGAATTTACAATACACAAAATGAAAAAAAATTAAATTTTAGAATTGTTAGTGGGTTCTTCATTAGTTATCTACAGATATTGGGACAAGTTCTAATTTCATTTTCATAAGACATTGATTGAATGTAAGAAATAATGAGTTAAAATTAATTGAGGCTAATAAAGTTTAGGATCTCATTGAATTGTCAAAAGGGTTTGTGTTAGTTGACTGTAAGTAGGTCTTTAAGATCAAGTGTGACTCTAATGACAATATCAAATGACATAAAGTTAGAATTGTAACTAAAAGTTTCACTCATAAAGATAACATTGACTATAAAAGGACCTTATTTATGTATTTATGAAGGATTTTCTCTTAGGATCATAATGACATAGGTGGTTCATTTTGACTTAGAATTACACTAAATAAATGTGAAAACAACTTTTATAAATGAGAGTTTACATGTATATAGACTAACTTGAAGGTTTCTTAACTAAGAAAAAGGAGCATATGGTATGCAAACTAAAAAAGTCAACATGTATACTTAAATAAATTTCTAGACAATGGTACCTTACTTTAACAATACCATTATTTTTCAAATTTAAAGAAACATTGTTGATTGATGTAAATATTTGAAAGTTAGTGAAAGCAAGTTTATATTTCTGATTCTATATTTGTTGATAATATTTTACTTGTTAGTAATGAATTTGGTTTATTCTATGAAACTAAAAAAAAAAAATTTCATAAAACTTTAGCATTAAAAATATGGGTCAAGCAATTTATTTCATAGGAATGAAAATATTTCATGATTGTTTACAAGGCATATTAGGATTGTCTCCAAAATTATATATTATCAGAGTTTTAGAAAGATTCAATATGATGAATTGTTCACCAAGTGTTGCTCTTATCTAAACAAAGGATAAATTAGATTTAAAGCAATGTCCCCAAAATGATTTAGAATGAAAAAAAAAAAAAGTTATTTCTTATGTGAATGTTGTTGGAAGCTCAATGTATATATAGACTTGTACTAAACTTGGCATAAGCTTTGTAATTGAAATATTAGAGAGATATCAAAGTAATATCAAAATGAAACATTAGAAATTCTAAGGCACATGAAAGGAACAAGACATTATCTACTCACATTTAGGAGATATGATAATTTGGGGATAGTTGACTACTCTAATTCAAACTCTACTTGATGCATTGATAGTCAAAAGTTAACTTTTGAATACTTATTCTTATTGGCTAGAGGAGTAATATCATAGAAGAGTGCCAAATAGACTATCATTGTTGTACATACTATGGAAGCTAAATTTGTGGCTTGCTTTAAGGCTATTATTGCATTATGGTTGCGAAACTTTATTTTAGGACTTGAAGTTGTCAACACTATTACTAGGCTGTTGAGAATTTATTACAATAATTTCACTGTACTCTTTTTCTCTATGAACAACAAATACTCCAATGGCACAAAGCATATGAAACTCAAGTATTTTGTCATTAAGGAGAAAGTACAAAAACTTTGAGTGTCTATGCAATACATTAACACAAAACTCATGATTGTAAATTCTTTAACTTAAAACTTACTACCAAAGATATTTATGGAACATGTTAACAGAACGGATCTTGGTTGTAGTTCATAACTTTTATTTGAGAATTATGTGTGCTTATTATATAGACATTTGAGATCTCATTATGGATGTTTCTATTTTTTTTTTTTATTTTCATTAACATATGCATATTATGAAAATGGATTATGTTAATAGGAATTATTTTTGATTATCTTATGTTTTCTCCTTATATTATAGATTATAAGGGAATAGTTTATTAGTGTAATAATAAATGAAAAGGATGATGTCGCTAAAAGATATTTTACCACCATAACTCTTGCTATTAGATTGCTTCATTATGATATTGTGCTAATCATACATTAGAATGAGATACATTTATACGCCCTTAATGTTTATCTTATAAATTTCAATAATGTCATTGTCATACAAGTTAAATGAGAGAATATCATAATATTATGACCAATATATCCTTATTGACAATATTATTTATTTATAAAAATTTTGATAAGGTCGTTATTCATTTTTAATACACGGGAGATTAAAGGGGAGGCTTCTTTTTTTTTTTTTTAACAAAGAGTTCTTTTTTTATTTAAACTATGTCTATTTTGATGGGAAATAAAATAGTCTTCTCTCTCTGTGCCTATAAAAGATAATACCGTCCCATCAATTTTGTATTCAAAGAAAGAAGGCTAAGAAAGAGAAAAGTTATAAGAGAAAAAGTATATATATATTTATATAAAAAAAAAAAAAAGGAAAGAAATTTCTTCTCATGAATTATAATATGCTTTCAACTGCTTTCATTTTTATTAATCATGAAAGTTAAAATCTTGGATTAATTAAAAAATTTTACATTTACATTCTATTTTATAGAAAAAATAGTAATTTTCTTAAATATATACAAATACTTAATTCAAGGATTTGAATTGAATTTGAACCAATAAAAGAACTTTAAATCCATAAGTTTCTCAACTCCAACTTAAAATAAGTATATTCAATATCACCTAATTATTGGTGTTGTATTACAATAATACTGATGGATAACATACAATATTAAATAATAATATATTGATAGAAACTAATTAGATGGGAATAGTGTAGAAGAATATGGTAGATAAATGCAAGAGGTTTATTTAGTAAAATTATATTTTTTTTATTATATTATTATATTGATTGATTATAATTAAAGGTGAGTATACAATAATAATAATAAAAAGAATTAAATAACGTGGTACAATATTATTAAATAATTATACTAAATAGATACTGTATGCACATAGTACTTAAAATATTTGATTTAAATTAATGTGATTTTATTAACTTTAAATTTTTATCAATAAATTTATTTAGTTCAATGGTCCCAAATTAATGTCGTTGAAAAAAATTAAGAATAGTTAATAAATAATGAGATTAAATCCAAAAAAAAAAACTTTTTATAATTTAGGATCAAAATATTTAAAAACTAAAAAAATAGTAGGCTAAAATTTTAGAAAAAAAAAAGTTATAAATCTTAAAGATAAATATTTACTTTTTAAAATTAGGAAGGTTAAAGAGTAACATACAAACATACATACACACACGTGTGTATGTATGTATGTATAAATTTTGAATTTTAAAACTTTTGGGGTAACCCCTAGCCAATAAAATACACTTGTGATCGTTGCTAGATTACGTGGAGTACAATTCGGGCACTGAATTATATAGTGGCTACACTCTCTCCGACTGTGACTGCAATTGTTGGTGCAAATGATTCGAGGAATGCATTATTCAATGAATGGTTTATTGAAAAAGACAAAAGTACTTGTCGGGAGGTTGGGCAGTAGCAGAGTTTTGTATCATCAACCATTACTGATACAAAATTCATTCACCTCTAATTCTACTTGTTTGAATTTTAAGTCAATAACTTGCTGCTATTCTAAACTCAATTTTCATTGACCAGTCCTTGTTAAGTCTGCATTATTGTTTAAATAGTCCAAATTATATTTGGATTTTAGATTCAAAATTATGTTTGGATAGCTTATTTTCAAATTAGTACTATTTTAAAATATATATATATATAATTATGTTTTAATAGCTTATTTTCAAATTAGTATTATTTTAAAATATATATATATATATTTAATCGAAGAGAATACTTTAATACTTTATAAATATATTATTGATTTTATATTAAATTCTTTCTCATGTGTATTAACAGTTGGAAATTGATTATTTTCCTATTTGGTATGATATTTTTTATACCCTTTTGTGTCTCACTCCTGATATCTCATGCACAGGAGGATTAGTCAGAAATAACATCACAGAATTGGTGGGGCTTCTTTATTTTGTACCTGTATTGATGTAATGTGAATTGATGAATTCATTAATGGTAGCCTGCTCCTTTCCTTTTCTGTTTTTCGGTTGAATTAGTACTTTTTCATACTCAATGGGTTAAAAAGATGAAGGTCTTGCCATTTACCTACTAGGAAATGTAATTGCGTGGCTTGACAAGAGTTTAATGCATCGGGGAGATTGCAGCACACCTGTTCTGATGTCTTCCTAATAAGAAGAATTCATACATCTGTTGGGAATTGATCGGGTAAGGTGGCACTGGAATAATTCTTCATTAAATACGTCACACAATACAAACCAAACTGGAAGACTTTAATGTTATAGATTTATTGAACTTACAGGTATAATAACGTTATACCTGAAAGTAGTTATTATAGAACAAGCAGGAGACATACGTTTGTAGTATCAGATGTTGCTCGCCTTCATGTTTGAAGCAGCATAATTTATTCTCAGATTTCTGCATGGATATGTAGTACCGATGAATGAATATTTTGATCTTATATCTTCATGATTTCCTCGAAGATCTTCATAGCAGAAGCTGGCAAACCCAACAGCACATTTATGCTTTTCCTCTCTTTTCCATGAGATAGGAACAGAACTACTTCCTTCTCAGGCAAACTCACAGGACCTGAGAAAATTGGCTCTCCCCATCCGAAATTTATAGAGTAAAAAGAAAGCCTATACCAAGTTGTGATTACAAGAGTTGCAGCCAAAGAAGGCCTAGCTCTTGTTTTTTCAAAATAGTCTATCGCTGATCTCATATAACTGTCTGTGACCATTGAAACAGCTTTCTGAACTAGCCCCACTGCAAATGATAGAGGATTCTCCAATAGTTCACCTGCTTTGCACAATGAATTTGTCAATACAATCCCATTTCCGAAAAACCCTTCAGGTAATGGTGGCGTAAATCTTGACCTTCCGTCAACAGCAAAAAGGAGCTTTGTCTGTTGATCGGGTTTCATGCCTAATGCCTGAGTTCGAGCTCTCCACACAAATGCTGAGAGAACTTCAAATGTTGTGCACTTATTTAGTACTTTATCTTTCATAGCTATTTTCTTCAGTTGTTCAAGCTTTTCTGGGTCAAAACTGAAGTATCTATAGAGCATCTCTTCTTCATAAAGCTTGCTGGTATTTGATATATCTTCAATCTGCGCAAATTCACTGTGATCAAACTCAATTTTAGGCGGGCTCCGGGCTTTCAGAATGGTTCTATCAAGACTTGGAGGGACTTTTAGAGGCAAGCCTCTGGCAGTTTCACCCCATGAGTTCATAAATTCCATTGCACCAATACCGTCTAGCATGCAATGGTTCATGGATAGCCCGATGGCAAATGCTCCGCATTTGAACTTAGTCACCTGGAAGACAATATTAGAATTTTTATACTCCCGTGACAAGAATGAAAACTACTAATTTTGATAAACATGTTAAATCTGGGACCTTTTTTAGGATTAAAAAACTTGGTCTGAAGAACTCCAAAACCAAGCAAAAACTTAGAATAATCAATCATTTTCATCATTTTCTGGCAGTAAAAATTCTTCATAATATAATCTTTTTCCTTTTTAAAAAACTATATCTATTTGCAAATGTAGAAGGGGTAGAGAAAAACATCAAACCTGAACAACCATGGGAGGTATTTGAAGTATGTTCTGAGCCCCAGGAAGCTCGTAAACCAGCTTACCAAGAATGTACGGGTCAGGCTTTGTTATGTCTCCAATGTCTTCTACTGCACAATTTGCTTCAGCTTCAACAAAAACAACACCCTCACCTGTGCAGTTTATTATCAGCTTTCCTTCAGAGCTAATAGTTAGCCGCCCGGCCAGTGGATAGCACGTAACAAGAAGTTTTGCCAAAGCATTCTTGACCACTTCCACAGCATCCTCGTTTCCTTTCGAATCAGACTTAAAACAGTAAACAGTACGAACAATCACCGCGATGTTCTGATCAAGGTTGTTGAGGAAATATAGGCCTTTCTCTGTCTCCTCAGCAGCAGGAACCAGGGTTGGTGTTCCTTGCTTTACAATTAGTTCAACTGTACCATTATTAGCTCCTGCCATGATAACCTGACCAAAATTGTGAAGAAACTTATGTTTGGACTAAAAAAAAAAAAAAGGAGGAGGAAATTTCATAAAAGAGTAGTATGCACAAGAAAAAATTATATAAACAACCATTCTACGACTAAAAACATACCTAAAATCCAAGACCAAGGGTAGTAGAACGTCTGAAATGTAGTCTCCTTCGAAAAAAGAATTGTAGTTATATAAGGGAAGATGGGCAAAAATTTGGAAATTTTATTTCTTTTGATTAACAAAATGTTCCCCCATGATAGAGACAGGAGCTGATTAATACGTCAAGATTGTTTATTGAGACCTTATTTTCTCTCTTTTAAGTCTTCATTAGGATACTGGGACACTGTTGTTTATGCAGAACGGGTAGTAAGATCATACGAGTTGTGGTGGGGTACGTGCCGCAGAACCAAAGCATTACCAGCCAGTCAGTCTGGCGTAGGAGAAAGGAGAGATTCTGCAATTGGTTGGTGGAATTAGCGTCCAAAATTGGATTACTTGATCGACATATATTCATCTTTAAAAATACATTGTCTATCATTTTTTACAAATTAAATTATATGCTGGCTTAAAGTAGGGCATTTGACAATGAATGATGATCAATTACAGGATCTCAGGGCGATCGCGGGCCCATTAAGTGAACAACAAATTCGGGATTTTGAAATCCTGCGCAAGTGAAATTTCTGGAAGATGAACGATCCGATGGTTTATATTGTTTTCAACCAACCCATGTTTCTTATGAGATAAAACCTACAACCATATAAAAGCTATATTATATCCCCACAGATTACCAGTTGGTTCAGAAACGTTGGATGCAAGAAATAGAAATGTATAAAATAGTCTAATTAATACCCTTCTGGTTGAAACTGTAACATCGAACATTATGTAATTGAGAGTTTTGACAAATTAATGCCAATTTTAATCCTAATTAAAAGAGATCTTGACGCTAAGCAAATTGAATATCAAAAACTTTGACTATCAAGTGTCAATCAATAGCATTGCCACCCATGGGCCATGAAGAATCCTGTTTATGCCCAAATTGGTGAAACCAGTCACGCCGAGCATAGAGTACCCATCAGGAAGATAGCTCGAGTAAAACACGTGCCATTTTTCGATAAGAGAGTACCAAGGTTCTCACGAAATTAGTTCAGATTGGAATCGTAAATTGCCAACCCAGAAAGACAATACTGAACCAGGCACAATGATCTACAGGCTGCAGCAGAAACACTTCCATAAGAAAATAAAAAATTGGGAAATACACTAGTAGCTGCATACACTGGTCACCGTATTTATCTCTAAACGCAAAAAACCGATAGTGATGATGAAAACAAAAAGTAACAGAATATCTTCTACAGCAGCCAAAAACAGCCAATTCATTGTTCATTCTGCCCCGTTTCCACTTAAACAGCCCATATCAAATGTAAAGAAAACATGTTATACGGCAAGCAACCAAGAACCATAACATTCTATCCTAACCTGGACACAGTAAGCCAACTAATTTGTCCGCTGAATAAACCCACATAGACTGCCGTGATCATGTCACTGTATAAATTAAAAATTGACTGCTTATCCGAGCATAATTGACCATCAATTAGTATGGCACCATGGCTGAATTTCAAATACACTAAAATAAATGCTGCAAAATGTCCAAATCCTATAGTGAATTGGAAGAGCGAGCAAAACATCAGTTTTAGAAGCACCATTCCTGCTTATACTCATTACACAATGACAGTTCAACTAAAATGAAGAAAACCAATCACTACAAATATATAAAGTGAAGCTAGCTATCAAATACAATTGAAAGATAATTTAACCGAAAAAAGGGAGGAAGCTGGGGGTAAAAATCCTAACAAAACCAGGTCAGCAGTTAATTAAGAGTTACTAATGCATATGGTACAAACAAAAGGAGTTGAATATTTCATCTGGAAATGGCCATGAGATCCAGACAGAAACATCAATTTATCATTCACAGGAACTGTGAAACTTCTACTGGGAGATATATGCTGAGTACACCACATACCTAATTCATTTCACATCATCTATTGTTTCCCAACATGCTCAATGGATTAAGCATCATCATCCTCATCTTTATTGGCATCACCAACAGCCTCAGCATTCTCATCATCTTCCTCCCCTTCATCTTCCTCATCACTCATGTTATTTATGACATCAGTAATAATATCCTTCACCTCTGCTTTTCTATGCATTAGATCTAAACCAAAGTGGGAACCTAATATAACCACATTCATACAATTAGCTCGGTCAAACTGAAAATATCATAATTTATTGTGCAACAAATAAATAAATAAAAGACCATACCAAGCTGGCGGAGAATATCCGATAATGTTGCCTGCATCAAAACAAATATAGGTATTAAAGAAAATGACTTATGTAAACTTTAATCCATCAAACTTGGCAACTCTGGGAAACAGGCACTACTCACAGTATTAAAGTCAACTTCCTTTAGAATATCTACAACTACAGCATGCATCTCTTCTCTGGTGGGTTCTGCTTTAGCCTTCTTGCCAGTTTTTCCTTTGCCTGTCATTCCAACAACAAATTGAAACAGATAAGTGACCAACTTTTATTATTGAAAGTTGTTGAAAAGCAACAATTAAACCCTGTAGGCCACCAATTGCATTTGTAAATGCATGTCCAAGCAAAATGCTGACAATACCTAATTATTTGATCATTGCTTACGGATTTAACAACATAACTAATCTTAAGTCAAAGGGAGATTTTGTACTTCATAATGACTAACTTATAGATCTAATTGTTTTCCTTAAATATGGAAGTTTCTTAGCCCTAAAACACCATTTAACTTCAGTAACTGACATCTAAGTGATGTATATACACTCTTTCTTTAGATGACCAACATGAAGAAGCATAATCCAAACTGCAAGACAAACATTTCCAGAGAACCAAAATTCATAATCTAATCCCAAAATTTCAAGAGTCAAGATCAACATAGAACAAACAGATAGAAAATGCACCTTGATCCTTGGTTGAATCTTTCGCCAGTGACTTGCTCAACAGCTTCTTGCCACTACCCTTTTCCTTGGCCGAAACACTTGTTTCCTTCGCACTTCCCTTTTCCACCTTCTGTTTTTTAGAGGTGGACCCCTTCGGTTTAGAGAGTGAACCAGAGCTTCCATCAGCATCAGTGGCACCCTTCTTTGAAGTTGAACTAGAAGATTTTTTGGTGGATTTCACAGGACTTTTCACAGGTTTCGCTGAGGTACCCTTTTTACCAGGTGTAGATTTGTCCTTGCCTTTGGCCCCTGAACTATCCTTAGCAATCTTCTTCGATGAAATCTTTTGACTTGGCTTCTTTCCCTTTGGTTCATCTTCCTCTTCCTCTGATTCAATATCCTTGTCATCACTCTCTTCCTTTGCTGCTGTTTTATTGATATTGTCTTCATCAGAATCATCTTTAGTGTCATGTGACTCCATTTTGTCATCATCACCTTCTTCTTCTTCTTCTTCCTCAGTTATAGATGACTGCTTCCGTTTCTCGCCAAGTTGTGATGTTTGCTTTCGTTTCTATGGAGAAAAAATAAAAACAATTAAACCAAATGCCAAATAATAATAATAATAATAATAATAATAATAATAATAATAATAATAATAACAACAACAATGATAACAAATGGTCATGCAAAACATATGCATGATTGTAAGTGCAATATGACAACTGAATAACTTGGGAGAAGCAGAAAGACAAGCTCAGCCTTTGCTCACACAGAGATTCTAATCGCGTACGCTACATCCCTCTACACTATGTTCTTTGTTTAAAACAGAAAGAAAAATTCCTGAGAATCAGGGAATATTATACTAGCTGAATTAGCAAAGTTTAACAGTTTTTCTAAATTATACACATGTAGTGACTTTTCTAAAGATAACCAATAAAAGGTTCCCAAGAAGGGGGACAGTATCAGGAAATTCAAACAGCAAAAGCAACTTAATAACTGCCATCACTTAGGGTTGCAATAGTAGAAAACTTTTAAAGCAATTTACCAAGTGAAAATATACTCAAATTCTTTTCCCCATAAACTTTAAGATAGGAGCACTGCTTTTACATGTGAATAGTAAGCAAACCAAAATATGTAGTTTAAAATTATAAAACCTCAAGGGAGGTATGCAAAAAATATTGCTAATGTATAAAATATAGATATGTAAGATTATTTTAGTCATTTCATTGTCAAATATAAAGATTTTACTATTAAATGATACTTTCTATTAGTTTTAATAAAATTTACATTTATGTATAATTTAATCAAACCTCAAATGGGGTATGTAAAAATACCCCTTTAAAATTATCATCATGGGCACAAGATTTTGAAAGTTAACTAAAGCACAAATACTTGATAGCAAACACCTTTGAGCAATTAAATGATACGTAATCAGCTAAATTGTCATCACAAACAGAAGTCAACAGCTTTGAGAAGTATCATTTTCTTAGACATAAACCAGTTGCATTGATGCATGTTGGTGCTTAACCCATAACCAAAAATTTTATCCATTAAAATATGAAAAAAATAATAATAAACACAAACCTAAAACTTTTCATGTCAGACTAATACAAAGAAAACCAACCTTGGCTTGTACGTCAGATGTTTCACTCTGGCTAGCATTTTTGCTTGGTGTTACCTTACGCTTTTTGCCTTTCTGAAATCAAAAAGAAACACAAATTTCACCAATACCAAATGTAGCACTAAACATCAACCTAAGGCTCTATGATATGCAAATGGGATTACAAAACCTGCTCCTTATCAGCAAGCAAAATGTCAGTTGTAGCATGCGGGCATTCCAAGAATTCCAATAACTTTACAGAGAGCTCTTCCTGAAAACATAAACCAACCCAATTAGAACAATAAATCACATAGAAGGTAGAACAATCTAGTTATAATCTGACCTTTTTGACAACAGCCTTATTTATTGGAATATTCAGCACATCACAAAAATCCACCAGTTTCTCTTTAACACATTTGTCAAGTTTCTCCTTTACTTTTGCCCTCTGTTTTTCCTGCAGAAAGATAGCAACTAACTTACAGTGAAAGGGTTTCCATCCACACTATCCATTTAAGCGCAATTTTGCCTAAATTAATATACCATGGACGAAATACTTTCCTTTTTTTGTGATAAGAAGATGAAAACCTATATTCACTATGAATGTAACTGTTATAAAAATGAATTTTTATACAAGAAAATTATAAAAACAAACTTCATTTGCATGGAAGGGGCAAAACAACAAGTACCTCATTATCAAACCAAACACAACCTGAAAACTGTCCTATGTTCTTCTTTAAAGTATGTGCCTGCAAAACAAGAACCACAAACTTATATATGATGATGCCAAACAAATATACAGTACAACAAAAAAGAAATTAAGTGAAAATAACTCAAAACAAGAACTAAAACTGAAGCTCGATCACCTTTGCTTTCTTTCCAAAAAGTATAGTGTGAAGCATCTGCAGGTTGTCATCTGGCTTTCTCCTCGACAACTTAAAAGCCACTGAAACAGATTCACAATATCAGACAATAAATGGGCCAATCCGCTGTAATTACCCAGTTCAATGAAAGTTAAATACAAGCCCGCAAATCATCTTCAAGAAAAAACAAATCTGAAAATAACTTTCTCTTCTAAAATATAACCAAGATCCATAAACTGTAATGCTTTATGAACATTTATAA
The DNA here is from genome assembly GCA_032402905.1 of Khaya senegalensis. Taxonomy (NCBI): domain Eukaryota; kingdom Viridiplantae; phylum Streptophyta; class Magnoliopsida; order Sapindales; family Meliaceae; genus Khaya; species Khaya senegalensis. Next base: position 9,457,069 of record CP135531.1, on the reverse strand, counting down.
AAGATCAAAGAAGGCATTATGACATTCACTTTCACTATTTTGTGAAAAAACCATTGTATATTATAACAGAGATGAATACATTTAAAAGTTAGATAATGTCATCAGATATACATCTTTTATTTCATGGTCACCATTCAAAAATTTGCTTACAGAATATCTACAAGGATCACAACAAGCTGAATAAGCATAAAGATTGGTAGAACAGGCATATCAAAGCATGGGGAAGAAACTTCCAAAGTGGAGCATATTTATATGTTCAATTCATTGCAGCCTTTTGTCACCTATTTACCATTTGATGCTCGAACAATAACTATTTACAAAGACCCTGTTTCAATGTTAAATGGGATGATTAACATATTGGAAACAAGAGTTACACTCAATAACCAGTAATAGTTAATACTAACATCAATTTAAGCTATGCATCAAATTTGAAATGCTTGCCCCCAGTACATACAGTCATTATGCTACTACTAAGGAGAACAAAACAAGAGAGCAAAAAATAGGACATGAGGTTAACAAGAGATTAACTATGATTGAGTATCAGAGTCACTAAGATTCAAACCAATACATACACAATCCAGCACAAGCTTTTAACATTCAGTCATGATTAATGGCATCCCCTACTCAGATTATCCATTTGCAGTGAACAGCCATACCAAAAAACCAAAGGTTTATGTAGCAGTAATGTTGCTTGCAGCCTTCAATTATCGTTTGTATTCTCTAATCACTTCTTTTATTTTTATCCAAATTCATAATAAATAATTAGCACTGGTGAGCTATACTACATCACTTCCACTAACAATGTAAACTGTTTTACAGAACAACACAACTAAAAGCAATACAAGAACACCACTTTCACTATTAATACATTCCCAATCAAATCAATGATCAATAAGATATGGCAAAATCTCACAATACATTGCTTGCAATCATTTCCTTTCTGCTTTAAAAAACGTGTCAAAACAACTTGAGTAATTCAACCATACCATTCGGGATATCCTTAAGCTGTGTGCCACGACCCTGCAAAATCCACAAAACCCAATGAAATCAAAACCCCCAAAAGAAAATAACAAAATTAACAATAAAAATCAAATCTCTGACCACCATACCTTTTCAATAGACAACGGCTTAGTCGCTGACCTTCCAGTAGAAGGCGCAGAGTACCTCTCCACAACTTTCCTCTCCCTGGTGGGCCTCTCGCTACTCGGTGTCACGGGCTCTTTCTCTTCCTTCGACTCAGCCGATTCCAGACTCGGCTTCTTCGACACATCCGGATCCTCACTTGCTTTATTCACAATAGGCTTTCGTGACCTTTTCCCTTTTTTAGTTCCTTCTTGTTTCTCCTTGTCTTTTACCTCTTCTTCTTTCTTCTCTGGCTCCTCGGTTTCCTTAGGAACCTCAATTTTCCCACGAAGTTCCTCGCTTTCTTCCTCTTTCTTCTCCTTTTCTTCCTTGTCTTCTTCCTTAGCCTCTTCCAACTTCTCCTCTTCTTTCTTCTCCTCTTTGTTTTCCACTTCTTCAGCAGGTTCCCCTTCCTGTTTCTTCTCGTCTAGGGTTTCGGTCGCCATGGAAGATCCAAATATAAGGAAGACCCTAACTTTAGGGTTTTAGATAAATATCAAACGAACAAAACAGAAAGAACCCTAGAGATGGAGAGAAGTGAATCCGCAGTTAGGAGTTTTGAAACCAGAGATAGCGACCGAAAGATAGAGATTGAAATTGCTGAAAAAAAGAGGGCGGGGAGAGAGAAAAGCGAGCGGGGGTTCAAAATTTTTTTATGCCAAAAAACCTGAGAGCGGGCTTTGGGGAATTTTTGACCTATGCTGGCAATTTTTGATGTCGCGGGCGAAAAAAGGCCTAAGCTCTGATTTAATTAATTTTACGATATAATTACTGTGCTGTTGTACTGTAATAAAACCAATCTGTCTGTCAACTGACCTTTCCTGTCCTGTTCAGTTCTGTTCTGTTCTGTTCTGTTCTGGCCAGTTCTGTCCCGCTACTTGTTTGAATTGTTGTTGTCCAAATCCATTAATTTTGAATGTGGTGCGCATGTGCCTAGTTGTTACCGATAAGTCCTGAATATTGGGTTGTTGTTACAGGGCAAAGCTATTACATATTATGGTTAATACCTTGTGACTTGGTTTTAATTGCACTGAGTTTTGGATTTTTTAAGAAATATGCGTGATGTGTTTTTAATTAGTCGTTGGACATTTTTAATTTAATAGAGAATGCACGTGCAACGTACTCTCGTCTATGATTTGATTTTTCAAACATGTATCTGTAATTAAGGTTTTCTTCCACCTTTTAAATCTATCCTTTGAATTGTTTAAAAAATTCAATAAAAAATTCAATAACATTCGTATAAATTAAAAAAAAAAATTTGATTCGATTTAATTTTATACTTAATTTAATTAACTTTAATTATATTTTATGAAATTTAACAAATTTATTTAAAATTAAGTTTATTGTTAAATTAAATCAAACTTGAAATTAGTTTAATAAGTAAAAAAATAAAATAAAAATACTTTAATTCGAATTGTTTACAAATTTTCAGTTTTATAAACTTTTAAAATAACTGTTAGAGTTCGATTCTATTTAAAAAGAAAACTAAAGTAAAATTGACTCTATAAATATAACAATTGAATTGTCTTTTGTTTAAAATATTGTCTTAGTTTTTAATTTATTGTTTACCTTAAAAATTTCTAAAAATTAAATACCTATCTTTAGAATGACTATGTTAACTTTAGATATATATATATATATATAAAGTTATTTAAAATATTATAAATAGATAAAGATAAAACTCACAAAATAAAATTATGAATATAAATAATAAGGGTTTAACAATATTACACGTCTATTGGCAATAATTAAAATTATTATCTTTAATAATTAAGTTATCATTAGTTGGAATAATGATGGATAAGACTCAAAAATTATGTTATGAAATTTATGGCAAATATCATTGTCCTTTCCTTTTTGATTTTAGCAGCACCAAGTTATTAAATCATTGCATTTACCGGAGTTGTGGTCAAATTATTTACACGTTTTTATTTTTCTACTTTCATAACTTAACACCTCTGTTTGTGTAATTTTTTTTTTTAATACAATTTTATTTAAAAAATAAAAAGTATAATTTTATTAAATACATTCAAATACATTCAAATACATACATAGCTACGTTTAAACAAAAAAATTGTATTGCAATTATATAAATTAGTTATAAAATAAATAAAACATTATTATCTTACATAAAGGGTAGAGAATTTATTTTGCTGAGCGCTAAGATAAAATTATGAAAAATTATCATCCATTGTTGTGGGAAATAAAAAAATAACTGTTATATATATAATATTTAGTGACTAATAATGTATTTTAGTCAATAATTTGTGATAAATAAAAATATCAAGAATATTGAAATTTGATGAAAACCATGATAATAAATTTATTTATTTTTTAATTAAACATGGTATTATGAGAATTTCTTTTATTCAAACATAATTGAAGGGATAAAAAATAATAAAAAAAAGTTTTAAAAAACATTGAAGGGATTGCAAAAGCATCACTCTTTTATTTTGTTAGATAAAAGAGTGATATAAAACATACATAGTAGTTGCATTGTAGTGTGTTCTATATAAAGATGTTATTGAATGATTTAAATTATGGGTGAATAAAAAAATGAAAATTAAATCAAGCCAATTAGTTTTGTTTGATTTTGATTTATATTTTAAAGAATAAATTAGTTTGTTTTAAAAATATATTCAATAATAAACTTTAAAAATAGTTGAAAGTCGATTACAATATGCTTAAAAGCTTAATTAAATTGATTCAATTTGGTTAATACAATTCAAATTTTATATTCAATTTTGGTCTATTAAAAAAATAATGAAATAATTAATTTTTTATTCAATTTCATTTTGACAAAAATGAAATCAAATTTGATTTTATCAATTTTTAATTCAAAAGTGAAGTTGTTTATGATATTTTGAAGTAAGAACAACACACCGAATGATACTAAGTTAGTAATGATTGTGTTTTTGTAATATATATTAATAATTATAGTAATTTTTTTTTTCCATCCATCAATATATGCTAATTTGCGGTGATTTCATATTAAATCACCGTATCTCTAATATTTCATGTAATTTATTTTATGCATCATTAATTTGATAATATTTTTAGAGTTCAGTTCCTTCAATTATAAAAATTTAATATTTAACTCCTTATTTAGTTTATCTAAGAAGCTATTTCTCATCAAAGATAATTAAGGTATGTTTTACATATTTTTTTTGTTAATAGAACTTTTTATGGTGTGTTTATTTTTAAAAAAATAAAAAAAAATGAAAAATAGAAGGTAATTCAAATTGTATTATTTATTTTTATAAAAAATGGATTAAAAAAAAGAGAGAGAAAAAAAAATATAAAGTAATTTGAATTGCATACTTTTGATAACAATGCATTTATTTGTATACAATTAGTATTAGAAGAATAACGATTTATATTTAACTATATTCATAATTAACAATAAGTAATATTATTAATATCTTACTTTTAAACCATTTTGCTTTTTTTTATTATAACTTTATTTATCCTAACCAAAATTATTTAACAATTAAGTATAATTCACATGTTTTAATGACACAAAAACACAAATTTATATAACAAGAAGTGTATGCCATTTGTACTTGACAATATTAATCATTTTTATTGTTATTTATTATGACATTTTTTTTTTTTGGTAACCAACTAATCATTTATAGCAAGTGAATATTTTTCTTTTAAAATGAATAAATTATCTAAAATAAACTCATTTTTTTAATTAATTAATAAATAAAAATTTACTTTTTTTGACAAAAATGGTGGTACTGCAAGTTAAGAGATATTTTTACATATTTTTTTCTAAAATTAGTGAAAATACAGATAAATATAAATTTTTTCAAAACTAACGATAATATTCATCAACAATAATATTGATTATTTTTACTGTTATTTGATTAACTAAAATAACAAAATGACTGAAATAATATTAGGGGTATAGATTATATATATATATATTAGTAATATTTTTACGTGCTTTTTATGAAGTTTCAAAATTAACTAAAAATACCTTTAAAAGTTAATTTTTTTAATTTTGATATCTAATTTAATTCAATAAAAAAATATAAACTATATGCTAATATTGACAATACAAAACCATAAATTACTTGTTTGTTTATTTTATTTATAAATGTTGATAATTCATATATATGTGCATTATTTATCCAAATTGAGCAACTCTATAATCTCTATCCTCCTAATTTTCCACTTATGTTAGGGCAGAGCTTATATAAAACATTAGAAAATAAATTAATTTGCAACAATTACAAAATTGATTCTTTTATATTGTATAATAAATAGTTTTTAGAACTAACGTGGAATATTAATTTTATAATACTAATTTGTATTTATTAATATTACACAAATTTATTTATATTTATTATATTAAATAGTTTATAATTTTATACAAATAAATAATTTATGATTTTTTATCAAAATTATTACTTAATTTACATATATTTATTAAATTAAATTAAGTATTAAAACCTTACAAATAATTTTTTAGGATATTTTTATTAATTTTCTAAATTTAAAAAATAATACGTAAAAAATACTACAAATATAAAAAGTTGTATATACAAAATCATTTTAGTTATTTTTTTATTTTAATTAATTAATTAACAATTAAATATAATAATAATAATAATAATATTTGTGGGTATGATAAAAATACCCCTTTTAAGTATCCGACCCTGCCCTTGAAACCTGGTTTGGTGATTTTTTTTATATTTATTAATTAAATACTAAATTTTATATTAAATATTAAAAATCTGCAGGCCAGCTTAACACAGCCCATTATGATTTTGGACTTATGCCTGTTTTTTCATAGATTGAGCCCGACCCAGACCGCGAGCCTGCGAGGACCTCATTCGACCACTAGTGCCGGGTTTCATTGACATAAGAAAACGAAGCAAACCGTATCCGGGCCATAAACGATAATTGGTTTGCACCATTATGTTTTCTTAAATTACAAAAATAACCTTTCACACATGCCACATAGCCCTAGCTATAAAAATCCCCACCAGTCCTCTTCCTCGGTCTGATCGGACAAGGGTTTTTCATTCGCCGTTCTCTAAAACCACAAGCCTTGTAGAAGCGGCACGGAATGGTAAGTCTGAAACCCATAACTTTCTCACGATTTCAGTTTCCCATCGGATCTCCGTTATGTTAAGATTTGTTTATCATTTCTCAAATAAGTGCGAAGAATATGTTAGTGTTTTGTTAATTAGCCGGAAAATATGTTAACCATTTGCTCAACATATAGCACAGATGAATTCGTTTGGGAAGATTGAATTGGAAATATAAAATGAGCCCAAGTATTTTACTAAGAGCTGTTATATTTATGTGAAAATATTTTTCCTTGAACTAATGTTGACTGTCGTTTATCAAGATCTTCTTTAGTTATGGCTGAAATATTATATTTAAAGACAATTTTTTTTTTTCTGAGATCTGTGATTAGGGAATGCTAGACTTGTTGGTTTTTGACATGTTTTGTTATTCTTCAGGCCCCAAAGAGAGGAGGAAAGGTTGCGGCACTGGCAAAGAAGAAGCCGGTATTTTTCTACTACTTTTACGTGTGTCTCATCTATTGAAGTTGTGACGTTTATGTTCTGAATTATTGTGCTTGCTGTTGATAATGAATTTGTAGGAAAAGGTTGTGAATCCCCTTTTTGAGAAGCGTCCGAAGCAGTTTGGTATCGGAGGGGCTTTGCCACCAAAGAAGGATCTTCACCGATATGTGAAGTGGCCCAAGGCTATTCGTATTCAGAGGCAGAGGAGGATCCTTAGGCAGAGGTTGAAGGTGCCTCCTGCTTTGAACCAGTTCACCAAGACTCTGGACAAGAACCTTGGTAAGAACAAATTGTTTTGCTTATACAGTTACGCCTTCATCATTTGGATTGTTCTTATTCAGTCTAATTTGTGGTTTAACAACCGTTAGATGCAATGCTGTTTTGGTCTGTAAAGTTGTGGAAAGGGCAACATGTCCTTTACATTAGTTGAAGGCTTTATCCCTTTGGGTAAAATCAACCTATCTGTGGGAAGTTTTGCAATCTATTTGATCATTGTTTTGAATGTTTTGTGAAATTTATTTGGCATAGAACCAGAAAACAAATGCAACATAAATATAAAAAGTGAATATAATGATGAATTTGTGTTGGAGCTGGTAACTGGAAAGGTTGAAGCTGTAATAGGGTCTTGAAGGTCACATTCGGGGTGTGTGTTTTTCTGTAATAGGTCTATTTTGTTTTTATTGTATCTATCCCTACGGGTTTAGCTGTATTTTTTCTTGCACTTTCTGATAAATACCCATTACTTCATAATTCTGAGCATTTTTCACCTTTATATTTTAAGCATTTTTGTTGTACTTCATTATGCCAAACGAAATTATTATTGCAACCTTAACATTTCCAATTATCCTGTTTGCAGCCACAAGTCTGTTCAAGTTGCTGCTCAAGTACAGACCTGAGGACAGAGCTGCGAAGAAGGAACGTCTTTTGAAGAGAGCTCAGGCTGAGACTGAGGGAAAGACTGTGGAGGCTAAGAAGCCTATTGTTGTGAAATATGGACTGAATCATGTGACCTATCTTATTGAGCAGGTTGGCTAATTTGTTTTGTTGGTATGCTTGCATCGCTTCTTTCACAATATAAACTCTGCAGGCCTGTCTCAATATAATTACAATCCTTGGTAATTTCTCTGCAGAATAAGGCTCAATTGGTTGTCATTGCTCATGATGTGGACCCAATAGAGTTGGTTGTTTGGCTTCCTGCCTTGTGTCGGAAAATGGAGATTCCTTACTGCATTGTCAAAGGAAAATCACGTTTGGGATCGGTAATATCCAGTTTACACAGTTTGTTTCATAGTTTCATGATAACAAGCTGCTGACCGTGCTTCTACTCCATTTCCTATAGATTGTTCACAAGAAGACAGCTTCTGTCTTGTGTTTGACCACAGTTAAGAATGAGGATAAGTTGGAGTTCAGCAAGATCCTTGAGGCCATTAAGGTATGTTTGAGCTGCATCTTTATGGAATTTGGTATTTATGTGTATGCTTTTGCATGAAAGTGCATCTTTGTTTTGTTAAGATTTTAAAAAGATAATAGATTGTGGTCCTTATGATCATAAAATGTTTGTGATTTCTCTTTCAGGCAAACTTCAATGACAAGTACGACGAGTTCAGAAAGAAGTGGGGTGGCGGTATTATGGGTTCCAAATCACAGGCAAAAACAAAGGCCAAGGAAAAACTTCTTGCCAAGGAAGCAGCACAGAGGATGACCTAGGAGTATGCTCAGTGTTAGAGAGTCCTTTATTTGTTATTTGTTGTCTTTGCGTTGTCCTATTTTTAATGAACATGGTTCTGTGTACTCACTTAGCATCTTGAACCGCCCGCTTTCAGTTTCACATTGAAAACTCTTATATGCTTGCACCTTATAGTATTGTGCTCTTTTTGATATGAGGAATGTTATTTGAGTTACCTTTTCATTTAGATTTTGTGAGCTTACCATTGCAACAATGTGATTGGTTCATCAGTTTCTTTCCATTTTGGTTTTGCAAGTCTGATTGGGCATCGGTTTGGTTACTAAAAGCTGAAGCAGCACGGTAAATTGTTTGTTCAAATTGGTCCCCTTTTCCTCTTATATTATGCTAGGAAGTGGTTAAGCACTTGGTCTGGAGTTTTCTTTAATGTGAGGCCGAGGGTATACTCTTAGCGTAATTAACTTTTAACTAATATAACGAGGTTTAGTTGACCTCCCTATTTTTCATGCCTTAATTATCACATCAACAAAAGTCTGAGTAATTTGTGTCTAGTGATAGCCCAACTAAAGTTATGCAATATGTGCTTGAATTCTTCACATAGTATAGAATTGCACCAAGAATCGACGATTGGGTCTTAACCTGGCACGTTAATAAATGATGAGCCCCGTCGCAAACTACCTTAATGTCAGATATCGTGGGATCTGTGTGGATACATGAACTCTTGGAAGAAATTTATGTTGCAGAAGATGGACGCCAATATGTTATGGATATGATTATCGAGCTGCAATTTGTTATTGGGATGTTCAATGACAAATATTCAGAAAGTGCAATTGGGTACCTTCGAATTGGAGCAAATTCTATCTCACCATACCAATGTACGCTAGGCTGCTGCGCTATTATGCGCCAAATTTGTATTCGATAGTGTCCTCTTCTTGTTTAGACTACATAATACATATATTCTTCAGCCAATCCATCGAGAACTTATCTGGTCCGTTTATTTATGAATATCCAAAACACTTTACACGGGCCTTTAACCAAACATAGTACATCTTCCGATTTTCAAACTCAAGTTGTATTCACTGTGTAATTAACATACTAGTGCTTGCATGTTACATCCATGCACTGACCCGTATGCAGTGCTTAAATCCGTGCTTATATGAAAGATCATAATACCACTTCAAAAACGTCCAATCACGAATTGAGCAGCCTGTGACTCCAATAAATTAATCCTATACTGGAAAAAACGTAACTTATTAAGCAGCACGATAGCATCTCTGTGCCTGTCCGTCTCCATCCTAGACTCATGATGACAAGCCACGATCTGATTGGTAACTCCTTGTTGCTCATCTCTACCTATAATCTCAAGGTCTGTAAGTTGTGTTCCTTATGTGCACTCACGTAATTCTAGCAGCATAACCCTCTTCTTTTAAGCTTATGGAGACATCTTCCAACATGGAATAGATCTCTTCTGAACATGGATGCCTACCATCTCCAACCATGAACTCATGCACAACATCATTAATCTCAATTAAACTGTGGCCAGGATTCTTGACAATCTGTCTCTCTCTCATAAACCTCCTCATCCTAGCTACATCATCCCATCGTCCCTTTGCAGCATAAATATTTGACATGAGAACGTAGTTCCCATCATTGAGTGGTTCCAACTTCACCAACCTCTCCATTGCAATCTCAGCCAAATCGACATTAGCATTGGTATTATCAGCACATGCAGTCAGCAAAGTTCCCCACAACACTGCATTTGGTTCCATTGGCATGTTTCTTATAACCTCATAAGCCTCATCCAAGAGCCCTGCCCTGCAAAAAAGGTCCACTAAGCAACCATAATGCTTAACATTCGGCTCAACCTCGTAATCCCCTCTCATGTTATAGAAAATCTCTTTTCCTTTCTCTACCAGCCCGGAATGTGTACAAGCAGACAACACCGCAATCAATGTAACATCATCCGGTTTTATTCCACTCCTTCGCATTTGCCAAAACCTCTCAAGCGCTTCCTTTCCACAACCATGCATTGCTAGTCCTCCAATAATAGAGTTCCATGTACAAACGCTCTTCTCCGGCACAATCTTGAAAACCTTTAAAGCTTCTTCAATATACCCACATTTTGCATACATATCAATAAGAGCAGCACCAAGCTTATGATTCAAAAAAATGCTTCTTTTATCAACAAACCTATGTACCCATTTGCCCATCTCTAAAGCACCTAGACTGGCACAAGCGGATAATACAGACACCAAAGTCAGTTCATTTATCTCAACACCAGAATTTTTCATTTGAGAAAACAATTCAATCCCTTCTTTATATCTTTTTAGCTTAACATTACCATTAATCATCGCAGTCCAAGTGACAACATTTTTCTCGGCCATTTGATCAAACAATAACCGGGCAGACCCGATATCACCAAAACTACAATAAAACGTTATCAAACTTGTAAGCGAATGTATCTCCGCGTTAAAATCTTGATTCTTTACAACAAGAGAGTGCACTCCTTTCCCTTGTTTAAGATAACTACAAGCCTTTAAAAGAAAAGGGTACGTGAAACTATCAGGGTCCAGCCCTTTGCGTCTCATTCGTATGTAAAATTGAATTCCTTCACTGGCTAAACCAGCTTCTGCAAAGCCTCTAATCATGGTGTTAAAAGCAAAAGTTGATGGGTTAACCATATGATTAAAAACTAGATGCGCATAGACGATTTGGGATGAGTTCACTAGAGATTCTACGAGCTTGGCCAGTTGGGTATCAGCATTGATACTGTTGTTAAATGAAGTTCGGATGATTTGGGCATGGACTTGCTTGAATTGGATTAAATGGGTGCATTTGTTAAGTAATCGATGATGGTGATAAGATCTAGTGATGGTGTTGAAGTTTTCTTGTGATTTTGCTGAGTTTGGTATGTGAATAAATTGAGTGTTTGTCATCAGTTGAAGCATGTTTTGCAGCTGTAGAGATAAGGCCGAGTTAGATGCTTAATAGTTTTCGGGAATAAGGAGAATTTGATCGACTGGTGACGAGGGACGGCAATTTCATCGCAAGCCTACAAATTTGCAAGTAGGCCAATTTTGTAGAATGGATTTACCATGCTTCTTAATAATTTTTTTTTTTAAATTTAAATTCATGGAGAGTTTGAGGTAGATAAAAATATAAATAAATATGAAATAAATATTTATTTTTTTTATTTATTAAAATTTTATAACAATTATAATTTTAATTAATTATTATTTTTTAATAATTAACTTTATATTCTATAATAAAAATTAAAAATTTTACGTAATTAAACTATAAAAATATTATTGATGAGTTAAATTGATTATTTTTATATTTTTTTATTAATTTATATATTATTATTATTTACTATTGTAAAATTATGTTGGATGAATGTTAGTTGTAATTGAGTAAAGTAAATATATAAATTTAATAATTCTTTTTTTGAACTTAAGAATTTGTAAACTTTTATTTTATATATAAATTTATAAAATAATTATGTATTTTTTGAATGATTGTGATGAAATTTATTTTATACAAAATATAATTGATATTTTATGTGTGTGATATATTTTATTTTAAATTAATATTAAAAATTTATAATTTTAATTAGATAATTTATAACTTTAAGTTTAATTTAATAATAATATAAAATATTTAAAAATATAAAAAATTAGTTAATAATTTATAAATACTAGTGCGAGTTTGATAAATATTAAATACATATTTTAGCGAATTGATTAATAAAATGTTAAACATGTTATGTGTTTGGTAAGAGTATAATATTATTTTTTTTTA
>CP135531.1:9341764-9440431 GCA_032402905.1 Khaya senegalensis | reverse complement strand
GGGCCGAAACGGCCCAGGCCTGCGCACTAGGTGCATGGGCCACGACCACGTTAGCCTAGGTTGACGCGTATTGGCTCCTAGTGTGTAGGCCTGGATCGTTTTGGCCCATGTCCAGGGCATTAAGCGTGCATCACACACGTTTGCGCGTGTGGACCTAGGCCACGTCAACCTTGACCACGCGCACAAGCATGTGCAGTGCATGCGCCCAGGGTTGGCGTTGCCTTGGCTTGCGCATTCGAGCGTGTACATTACACGCACTTGTGACGTGAAACCAAGGCAGATCTAGCCCTAGTTCATGAGCTAGGCGCGTGCTAACGACTTGATCTTTCTTTTATAGTTTCTTCATTTTCAGTCATTTTTTTACACCCAAAACACCCAAAATCTTCTCTTTTTTAAATTTTTTTAATTATTTACACATTTATTTTGTAATATCTACACATTTTAACTATAATTTTCACTACTTTCATGCTCATGCGTATTATTAATTAACTAAAAATTAAACTCATTAATAAAACAGAACAAAAATTAACAATGCAAGTACTAACCTTTTTTTGTTCCTATTAGTATTGCCGAAAATGATTAACAACTCGTGTGTGTATATTTTCAGAGATGAAAAATAGAAGAGAGTGAAGAAGATGAAAAGAAACAGTGAAGAGAGGTGGAAGGTGTAAGGTTATTTTAGAAAATTTTATTTTATTTTTATATATTGATTAATTTTTTTTTCAAAATTTATTATTTTATTTTTTTGTATTTAAAAAATAATTAATGTCCAAATATGTAAATATTTATTTTAAATATATTTGATGAAAATTTTATTTATTATTTATTTTTTATTGAATTTTTATTTTCTTATCTTATGAATATGATTAATATATTATTTATTTAATTTATTTTTAAAATATTAATTTATTTTTTTTATATTTAAAAATAATTAATATTTAAATATTTAGATAGTTATTTAAGGTACATATTTCCTAATATAGTCACACTAGGGTATTATTTTTATTAACAAGTCTACAGGCCATCTTCTTTAACAAACATGTGAAATAACCTTATAAGAAAATATTATATTAATATAAAATAAAAATGAGATTCTAAATAAGGTATAGCAAAAAAATTTAATAATCTATAAAAATAATTAAAATATTTAATTATAATTAAATATATCAATGTCAATTTTATTTTATTAATATTAATCACTCTCAAAATCAAGTTATCAAACATTAATTATACAAAAAATCAAATAAAATAAATTAAAAGTGACAATCAAAAGTCCATAACTAGCAAATTCTACAAAATATCTTACTCTTCATTTGTCAAAGGTTCAAAAGCAACACTAATCCTAATTAAAAATTGGATCAACTTTATAATTTTCTTTTCATTGACAACATTCAACATCTCTATAGGAATATCTATCTTATTGTTCATATGTTTTGTCTCTTTAGGATCAAGTGTATAAAGTCATTTTATAACTAACTTATTTTTATTAACCCTTTTGCTATAGATGCACATTCCTAATCCAGCTTTTCTCTTTCTCTTTTTTGAAATACTTGGGCTTGGAGGCAAATTACTAAAAGTCTCAATAATCCCTTGTAATTTTTTTTTCATTCTTATTTGATGTAATTTTTGTATATTTTTAACAAAAATCCCACTTAGAGAAAGTTATTTAGTATAATTTATTTTTTCCTATTTCGTAACTTTTCCTTTCCTTTTCATATCTACAAAGTTGAAAATATAACACATAAGATAATATAAAAGAGATTTAAACTCTACATCTATAAATATATTAAGTATTGATATTAATTGTTTAACTAAATTTTAGAAAAATATATTATAAATGATAATACATTTAAATTATTAAATATTATAATTAATTAATAATATAGAAAATAAACTAATAATTAAAAGAGAACAAAACGTGAGGAGCATGAACTAGGGCTGGATCTGCTTTGGTGTCACTAATTGCACGCACCCTATAGCCTAGCCCAGGGCTGTCGTGGCTTTGGCCTGTGCATTCAGGTGCATGCATTGCATGACCTATGCACGTGACATTAGGGCAGATCCAGTGCTGGTTGACGCGCTAGTGCACGCGCCCGATGACTTTATTTTCCTCTTCTGATTTCATCATTTTGGAGCCATTTTTTACACCCAAAATCTTTTCATTTTTTAATTTTTTTAACTATTTACATATCTATTTTGTAATATCATACTCATACATATTATATATCTATTTTTAACTATTAATTTTTATAATTATCATTCTTATACGTATTATTAACTAATTAAAAATTAATATTTATAAATATTTTTAAACTCATAATAAAATAAAAATTAACAATATAAGTAAGACTAATCTCTTTTTGTTTTTGTTATTACTAAAATTTGTTAACCTATGTGTATGTATTTTTAGAGATGAAAAAGGTAAAGAAAAGAGTGAAAAAGGTGAAGAACGGTGAAGAGAGGCAAAATGTGAAAAGATTAATTTGGAGGGTAAAATTATTAATAAAATTTATTTGTAAGGATAAAATTATTAAAATGGATTATTTTGATAATAATTTTTTAGGATTTATTATAAATATAAAAGAAAGTTAAAATAAAATTTTGAAGTTTTTTCAAAAAAATATAGAGAAGAGTCTTTAAGAAAGCTAACATTCACCCAAGTTAGGAAATCACTAGTGGGTGACGTTAGTTTGCCCCAGAAAGTCTTCAATTTTTTGAAAATGTGGGGTCTAATAAATTTTGCTGCAACTTTGGGTGACGGTAATAATGATAACTTGAAGGATAAAAAACTCAAGAATCGAGTTAAGATTGAGGAAGGAGCTCATAATGGGGTTTGTGTTGTTGCAATGCCAAATTCTTTGAGACCCATTTCAGTTCTAAATGGTGGAAGCAATTGTAAGGATAACGTTGCAGCAGCGGCTGCAAGTGAGAGTGCGTTTAAATTGCCCCATTTGGCTTCATATTCTGATGTTTTTGGTGACTTGGTGAAGTTGAAGGGGTTTAACTGTGGTAGTTGTGGAAACCAATGTGATTTCGGATACTATGAGTGTAGCAAGGTATGAATGTTTATTTACTTGCTCTCTTTGTTATGTGACGGTTTGATTTTTGATGTTACTTAGCTTTAAATATTTTCATCATTGTTGTTTCTCTCTTAAATGTGTTCTTTTAAATATTTGTTTTAGTTATTTCTTTTTCTGTTTCGAATGATGGTTGCTATGCGTGTTTTATTATCCACATTTATTTCCCTTTTTCTATTATAATTTGAATTAGTTAGTGGACTACTACTGATTTGGCCAAGCATAGTCCATGCATTCTTGACAAGTTTTGCAATATGTATTTTCTGAATGTTTAATAATTACTTTATTACCTTTAGATATCACACACCTAGATTATTGAAGGCCGATGTTGCTATGCATGTTTAGCTTCTGCTAAGACGTTTATATATATTAGGTGGCAGTGCAGCTCCATATGACTTATTTTGATTTCCTTTAGGAGTCATTCTTATAGTTCACTTAGTTTTGGTGGTCTTGTAAAACTCATTGATATGCAGATTATATTTGAACTTGAATTTGACATGAAAAATGGCATATAATATGAATTTTGCACCTAAACTGTTCTTGGGGATAAAAGTTTCCAATCATTGTTTTTTTGGGAATTGAAACATCTAAATTAACCTTGATGGTGAAACCTGTTTTATATTTAATTCTTAGATGTATAAGTATGTAAAATCTTTTTAGTAATATGTTGAAGTAATTTGAATATGTTTCCTTTTTGTCAATTTTTTTTTTTCTTGTTGCTTTTAATTCCTTTTCTAATTCTATTTTTTTTTTCCTTTTATCAGTAGGAAAATTTTGTAATCTGTGAAAAATGCTTCAAAAATGGAAATTATGGGGAGAATAAGTCCATGGATGATTTTAAGCTTAAAGATTGCCTAGAAAACAATCTTACTCCTGGAGCTATCTAGATTGAGATAGAGACTCTACTTCTTTTAGAATCTGTTATGAAGCATGGAGATAATTGGGAGCTTGTTGCTCGAAATGTTCCAACCAAAACTAAACTTGATTGTATTTCAAATCTCATTGAGCTGCCTTTTAGAGTGTTTACGCTGGTTTCTGCCTGTGAAAGGGATGGTTCTAGTTGCTTCACTAGGAGCATGAACGGTGGAAAAGAAGGAACATTAGCTTTATCTGAGAATCAAGAGGTTATCAAAATAGATGATAAAGTTTAAGAGCTAATGGATGCGAGTGATCAAAATGAAGATGCTGTTAGTGAAGAACCTCCTGCAAAAGGAAAATGCATTGTTCCCCTTTCAAATGTTGGTAGTTCACTGATAAATCAAGTAGGAGGCCTTGGTGCTGATATTTGTCAATATAGAAATTTACCTAGTTTTCCTTTAAATGAATTGTAGTGATGCATTATTTTGAATTTTTCTTTTCTCAATTGGAAAAGTTTAATGTATTATTCAAACTTCAAACTACATTTATGAAATTTACAAAGTTGATTGTAATGATGCTTTATTTGTTAGGTTTTAATTTCTTTTTTCTCAATTGAAAAAGTTGAGTGTATTATTCAAACTTTAAACCGCATTCATAAGATTTACAAAGTTGATTGTAGTGATGCTTTGTTTGTCAGTTTTTTATATTTTTTTTCTCAATTGAAAAAGTTGAGTGTATTATTCAAACTTCAAACTACATTCATAAAATTTACAAAGTTGATCGTAATGATACTTCATTTATCTGTTTTTTTTAAAAATTTTTTTCTTTATTGAAAAAGTTGAGTGTATTATTTAAATTTCAAACTACATTTATAAGATTTACAAAGTTGATTGTAGTAATGCTTTATTTATCAGGTTTTAATATGTATTTCCCAATTGAAAAAGTTGAGTGTATTATTCAAACTTCATATTGTGTTTATAAAAATTTACAAAGTTGTGATGATGGCATTTGGTAGCATACTGAGGATGTGGCATATGTGGACATGAGACAAAAGGGAAAGGAAAAAAAAATAACCCAGTTATAAAGTGCATTTTTTAAAAGTTTACTAGCACAGTATAAGAATTTTAGTTTATAGAACTTTATTACTATAAGTATCAGTACATCAAAAGTAAAAATTTGGATATCTTTATGATTTCAAACAATGCATGTTTGTCCTTTGTGTAACCAATGGTTGTCATTGTTGCACTTAGGTAACTCTCATCTTCACCATGGTTGGCCCACATGTGACTGTTGCTATAGTTATTGCACTTTGTGATGAAAGCTCATGTCCAAGGGAGATATTTAATGGTGATGAGGATTATCCAGCTAATGGAGTACTATCTCTCATTATGCTTTCTAAGCTAGAGAGGTTGATTATTATTATCATTATCATTTTCCTAGAACGAGTTTTAAGTTAATGGTTTAGCTCTTGTATCGGTACTACAATGATGAAAGTTATCTTATATTTTTATGTTTTAGAGCACATTAAGCTTATGCTCCCGAGAAGGAGAACTAATTAGGTATAAGTTTCAAATGCTGTTGTGCAGAATTGTTTGGGTCAATTTTAAAGAATTAATTTTTGGGAATTAAAGCTATTCTAAATGTGACTTTTTCAGAAATTCTTATTTGTTTGTTTAAACTTCTTCGCCGAACATGCTTATTTACATTAACTTTCTGCTTGATGTGAAATTTTCGTTTATTCATTAGAAGTTGCCAAACATAATAGTAATGTTTGGTATTTTGTTTGTAGTCTTTGTATTAGAGTTTTTCATTCCCATCCATAGTTTTGTGTAGTTAGATGGCTTTTTCTTGTTGACTTATTAACTTATTATTTTTTCATTTTGTTATTCCTAACAATCTTTATTTCAATCTATAAATTCGTATAGAAACTTAGGACGAATCTTCAAAGAAAAATGACATACCTCTAAATTTGCGAATTAAAGTAGCAACAACAATTTGTCGTTGACTAGGTCATTATTTTTTTCTTAAAACACATGTATAATAGGGCGTGTAGTACCCACCCTCATAAACCTTAAAGATACCCTTTTCATATCCATTGTGGAATTCCATGATATTCTTTTCCACTTAATCTTGTAACGCTCTTATCAAAGTGGGGCTCCGTGCATGCATGTTCTGTTTTACCTTGAGACTTATAGATCGTTTGTGGACGCATCCGTTATGCATGGGTGCTTGGCAAGATATTGGAGTCAGAATGAGTTTAGTTATGATATCATCTGTCACGGGTTGAGTTATTATTTTCTCTTCAAAAGTTATGACTTTGATACCATCTGTCATGGGTTAGGTCATTGCCTTCTCTTTTGTCTTTTGGAGAGAAGATAATAACTCACCTGTGACAGACTACTTTAAGGCTGTAACTGCTAATGCCAAATTTTTGGTTGACTAGGAAGACCAGGAGATTAGAGATTTAACAGCCACCATTCCTGAAACACAGGTGATTTAAATTTTCTATTTAGGTTTCCTTTGTACTTTGTTGAAAGACAAATAATTTTATTTGCATGTAGCCTTTAATTTTGTGCATGCATGCATGAATATTGGTTGAAAAATTGCACTCTAAAGTCAAATATTTTAAAGATCTAGAGCTAATAATGGAGAAAAAACATACTGTTATGATGAAACTAAAAGAATGTATAGTAGAAGAGTATATTAATGTCTTGCAAAGGGCATTTACTACTGGTGTATCAAAAGGGAGTGATTATACGAAATTGCTTTTTGTAAGTGTACTTTGATGAAGTTGTGTATTAAATGCAAAAGAAGCAGAATTAGAATAGATAATACTTATCATGAATTTTATTAAGATTTGAAGTTGTGGTTAATGTATGATAATTTTCTTTCAAATCAATTACTTCTTTTTACTCTTGTCTTTGTTTTTTTCTCTTCTTGGGTGCTGATTGCAATTGCGTTCGAATTTACGTTAATAGCTTTGGCAGTAGTTGCTTATATTTTGTCTAAATGCCACGAAGTAGAAAGTACTTGTTGTAGGAAAACTGCTAATCATAATTTACATCATTTTCTTTGTTTGATCAATTCACAAACTTTATGAATAAAAAGATGATTAAATCCAGTTCCCTAAAACACTAATAACCCATCAACAATGTGGAAATTGCTAACGAGAAATGTCTACAAAAACATTTATATTCTTTCTTTTCTATAAAAAAAAATTCTGTACAATATGATATTTGTACACATTTCTATAATCTGTTCAATTTCACACTACAAACAATGTCAGAAAAAAGAAAAAGACAAGAAATCATTGCAACTTTGTTTTCTTGGCGTAATCACCTGTCATAACGCATATACAAAGAGTGCTATGAGCAAGATTTGATGAGTTTAAAACTTTGGAAACTTTGTCCACTGGAAAAGTTTCCAAAGAAGAAACTTCTTGCTGCCTCCAAAGGAAGTTTCTAAGGCATATTCAGGTTTCCTTTCACCCGCAGCATTGTTTGTCCTATTTGATGCTAGACAGAATCATAAATTTTTTGGTCAACAGGATTTCCATACGCGTCCGTGACAGGGAAAGTATATTTAGGTTTTCCATCCTTTGTAGATATCTTTGCCCTTCTTATGCATAAATTGTTCTTACAAAATATGTCGATAATATTTGATAAGAGGCCAAATTGATCATCTGTATAAAGTTTCAATTCTAGGCCTTATAAGAAAATAATAATTCTATGATCAAATCATGAGGAGATTATTGTGGGAAAGTAAATGATCAAGTGGTAAAACTAACCTTTGAGGCTCATCTCTTGATTGCTGCTTCAAAACATGCTATAACATGTTGTCGTTCAGCTTCTGAGCTAATAGGGAATCCATCCACATGTTTGATATAATATTCCTACAAAATTAGTTTGTAAAGTTAGAATTACATACAACACCTGTCTACAATCATAACAACAATCAAAATTTTCTAATGTCACGAATTAGAGTAATCTCAACTTCTAATACTATGGGTAGGGAAGATGCAATTACCTGATAAGCTTCCATGATGACTCTGCTATGGTAAATCACATATTGCATATCTATTAAACTGCATACAGTGTCAAACAATAACTTAGGCCGATCTTTGTATCTTATAGTCACGGCTATATAATCTTCATCGCAACAATTTGGTACTATTACATGGGATGTAATAGTCATGACCTAATAATTTTTGAGTAGATATTGTCTGCTTTAGACATACAACTTATCATGGGTTCATTCTTGAGTTTTACAATACAAAACACATCTATTTAGTTAGAAAAACTTAAACTATATATCATATAACTCAAACTCATTCACTAGTGATGTGAGATGTCATGTCCTCGTGATGGGTTATATCGATCCGTTTTATGAGTTTGTTCTTAAATTTTATAACGCAAAACGTATTTACTTAGTTAAGAAAACCTAAGTTATATATAGTTTAGAGTTACTCGTTAGTTATGTAGAGTGTGACATGGGATAACTAATGGTAGATTAATATGTTAGTTAAATCTCAACCAATGATAAATTAACACGTTGTTTTGAATCTACTATCAATTCTAGGTGTAGATATTTGATTCTCATCTCTTCACCTACCAATTTAAATCAAGAGATTTGGGTCAATTGTTTTAATATAGAGTGACATGTGTAGTGTTACATGGGACTTTTTATTTATACGATAATCTTGTGTGTTTGCTAAGAAATTTAGCCAACAATTCTAAAATTTTCCTTAATAAAGAGATTTTTCTCTTTTCTTTGTATAAAAGAAAACACACATAATCTATATGAAAGTAAAACTGTTCAACTTTTTTCTTATTTCTCTTAAAAAAATGAATACAACTTAGTGTGCTTAAAAATTCACCATATTGAATTCCTCTAAACTCACTTTTGATCTCTGAACTTTAAATTATACTACTTATAATTGTAAAGTACAACTAACATCTCTAGTTATTTAGAACTTTTTAATCATTCAAACCTTATCATCTTGTAGTTTTACTATATTCAATGCTTGATGAAAAAGTTATCGAGAACTCCCACTTATTCATATATTTAGAATTTAATATCAACCGAATATGTTAGAAAAACTGATATTTTTTTTATCTCTTATTAAGATAAGATTTCTTTGACTTTCGTGAACTTTACGTAGGATGAGTCCATCCCGATTAGGCCTTTTTGAGTTCACCTACCACTATCTTGAGTTTTCTAACTCTCAGCCCACGACTGTTTTTACCCTTATTTAAACTTTTGTAAGTCACCTTTTGTACAACCTAACTCCACATCTTGACTGTTTGTGCTTTTTCTGCTAAATATCATGTTACGAGCCCATTAAGTATATGTTGGTAAGTTTGTCTACTAATATTATGATTATATGATATCTTTATGTCGCCAAAACCCATGCATTATTTGTTGCGCTATGCTTCATTCTTGCATCTTAGTCTATTAAGAGAGTGATTTCCCTTTGAGTTCTTTTGCGCCTCTATTGTCCAAGAATTAAGGTTTAAAACAATTAGATCTTGCACCATCTCAAATTAAGAGTTTAACATTAGCTACCACTTTATGTAATAATTTTACTCAACATAGAGAGCACTTCTACACATTGCACAATGATTACAAAGAATTCATTTTGTTCCCCTTGAGAAAACATGGCAGTCCTTTGGAAATATTTTGCAAATGCTCAAAAGAATTGCTTGTACATTTTCTTAAGACACCATTTGAGTGTCCCCATTATTAGTTTTGCTCGAACTTCCAAATCATAATTTTGCATAATGAGACCCCTGCTCAACGTATTTATTTGTGTTTTGGAAATAAATAATAATAAGAATATAAATTTTTATACAATTTTTTTTATATAAATTCACGTATAAAATCATATTATTATTATTTATTTTATATAATTTATTTTTTTAATATAATTTTTAATTTAATTCTATAAAAATATAAGATACAAGTTAATAATATCATATTATTATATCGATTTGTATTAATTAGTTTGCAGATGACTTGTATATGTAGGACTTCAAAATATTCTCTAATGTCAATTCTTTACATAGAACTAATGATTTCCACATCTTCCTGGACCTTGGGCTTTGGGCCTTTTTTAATCGGGTCAGGTTAAGTCAGCAGCCCAAGGTGTACATTTGGCCTCTCTGAAACAAAAAAGGTTTAAAACGTTCACAATTCAACCAAAACTGGAGGGAAAACAAAACGACTCTCAGCCGCGCACTCTCCAGAATGCGCTGAAGACGCCTCAGAATCCACAGCTCTTCCGATTCAGAAGAAGAAGAACTAAATCAACAGCAACAACTACATAATTTCCGGCAAAACGATGAACAATCAACTGTCACTCCCTCACCAGTCAACCTATCCCCTCCCGACCCTATCCCCGTTCCCGTCCCAATCTCCATCGACGACGACTACTTTACGCCATCATCATCGGATGCAACCGCCAGTTATACGTTTTCTGAGTTGCTATTGAGGGTCGAATTAAGCCTGAAGAGTGAATGGTTAGATTCTTGTGTTCAAGGACATGAGAGTTCTGTTTCGGGATTCTCCGAAGTCGATGAGGCAGTCAAAGCTAAGCTTTGTCTTTAGCAGTTCTTGTTCTCTGACATAAGTTATTCCGGTGCTGGCGTGCTTACACAGAATGTGCACTCAATTCCTATTGTCGATCTCAAGGGACCCTTTGTTTGGCCGTTGTGTGTTTTTGCAGAGTCTTTTGTGTTGGTATGATTTATATAAATTTAGCGGTTGATGTAACAATTATCTTTGTGCCATTTTTTTTTGGGGGTTAAGTTTTGGGTTATTATATTCGACAAAAAGCTCAAAACTTTGGTGTAAATGCTGCAAAAAGATTTATTTTAAAAAAGAACTAATTTGTTTGGCTTGGAATACAGGTCGATCAAAGATCTCAAAGTTTTGACTCCATTGGGAGTATTCTCTTTTTATTTACTGTCAGTGGTTTACACAATCCAGTTCTATCTTCAGAAATAGTGAGTTCTAGTTTTGTCAATGTAATATCTAGTTTTAAGATTAATGGAATTTGTAGGTTTAGTGCTACGCTTTGTATAGAATTGCCGCATTTTCAAAGGTTTAATGATGGTGCTTGTTTTGCCTTGAAATTTTGCACCAGTAGGTTGATTCATAGCTGTGAACTAGGCATATAAATCATTGATGTGTGATACCTTCTTGTCAAATATTTGTAATGGCCAAGGCGTTTTCCATGAATTTAGGGTTTTGAATTGTTAACTGAAGACATGGATTGTGTACCGATGGTAGTTGCAATGCATGCATGTTAATGCTTTCACTCAAACAGTTGAAAGTTAAAAAAAGGAGTCTTTTGGATAAACAGTGCGTAAACATGTTTTTTGGTGAAGTTTTGGTGTGGACTGTACCTTTTGATTTTGCATAAAGTGAGTAACCCACGCAAATGCTTCGTAAATGCTTGAAAAGTGTCATCTATAAAGTTAATTGTTGTTCAGAGGATAAACTGTAACTTCTTATTTGTGGTACATTTGTTGTTTCCTTTTATTGTTGTTAAAGAATCTGAATTTGAGATGTTGTAGGTTAACTGTTTTTTGACCAGACCATTGGTTCATGTCAACTTATAAAAGATAGGCTGTAGTCTCTCTTCATTGCTCAACAGGTGTTATTCCTCTCTGGCTTTCAGGTTGTCATCTGTAATGTGCATACACGGCATAGACTGCTGGTTCTGGTTTCTGAAACACTTGAAGTCACTGGAGGAATGGTGCAGGAGTTGGAGGCGGCATGTAGGCATTTTGTTGGGAAAGTAAACAAGCCACCACGAGGTAAAAGGTAGTTATTCAGCGCTGAAAATTAAGTGCCCCTGCTGAAGATTTGCAGCATGATGCTATCCATTTTGTATCACCTAAAGGCTGTAATTTAGTGCATTATCTTTCTGTGACCACTTTACTTGTTTCATTGTTTATGAAAATTGAAATTGATATATGTTGGAAGTGTCAACATATACGGTTGGAAATTGAAAGGCATATGATGTTTTATATGAACAATTCCTCTTAAATTCTTCGTTTCTTTATTCAGGTACTTCCGGTGCTTATTCAGCTGCATCTGCCGTTAACATCAATCAAAGAACCATGGTAGTTCCCATCAGTGTGGAGAATGCCATGTCTAATCCATCATCTATTTTTTGTCTTGGATTATGAGGAGATGCATACTGATACCATCTCTATTAGCAGAGATAATGCCGCGCGCAACTCAAACACCAGTGTTGTATTCGATATGGAGGATACTAACATGGTTGCTGAGGTTGAGCACCCTCTCATATTATCTGGAGACCGTGAAATTCCTTTCACTTTGCAAGTTCATCAGCTAAGTGGGCTTCTACGAAGAGGAAAGCATATTCTGTTTGGGGTAAAATTAAGGTATGTCTAAACTTTTCATTGTCTCTTGTTTTAGATTATTATCTACTTTTGTTGATTTTTATTTTGTTTTCTGTTATTTTTTTGGCATTGAACTTCTGTTCAGTTCTCAATTCAAGTCAATGTAATTCATCAAATTAACCCCAATGTTGTTGCAGCCAGTCATTGTGTAGGCTTTGTCTGTGTGTGTGTGTGTCTCTCTCTCTCTCTCTCTCTCTCTCTCTATATATATATATATATAAAATTAATTCCAGAAAGATTATTAAGATGTAAAGCTGGTTTTAGCATATTTCTATTAACATATTTTCATGTTTACAAATCAAAATGTTTGAAAGAATGTGATAATAGTCATAAGAATCATTCTGGGATACTCACTACTAATAAATTTAGCAGTTGAAATTTCATTCTAGAACATGAACTAGTTACATTGTCATTTTTTGGTTTAATGCACTATTGCACAGATGTTGCAATGAATATTCTTTAAACTGTTAAATTCTTAACTCCCTAAATACAATCCTGAGCAACATGGTTCCATGGCTTCGAATTATAATGGCAATTGACTAATGCATAATTCTGAAGATCATGCATATTCTTGAAGAAATACTAGGTTCACTTTGTCTTCTTTAACAATCTCATGTTATTGTCATCTATGAATTGCATTGTTTTTAATTCTGTTACTTTTAGCATTTTGCGCACATGATCATTGATTTATTTAGATGGACATCTGCCCTTCAAACTCATTGTTCTTACGAGTAGTAAAATTTAACAAAATGTGGCTGATGCAATTTGATGTATCTACATGGGATATATGCATATTAGACCTCTGAAAATTTATAAAACAATACGTGAATATAAAATCTGTTGGAAGAAAAAACAATTACTAAAGCAATGAAATAGATGACTGTAAAAGTATAAATGGAATTTACAATTTTTGACTGTTGAAGGCAGAATTAGGATTTGGCCAAACAAAAAAAGGGTGGTGGTAGGAAACAGATAAGATTTGCCTTGCTGTCATCTTTCAGTTGAATTCTACTATCGCTTTCCAGTGTAAATAGATTCTGCTTTAAAATTTTACAGCAAACAATCATGATTCTTTTTTCATTTTTATATTAATTGGCCAGTAAATAATCTGTTTGGTGGTGCAATGGGCTTTATATATGTAATTTACTTTTAAGGTAAAATATTATTGAAATGGTATCTAATCCTGAATTTGAAATGTGAACAAATATTTCTAGTGCTTTCTGACTGGTGTCAAGAGATTCCAATATAAAGTGAGGTATACATATGAGCTTTTCGCTTATGTTAATGATGGCCCCCTCCTCTCTGTGATTCTCATTGATCATAATGTAAGCCGGATTTTTACTTGTTGATGCTACAAAGTTGTTTAAAATTGATATCTTGACTAGGTTCAGGTTGTACAGAAAGGAATTGGTCATTCTTCTCAGGAAGTCACTGCTGCTCTTGCCTCTTCAGATGTGAAAAAATTAGTGATATGAAGGAGATTTTTAGACAGTTCCAGATATTCTTAGCAAATTTTGAGATAATACATGTCGAACTATACAATATCAATGACCTTGTGCTAGATGATTAGTATGACTCTTGTTTAAATGACAGAATTTTCTGTCAATACAACAACATTCTTTCTTCTGTCTTTGACTTCATTACCTGTAAATGCTCTCTGTTGCAGGGCACAATGCTTGTAGAGATGAATGGAGCATCTCCTCATCCAATTGCCCTTGAGATCACCCAGGGCCATCTTTCATCTGATGCATGGTTGCTTCTGAGAAGACTCAAGCATCGGCATGCTAATACTGAGACAACTCTGCATCTCCCTGTGGATCCCATTGAAATATCCACTTGATTGGCCCCCAGTGACCACTGTCCGGAAAGGAAGTTTGAAGGTCATGGCAATTGATTTTAATGAAAATCTGCAGCACTTCAGATCATATGCGTATATATCTTAATGTCATTCTTCAAATTTAACTATTCTCTGGAGACAAACAGAATGGCATGGAGATCACTACCATGCCTGCTGCTTGGCTATAATTTTGAGCTGCGTCCCTGAATGCATGATCCAGTTATTTCAATGGATCATCTGGGTTCACTGCTCCATGGAAAGAGCAGTTAAGTTCATTGTTTGGGCAGAAAAAATTTCGCTGAATGCTGTCATAAGAAGAGAATGAATTTTACTTGAGGTGAAATGCAAAGCCAAACAGTTATAAATGAGGAGCTCAGCCCGTTGCACAATGATGGAAACTGATGAGACATTCTCTATGACATTTGAAGTAAGTTGCACATCAGCACCTATCTCCACTCATGTGGTATTTCTTTTCTTTTTTCTCAATTTTGTTTTGTATATAATTAATTGCTCGTCATATTATGTGACCTCTAAAGTATAATCATGTACAAATGCCTCGAGTTTAACATTTTTTTTTTTTCTCATAGAGAGAGCCCAACTAGTTAAACCTCTTGCAATGGTTGCTTTCATAGTAAATTGAATCCCTCTCCCCAATTTTAGTTCTTTTTAATTCATACATACATACATACATACATATATGTATATGTATATGTATATGTATATGTATATGTATATGTATATGTATATGTATATATGTGCCAATTTAGTATGAACATGCTAAATTTATAAGAGTATAAATCGAGCATGTTCATACCAAATTTTTGCAATATATGCAATATCCTAATCGTTTTGTTGTACTTTCTGTTTAGATAGTTCTGAAACTCATGCATTCAACGTTATAAAAGATCAGAGATGTAATTTGTTACAAGTGAATTTGCCAATATTAATGATGCCTATACCTCTGATAATCTAGACGGGTCTTGGGTTTGTATTTGGGGTTAGAAATTCCTTTATTCCATTTGCTATATCCAATATCTTCTTGCTTAATGTATCTCTTTGTGAAGTCCCAGGTCCAGAGATCAATAGCATGCGGTTGCACCAGTCAATTATCTCAGGCCATAACACCTTCCAGAAATATGTTACCCTTACCCAAGATGGCTCTGTCAAGTGTCTATCTCCACGGCATGCCTGTTAACAACCGCCTTTGCACATTCTTCTGTTGATTTCAGTGGCGTCAAATTTATTTGAACCACTCAGCATTAAAATCCGGGTTATAGGTTCGACAAAAGAATTCAGGACATAAAATTGCCTTACAGATAGAATTCATGCATGCAAGTCGATCATGAGTATCTTACATCTCTCATTTCTTCATGTACTTCCGATTTGCCTGCCTTGTTTAGGAACTTCCCTCTAGTCATTTCTGACTCAATCAACATATAGTCATGGTTATTATTCAAATATCTCCTCCCAATCCAACCCGTAAAGTCTCGTAAAAGGCAATTTATACTCTGCTTGCTTGCCTGAAGCCATCGGAAATCCTTAATTAATTGCAACTGATAATTAGAGGTTCGGGTGAAAACTGCTAGAGGTTTCTTACACTACAGAAGCTCATTCTTGGTGTAGTTAACCAAGCAGCAGCTGAAGAAATTATAATAACCTTTCCTTTGCTTTGCTTTAAGCGTAGACTTGCAAAATAGATGCAATATGCTGAGCTCCAGAAGTTGATGTCCTAATGTAGACCACGAAGACCAAAATATTAATGAAACCGACAAAGTATTAATTTGAAGAGTAGAGTGGTAGTATTGATAAGCCACAATGATTACATTATTTGTATTGGTCCTTCTACCAGAATGTTAAATCCGCTTGATTAGCACAAAGTAAGAATGGTGGAGTTGATGAGTATTACCATAGCAGGTGCAGGTTTCCTAGTATCAATGTACTCTTCAAACATGCACATTGGAGCATCACCAGCATTTGTCACCAGATGATCCACTGTTACTACAAAACCCCATCAGTAAATAATTGTAAAACACTTGAGATTCCTCTCCTCTATGCCAAGAAAGTGAATATGCAGGGAACAAAGTCACTTACTCTATTTACACTGAAGGAAAATGCTTCACTGTACTATCAACAAAATGCTTACAGTCTTCAACTTTGGAAACATCTCCGGGGATGATAACAGCATTTGGAGAGCCGATCAACTCAGCTCGTGAGGCAACTTCTTGGAGGTTGGGCTCTCTTCTGGCAACAAAGGCAACGCAAACATCTCTCCTAGCATACTTGTAATCAAGATGCTTCAAAACCACAGCACAACACGCACGAAATTACTAACTAAACAAAATAGAATAGAGATAAATTAGTTAAATAAGAAATTAGAATTGTAAAATCCTTCCCGATGCCTGAGCTCCAGTTATAAGTACTACTTTTCCATCGACATCTCAATAAAAATGGTTCTTATTGTAAAGAAAAGAAACTTGAAAAAGAGATATGGAGGCAGGAAGAAGGGCGATGAGGCAAGGGTTAAAGGAGGAGCTACAATGTTCAAGAACATGTGGATCAAATCCATGGCTGGCTTCTCTGGGATGAACAAGTGGGAAAGAATAGCTAGAGTATTTATCTTAAACCAACAAGGCCTAGAATGCAACGGTTGTTGAACTAGTTGTCCCTATGTGTTAAAACTCAGAAGCAATGACTAGAACGCAACGTAGCAGCGCTACATGTACAGAAAACAACACGCGGCTTCCTTGGATTTGATTGTTTTCTTCCTTTTTTACATGACAAGACACAGCAAGCTGGGAGCCTGATAAACTTCAGTCCACTGGGCTCATGCTCTAATATTTATCCCATAAGCTTCACAAAGTATGCAATTCATATTCTGATTAGAGACTCGCTTACATCATAAATTCATAACTTTGACTGAACCCAGCAGTTGATGCTGGGGCTATTTTGGTGCAAATTATTCATTAAGTTCGTAGTAATCATTGAATTGCAGATACAACGAAAGAGAAACTTTTACATTTTATAATTTATGCCCAAGCTTGATTATCTTAATCTGCCTTTGGCTCAATAGATTGGGTTAAGCTCCGGCTTAACTTCTGTTTGCCTGTAGTCATAGTTCTCCTTAAATTCCGAGGCCGAATAACAAACGCCCAGCGGTTGCAATACTCAACAAGTTCAGGGCAAAGCACCTTCCGCAGAAATAGTATTCTAATCCAAGATGGCTCCACCAAGAAACTGTCTCCGCGGCAAGCACTTTTCAAAATTCCTTTCGCGCATTCTTCTTTTGATTCCATCGAGATAAAGGCCATTCCCTAATCATCAGAATATATAGTTATTAAAGAATTGTATGTTGCTGAGAATGAAAATTTTGGTCTTATTGTTCACGAGGTTAACTAATATAACATGGCAAGTAAAACAGTTGTTACGCCAAGTTCTTATTATTACCTGTGGCAAAGAACCACTTAGTGTCATTTCTGACTTGATTAAGCCAGGAGTCACAGTCGTTATTCCGATATCCCAACCAATTTCCGTTCTCAGCGTCTCACAGAAGTTTATGAGAGCTGCCTTGTTCGCCTGAAGACAATAAATTAAGAATAAAAAGTAGTGCATGTGTATATATTATCAATTGCTAGAAGTATATGTAGCAATATATATGTTTTAAATGTGTACTCTTACATTATAGATGGTCAATCTTGGAATAGAATACCACCCACAAGTTGAAGAAATGACAATTATCTTCCCTCTGCTCTGTCTTAGGTGTGGAATCGCAAAATGGGTACAATAAACTGTGCCCCAGAAATTTACATCCTGTGAATTAATAGAATATGATATATCTGAGAAATTAATAATAATATTACTTTGTTGGTGATCAATTACCATTATTGCGGTAAAATCTGAGATACAATGTTCTTAAACAAGGCATGCCTTGCAATACCCGCATTGTTCACCGGATGATCAACTGTTGCAAAAACAATCATAGTATTCTTATTCGTAAACTACATATGTAATAAGAAAATGAAAGATCACTAAAATTAAAATGGAAGATTTGATTTTATAGCAAGGGGAAGAGCATACGTTTGCCAAAATGGTTCACCACCGCATCCACAAACCGCTTACAGTCATCTAACACCGAAACATCTGCCTGGACAGTAATAAAATCTGGTGAGCCAAGACAGCGAGCCCTGTCCGCCACTGGTCCTAGACGATTTTCTTTCAAGTCAACTAGGGCTAAACTTGCTTCACAAATTTAACATTTGAAAATCATTATCGATATCTATCACAAATAATTAAGAAGATCGGGGTATATATGTGTGTGTAGTTTCGAGGATAGAAGGGACATATATAATAGTTTTGGTTTGTGCAAACCTCGCCAATGCCTGAAGCAGCTCCCGTGACAGCTACAACTTTACCAGCCACGTTTTCACCGAATAAGTGTCTTTTAATGCAAGCAAGAAACTTAAGGACAAGATACGGAGGCAAGACAACAAGGAGAGCGATCAATGTTACTGCAGGAAGTACAATATTCAACAACTTGTGAATCAAATCCATTGTGTTTGGGCAGACACAAACAATCTTAGCATAACGAACATAGCTTGGCAGCTCCATCTGTTAATATTATTCTTTTGAATGGATGATTCAAGGATCGTACTTCTTACTTCTTAGCACAACATACCGCATAGAAAGAGAAATATGATTTTGGAATTTTACAAGTGTACGTGAAATTGTTCATTGACAACGCATTTTGGCATGGATAATTATCAAGAAAAATCTTATCATGAAGATGACATTAAAGTGTTCGTACATTCATTAATTGTATTAGCTGGTAAATTTCTATGACATGACATACCTGTTATCAGACAATGGCATAATGATGTTCGTTGGTGATAAATTGATTTGGCATGTGCAGGCCTCAATAATGGCCATTTAATTGTAGGATTGTTTATTAGTCGTGAGAAGTTGCATACTGTGTCATAGAATGGTTACTCAAAATCTCCCCGCATCAGAGAGCAATTACGACTTCAAAATTATCAGGTTTTAATACTAAACGAAGGTACAAATTTAATGCTTGAAGCTTTGTTATAAACATACGGATTCAAAGCTGCAAAATGCAAGCAACTTTTGTCATTTTCAAACAAAGCCGTGTGAGCTTGTCTGAATGTTAATGCTTCAATTCCTTTACCATCTCCAATATTCACCGACTGCACAGCAAACAACCCTGGAACATTCAGGCCGGAAGTGTTTCCTGGAAAGGACGGAATTACTTTTCTCTTGCGTAAGTGTACTATTTGGAACATCAGAGATAGCTTTGAAATATTCATTTTGCACTTCCAAATGAGTGTTGTTTCAGCTTCGACGTGTTGGTTGTCGCACGCTTTCACTTGCAGCTTCAGCATGAAGCTCGGCAATCTTTGTGGAATCAAACACATACCTCTTTATTACCAGGGTTTTAAGATTGGAAGTCTTCTTGGACAGGATCTTAGACATTCATTAATAGAAACTAACGTTTATCTTACCGATTTGTCATTCAACAAAACAATAGATAAATCTGTAACTTCAATTGCTCAAAATTTTAATCCAATTTAATTACAGACACCATTGCTCTTTCCTTTGCCACAAATTCTACACCAACTAAGTCTTCGTAGGTTTATGATAATTTTTGGTATATCATTGTATTGGGATTGGGTGTAGGGTTTGTGAATTAAGAAAGTTTTTAGTGAGAAAGTTTTATCATGTCAGTACAAGTAATTTAGTAGGATTATATAATTAATGAAAAAAGAAAAATTCATTTATTAGTTGTGAATAAAAAAAATCGAAAGTGAATAGATTAAAAAAAATTTATTTCTTATCACATTAATTAAAAATAGAACCTACTTTTAACTTTTTTCATTCATAACTAATGAATGAATCTCACTTTTTTTCATTAATTGAATGATATTATTATATTACTTATATTGATGTGGTAGGACTGTTTCACTTAAAACTTTTTCTTGTGAATTTGGTTGAGAGGGATAGATCGTGTTGCATGATTGGTGCATTTGGGTGGCACCTTGAAGCTTTCAATTACAATAACAAAATCGATATTAAGAGTACATTGTAATTGAAGAACAAGGCGGCGATCGAAATTGAAGAGTAACCGGCAATTTTATTTGGTTAAAAACTCAACTTCTTCCCTTTTGTAAATAGGTGACATCTTCATTTTATTTTGCATCCCACTCAATCACAACTCAATCCTTCTCAATCTATTTCTATCCCACAATTTCTTAGCTTCTCAAAATTCTATTTAAGTATATTTTTATAAATACTTGAAAGAAAAATAAATTTAAAGATAAGTTGTAATATCATTTTTTATAGTAAATTATTTTATTTTTATACTTGATTTTTATTCAAATTAATTAAAAGTTTTTCGCGTAAATATGTATGTTGTTTATTTTCATCTTCCTTATTTATTATAATTATATGATAGTTACAATCACCTAAACATAATAGAAAGCTAAATCTCTTATTTTTATTGTTGTGTGATAAAAAGTCTTAATATCCATTAAGTAGAAGATTTTTACTTAATGTTTAACTAAGTTTTTGATATTATATGAAGAACTAATGCATTTTCTCGTTTGATTTTTAACTAATGAAAGAATGAGTATTTGAAAATGATTTAGAGTCAACAAATGTTGAATAGACAATATTTTCAAAAATGAGAGAATGTCGAAGGTTGGACAAAAGCATTAGAGTAGCAAACTAGAGTCATGGCTCCAACTATGAAGAAAAATATGAGAGTTCTATAGCTGTGGCCCAAGGAAATAAGCCTTGGCAATGACATTATACTGTTGTGTCTGGTGAGGATAAGCATGGTATTTTATCTTTTGTTTTTGATATTTAAAACAAAAAAAAGGGGATTTTGAAGATGAGGTATTTTAGACAAAATGAAACAAAAGAACCAAGGAAGATAAGAAAAAGAACAAAATAGATGAAAGAGAAGAGGACATTATTGCTTCTAATTAGGCATTTTTATAAGTTTAATTCTTTATTCCTTAACTTTCTTATTTTAAGATATCAAATTTAGCTTCTTTGATTTTTTTTTTTTCAGATTATGAACTAAATTCATTGTTATAAAACTAAGATGTAACTAAACCATAAAATATTAATGTTTATTTATTTGAGTTGATTTTGATTTTATTATATGGTTAAGTGTTTATATTGTTCTTATTATTTTTATGTCAATTGGTCATTGATTAAATGAATTGATTAAATATTGATATTTTAGAAAAGGTGCTTTATGTTTATGATTATGAGATGAATACTACCAAGTCCATATAAAATAGTGATATATTTGCATACTTGATGTAATGATTATATAGAATTTAGTAATTTCATGAGTATTTATTTATTTAAATTTACATAAGAATATAGTTAGTTAATGATTTAGAGATATTTTCATTGTTACTTTAAAAAATACCAATAAATACATGTAAGATTCTTAATTATCAACCATGGACTTCATTTTAGTTAATGAAAATAGTATACTAAATTTGAATTGATTTATGTGAAATTAAATATCCTAAAATTCTCTTTATTTGATTATAATGCTAGTCTTTATTGTGTTTTAGTTTAATTATTATTTTAGTTAATGAATAAAATTAATATTTAACTTGTTTAGATAATAACAAAAGCATATGAAATTAATACTTAGATTTTATATAAACAATCCTCGTGAGAATGATATTTAACTCACTACTTTATTACTTGTTATGACAATGTACACTTGTATTTGCATATTTTCACAATATTGTATTATATGGTACTTGTATTGTGATTTTATATAAACAAATAGGCATTTAATATTGTTTTGTATGAGAAGTGGTGGAGAATGAAAGTGTGGATATACATAAAATACACATTAAAGATAATTTAACAAATGCTTAAATGAAGCCAGTTAATACTGATAAGTTTAAATAGTGTCGATCTTCCTCTATTCTACCAAATATGTAAACAATATGGAATGATAAGATAGAAAGAATAATGTGGAGATATAATTAATTCTCAAAAAGTTTACATGTGGGAGAATGTTACATGATTGATGCATTTGGGTGGCATTTTGAAGCTTTCAATTACAATAGCAAAATTGATATTGAAAATGCATTGCAATTAGAGAATAAAATGGTAGCTAAGATTGAAAAGTAGGTAGTAATTTTAATTGGTTGAAAACTTGGCTTCTTGTCCTATAAATAAACGATATTCTTGCTTTATTTTGTATTCCACTCAATCCTAACTAAATCCTTCTCATTCTCTTTTTATTATTCAGCTTCTCAACTTTTCTCAAAGTAATATTAAAATTCTATTTGAATATATTTTATAAAATACTTGATAGAAAGTTTTATTTAAGGAGAAATCGTAATATCACTTTTCATAGTGAATTTTTCTTTCTTGTAGTTTTACTTCAATTAATTTAGGAGTTTTTTTTTTCATATAAATTTTTGTGTTATTTATTTTATGTTGGACAAATTATATGAAATAATTAGTTTAATCTATATTATGTTTTCACAAATAACAATATGATTATAGATTAAATAAGAAAGTAATTAGAAAAACCTAACCTTAGAGAGGGAGTCACGTGTTACGTTATCTAAAGTTAAAAAGTCTTCCCTTATATGGGTATTTGTAGATCTCTTTAACTTCAAGATAAAACCCTAGCTCATAACCACTCTTTTTTGATAAGTATAATCATCAAGAAGAAAAAAAAAAATACAAAGTCTTCATAGTGTAATTGCAGGAAAATAAAGAATGCAATTTAGAGAGAATAAAAATAGTAGGAAAAGTAAAGTATATTTTGTATAAAGAGAGAACATTATTTATATAGTAGTATTTGGTCCTATGTATTAAAGTAAAAAAATTAAAATTAATTTAAATCTAAAAGATTTGTAACTCATATTAGCTTTAATATTTATAATTAAAATTTTTAATTTTAAAATCATAACCTTCATAGAGTTAATTAGAAAATTAAAATTTTGTAACTTTCAAAACATTATTAAAGAAAAACATTATTAAAGAAATTAAAAGTTTTTTAACTCTCAAATATTATTACAAGGATTTAAATTTAAAATTAAGTTTTTAAAATCTTTATTTTCAATAATCCCCTTAAAAGTTTGAAAAACTTTTACAAACATGCATACATACATACTTGCAACATTCATTTAAGGAGAGTGAACTATGTCATGATCTCTGTTCCTTTGACTAAACTTCAATTATCACACACATAATAACAATAAAGACTTGGTTGTAAAGGTTAGTGCTGTTAATAGTCATGCACTCATATTTTGATTCTTATAAGAATTTTTATGAAACTAACTCAATTCCCATAATTACTACTTCGTAATGATTCTCATTTAGGTGAATCCTCCAAAGGTATGTGTGATATATACCTTTTGAGATATGCTTGCCTTGGATTCATTTACAACAAGTGCCCTTCCTTTACATCATAAACTAGCACTTTGCCATAAGAATGAACATAAACATATCTCCTTTAAGATATGTTCATAGTGTTGGTGCTAAAAAGTTATGTAGTATGGATTGTTTCTACCTATTGAACCTTTTTCATGGGGTTGCCAATCACAAAAGTTGGGTTATCTTTCTAGATGACTTTTCTTATGAGCTTTGTCCCATCCTGCTCGACAATTCTTGAACTACTTTTCTTGAAAACTGTTTTGTTAACTGATCAATTATGTTTAACTTTGATTTTATAAAGTTCAAAGTTATAACAACATTCTTAATTATATTTTTCACCGATTTATATCTCACTCTAACATGTCTATTCATCTTCTTATTTATATAAGATTACTTTACCAAGTCTATAACTGCTTTAAGATTGCAATGTATAAGAATAAAAGACAAACTTTTATCTACAATAGGTATTTCAAATAAAGGACTCTTAATTTATTCAGCTTCTTTATAAGTAGTATCTAAAGTTATAAGCAGTATCTAAAGTTATAAGCTCAAACTCTATAGTATTTCTCGATATTATAGTTTGTTTCTTAAATCCTTATGAGATTGTAGTTCCCTTTAGAAGAAATATGTAATTAGTAGTAGATTTTACATCTATGGTATCAATTATCTAATTTGCATCATTATATCCTTCAATCACATTAGGATAACCTTGATAACATAATGAATAATTAATTGTTCCTCTAAGATATTTAAATATCCTTTCTAAAACACTCCAATATTCATTACTTAGATTTGTAATTTAATAGTTAACTGTAATATAATTGTATTAATATTTTGTATATAGGCAAAAATGAAGAGGACTTTATAGGTCAATTTTATGAGGATAGGTCAAGTATATTTCTAGTACTTGTTGGCATTCTCCTTACCCATATAAGGAAAATATGAGGAAAACTTAATGGTGAACAATTCAAATAATGAATCTAATGGCAACATGGTAATTCTTTCAATGTTTATTAAAATAACCACACATTTTGATATTATTATTATTATAAATTTTATTAATTATGATTTTATTATCATTTTACAAACCTTACAACCACCATGCCTTATAGCACACTTATCAAATACAAATGATAAAGAAGATATGTCAGCCAAGTATCCCTCACAATGGTCCGTAATCAATACAATCACAACACTCCATGAAATTTGACATAGGGTTCATGTGTTAACTTTCATGTGATTTGCGAGATAACAAATCTTCTATTAGCATTCAAAGTGCATCGAACTAAGTTTGACGAATTTCAAAGTGAAGTGAATTTAGCATTTGAAGTGCATTGGGTTAAGTTTAGGAAATTCTAAAGTAAAATAAATTCTAAAGTGAATCAGTTGGTATAGTTAGTGCAATAAAAAAATTTATGTAAATCGCCGTCTGATAATGATAGTTAAGATATTTTTATCGACCTTACTTTCTACACGTGGTAATTAATTTTATTGATTGTATTTTGTTGTGTTGTTTTTTAATGTTTTAATAACATGTTATGGTATTATAACTTGTGTTATAGGAATTTAGTAAGAAATTTCACGAGACAAATGAATGTATGTATCCATTGATTAAACAAAATGTATAAGTTATTCATAATGATTCGCATGTTGCCCATAGCAAATTTGGTAAGGTGTACAAAAAAGAAAATCTAAATAATGCACTTTGGACTAATTTACTAAAAAGACAATGCTGGAGGCCAACTACCAAAGTGATGCATGTATATAACCCGAAATGGTTGAACCTCAATCCATTGACTCTTATTATTCTCGAGATTTACAACAAACTCACGAAATGGATGGAATGCCAGGTCACGCACAAAGAGGAAAGAATATTTTAGATCAAATTTGAGTGATTTCGAAGTATTTTGGACATAGATAAATGGTTAAATGATTCGGTAAGTATATGTTTTTATATGTTATTTATTTTTGTTACTATAAAAAAATTTTGTAAACTAATAAAAATTAGATATATTATATTTATATTAGCAAATTAAAGAATACCTAAGCATGGTGGTAAACC
Source organism: Khaya senegalensis (assembly GCA_032402905.1). NCBI lineage: Eukaryota > Viridiplantae > Streptophyta > Magnoliopsida > Sapindales > Meliaceae > Khaya > Khaya senegalensis. The sequence continues at coordinate 9,414,727 of CP135531.1, read as the reverse complement.
AGCAAGTATAATTTGCTTGACATGATATCCCAATAGTGGATAATTGTAACATCACACTTATACGTATGTATTACTATTCAATTAATTACACTAATTGACAGTTGTTATTTAAAATTGTTATTTTTTAGAAGTTATTATTACTATTTTGAGGGTGCTTGAGGCTCCACTTCAGATTGTGGGTACAGACGTTAGGTTAAATAATATTTTAAAAGTGCTTGATTTAGGTAATTTTGAGAAATATCTATATTATAGTGGAAACTCTATTGAATTTTTTTTTTTAAAATTTCAAGTGACTTTTTTTTCACATAATTAACTTCTTGTGTATTTTTATTATAGTCAATGCTATATATTTTATGACTAGATGGAGATGATGGTTCGATTCCATGTTGAACATTATACTCTAATATTAATTACAAGTAGTACATGTTGGGGCACAACGAGAGGGTTCATAAATCGTGGATAGATGTAGGCATGGTATACATTCTGGCCAGGGTGTGTGAGAACCATTGGATTACATGTGTGTTGGATTTGGTTAAATGACATATTATAGTTTATGATTCATTGCCACATGCAAACTCGGAGACTGCTTTTGATCGTGCAATTATTCTACTGTGCACAATGTTGCCCTGTGTTATGTGAGAAGTTGGATTATACAGTTTGATATTAGATTTACCATATAACACTTAACCTTTATCATTTGAGTGGATTATTGATGGGATACTATGTTAATTATGAAGGAGTGGTGATTGTGTGTTGTTTGCATGTAAATACATTAATAATTTAAGACTCAATAGGCCATTTGATTTTAAGCATAAGTATGGTCAATTTTTAAAGATGAAAATGATAATTGACTTGTAAATTGAATATTTAATGTAGTGACGTTGTTAAATTATTGATGAATTTGTTGTGCCTAGTTTTGCTATTTTTATTTGAACATGTACTACATGTAAATTATGTACTTGCTTAATTATGAAAATGATAATTGACTTGTGAATTGGATATTTAATGTGAATTATGCTTAGTTTAATACTTAACTAAATGTGAATTATGTTATTTGAATTCTATATACTTAAATGTGTCTTAAAATTGCTTAAATTTATAGATCATTACATTTATGTACTTGCTTCATTATAACACACTTGTTCAAAATGAATAAGAAATTTTTTTAAGCTAAACATTAATGTTCTAAAATCAATGATCGAAGGAATGCAAGGTTTTATAACTCGCGATTTTAACATCTTATTAATGTAATGAAAACTCCCTTTAATACATTCAAAATTAACTTGTCAATATTTAGAAATTTAAATAATAATAGTAATAATAATAATACATCCACTAAATATTTAAAAATATAGATCATAAATGTTACATATATATTATATATATTAAGTACATGAGTTACTTACATCACATATTTAATCAATAGAAGAAATAACATTATGACGTGTTTTTCAATTATGTCCAAGTTGTTTGCAAGAAAAACATGTCCTTTGAATAACCTTTTCTCTTGTCGACAATATTCATTATTTCCTGAGTTGACTGCTATGAACACGTCTTATTGGTAGTTTTATTACAATGGTCCATATCTTATTAGAGATCACCCACTTGCACTCATTACCAATAAGGTAAATTGAATCTGTATGCCATAACAAGTACAAAGTTTGTGCAATAACGAGAACAAAGATAATTGTAACTACGTCAGATATATCTTGTTGCCATAAGAGCATGTGCACATGGTAATTATTGTAAATTAAACACTAAATAGCTACATGCCTTTTGTTGCAAGTTCACAATTGAATGGTTGTCCCTATCTACAACTTCAAACTCAAATTGAGATATTGCATAGACTATTATTGTACATGATAAACATGTCTTGCTCATTAATCTTTTTTTGTGCTATATTAGTTAAGTAACTATTTGATTTTACAATTACCTTTCTTTTATTATATAATTATTACTATAAAATAGAATGAATATAGTCAGCGAAAGCAATAATAGGAAGAGTTTATGCATTTCTTAACAATGAATTAATTCTTTTTGTAATATTTTTGATCAACATGTCATATCTTCAGATAGAAAAATGAGATTAAGCTCATTTGTGAAATCTAACTTCTGTCTCTAAATAGTTCACAGTTTCTGTATGCATGACTCATAATTTTGTAATATATTCATTGAACTTGCCTACTTGGTACTTCTTCACTGTAGGAAACTAGCTTGGCATAAAAGCATAAGTCTTTTATGGACTCAACTTAAATTTTACCTTCACATTCTCGTGAATGTGAAATGCACAAAAACCACGTAAGGCTTCAGGGAATACTGTGCATATCCCTTTCTATATTATTATGTTGGTATGAAACAAACACCAAATCAAATACTACTCCAAATGCTTGTCTAAGTTTGAAGAAAAAACTATTCCCATGAGACATCATTTTTAAAATTCTTAATTTTAAGGGCTAATGGATAAATTTGATCATTTTTATAAAAAGCAACCACCACGAACATAGATTTCCTGTATATCCCTTTTAAGAAAATATCATCAATAACAATAATTGGTTGGATGAATGAACTGAAACTCCAAATAAATGCACCAATGGCCATAAAAAAATACATGAAATTATTATTGTTATTTATTTTAATATGTGTGATTATACCTAACCAGAAGTGATGAAAAACATTTTAACTAACTATGCAAAAATTAGGGAATGTAAAAGTTAAAATAATATAATAAAATTGTACCTAAATTTTTGTTTTGTAATCTATGACAGTACACAAGCAATTTGGTGAATAAATCTTTTGAGTCTTTAGCAACGATCTTACATGCTACTTTTTTGGCAAGTCAAGCCTTGTGATATGATATATGAACTTCATATTCTTTTTGAATATTTCGTGGAATGTAAATCCTACTAGAGTAAATAAACGTATTCTTTACCACTTTTCTAATTAATTGATTCTTTTTTGGAGATGTCCATCTTCTATTAGATCAGTTAGACAACTATGAAATGTATTAAAATAAGTAATATAAAAATATACAACTATATCAATTTTAATTGCCTTTATCGATTTGTTGTAGACTTAGAAATCTTGAATTGAAAATGTTTTTCCAATGCTATCATACTTAAATCATGGCGTAACTGTTGCTTATTACTGAATATATTTTTTACTCATATATCAGTAGATAAAGAACTTGAAACTGTATTAACCATCATTGTGTTAAACAATTGTGGAATTAGAAGCAACCTTCAGTATTAGAAATTTAATTTAAGGATAAAATTTTGGGATATCGATTTAATGATTTAGTTTTTGTTAGCATTTTAGAATTAGTATTTATATTATTATTTTGATATTAAGAGGTGAATCTCAAATGACAGATAAATCAGAGAAAATTTAATTTTTGTCTGTTGAGTGTTAAGGTAGGTATTTATATGTAATTGAAATAATTCTAGTTTAAAAGAACAAAAAAGTGGGGTGTTTGTACTTTTTTTTTTAAATGGAAGCACATGCACATGAATTTTTTAACTGTATAATATTGACCCAATTGATTATTTATTGAGCCAAATGAATGTATGTTTTTCATAAGAATCTTAATTTTGTAAATTCAACAATAAGATTTTAATTTTATATGCTGTCTTTTTACAGGAATTGTTCAAGTTTTTATTTAAAATCAATGAGTTTAATTTTTGTAATTTATTGTTGAAAAATTTTAAATATTATTGTTTTCATTAATTGATTGATTTATTAAATATGGATTTAAAATATGTTGGTAAAAGTTTGACATAAATGTGATTTCTATTATGCTGTGAAAGTTTGCAAATGAGAAATTTGGTGATATGGAAGTAATTTCTATCTTATGATAAAAGTTTGTAAATAAAAAATCAGTTGGGTCAATAATCCTAGGGAATGATTTTGCTAAAGTATTTTGGCCATTAGGGCAATAGTTCTTAGGAAAAATGACTCTAAAGTATACTGGTTATTAGAATGTCGATCCCTAAAAATAATTCCTCTAAAGTACACATGAAGTTAATTAAATAAAATTAATTTTGATATTGAAATTTATTTTTGATACTTTAATAACGTCCTCTATGAATGTTTATTTTAAAATATCTAGAATATTATTTATTATGATATTATTTAAATTTACAAAAGAAATAATTTGTTACTTATTTTTTATTTTTAAAACTTTCGTTAGATATAAATATTTATTAGGAATTAGCTCATCGTTACTTTTCAAGTTTTGAGTGTGGCAGACGGGAAGATCATTGAAGTAGACTAGATGCCATCAAACAGATGAAATTTTTATAGAATTTTATATTTATGCAAATATGAGAAAATATGTGCATAGTTTTAAGTTATCAGATAGGTAGTAGACTATCAAACGTTGGTATATTAATGTTAAGGTGAAGTAGTTAGATTTGAAAACTATTTTGAGAATGTTTAAGAAAATTTAATTATAGGTTTTGAATTTGTAAAAAAGTTTAGTACACAATCCCTTTCTATAAGTTTGGTTTCAAAGCATAAGGCATAAATTCAATAGATAATTCTTGTGCTAGTTGGAAAGAAATTGATAATTATAAGTCCTCAATGGTTTTTTTTTTTTTTTTCCTATTGTCTCGTGCACTTATTATGTCACTTTTTGTTTGATCTTGTAGCATGGCCTGGACAAAATACAATTTATGGACTTTTGTTGATCAATAAAAATAGTGTGCATTAGAAGTGTTTTTATTAAAGATCTTAGAAGACTTCGAGCAGATAGAATTAGTGTAGAATGACATGTTTAAGGACTTAAGGGTCTATGAAAGAGGAGTGAATTAGAACAAACTTGTAGTTTGACATTTGTTTTTAACTAGAACGTTTCTTAATACCTTTAAGATTATAAAACGTTGGTTAAGGAAATTGACTAAAAGCTCAGTAAGTAAGATTATTAAGAAAAAGTCGGTGACATTAGAATCTTTTCCTTTTAGGATGATAAGACCTTTTGAATTATCAATGATAGAGAGAGATCCAAATGAATGGTAAAATGTTGAGCCCACATCTAGGAGATAATTTATCAATAATGTACATTTAGATTTTAACTAAGCATTTTGTATTTATGACTTTAGCTATTTAAGCTTGTTTTCTATGTGTTTAATTTGGCTATCTTTTAAAAGACTATAAACTTTTATAGTTGATGTAACAATAATATATGTAATAACATTTATTGTAATAATATAATATTGTATATATTACATCATTATATTTTAACTATCATAATATGAATCTTAGATTTTAGTGTGTCTGATATTAGAAAAACAAAGCTATATTCTTTGTAAGAAATAAATGAGTTTGGTGAGTTTTGTTAGACTATAATAGAGTTTGTTAATGTACTCATCGTTTTAATAATAAACCATGCAGCCATAGAAATAGTGAAGAAAATAGAAGTATGTTAGCATTAAAGAAATTTAAAAAACTTAGTTCTCCAACATCTAATAAAAAGGCTAATCCATTAGTTGCTAAAGAATGAGTGGAATAGATTGGAAAAATCTTAGATGCCATACAAGCACCTAAAGAAATAAGGGTGAAACTTACAACTTTTTAACTCATTAAAAACACTAATTATTGGTGTAATACCATCTAGATTACGAAGGAAGATGAAGAATGGATGTAAGAAACTTTTAAAGAAGTTTTTCTTGGAAAATATTTCCCTGAAGTATTTCATGATATTATGTTAGATGAATTTATTCATCTAACTTAAGGTAATTTATTAGTGTCTCTATATGAGATAAAATTTGAGCCTTTGAGATGGTTTGCCACCTTTATAATATTTAAGGAAAAAGACAAGATTAAACGATTCATGAAAGGATTAAAGCCTACACTTTGCTATAAACTTATAATGTTGAATCTTTAAAAATATTCTGAAATTATGGATCAGTCTTTAATGATAGAATAAGATGAAGATAAGATTAAACAAATAATAGAATTTAAGAAAAAAAGTTCAAATCTAAAACTTCCTAAATAGAGAGAAAAGAGACTAATGAGAGGTCAATTTTCTATACGGGATACTCAAAACTTTTGTAATACATATGGTATTTGTTTTGAATATGGGAAACCAGGCTGAGATATGTGTTCATGTTTAAAGTAAACACAAATGCAAATAATTAGCTTTAACTAAGAAAGTAATCAAATTAGTCAAAGTTTTTGCGAGCATATAGGAGTTTATTTTGAGGGTGAAGAATAAGGTCATTATTAAAACATGTATCCACGTTTGAGGTGGGCACCAAGTCAAGTAGCTAATTTTAATTAAAAAAAATTTAAAATATACCATAACAGACTCAACAAAGCAGACAACTATAATAAAGGTAAAATGAGCAATCCTTTCAAAGACTTCAGTTATCAGAAGGGCGTGGTAGGCCTAAAACACAACGTAGAGCATATGCCATTATTCAGAATATAAATCAATTTGATTATACTGTTATGAAAAGTAGCTTTCTTTTATTTAGTACTTAAGTTAGAATATTATTTGATTCTAGTGCTACATGTTGCTTTTATTTATTCAAAACTTGTAATTTTCTTGGGTTTAAAAATTGAGCCTTTAGAGTCTAAGTTGTCAGTTGAAATGCCAATTGGACATGGTATAAATCTTAACAAGATATGTTAAAATTGTGAGATTGATGTGGATGGTAATAAAACATCTTTTGAGTTAGTTGTGATACAAATGATATATTGTGATATAATACTTGAGATAAATTGGTTGTCATGTTTCAACGTTATTATAGATTGTCAAAGGAAAAGAGTAATAATTAGTCTTCCTAGTGGTGAAAAATTTCATATTTTAGGAAAAATGAATGATCACTATTATACTTCTACTAATTACAAGGATCATAAAGATTACTTAGGATGGATAGCTAGTTTAGTAAATCATGGCCCTAGTAATTTGGAAACTCAATCATTTCCAATAATTAATGAATTTCAAAATATATTTTCTAAAGAATTACTTAAGTTACCACTTAAGAGAGATATAAATTTTACGATTTAGATATATCCTAATACTACACCTATTTCTATGTCTCTTCATCCAATGGCCTCAGCAGAATCAAAAGAGTTGAAAGTTCAGTAATAAGAATTACATGATAAGGTATTTATTCGACTTTGTACTTCGTCTTGAACTATTTTAGTTTTATGTGCTAGGCAAAAAGATGATAGTTTAAGGTTGTATGTGGATTATAGACAATTGAATATAGTGATTGTGAAAATTAAATATCCGTTACTTATTATAGATGACTTATTTGATCAATTGTGCAATTTTAAGTACTTTTCAAAGGTTGATCTTTGATTTGGTTACCATCAATTAGGAGTTAGAGTGGAAGATATTTCAAAGACTACATTCTATACTAGATATGGACATTTTGAGCTTGTAGTGATGCTTTTTAAATTAACAAATATTCCTGCAGCATTTATGAATTTAATACATAAAATGTTTTATTCTTGTCTTGATTAATTTATGGTGATATTTATAGATAATATTTTAATATATTCTAAATCAAAAGAGGAGCATGACCAATATTTACATATAACCTTAAAATTATTAAAGGAACATCGACTGTATACATGGACCATTTTGCTTTTTTTTTCATTTTCCTTCCATTTTAATCATTCAAATCAATTCCTACTAATTTTATTCGCTCTCTAATACACCTATACACATTAAAATATACCATAATACATTAAAATTTATTATTTAAAAATTTAATGAATAGTACATAAATTTACCATTTTGCCCCTATTTCTTATTTTGCTTCTATTTTACACATTATTCTATACTCAATCTCATCTAAACATCATCCTCAAATTCATTCCTATATAAATCAGCCATCAATTATAAATTTCATGAAAGAAAATTACATTTCCTTACCTTCAAAATATGTCAAATACTTGAGTAAACCTCTTAATACCATAAAAACACCTAAATCACCATTTAAAACCATAAAATATCCATCAAAATCACTTTTCAACAAATTCATAAATTAAAATTTAGTGAAATCAAGAACTTTTACTATCAAATTAAAACTCTCGACATGTAGAATAATTTTTTCTTCTGTGGTAATGTGTTTAATCGGACGGATTGTGATATTTTACTTGATTTTTTTTCAAAAAATTAAAAAAGAAATAAAGGAGTAACTTACTGCAAAGGAGAAGAAAGAAGTTGATTTGCCTCAATTTTGAAAAGTCAAACAATTTTATGCAAATTTATATTTTTAAAAATTATACTCTTAATCAATAACTTTTTAAAACTTGTATTTAATTCCTAAAAAAATTATGAGACTACCCAAATTATTTTTATATTCTTTCACTTTAGTTCATCAGTTTTAGTTATCATTTTTTCTTCAAATTTTTTATGCAAAGACCATTTTACTATGAATAAAGAAAATTGGTCATTTTTCATCTTTTCTAGAGAAATTCACATCACTATTTAATTTTGCTTTTTTTACATCTTATTTACAATATTTACAAGAGTTCTGAGCGATCAAAATCTGGCAGAGTCCTTCCGACCTTTGACGTAATGATCATTTTGTCCTTTTTAGTAAAATTGTCCTTTTTATCCAAAATAGTAATTTGGCATTCTTAAGGTTATAAAATCTATCTTTCCTTCTAACACGCTCTATTATACTAATTTATATCCTTAGCATCTAACTTGGTCAATCAAAATTTTATCAAAATAATAATTTTACTCTTTCTGTTTCTGACTTCGCAAAAATATATTAATTACATTTTGATTTGAAATTAAACTTACCAACATGATATTTATGAAGTTCTAAGACTTTTTATGGAAACTCACTTTAACTTCAATTTTAAGTAAAAAGATTATTTTACCCCTACTTGATAAAATGACATGTTTACGCGATTTTTACTCGGTCTCCTTCCAACAACTTCATAAAATATTTTTAGGGACAAGAGATAATAAATATTAGAATTTACTTATATCCGAATGTCACACTTATCAAAAATTCTAAACCTTTATATAAAGTTCCAAGAGTGTAGAAGATTATTACAAGGAAATGGAGAGTGTTATGATTAGGGCTAATGTTAAGGAAGATAGGGATGCCATAATGGCCAATTTTTTGAATGGTATAAATAAAGATATAACTAATATAATTGAGTTATAACATTAGGAAAAGTTGGTGGACATGGTGCACATGACTATGAAGGTGAAAAGGTAATTAAAGAAAAAGAGAATAGTAAGGCATTCTTTGAGTTTTACTCCTTTTTGGAAACCATAATAAGATAGTAATGATAAAAATAATAGAGTTATTTCAAAGGGCAATATTAAATCACTTAAGAGAAAAGAAGAGGTAACTAGCAAAAATAAAGAGAATGTTAATTTTTATTCTTTTAAAAATAGAGACACTAAATGTTTAAAATACTTGGTTTCATGGCACATTACTTCACAATGTTCAAGTAAAAGGGTATTAATTATGTGTGACAATGGAAAAGTGGTGATTAAGAGTATGAGTAATAGTGATAGTGATGTGATACTCGAGTTTGTTGATGCTAGTGATGATAATAGGTTAAAGTGTCTTATAGAAAGTGAATATCTTGTTGCTAGACATGCTTTTAATGTACAAATTAATGTAGATAAAATGGAACAGTAAAGATAGAATATATTTTATACTAGATGCAATATTTGGTAAATTTTACAAGCATGATGGTTACTAATTTAATAAAAACAAGTATGTGATAGGGCAACATTTTGGTATTAAAAATCAAAGAGATCTTAGATGTGCATTTTTTTTAGCCTAAGATGAGAAGAGATGCATTCGTATACGTAGTAGGTACATCACATGTAAAAATGCCAAGTTTAAGGTTTTGTCACATGGATTGTATACACCCTTACCTATTCCTAATGAACGATAGGTAGACATATCTATGAACTTTGTCTTGAGGTTGACTAAGATCAAAAGAGGTAAAAAATTTTATTTTTGTGGTAATGGATAAATTTAGTAAGATGACACACTTAATTTCTTGTCATAAAATAAATGATGCCATGAATATAAAGGATTTCTTTTTTTTAAAAAAAATAATGCAACTTCATGGTGTGCCCAAGAATATTGTGTCAAATAGAGATGATAAATTTTTTAATTATCTTTAAAAAATTTTATAGGGTAAGTTAAACATTAAACTTTTATTTTTCACTACTTATTACCCATAAATTGATGCAAAAACTGAGGTAATTAATAGAACTCTAGCTTAACTTTTATGCATTAATATTTATAAGAAATTGAGAATTTAGAAAGATTGTTTGCTATTTATAGTGTTTGCATACAATAAAATCATGCATACTATTACTTCTTATTCTCCCTTTGAAATTGTTTATGGCTTTAATCCACTTACTCCTTTGGATTTAATACCTTTATCTATTGATGAAATGGGTAGTTTAAATGGAAAAAAAGAAAGCAGAATTGGTGAATTCAATCTAACTTTAGATTGCGAAAAAGAATAAGCAATATGCTTTTTAAACCAATAAAGTAATGAGGCTTGTGATAATTTAACCAAGAGATTGGGTTTGGGTTTATATGTGAAAGGAAAGGTTTCTAGTTTATAAAAGATCCAAATTACATCTGAAAGGAGATAAACCATTCCAAATCTTTGAGAAAATTAATGATAATACATATAAAGTAGACCTTTTAGGTGAGTTTAATGTGTCTACTACTTTTAATGTTGTTGATTTTTTTTTTTTCCTTTGATATAAGTGATGATTCGAGACTAAATCTTGTTAAAGAGAAGGCCAATAACAAGATCAAGAGCAAAAAAAATTAAGGAAGTAATGCAAGGACTTGTGTAATTTGCTTAGTCCAAACTTGGCAATCTATCAAGTGACACACTAATATTAAAAATGGGCTTAAAAGATAGGAATCCAACTTTAGTCCATATGATTCATGCAAAAGAAAAGATAGCGTAGCATACGAAAAGCATGTGTTATATCAAGGGGCTAAACATTGATGGCCTATATGGATTAAGTTTTAATATAGTTTTGTTTATGTTTATTTTTCTTTTTTATTATTTAGGCTGAACATTAGGTAAAACTCATATAATTAAGCTTTTGTCTTAAATGTATTAAAGCTTGATTTTATTTCCTTTCTTTCTTTTCCTAACCACTAGCGGTTATGTTGTAACCTAGTCTAATAATCCTTTGTGGCATCCTTATAATCTAGGTTCTTGAAATAAATTTTCAACGGGTCTAGATTAGTTTAGGACTTAATTTTTGACTTTTTAGGCGTGTATTAATTTGATTGTGGTTTTTAGGTTTTCTAATTCATGGGTTCACATTATTTTGTTAGTGGACTTTTTGTACTATCTATTGAATATCTTAGAAAGGACGTTTTTAGTAAAATTCGCAAATCTAAATTTACCATATATTTTGGTGGTACAAAAATATATCAAAACTTACGTAAATATTTTTGATAAAATAGGATAAAAAGAGATGTAAGAGAATTTGTCGCTAGATGTTTGGTATGTCAACAAATGAAGACAAAACATTAGAAACTTGCAAGATCTAGTATTCGAGTGAAAATAGGGGCTTAATGAATTTTATTAGAGGATTACCAAAATTCCAAAAGAGTTATGAGAGCTTGTGGGTAATTGTAGATAGATTAACCAAATTTATTTACTTTTTACTTGTCATATTTATAAATTCTTAAAATGTTTTGAACATATTGTATGTTTGGGAAATAATGCAATTGCATGGAGTGCCTTTATCCATTTTTTTAGATAAAGATCCAAGGTTTACATCTCAATTTTAGATAAGAACTTAGTTCGATTTAATACAGTTTTTCATTCTCATACAAAAAGTTAATCAGAAAGAGTCATTCAAATACTAGAAGATATACTTATATCTTGTGTCTTAAATTTTTAAGGTTCTTGAGCTGATCATTTACTATTAGTGAAATTTGTGTACAATAATAGTTATCAATTTAGTTTTAGAATGGCACATTTTGAGGTATTGCATGGTAGACCATGTAGATCTCCTGTATAGTAGGCAAAAGTTGGTATTAAATTGGTATAGAGTGCCTTTTTTTTTTTTAGGTATTAAATTGGTAAAGGAAACTATTGAGAAAGTGAAGTTAATTAGACAACGACTTTTATCAGCTCAAAATTGTCAAAAGAGTTATGCAAATTAAAGAAAGAAGCCATTAGAATTTGATGTAGGTGATAATATTTTCTTAAAAGTTAAACCTCACATGAAAACGATCAGATTTGGAAAGAATGAAAAACTCGCTCTAAAATTTATTGGTTCTTTAAAAATTTTGGAATAAAGTAGTGAAGTATTTTATAGACTAGCACTACTTTCATAATTGTTGAACATTCATAATGTTTCTCCTTTTTCGATGTTTAAAAAGTATCATTCAGATCCTACGCATGTTCTAAACTGGAAAGATCTCACCTTAAATGAGAATGTTTTCTACAAAGAGAAGCCAGTTCGAATTTTAGATCATAAGGAATAAATTTTCCATAATAAGATTATAAAGTTGTTAAAAGTTTTATGGTAATGTCATGGAATAGAAGAAGCCACATAGGAACTTGAGGATCACATGTGAATTTAATATTTGAAATTATTTTAGACAAGTACATAAATTTTGAGGACAAAATTTTTAAATAGAGGGGGACTATAACATGTGGCATTTTCAAATTCAATTAGGGGCATTATAAAGCATGATACAAGTAGCACAATTTGCATGCCTTTCTAATTCAAATTGGTTGATCCTTTGCTTTACACACACACAAAAATGTACTTGCTTGCTTTTAGTTTTAAATTGGATTAAGAAAAGAAGAAACAGAGCAACGAAAGAGAGAGGAGAAAAACAGATCAATGAGAGAAAAAGAAAATAAAGAGAGAAAAAGAAAAAAAAAAAGAGAAAAAAGGGGAGAAATTCATCGTGGTATAATTATATTAATTTTATTTCTATTAGTTAAAGTAATTAATTTAGATAAATATTACTTGTTGTAATATTTTCAATATTAGAAATTTAATTTAAGGATATAATTTTAGGATATTAATTTAATGATTTAATTTTTGTTAGTATTTTAGAATTAGTATTTATTTGTTATTTTCATATTAAGAGGTGAGTCTTGAATAGTAAATAAATTAGAGAAAATTTGATTCTTAGCTATTAAGTATTAAGATAGATATTTATATGCAATTAGAATAATTCTATTTTTAAAAAAGTGAGATATTTATTTTTCTTTAAAATGTAACCATACGTACATAAATTTTATGATTTTATATATGTTGACCTAATTTATTATTTATTGAACTAAATTGATATTTGCTTTTCATAAGAATCTCAAGTTTGTAAATTCATAAGAATCTCAATTTTGTAAATTTAGTAGTAAAATTTCAATTTTATGCCAAGTGTTTTTGCAAAAATTATTTAAGTATTTATTTGAAATCAATGAGTTTAATTTCTATAATTTATTGTTGAAAAATTTTAAATATTATTATTTTCATAAATTGACTAATTTATTAAATATGGATTTAAAATGTATTGGTAAATGGTTTGGCATAGATGTGATTTTTATCGTATAGTAAAAGTCCATAAATGAGAAATTAAGTGACATGGAAATGATTTCAATCTCGTAATGAAAGTTTGCAAATAAAAAATTAGGTGGGTTGACAGTCCTTGAAAGTGATGTCCTTAAAATACGCGGGCTATTGAGGCGGCAATTCCTGAACATAATGCTTCTAAAGTACACTAGTTATTGGGGCGGCGATTTATGAGAATAGTACCTCTAAAGTACGCACAGAGTTAATTAAATTTCCTTATTTCTCCCCATTTTGGCATTTTCCCCTCTCCCCCTCCATTTTTCACTTTTCCCTCCCATCTATGATTCACTCGTACTTCATCACTCTTATCCGTTTCTTCTTCATTTCTCACTCAAATAAATCCCCCTCACTTCTCCATCTCTTTTTTTTTTTTTCAAATGTTTCACACTCTCCAAAAATTTAATTAGTGCTTTAATTTTTCTTCTCGGGCAATATCAATTCCACACCTCTTCTTGAATTTTCAGAGCTTCTATTGAGATTTAATTAAGCTTTTAAAAAAATTTTAAAGTTTTAAATTTTATTTATTTATTTATTTTAGCTTAAATGTTAAAAATAAAAATTTTGTATTATTATTGTGCCTCTATGTTTTGGAGTTGATCTTAATATTTGGAGGATGCTTATGAGTTTATGAGTTGTATAAAAATAAAGAAATCTTGGTATGAAATTTCATTACTCGAAAATTGGTTAAATAGTAAGAGTTTTTGGTTTTAAGTTAAAATGAGTTTTTGGTAATGTTTGAGCTAGATTTTGATTTAAAATGTGTTTTGAGTTTGAATTACAATTTATAATGATTATTGTGAAGTTTAAAAGTTAGGTTTAAAGTTTGATTTTAAACAAAATTGAAAAGGGTTAGATTTGGTGTTCATTAAAGAGGGAAGGGAGTGGTGTGTGAAATAATTTATAATAAGTTTTGATCTTTGTGTAGTTTTCCTTAATTTATAAAAAATTGAAGTATTTTTTTACAAAGTCTATAACAAATAAAGTTATAGTATACTCAAAATCTATTCTAACAAGTATTTACGGAACTAATTTGGAGTTCATGTATTCTATCAAAAGTATCCATTCTCTAGTTTATCATTATTTCTTGCCATAAAAAATATTAATTGAGAACTATAACCTTGGATTTCAGTGTCATGGCCTTGAAGCATTTGTTTTCCAAATTTGTAATGTACAGTAGTATAGTTACTGTAGCACACTACAGCGCTGGTAACTTAAATATACAATGCTAAGTCATTTATCCCCTTATTGTATAAAATACTTTTAAACTCACAAACGATCTTTAAATTGAGTGATTTAAAAATTATTGAAAAATTTAAGAAGTCTAATTTATTTCTTAAATAGAGTACTTTTAAATTTTTCTAATCTTTTTCAAATTACTAAATTACTTTCGAAGATCGATTTTAACTAAAAGTTGCAATGAGTTTCAAAATGGATTTTTAAAACTTACTTTTTATTTTTTATCATTCAATTGTCTTTTAGTAGTCTTTAAACACTATTTTTACTCTTAGACCTTATTCCAAATAGGGTACCTGATTTTTGTTGCGTATTTAAAAACTTAGTATTAAGAGTTAGTAAGTCATACTATTTACTATAAATTAATTTGTATAACTCAAGTCTCGATCTATATGTTAACTTAAAAGATTTATATTTATCATCCATACATATTAAATATTGGGGTAGATGAATATTTTAGTGGGTTTTGGATTTTAATAGAAATATAAATGTGTTCTTTAGATATGACATCTTGGGAGGAGACTAAAGTCATCACGAAGACTAGTGGGAGAGTGTATACCCTTATTTGAATTATGTACAATGTTTAATTCACTAGAAAACTATTTTGAACCACATATTTTAATTTTAATAAATTATTTTAAACTATTTTGAGTTATTGGAATATTAGGTTAGCATGCAAATGATTTGATATTAGATAAAGCTCGTGAATTTATTGTTTTCTATTGTTTTGTATATTTACCACTATAATTGATTAAAATGGCCTTTGAGGTATAAATATTTAAAATATTTTGTCTTATAAACCTTATTTATTGGTGATGAGGCTTGAAGTATATATATAGGTGATGTATTAGTATTGTTGTAGTATTGTAAAAAATAGATTATAGACAAATCTTTGTAAAGACTACTTAGGTAATAGGGTGTTAGGTGAGGTTGGTATAATGGAAGAACATTGTTGTACAATCCATTTAGTGAAAGATAATGCAAAGATGCCATGATTATCACTTTATGGTTACTCGAGCTAACGTTAGTAAATTAGACTGTGATTTGATAAACAAATTTGATAAATTGATTTTATAAAATGAAATATGAATTAATTTTAAATAGATATTTTTATATAATTTAATGGTCTTAAATGTCTACATTGATCAAGGTGACAAATTGAGAAAAAATAGGCATGCCTGATTTTTTTATAAAGGAACCAAGCACAAGCTTGATATATATTTTATGATATGCTTTTAATTACAAAATTAGTTTTGAAGTGATTGCAAGATTTTTTAAGTAAATATTCATAATTTTATAACGATTTTAGTATCTTGATACTTTCAAATCTTATGAGTTGGATATTTTTAACATTTCATTTGCTGAGTATATCTTATACTTCTTTTATTTCACCACTTTCAAGTTAGATTTTACATTTGCTTCATTTCACACACGCTTTAAGTGTGTGCACTCCATGTGCCTTTTTGTGTGGCACAAGGTAGATTTCTTTCCCTTCTTAAACGCATGAGCAAGTGAGGTGTATATGCTTATGGCGTGCATGCCACACACTTGTGCGCATGACATGAGGGAGATCTCTCACTCATGCCACGTGCATGAGCATGTTTAGTGCACGTGCTTGTAAGTGGCATGAGGGGGAGATCTCTCTTATGACATGCACCAACCAATCTTCCTTAAATAAACCATCTTTTTTTATTCTAGTTTTTCAATTTTTTTCGGCCACATTTTTTATTGAAATCGACAAAAATCTTCCCATTCTCTATCTTTTTCAACAATTTTCATTATTAACTTGCAAAATCTACAAATTTTAGCTATTAATTTGTACAATTATCAAGCAAAATAACATTAAGAACTAATTACAAACTAAATATCAACTAACTAATTACTAGCATTTTTTTTAACAATGATAATTTTTTTTCTACAATGTAAGTAAAATTAGACTAACCTCTTTTTTTTTTTTTTTTTTTTCTTCTTACTAGAATTTGTCTACCAAAAAATTTGTTGTTTAAAGTGAAAGTATGGAAGTGTGTTTTGCTGTTGAATGTGAAGGTGAATAAAAATGTTAAAAGTTAAAATAATTTATAGCGATAAATATATCAAAATAATTTATTTACAATGGCAATATTGTTAAAAGTAGTTATTTTGGTAAGAGTATTTTAGAATTTGTTATAAATGTAACATGAGAGGGGGGAGGGCGAGGTTTTGAAATAAGGCTATTTTGAAAAATTTTCCAAAAGTAAACTCATTAAGCTCTTGTCATCTTTCTAACAGAACTAGTGTAGGCATGTATCAATCAAATAAGCAACTGAATTCTAAGTTTATTAGGTCTCACATATGCATTTATATTCATACATTATTTATATTTATAAATCTCATATATAATATAACATCTATTATAGGTTACTGGTAAGATGATTATGTACTTTAGTTTAGAATACTTTCTTTGAACTAACAAACGAAATTATTAGCTCATATCCTAAGAAGAGTCAACTACAAAGTATTATAAATGCTTCAAACTTAATCTCCTTGGCTCTTTGGTTTATCATGACTCCTTGTTTCCTTGATGCACCATGACTCATTGTTTTCTTCTTTTTTTTTTTAATCCATTTGTCTTTGAGAATTACAAAAATTCAATTTATATTTTAAGTAGAATCCTAATTCTAATAAATTAATTTTACAATTTAGAATAAAATAGATAAAGGTAGGATATCAGCCTTTATTTAGAAATTAAATAATGAACTAACATATAACATTTTTTGTCCAATCTAATTGATCTAGTCCATAATCATCCTTTCCGTTCATTCAAACACACAATATTGCACACTTAAATAAAAGGAGTTAGTATTCCGAGTTAGTTTTCCGATTATGTGGATACTATAAAAACGCAAAGGTAATTGATCTGTGTTTGTGATTTGACAAAATCATTTAACTAGAAGTATGTACATATTTACTATATTAAATTATATACATATGATAATACTAAAATTTATCACATGAATTTTAAAATACAAACTATATATTTTTGTGTATTTTTCACTACGTATATGTATTGATTTACTTATAATCTCAATAACACATATTTATAAATAATCATATAAATATGTAATAATATCAAAACAGTACTTTTATAAAAGTTCATAATTGAAAAATATTTTTAAAAATACATTTAAACATATAAATACGTTTATTATGATTTTCTTTTAAAAAAATTAGAATACTTATCCGTTGATGATTATAATAAAAATTAATTTTAATACTTTAACTTATAATAAAAAGTTAGTATTCATAAAACTTCTATTCACTAGCATAAAATACAATATAATTTCATTAAACCTTAATAGTATAACTTATAACACTCAATCTATTTGACAATTCAATATTTATAAATTTTTCAAAATTAACCTTATATTGTTTAAAGAATTTTTTTTTTATACTTTAAACGATATTATTATTTAACCAAATTACAACATAATACTCATGAAATATAATATAAGTTCTAATAAAATTATCAACCTTTTAATCCTTATAATACTAAGTTTTTTTATATTTTAAACTTGATCACTTATCCTGATAATATTCTGTCATATGTTAAATAATTTTCAATATTTGACTTTTAACAAATACAATATATTCTCTAATATCATAAAATTTTGTAGAAATAATAAAGACATATAAAAAATAATCCATTCAAATTTTTTTGGTCTAAATTCATACTCTAATTATTTAAAATAAATTTTATTTTCAAAATGTCAAATTTTACTAAATAAAAATCGACAATGAGTTATTTTCATTCAAAATTTTATAATAAATCAAAAATAGAGAATTTGATACTGAAATTTTAGTATGATAAAATAGATATAATTAGAAATTAGTATAAAATTTTGTAATTATTCAAGAAGGTTTGGTTAACTAAAAAAATTTCGTCATTCAACTGTTTGACAAAACCGACTAATTTTCATATTCATAACATCAAGTTTGAAAAATCATCAAAAATTGCTAACTTAAATTTTTTTTTTTGTCAAACAAGAATTCATAGTAACTGTATAGATGTCTTGTTCATTCATGCAAATTCGTAATACGTAATTTTTTAAAATTTATGAATTAAATCATTATCATATACCATCTTTACAAAAATTGTATTTTCTCCATTGTCACTCCACAAATAAAATCTCTAACTTTTAATCATGAAAAGTTTAAACTCTAAATATTATAATTCAATTATAAATTTCAATCACCATATTTTATAAAACATTAATGATAAAATTGATTACTAAAATAATGGCAAAGCATCAATCTAAAAATCAATATAAAATAAAAAAACTAAAATTTACTATTTATCTTTTATCTTTTATTTTTGTCATTTTTCTTTCTCCCAAATCTCTTAAAACTCTAAACACAAATTAACCCTTCTATTTATACTAGTGCATAATATTAATTTAATTTTTAATTTAACTCTTTTTATATATTTGACTCCAAACTTATAATTTATTTTTAAAATATTCAATAACTTCTTATATAATATATAAATCCCTTAAAATATAATTTATTATCTATATATAAATATGTAATATATATTAAAAGAAAAGAGAGTGTTACACTGTTACTAACAAGTTTCATATAATAGATTATTATTCTTCTATTTTCTTCTCTACCACTAGTTTGATCATCTTTATTCTTACTAATTTGTTACTGGTTTATGGTTAATTACAGGGTATATTTCATAATAATATATTTGTAGGGGATCTAATCTTCAAGAGAGAATGCAAGTAGAGCATATATTTTTTGCACATGGAGGAAAATATTTGCTTTAAAATGTGCCTGCTTTTCAATTTGCTAAATTTGGTTAAGCGCTTGGATAAGTAATGCTAATTCTTTTGTTGAATTAACAACGCATGCATTAATGAATGACTGAATGCTATTTATTAATGATTCAAGTAAGCAGACTCCTTAATATTTAGCAACCAGAGAGTGGTGTTTGGTGAGCTGAGTAAAACATCATAAAATTGAAATACAATAAAACACCATACATGGCCATAGAAATAATAATAATAAAAAAGATTACAATACAAAAAATTGTAAAGTACAAATTAGTGTATTATGATCGGTAAATTGTATTCGTTAATTATAATTATTCTATTATAATTACAGTTATATCAATAAATATATTATTGGTCACTTAAGCATGCTTATCAAGAAAGGCTTGTTAATTTTATAATAAAATTTTCACCGAAAACAAACATACAGATTTTCAAAGCTGACATGGGCGTAGCCGTGGCAGACATTGACGCTGATATGTCTTATTTGCATTGGACGTTTGTCACGTGGATAGCATCAGCATTGGCCGACATGTTTCAATAATGATGGCTTACGTGGAATTTTGGACTTACCCAAGCTGATGGAATGAAACGTCACAGATTTATTAATCGATTTAATGTTTTTTAAAACGATGCTGTTCTAATTCCAAAAAAGAAGATAAAAAATTATAGTTCAGAAAAGAAGAAAAAAAATGCTAACATATATATTTTTTTAATTTTTTAAAAAATTAAAAAATTCAATATCAAATCCTTACAATCATAAAAATTAAGCATGTTAATAATAACATTTAAATTATTGATTAATTATAATAAATAAATTTTATAATATTTTTGAGTTAAAATTGACAAAAATGCCACCAATCAAATTCAATAATATCACTCATTTAGTATCTATATAATATTGTTGAATTTTTTTTTTTTTTGGTTCAAACATAAAAAAAAAAAGTATTTAACAACTAAATTTTACGTTAAAAAATAAAAAGATATTAACACTTTATAAGTATTCACACTTTATAATGTGATAAATATGATAACATAATGGAATGCTTATTTTATTAGAAGAAGAATTTAGAAAAAATAAAGAAATAGAATTATTAGATGAAGTTAGCATAGAAATATTTTTAGAAAATATAGTGAATGTAGAAAAAGAAGTTGAATGTACAAAATGTAAACAATTGTCTATAAACATTACGGAGAAACTAAAAAAATTAGAAATTATTAAAAATAATCCAATTAGTAAAAATAATAATGAATTTATAAAATAGAAATCATTAATCTAAATAGACATAACAATAAAAACACAAGATTTAGCTTATAGTTTAGAAGACATAAAAGAATTTAAAATGCATATAGAAAAATTATTAGAATTAAAGATAATTAAAAAAAGTATAAGTATACATAAAAGTCCAATATTTATAGTAAATAAACATAGTGAACAATATTCTAAACAATAGTTAAAAAGAGGTAAAATTAGATTAGTAATAAACTATAAAAGACTTAATGACAATACTCTAAACAATAGTTTAAAATACTTGATAAAGATAAATTAATTAATTGTAAACAAAGACTAATTATTTTTCTAAATTTGATTGTAAAAGTGAATTTTGCCAAATTTAATTACACAAAGAATTAATTCCATGTATAGCTTTTAATTGTTTAGAAGGATATTTTGAATCATTAGTCATGCATTTTAGATTAAAAAATGCCCCACAAATTTTTCAATCTACAATGGATAAGAAACTAAAACCTTTTTTCATAATTTTGTATAGTATATACCGATGAAATATTAGCTTTTAAATAAAATAAATTTATGCATTTAATAAATTTACACAAATTTAGATTGTTTCAAAAATAATGATATGCATATATCAAAATAGAAGATAGAATTAATTATAATTAAAAAGAGAATTTTTAGGATTAGTAATAGACAAATGAAAATTAGAATTATAAACTCATATAGTAACTAAGATTTTGTAATTTTTAAATAAAACAAAAAATACAAAAGAATTATAAAATTTTTTAGGATTATTAAATTATAAATTTATATCTAATTTTAGTACTTTAGTAAGACCTTTATATGATAAACTAAGCAAAATTGGACAAAAATATTTTAACAGTAAAGATATTAAGCTTGAAAAGCTTAAAAGAATTATAAAAATTATAAAAATTTACCTTTCCTACAAATAACTATTATAAATAATAAAAATTGATGCTAGTAGTTTAGGATAAAATATACACTCATTTTTTAACAACTTTGTTATTGTCAATATCTACATTAAAGGAAAAAAAAAAAGATATTTATTTTTATTTTATTATCACTGAACCTTTTTCATGTTAAGAAATTTTAAGAAAATATTACATAAAAACACTGGTCAAATTTTATTTTGTAATTAATTTAATTCCAAGTACTTGCATATTTACTATTGTCTTTCTTGTTTTATATAGAATGCTATTATTTCTTTATAACTTAATTTAAATTGAATTAAAATTAATATTTTTTCCACTTTGTATTCGATGGGATTGGATTTGTCATTGTTCTTATTTTTTACTGTTGAATCAGATTGAAAACATTACAATAACTTATATGATAAATTACGTGTTATTTGGTCAAATCAGTCAAAAATACATATAAGAAAATGATCCGTACAAAACTGAAATTTTCATCAACCGAAATGCCGTCTAGAGATCAGATACCCTAGCCATTTGAATGATCAAGTTTGGGTACTCTCTGTACGTGTAGAGTTTTCTTGTCTCTCTTTGGTTGTCTTCTGGATTAAGTTGGTGAAAAACTGAGACTTTACTTGTCGATAATGCTTGGCAATTAAAGGCCTGATTGACGAAGAGAAGTCCTCCAGGATCTATCTAATAAATAATATTAGTCCGTGTTAAATTGGCACCCTTCGTGTATCTTTCGTTTGAGTTAGCAAGTCCAAAAATTTCAGTATCATCAACTCCAAAAATCAACTCACGGAATCCTTTTCCAGACCAATGAATGTACAAGAGCAAGCATTTTGCTTATCTTCTTAGCCCTCAATCATCAATTGCAAAAAATATCTTTGTGGCTCAGCCATATATTTCCAGCAGCCATTAGACCAACGGAAACTGCCAAAATCCTCGACGGACCCACCTCGTTTCTCGAACACTTTATAATGTACCACAGTCTGAGCAAAAAATGAATCAAAGCAAGCAAATTAATCAGCATGGCTAGGTCTCCATTCTTTAAGGCGACATTCAAGTTTTTTCTTGTAATCATGTTGCTGGTTGCCCCACGCGTTGATTCAACAATAACATGTGAACAGGTGACAATCTGGCTGACTCCATGCATCAGCTACGGCGTCATGGGCGGAGCTGTACCACCAGCTTGTTGTGACGGCATTAGAGCACTGAATGCTGCTTCGAAAACAACAGAAGATCGCAGGAATCAATGTAATTGTGTCAAGCAAGGGGCTGCAATGATACCTGGCCTCGACTATGATCGTGTTAACACGCTTCCTGGAATATGTGGGAGTAACTGTCCTTACAAACTTACCCATGACCTTGATTGCTCAAAGTATGTATTCTTCAAATCCTTGGTTCTTTACTTTTCCCGAAAATTTGAAAGAAACAAATTTATTTTAAATATTCAATGCACTAATTGTATTACTTGGGTTGGATATGGTTGCAATGCAGGGTGAATTGAATCTTAACAGAATGTGCTGCGTCTTAGGTCTTGTGAGATCTCACCAACGAAATGAGGAGAATATATCTTTTCCTGGCTGGCATCCTGTTTCATCCTAGTAGTAAATAAAGCATATGCATTGTAATACATTAATACTGTTCATTATGATGAACTTTTTCCTGTATACCCAGAAAAAAATAAACGCGTATGTTTGCTATCCTTGTAATTCAGTATTCTTCCATTTTCTTGTGCAAATATAAGAAAGGAAACTGTGGGAAAAGTAATCGGTAAAATTTTATTTTTATTTTTTTATCTAAATTTACAAAAATATGTATTTCTTATTATATTATATGGAAAGAGTTAGAAAGATTAAATTAACTCTATCATATGTTCTCTAACGGTTGATTATAAAAAGAATGGCTGCTAATTCTCTCTCTTGCGAACTTGATGAATATGGGTGCAATATATATTATGTACTCCACTCTTATAGGTAGACAAGTAATCTAATTAATATAAAATTTCACATCATTTAAGAATGAGTATAAGATTAAAGATGACAATTTTATCTGTAAATTTACAAATTCGCTAGTATCCACCGTTATAGAATGGATTTGGTACATCTTTTAATGAGTTTGAAAAAAAAAATTTAAAACCCATAGTGAATTTAGGAAAGATAAGGGTATGAAGAGATATCGATAAATATTCACAACAGAGTATTTGCAAACTTGCTATAATTAAATAAAATAAAAATGTTAATTTGTTATTTTTCATTCTTTTATAATTATGAATCTATTATGATTGATGTTAATTAGGGTCTTCCTAAAACTTTAAACTTTGATTGTTGCAACTTCAACACTTGCAATATTTCATGATTATTTCATTTTTCTTATATCCTTAAAATTCAATAATTTTTTTAATCCTTTTGATTTTGTTATCTTCATATACTCTTAAATTTGCCATAAAAAAATATTAATAAAAGATAATTAATTGAATATATATAATTATATAACTAGCATATATATATATATATATATATCTCGAATAACTCTTACATATATTTGTGGTAGCTTAATAAGAAAATTGATAATAAGAACTATCATTACACTTGTAATGCTATGTGTAAAATGTATTAAACCTATTATCTTGTTTATAAAATTAGATTTTGCAACATTTTTGCAATCCTTTTTTTTTTTGAACTAATGAGTTTATAAATTTTTATTTTAGATTTATAATGTTTTATGTATGAATTTATAAAAAATTTATTTATTTATTTTATAAAAATGTGATCAATTTTATTTTATATTTAATATTTTATGTGAATGATGTATTTTATTTCGAGTTAATGATAAAAATTTATAATTTTAATTATATATTTTATAAATTTAAATTTGATATTTAATAATAGTATAAGTATAGTTTGAAAATACAAAAAAATTTGCTACAAAATTTATAGATTTTTGTGTAGATTTAGTAATTATTAAAAATAAATTTAAGCGAGTTTGGTAATAAAATATCAAACCTACAGCGAGTTTGATATTAAATTTTTTTAATATATATAGATGTGAATTTGAAGATATTCATCCCAAGCCTGCACCAATACCATCCCTATCTGAGATATGCCTTATAAAATGCTTTGCTCTTTTAATTAGCACGAGGCCTTTTAGGTCAAGAGTTTGAAAATTGAAGTGCTAAAAACAAAACAGTAAGAGGTGAATATAATAAGCCTAAGATATATGCCTTATAAAGTGCTTTGCCCTTTAACTATCATGAAGCATTTTGGGCCTAGGGTTTGAAGAACAAAATGGTAAAGAGCTCAGATTGGACTCGTTATACTACTTTGAGTTGTCATAGTGAACAATATTGTACTAGTTAGGTCAAATTATCACAGAAAATTAGAAAATTCAAGAAAATGTCAAATGCAAACACATTTAATTTTTTTTTTCACCAACTTTAAATAGAGAAATTTTCTAAAATGTTCACTTTTTTAAGTTATTCTATAGGTTAACTTTTTTTTTTTATCAAACTGATAAAAAAAATTAAATTTGGATAAAAATGCCCTCAATTTCAAAAAGTTTGAAAGTTGGTTTCAAGCTCTATTTGCGCTTGAAATTCAACTTTGAAAATTTTACAACTTGGTCCCTTATTCAAATTTCAAAAACTTTTTATTTTAGTTCCTTTTTATTTATTTTTTTTTAAATTTTACATTTTGATCCTCAATGTTAGGATTAGAGATTAGACAAGTACAGAGCAGGGATTCTCATTCTTGTCCTTATTCCTAGCTTGTACCCATTTTGGCACAGTGATCTCTATCCTTAGCCTATTCGCGTTTGTAGTGTAGCGATTTTATTTAATTTTTTTGTCACATATTTTATTTGATAAATTAAATTTTGAATTCATTGTTTTGTCTAAATCTATTGACTTGTTTCTTTTATATGTTTCATACAATAATAATAATGCAATTTATTTTACATAACTTTCCAACAATATCAAATATAAATTTGAAGTCCTTTACTTTAACGCTATATCTATATATAAAAAAAAAAACGAATTTAATGAAGCAAAATAAAAGAAGATAGAAAAAGAAATATGAATTATGCACATCTACTTCAACCCATATTATAATAAAAAGTACACATCTCTAATAATCAACATTTAACTAATATACCAAAAAACTCAAATTATACATCTATAATAATCAAAACAATGGTGATCATGGATAGATTTTGATAGCATTTTTGCAAAAATAGTGATATTTTAAAGCATTATTATAGATCTTACATCGCTTGAGCATAGCCTAAGAATGTATCTTATAAGTACTTTACCCTTCCCTAATTAGTTTAAGGCCTTTTGAGCCAAAAGCTTAAAATCCTTGGTTTTAAGAATAAAGCTATGAAGGATCAAGATCTAGCCCATTGTGCAACCTTGAGTTGAGCCAAAACAAATAATATCATGTTTTTTGGGTCGAATCATCACATATGGTATTAAAGTACTATTTTACTTTCTAAAGAATGCGGCACTATAAAACCTATATTAAGTCCTTGAAAGCCTTTTAGATGCATTTCATATACATTCATGATACATTATGATTTTTTATGCATATGAGTACTATATCGAGTATTTGCATATTTAGTTGACATGTAATCGAATTATAGGATATATAGTATTTCTTTATGTATATTTAAGTATTAAATTTTATAATTTTAGATTATATTTTATATTGTATAGTGTTAAAAATTTAGGAATGTCTAATAATTTTATAAAGATATTTTTGTAATTCAGTGAAATAAATTAGTTATTAGAGATAAAAATAAAAATGTAAATTTTGTTAAGGTTATTTTGGAATTTCACTTTCGAATAAGGATAAGTTTAAATGGGCCAAATATATTATGGGCCTAATTTATTTGTTTAGGCCCAAACCCATTTTCTATGAAATTCTACACAATTATATATAATTCTCCATTTATCTACAAATATCCACCAAACTCTTTTCTTCTCCCATTCTTGGTGCCACCTTCACCTTCCCAAACCAAAATTTTTAGCTTCCCACAAGTTGTTGAAAGATTTCTTAGCCTAGAAAAATCAAAGAAAACAAGCTTGACACTAAAAGATCTTTTGATAATCACCTAGATTCTAATTAAGGAGAAAAACTATAATAAGGCATACTTGTGCTTAGGAAAATTTTTGTAAGTTTCTTGAATTTTATTTTAAACTTAAAATCAAGTTAGAAATATATAGGAAGCATGAATTTAATGTTAAGCTTAAGGAAACCTAGAGTGATAATATTTTTCTTAGGTTAAATATTGTATAATTAATAATGATTAGAAAAAAATTAAAGTATTATGTTGATATAAATGATCCTATGGCAAATTCATTGTTTTGGATAACTTTTTAGTACTATTTTGGTGTATATTTTAGGTATAAAAAATTTACATTGAAATTTTGATGTGTTGATTAATATGAAGTATTTTATCTAGGTAAAAATTACTATTTATTGGCTTTGTAGAAATAGCAAGAATTTTGAAGGACAAGTGTAGGTAAAATAGATTCTTTTAGGTAATTTTCAGTTATTGAATTTGGTAATATGTGTTCTATGAATCGGCATAATAAAGTTAAGCAATTGGTGATATGAAAATGATATGTTTCGGTGTATTAAATAAAAATTTTAACTATATGATTCAATAAATGTCAACTATGAGCATATACATTACATTTATTGTGTTAAAGTTACATGCTTAGAATAAATAGAGTATATTAAAGTTACATGCTTAGAATAAATAGAGTATATTAATACCATGTGTATGTGAATAAATTTTATACAAATAGTGATACAACAGTGAGAAATTTTGTGCAACGAGGAGATTAGATTTTAGGAGTGTTGGTATGTGCCCTAAATTTAATAGTATTTTGAATATTTGATATATTTGTATCATGGTATTTTGATTTATATATATCATTTAACAATTTCATTATTATATATTTGCGTATTTAATAACTGTAATAATTTTCTTAAAATAACAAATTTAATTAATTAAATACTATTTTTAAATGTCTCTAATCAAGTATTATTGTGAATAGAGTAATAATAATATATAGAGCTTAGTATATGTAGTGATTGATAATAACATGTATGTGTTATGATATGAGATATCAAGTTAACATATGGATACAAATTAGTGAACTAATGTATTAGACTAACCCATCATGAGAACACTACGTGAATTATTATATGAGTGTCATAAGTGATTCTTATAGTAACAATAATATGTGTGATCTTTAAATTTGATATTACTATAATTCTCAATATAAAGAATGTCATATTTTGATATTTTCAAATATCATCTATAATAAGATGAATTATGAAAGATATAATCAAATATATGAAAACTCATATAGAATGATATATGTGATTAAAATATAATTTGTCTTTTCTAAATAATAAGAGTGATATCTTGGTCCCTTTGATTAAGTGAGATTTTGAAAAAATATACGACCATACTCAAATAATTCAATATATGATATTAATTTCATTTGATGGAATAAGTCTGCTCATGATATTAAAAAAAATATAAAATTAAACTATATAAGAATGATACATTTATGTCTTGTATTCAATTAAGATATTTAGGATAAAGGGATTAAATTACATGGTAACGTTAGTCACAGATAAAATAATGTTAAACCACTAACATTCTTATTACTTAGGTAGTCATAATGTATTGTTAACTATTATTCATCACTTGTAACACTAAAATTATATTTTAATGTTACTACCAACGAAATTTATTTTTAATACTATAACTACGTCCTATATGAATGTTTATTTTGAAATATCTTAAATATTATTTGTTGTGATATACGTCTTGAATGACCAGTTCTTGATTAATCAATTCTTGAATGAATGGTTCATTGTTAGATGGACAATATACGTTATCATCATTTTTATTCTACTGAAGTAAAGAGTAATGTTAAGTATTTATTTCGTGTTGACTTGTTGGATGCATTTTTACACAAAGTTCATGAATAAGATTTTTATCAACTATGTGGTCAATGTTGATCAACATTAGAATATAACCTCTCATGCCAACAAGATGATCATTGTTTGTACTTAAAAAGTTTTAAACTTAATATAATTTGTAATATCTGTTTGAAGTGATTGTATAAAATTCGAGTTTAAACACTCTCTAAATACCACTTTCATTGTAATTTAATATTTCGTTGGATTTATGTGTAAAGTATTGTAAACCAAACTTAAAAAATTTTCATATTTAATTTTTTTAGATGTATGCATTGGTTGGATTTTTACTTTAACACTATATTTCTCCTTCTTATTTGGTAAAATTTGTTATATAATACCGTATAATATTAATATTAATTTAAAATTTACTCTTATTATAAAAATTATTATCACTTTTTATCAATTTCAAAATACGTGTGTGTGTGAAAGAGAAAGAAGAAATTATCAATAAGCTACAATAACACTGGATCCTTAAGCTACTATAATTTTTTTTTTTTATATATATTTTTTAAAATTATATAGATAAATGTAGAATATCATTTGTATAATAATTTAATATATTTTGTCCATACATCTTAATGTTAAAATTATTTTAGTAATCATAAAGAAAATTTACAACACATGACATAATTTTGATAGACAATTCCAAATCTTTCTTTCCAAAATTTAAATAACTCTTTTTATGATTATGCTATTTTTTTTTATTTTTAAACATAATTTTGTTAGATAATTTTATTAAATTTCTGTCACCCAAATCTTTCTTTCAGAAAACTCGTTTTATAATTATGCCATTTTTTACTTTTAATTGTATCACACCATGTGTTAGCGCTCTAATCGTCCAAGATTTGAGAATATATTTATATTACCAATTAGTATAAAACATAAATTAATGTAATTGATTTTCATTAACCCTAATATAAATGTGATAGTCGTCCATGTATTAACTTTTTATTGATTTTCATTGACCGCATAGATAGTGATTTTTAACTGAAATTTTGAGTTTTACTGCAACCGTTAGATCCCTGATCACATCGTTTGTCCCTACCTTTGATTCTAAGGTGCCAATTTTCAAATCAATTACTTTTGACTTACTCCACGAATCCACTTCTTGTTGGCAAGTAGAGCAGCCCTAGCGAAATGGGCTTCCTAGGTGGGCCAAACAATAGTGTATTGCAAAAAAAATAAAAATAAAAAAAAACATAATTAAAAAAACTAAATAATAAATTACTAAAATTTTATATAACAAATGTTGCATCATTAAAAATAAATTTTGAAAAATGAGAGTTATATCAATTTTCAACAATGTCATTAACAACATTTAAATATATTGCAAAAATTGGGTTTTGGAAAATCTTCAGATGATTATGTGTAAGGATATTGTGTA
The DNA here is from genome assembly GCA_032402905.1 of Khaya senegalensis. NCBI lineage: Eukaryota > Viridiplantae > Streptophyta > Magnoliopsida > Sapindales > Meliaceae > Khaya > Khaya senegalensis. The sequence continues at coordinate 9,384,553 of CP135531.1, read as the reverse complement.
TCAAACCGAATCTCCAAAGGGCATTATTTTCCTTGATAGCAACGGCATTATCATCAATTTTCAACATTATCATCACCAGTGACCGATAACACTTGTATCCAAAGTGCTAGAACGACAAGGACACCGTGACGAGGACATTAACCTCCAATTAACCAGAACATTATGGAGCACAATACAAGAGTGAGAATCAAAGTTGGGAGGGGTATTAAGAATTAATTATTGTCAAAGGATTCTCTGTATACTCGGTATAATTGAAAGACTATTCCTGTCTTACATTAAAGGCACAGAAAGCCTTAGAAGAAGCAAATTTGTACATGGGTTTAAAGTTAAAAAGCAAGTATACAACTCCCAACACACAATTTTAAAGGCAAACAAAGAAGAGAAGAGGAAGCAGCAGCAATTCCACATAGCACAATCCAAGCCAACGGAGAAGACTCCTTGTGTTTCTTCATTAATTAGTATGCCTCATGTTCTCCCTGTCCAAATTCAAGTTCAGAAATTCCCATTAGAAAATTCGACGCGTATCTTTGTTCTTTGCGCTCACCTCACACTCCAGAAGTGTGAACAAATGGGAGATTATGGAATTGTTGTTTATAGAACTATTAGCTTACTTTCTTTGGGATGATGAAGTCAACAAACTTCTTCTTGCCCTTGGCATTGCTGCCTTTAGGAGATTTATGATGATGCTCTTTCACTTCTCCTCTGTACTGCTTGATTGTTTCTCTCACGAATCTTTCATACATAAAAGCGGCTCCTCTGAACTGTGGTAGAACCAGCCATGCCGTAAACAATAGCTTCACTGTGTACCAAATTGGTATCCTGAAATTAATTCACAAATCCAATAGACTAATTGCATCAGAACAAGATTCATACTCCTAAAACAAAACAATATGTTTATTCTGAATTGAAATTTCATCCCACCACTCTAAAACGGGCTGGAGTACCATCTCTGCGAGAGTTAGAAATGAATACAAAATCCAGTAAGCCAGCCACTGCTGATCATCCAGTTTTGACGGGCTTTCTATCGCTATAACTGATGCATATCTGTTATCAAACCAACGAATTAATTAATTTTAACCATCCAATCCCTCTCATTAGTACAATGAATTTTGAATATGCAAGTAAAACAACAAGAAATTAATCACTTACAAGGGATACAGCAGCATCACAACCGGTCTGCAAACATATTTTATGATCAAACATCAGACATATCAGATGATTATTGTTCGTTAAATAATAATTATAATAAAAAAGTGGTAAGAGACGAGAATTACCCTGCTAGTGAATGAAGGCCACAGATCAAATTCCAGAAACGACTCATTTTTTTTCTGGGATTAAAATGAAATTGACAAAACCAGGAAGGCCGAGAGTAACTGAAAAAGGAAGATTGAGGTTGTGTAGTGAGAAAACGGTTTCTGAATATGTCGACAAAAGTCGGTGGACCGTTCGATGATGGGATCAAGGGGGCTATTTATAATTGAAGAAGAGAAGACGCGTGGCAGGAGGGGAGGTAGTATCGGATTCTGCCTTAAACGTGTCGAACTAGATTTGGCACCGTCCAGAGGAGATGAGCAGTGACCTGAACTACAAACTAAACAAAGCATTCAAGTTCATGCGGGTCCTGGTTTTTGCTTTAGACAATCCGAGATTGCCATGAAATCTAGTGGCTTTGTTCTTTTCCCCAGACAACAAGCCACGTGTTAATGCGCTTTCAGGACAAAGTTTGGTGACACGTGGCTCTATGTCTGACGATCCAAATTTATTAGGATAAATAAAGAGTAATTGACATTATGAAAATAAAGAAGTTAGGACTGGCACGTCTTCCTTTACTGGTGGGGCCAGCTGGGCATCAGTCTGGGGTGGGTCCATTCTAGATTAGGGCGGCAAACTTTGTATTCATAAATGAAAATAATGACGGAGAAAGTTGACAAAGACTTGTTACTATCCGCACCCCACCTAAATATTGGGTGTATTTAGTATCAATCTGTTCTATAGTTTGGGCTTCCTATGAATGAAGTCCAACAAAAAAGAGTCCAAAATAAAATTCAAGTTCCGTGATAGTTCTTGATAGGTGATAAAATACAAATTTTATATCATAATTTCACAAACATAAAGTTGTCATAAAAGAATAAAATATAAATTATCTAACTCAACTAAATTATTAAAGCATTAAATTTACTAGATTATGTTTATTTATTTATTTATTTTGTATTTTATATTCTTTCTACTATTATTCTTTTTTCATGGGAATAATAAGAATGGAGAAAATTATTATTATTATTATTATTATACATGCTTACTTTCATTTTCATTTGGCATAAACTATTATAACAATAATATTGTTTTTGTATGCTGTTATTAAATATATTAATGCGTCAAGTTTCGATATTTAAAAAAAAAAAAAAAATTGTAGAGTTTAGAAACAGATAACCTAAGCGATCAACTTTTTCTTCAAATTCTGAACCACTCCAATTGGTTGAAAGACAAGTTAATCAGTAGCAAATCCATGCTACTCAAATTCCCCTAATTTGAGGGCAACGTCGTACTTTAAATTTCTTGGCCACCCGTCAAAGTAGTTCAACTGCAAATCCCAACCTCCTCCTATTCGAATTGAATGTATTTCTTCACCCCACATGTTTTTAATAGAATTTCTTTTCTTCCCTTTCTTCCTCTCGTTGTCTTATGCTTTTCCGAATAAGTAGTTACACCAACTAATACTTCAAGCCGTCTCCAATCAACGCAAGTAATTAATTAGCAGAATGTTCATATTACCCTGATTTTATCATTGTCAAGAAATTGAATGATCCCATAGCATTTACCAATCACGTCCATGGAAGCAACCACTAGTTTTAGACTGTCCTTCTCAGAACATTTGTTCTATGAAGGGAAGAAGATTGTTCCCGTGGCAGCTTTTTATTCTGCATGGAATTTGAAAAAACCGAAACGGCGAAACTCGTTCATTGTTACAAGTTCTAGCAATCCAGGGAGTGCGGACATGATCATTTCAGGAAAGAAGTTGAATGGAATTCACGTTCATGAAGCACCAAATACGAGGAAGAAGAATACTACCGATGACTCTCCTCTTCATGCATGTTTGCTTGGAAGGTTTGTGGAGGATAGGTTCGTATATAGGCAGACTTTTATTATCAGGTCTTATGAAATTGGACCAGACAAAACTGCTACAATGGAAACCCTCATGAATCTCCTTCAGGTAATTGGTTTTCCTTTTGTAATATCATCTCACAAAAAGTTGAGAAGGCATACCGTGATCTGCTTCATTTAGTTAAATTTTCCTAATTGTTGGCTATACTCCTGTCCAAGCTGCCAAAGTAACTACATTTTAACAACTCCTATGGCCCAAAGCAAAAGACAGAATATTTACTTTGTTGCAACACCTCAGGTTTAAACGGTCCTAAATTCGAAATAGTTCCCTACATGTTCACTAGCATTTGTGATGCAATGATTGTAGGAGACAGCACTGAATCATGTAACAAGTTCTGGACTTGCTGGAAATGGCTTCGGTGCTACACGCGAGATGAGCCTAAGGAAACTCATATGGGTTGTCACTCGCATCCACGTTCAAGTTCAGAGATATAGCTGCTGGTACACACGCTTCAATTTCTCCCATTTCCCTCCAAGAGTTGTATGACAATTGAACACTGGTCTAAGCTGAATAGTGTGTTTAATTGCATTGAGCAAATTATTGCATTGCCCTTCGTTTAAAACGATCCATTCTGAATGATTAAATTTGGCAGGGGAGATGTTGTTGAGATTGATACTTGGGTTGATGCAGCAGGAAAGAATGGAATGCGTAGGGACTGGATCATCAGAGACTACAATACCCAAGAGATAATAACAAGAGCAACAAGGTGCGCACCATATAATTCCAACAAATTAAATTGTGCTAATTCTTATTTGTAAAGACTTAATTCCTATTATTAATTTCCATGTAGCACCTGGGTGATCATGAACAGAGAAACCAGAAGATTATCTAAGATTCCTGAACAAGTAAGGCAAGAGGTTCTACCATTTTACCTTACCAGTTTTGCAATTGACAGAGAGAAAAACGATGTTGGCAAAATTGACAAGCTAACGGACGAAACTGCAGAGAGAATTCGATCTGGTTTAGCTGTAAATAAATTCAGTCTTCTCTATTTTGTAATTATTAGTTGCATTAAATCTTTATTATGCACGTCTTTGTTCATAAATTGTTGCACTCTTTTGTTATATATCCAGCCAAGATGGAGTGACATGGATGCCAACCAGCATGTAAACAATGTCAAATATATAGGATGGATTTTGGAGGTAACAAGCCCATATTTGAAACAAAACATATAAATCGTAAGTTTGATGGTTAATTGATACAAGTAATCTGCCATGCATGCCGCAGAGTGTACCAATTCATGTATTGGAAGATTACAATCTGACGAGCATGACCCTGGAATATAGACGCGAGTGTCGCCAATCAAATTTGCTGGAATCACTGACAAGTTCAACAGCCAGGGTCACAGATGACTCAATCTCGAACAAGAATTCCGGCAATCGCGAAGCAGAATTGGAATATACACATCTACTTCGCATGCAAGATGATAAGGCTGAGATAGTCAGGGCAAGAACAGAATGGCTTTCCAAACAGAAACACAAAGTAATTTGATATTCATAATTCGTACTTGCAGCTCACTTCATGCTGTATTCTTTTCTCCTAATAAAATATGTCTCATCCCTTATTTGCTTTGTTGTGACTTCTGAGTTAAAATCCTAAAGCCATGCACAATTTTGCCAGTGCAAATTATGTTCACTTGGTTAGAGGTACTCAATTATAAGGTTGAAAATCTTATGCAAATTATACCATTTGGGTTTTTGAGATTGAAACAGTGTGATTTTACAACTACAATTATAGTGGGATGAAATTATTAATATATCAAATATAAGTAGAAAAATTAAAATTCATCAAAGTAATTTAATTGATGTGTAAAAATGAGAGTAAAAACCCTGCAACTCGTCATTTATAAGTAAATTTAACTGAAATTCTAACTCATATATATGTATAAGAAATTTCAACTGGGCCACGCACATAATTGTTAGCAGGCACCCATGTTCTTCGTTGATAAATGAAGGGCAACCAAGCCCAATAATTTTGTTTGATCACAATCAGTAATGGTCTATAGTACCAAACCCTAACAAAGCAAACGCTTCTACCAATTAAAATTTTTAAAAACAATACAAATAATGAATTATGTTAGCATTAAATATCTCAATTTTTTATCTCAATAATATAACTTTCATCAAATGATTGAGATATTTATCTAAATTTTAAAATTAAATATATATATATATATTTATTTCACAACTCAATAAATATCACATTGTTTAAAATAAAACTTTCGGTTGCCTTTTATTATTCTTTAAAAGTTAAGCTAAAAATCTCTAATTAAAATTCTGGTAACATGTTGCTTTTAAGGTTATAGATTAACAAAAGTATTTGTTTACGACAGCTACGAGGAAATTCCTTCAAAATTGTAATTGTAGGTTCTTACACTTAAAAAACTTACGAGTCCGTAACACCTTTAGACAAAGATAATAAATGCTAGAATCAACTAACTTCGGATCCTACGCACAAAAGAATCTGAATTTCTGAAGACCTAAATTCTTCATCATATGACACACACGACTCTTGTTTGATTCCCAGCAGTACAAGAACAAAAGTTTGGTCCTCACATGGAAAACTCAAGAATACAGAAAGATGTGTTTTTTGCATTGTTGGTTTCTTTTTGATTTTGGACGGAAGAGAATACAATGGCAACTAGTACGAATGTCAGAATTTTTTATGCCTAGCACAACTCTTGATCCATTTTGGGTTTGCCCTATCTAGGTTTTATTGGACTATGCATTCATACTGCTTCTGGTCCAAACACATCCCAAAATCTTTTATCTCTCTGCACTATTTTTGACTAATGAATAAACCCCACAACTAGTGGTTCTCGTTATGATAAAATAAATGATCTCTATTTTTGAAAGTTGCTTTAGACCTACCCCCAACAGAAAGCAAATCAACAGATAAAGAATCATCTTCAGCCATTGCTTCATGTCTTCTTGATCTAACTTTAAGTGACCGAAAAACCTTATAGCTTGATGATTGAGTACTTTTGGCCATTGGGCATAGCCGTTGATTTATATTATATGCCCATCAGTTACTCCTTTATTATTCCTCTTTACATCAATGAAAGATTGAAAGTGATTTTGACAATAATATAAATTTAATTATATTTCGTCAAAGAGAATGATCAACTTCAGTGATGAAAGTTATGAGAAAGTAACAAGAAAGCAATCGCAAGATAATGCTTTTGTTTGTAATTATAATCATATTTCAATCTGTGAGGGTGATCATGATGCCTAACTATTGGTGTTCTCATTCAACGATATTTTGATTTGAAATGACATGTGACCTGAAGTGATTGAGAATGCATCTAATCTCAATAATTAATTTAATCTTCTTCTCTTCCTCACTGATGTTACCTCATGTCTATAATTATTTATCAAAGCATATTCCTTTATTTATTGATTCCACCTTATTTTCCACCCGTATATTCTCCTTTCTTTTATATTTAACACTGAAAAGAACATAAAAACGAATCGACCTGATTAAAAAATATGTGCTTCTGCAACCTGCAGGGCATACTGCTGTCCTCGTATATCACACTTGTCCCCGTATATCAAAAGACAATGAAGCATTAACTCAATACTATAATGGCAAGATTTTGGAGCGGAAGAAGTAACAATAATAAGACAATTAAGTTAGGTCTACAACCACTAAGCGATCACTTTCGGAATATTGGAAAGAACAGCAGTGGTAAACTCTCTATTTTATTCCAAATCATCGAATATTTAATGACAAATTATTCAACAATCACAACATTATAATTTTGCAACAAAATTCTTTTATATATATATATATATATATCATCAATATTGCTTATTTATGTATATGGTACTTGTAACGACATTTTGATTCTTAGAATTTGTAAAGGTAAGTATTAAATGCATCCTTTTAAAGAGAATAATAATTCTGTAACAAAGAATATTTAAGTCAAATTCAATTTAAATTTAAATCATCCACTCGTAACAAAGTTCTACTTCGAATAACAAAGGGGAAATCTTGTGACGGACATTGGATAGGAAATGAGACATGTTGCTACTGATATGTAACATCAAAACTGCTGTATAATTCTTGGCTAAGTTGAACTTATCCCCCAACCCATATCATAAAACTTTGTACTGCCCTACACGGCTCCACAAAAAGCCCATCATTGTTGAAAAATATGTCGTAATATGCACAATCATATATGAGGGCAGTGCCCCTCCATTTTCAATAAATAACACATAACGTGCGTGTAACAATAATAAAAATTGAAGAAACAGCCAATTAGTGTGGCCACGTGATGACCCCAACACAACTTTAGTGATTATAGCTAAAAGTACAGAGCCACCTGTAGACCATACAGAGTCCTACGTGTTTGCATGTGAATTATAAAACTATTCTTTTTCTCCTCAGTATTGGAAAACCCACTGATTAATAGTTTGTCGATATTTGAGATGCTGTGTACAGCCTTAAATACTCGTATAATAGAAGTATTATACGGTGGCAAAGAAAAAGTAAAAAATACTCGTATAATAGAAGTATTATACGGTGGCAAAGAAAAAGTAAAAAAAAAAATACTGGGGAGGGGATGGAAAGACAAAAACGGAAATGTACGAAAATAGTAAAAAGTAGAGAGTGGAAGGGGGTCACGTGGGCTAGCCCGTAAAAATGATGGACCCATTATGTAGGCCCCGCTACCATGACCTAATGTTTCACCTCTCTGCTCTGCTCTGCAGGTTACTGGACATAAGAGAATGGGCAGAAGTCGCGTCACGCGCTTGATTAGAGCAAGCGCGGGTATGATTTGACGGAATATTCCATCTCTCTGCTCTTCTCTGCGCGACAGTGGACACAAGAGAACAGGAAGAAGTCGCGTCATGCGCTTGATTAGAGCGTGGGTATGATATGACGGAATATTCCATGGGCGTCGCGATAGAGCGTAGAAGGTAGAGAGTGGACTGTCGCTGGATACGGATGACTCTTTCCCTATCTTTGTTGAAATCTTATCTGCTTACTGCCGGAATCACGCGCCTCTCACTTTGAAAGAGACCATGAGAAAAATAAATACCTAAATTGAAGATCTTCAAAATAAGTGAAGCAGAAAGAAGTTGTAGATGATTCTAAAACTGTCTTGAAGATGATAATAGAGTAGAGACGTGATCCAGGAAAATTTAAGGATGACGTACGTGGCAACTCTTGAGACTGTAGATTTATGCAAGAAAACGATTCAGATCAACGTTTGCGGCGTTTTGCTGGAAATAGAAAATCACCATCAATTAATCATGCAACAGCAGCTGAAGAAGAAAACAAAAGTCACATAAAAATGCGAGCTATTGCATCACAAATTCATCACTGCATGGCAGCTGCCCACAGTTGAGGCTAGAAAACTCTTGTCAGACGAATTTACGACAGTGTCATCAGTCTTATCAACTAGCTCCACTAGATGGAGATCGAATTCCCCCGTATTTTCTCCCACAGTCAAATCAGCTCAACTGATAACCCATATGAGATCAAATAACACATTACAAGATTCCTTACTTAATTATCTTTCAGAAATTATGATACGATTATATTATAACCCACTTTCTCTCTTTTCATGGTTATAAAATTTACCAAGTATACTTTAAACAGAGATGAGATAACCTGGAACAGCATTCAAAATCACCAAAAGTCAGAAAAAATTGAACGATATATGGATTTAATAATTTAATAAGAAAGATTAAGAAAATATTGCAAAGACAGGAAAAAGGGGCATGCATGGGCATGGCCCTCTGATCCCTCATATTTGCTAGGTCAGGTCAGGTCAGGTCAGGTCATTCCGTGATAAAAAGAAATTTACTTTATATTATTTTAGCAGTGCAGTAAATAATGGACGACTTTTTCCCAGACCACCTTCCCTTGAATCAGCAGTAATAAATAGCCAGCAAGCTAAAAACAGAAGAGGACGCCCGGATTTGCTAACTTCCCTGTTAAAATTTCCCAAATCTAAGTATTTTAAACACGGTTTTCGACGTTATCGAGATTCCTCGAGTGTCCTTATTTAATAATATAATATAATAAGCAACATTTATATTTAAAAAAAATTAAATCTATTTATTTTATTATATTAATATTACTTATACAATTAAAATTATTTAATTAATAAAATAAAAAATATATATTTATTAATAATGAATGAAAAAAATTAATAAAAATTTTTATAATTTTTTATATTATTTAATTAAATAATATAATTTTTTATTAATTTATCTTATTTATTATTAAAAAATATATTTTTTATTTTATTAATTAAATAATTTTATTATATTAATAATATTATTGTAATATAATTGTCCAGCAAAAGACTTTGCAGTACTGTAGTCATTAAAAATAGTTTGAGAAGGTGCAATTTGAGTTCTTTGGAACGAGAGTTTTATTGGTTCAAGACCAACAAAAGCTTCCCCATTCTTAATCAGATCTTAATTAATAATCCAAAAGTCTTAAACCTGCAGAAATGGTCCAAGTAACGATGCAATTTCTTCAACAAGGAAATTCGACCCGTGTTAGATAAGGCATACAGATATACGCTTCTCCTTTATCTACCAAGAGTATCTTCTCCAAGTAACTACCTGCCTTGGATGGTCAATAGGAATTCAGAACTAGTGCGTAATTGGCATGGCTCCCCCCACTGACACTAAGGATTATCATTCTGCCCTTCCAATTCATATATCAAAACAGAACCAAGGTTTTAACTGAGTTAAATTGGTGAATGTAGTGATTTTCCTATTTGATAATCCAATACCAGCCCTTGTGAAGTTTAATTTATTATGTACTAAATGAAATGCTGCAAAGAGAATTTGGAATTTCGCTCTAATGGAACAAGATGCCTTAAGATATATATATATATATATATATGTGTACCCTATACTCTACTAGGTTGAATGATTATATTCACACTAAGAAAAGCCATTGGGATAAAGTATGTGTAGCTTTATTAATAGTCGATTTTTTTATCTTACGACGTACATATATGCTTAAAATGGGACTCAAATCACAAACTTCGTTTTGGGATTATTGAAGCAGATATTGAAACAAAAACAAAAGCACTCTAGTTGGAATGATAGGATTTATAGCATGTGATGGGTCGAATCTCAAGCAGAAACCAATCGTATAAACTTTTGCAAAAGGCTTTTGAGGGGTCTTCCTAATTCCTATATACATCTCAAGCAGTTCCAATACCAACCGTTGGCACATCTTTCGACTTCCTTACTTTCAATACACACTATGACTAAAGGCAAATGCATGCGCTAAAATCCTGGTCAGCATGCGACTTTAGGGAAAAAGGGAATCTCCATAACTATACCTGTGAGTTCAATGAGCCCTCTTCACTTTTACGGTTAGTTTCTCTGCGTAAATAATTGGACGAAAGTAAAGAGAATAAAAAAGTATCCTACAATTATTTCCATAAAAATTACAATTGATATCCAATTTTCTCTGGAACAACAGTTACAATTCCAATGAGTTTCGTTCAGATAGAAAATTGTGAGAACGGGATGGTTTTCCAAAGGCGAAGTTTCCAAGATAAAGCTAAAAATGTGTAACAATACTAATAATGATGTATGGGTCGATGAAAATGGCAACAAATAGAATAATTTTTTCTGCAAACCGCCCTAACCAGATTGATTGTTAAACCCATTAGATTCCCTATCGGTAAAATTAAGGACACTATTACTACAGCTAATATCATTATTAGCCTTCTTAATCACTCTTTCATATCGAGATAAACCGACCATCTCCATAAGTCATCATCTAAGAAACTCGCCAAAAGTTTTGTAAAATGTGTCATTACACAAGACCTCCAGACTTGTACCTATATCAACAAAGTCGTCCCACCAAATTAACTGAATCAACAAAAGAAAACATAAGTAATTTTCATTGAATGCACAACCAATAGAAATGCTTACTAACATGGAAACTTCAAGTCAAAGCAAAAAAAACCCTCCTATTCAACACAGTGAGATTGTCTACCTTCCAACTCCACCAATAAAGTAATAATAATAATAACAGAAGAACCACCAAAGCATCCTAAAAACTGTGGACAGAATAAAAATAATTAAAAAAGAAAAGTACCAAGGCTCCAAATTTGTCATAACATATTGTTATTTATATATTTATATTTAGCGGTTTAAAGGAAAATACAAGTCTCGCAAAATTCTACAGCCTCTCTGTCGATTATACTTTAAAACTACACATTACAATAGGGCATCTGGAGAGCAGGACAGGGAGCTCAGCCAGATAGACGATAGATACCCAATTCTTCTTTGTAATTTCCCGATCCCGCTTTTGCCCCTCAACCCGCCGACTTTTACATTACAGAACAGGCATTAGGGTTTTCATCACTGAAGATCTGAGGAGGGTATGCATGCATCTCCGTTGCATACCTTGGTGGATAATAGTAATATTCATTTTTCCTGAGCTCAACCACTTTTGTCTCTTCTGTTGTTGCTGCCTCTGGTTGTGCTTCAGCTTTGTTGTCGTCACCTTCTTTCTTCTCTTTGTTTTCTTCTTCAACAGCTTTGTTTTCTTTATTATCACTACCTTCTCCTTTCTTCTCTTCTTTGGCAGCATCATCCTTTCCCTTCTCCTCTTTCTTCTCTGGCTCTTGCTTTACAATCGCCGCATACTTGCCGGTTCTCTTGTTCACGTAGTCAACCAGTTTTGCAGGTTCAAAAACACCTTTCACTGTAACCTGAGAGTTCTTTAGATCTGGCTCCGCTGCTTCCACCCCTAAAAGTTTCGAATTTCATTAAAATTAAGAAGATTTGAAGGTCTCCAGTGACAGAACATCTGATGTAAGTTGCATTACAATAAAGCTGATCTGGGGTTGGTGGGTTTTGATGTTGAAATTGAAATAAAACTGGATTTAAAGTAGCATATTTATTTTAATTGGATCAAATTCCGTAGAATCTTAATGAATTGAATAATTTAGTAAGCTGGGTTATTCTTGAAATCATGGTGAAAGAGAACAACCACTTTTTAAGAGATTCAAAAGGTAAGGCATTTTATTGGCCTCAAATTTGAATTAAAGTAATAGCGTAGCCGTTAATCACATTTAAATCGTTGTAAAGAAAGGAAAACAGAATTGCTTGAGCTGAAAATAGACCACACAAAAGCATTACTACCCTTCAATCCAACAAAAAAGAAAAAGAGAAAAGAACATACCTTTCATTCTCAGTATCCGTTTCTTGATCTCCAGTGAGCAAGCTTCACAATGCATGTGGACCTTCAACACCACTGTGATCACCTGAGGCTGCAGAATCAAACAAAATAACCCTTAAATCTCATAAATAAATCACCTACCCCAAAGGATTGACATGTTGAAGAATAAAGACCTCTTCTTTCTTCTCTTCAGGCTTTGGCTGCTCTTTTTCTTCACTCTTTTTCTCCTCCTCTGCTGATGGTTTCGGGATCGGAGACAGAAGCTCAACTTGTCTATGGCTTTTCCTTTGAACTCTCTCCAAAACCTTCAATGGATCTGCTTTTTCTCCCTTCACAATTACTTTGTGAGTCTTGCAATCAGTTATTACATCTTCAACTCCTGAGAAGACCAAATTCACTTTTATTCACTCACTCTATCAGCAAAGCTCATAACCAATAGAAATGATGTTAAATAAATCATACGAAACAAAAATTTATTAACCTTCAAAGCCTTTAAGACAGCGGCGAACCTTGCGAGCACAACCCTCACAATGCATGTAAACTTTGAGAACGATTTCTTGCGGTGGAGGAGGAGATTGTTCTTCTTTGGATTCTTTTGTTTCCTTTGATTCTTCCGGCCCTGATTTCTTCTCCTCCTCCTTCTCTTCAGCTGGTTTTTCTTGTGGTTTTTCTGCTTCTTCTTTCTTTTCCTGCTTATCCTCCTCTGGTTTCTTGGCTTCCCCTGGTTTCTTCTCTTCTGCCGGTGGTTTCTTCTCTTCCTAAAACAAACTCAAAAGTAGAAGTAAAAAAATCAAAACCAACAAAAAGAAAATGAGTAGAAAAAAAATAGCAGAGATTATGTGTATTTCAAGACCTCTCCCATTAGTGTTCGTCTGGGTTCAAAGTACAAGGACTTCGATGTGGAGACGGAGCTTTGAACTCTTTTTCTGTGAAGAGGCTTCTCTCTTCTCTAATACTTCATAGGTGTTTCTACCAGTGTGAATTCTGGACCATCAGATCTGAGAAGCTAAAAATACACTCGGCCTAATTGATCATCATCATTTAGTAGACGTGGCCTTTTATAAGGGGTACGTGCAATGGACGAAGGTTGTGCTTCCGACAAATGTTGCTCGGAGCTTACATGCTCTGATTTGGTTTTTATATTGGGTGCATTGTGGGAATTTCACAACTTTATGGCTTACAATTACCGTATACACAGTAACAGTTTCAACGTATCACTCGAATCAAGTTCATGAAACAGCGTTCCGTTTAGGGTAATGAGCCTACAACGTGAGTCCCGTCAACAGCAGCCAATGACACAACAGCCGTCTGATTAATTCTCATGCCCACGTGTCATGCACTAACAGACATTTCCTACTAGACCTAAGCAGCGTGCGCCCACCGTCGATAAAACGGTGCGAGTTGCCACTCCGGCACAAGGTTGTGATTCCGTCACCCTGCGGGATGAGATTTTATTTGCGTCCTCGAACAATTCACGCTGTAATACTCAAATTTCCTCGTCATCATCACCATTCTGTAGGTTCTCTTTCTGCCAAGTTAGGCAACATTTTAATGTCATAACATTAATGAGGAATATTATCCTCAATGCCCTATCATAAATGTATTAAACCGGCCAGGGTTGCTAAATTTATTATTTTAGTTAACCAACGTTAATTGTGTGATTAACAAGAGAAGAGACGTTGGATGCCCACAAACTCACAAAAGAAAATTAATAGCTTAACCACCGAAGTTCTAGGCTTATCATGTGCTGTAGCTTAAATGTAAAATATGTTGCCCAAATCACATGGTTTATAATGAACCAAATCTGATTTTATTAGAATGTTATCTCATTTTTGTTAATCGTATTTTGTCAACTATAAAGTTTAAGGGTTAGTTTAGATTATTTTCGCCGTAAAGTTTGGTAGGTCCATGTTTAAAATTGTATTATATATTATCAATATGAAGAGGAAATGTTTGGTAACAAAGCTACCACAAATTATCAGGATTAGCAGACAAAACCTAAGGGTTTCAGTTACTGGTCATTGTAGCTAAGTCCGAAAGAATGTGAGATTTGTGTTGCCGTGTCTGCTTTCTAATGAAATTGTGTTCAGCATTGAATTATCAGGTTTACCATTATTTTGACTCATACCAACGTAGAACCAAAGAAGAAAACAGCATCCCTTTGGCATTTTGAGCATGAATTTCAAGAAAATTAATAAAAGGGGACATCAAAATAAGTGAGATGATGTTGGTGAAATTGTGGATGGTACACTCGCGAAAAGCATGTAAGACTCAATTAACTGAGGTTTTTAGTAGGAAGAAACTAGTAAAGATACATACCTAAATTGCTAATTTTATGCTTTGATTTCTAGAATGATGCATCAACTGTTCTAAGGTTAACAAAAGTCTAAAGGCGTGGCAAACTTGTGAAATGTGGAATTCATACTTATGGAATAGAGTTTTAATGTATATTTTCTTTTAATTTGTCAAAATTAACATATACTCTTTTTCAGCAATTTTTTCGTAGCAATAACTATTTCTCTAAATATTGATATTAAATATATGTTAATGAAAATATTATTAAAAAGAGATGAGTGTTAATTTTTAAAATTTCAAAGAGATATGTATAAAATTTCTTTTCGAAAATTTAATTTTTTTTTTCCTTTATAAATTTAAATTTATACTAATTGTGTATTTACATTAATTTTAATCATAAAAATTAATTCTATTAATTTATGTTGTTTGAGAAATAAAAAAAAAAAGTTTTGAGATTTTGAATTTTTTTTTAATAATCTTTTTCAATAATTAAATATAGAATTAAAGATTTAGAATCATCTAAATAAATTAATTAGATTTATTATTAAATTTTTTAAATATACAATTTATGACATAATTGGTATTCAAAAATATTCAAATCAATATCAATTGAAACTAAACAATTCAATATCAAACATTTTCTTTTTTTTTCTTGTCAATTTTTTAGAATGCCAAACAGATAATTCAAGATTCCGAATCATCCGGAAACGATTATTGGATTTGTTAACTAAATTTTCTCTAATAAGTGAGAAATGACAGATTAGGTTCCCAAATTTGCAAATGGTCATAATAATCTTCAAATTCCTGAACTATTATTTCAGTGGGACAGCAGGAATTCCATGGAAGAGATATTGTTAGTTCTCATTCATAAGATAACTTGTAATGACGTGTTTGGATGACAATGTGATATGACTTTGATTTGATCGTGAGTGTTGCGTTAATTGTTTAATTATTGATTTGAATAGCTGGATACGGATTAGATATAATTCGTATATAGTAAGCTTTTAAATCTCGAAGAGATTGTTGTTTATAATTAAAAACCTATGTGTGTAAGCCGTCTTTCTTCCAAACACAATAGAATCTATCTTGAATCATGCTCAAGGTACTGCCATTAGTGATAAGATTTCTTATCTAAAACTACTTTTTGGTACAATAATGATGCAGAAAACTGTTGTTGGATAGCTAATTGTTGTAGGAAAGTTTTGATTCGCTAATTGGTGGGCTATCATTTATCTTCTAATTTGTTTAATTATGATAGATTTTTGTTTCCATAACGATTAGTGCATGTTGACCTTATGTTTGCACAATAAACCCATTCAGACTCAGGACCAAGTAAGAGCCGAGCCATATTCACAGCAAAAATTTCCCTCAGCAAACACTTGATTTGTTTATTTTTGTTTAAAGAATATATGCATAAATTTGCATTGGTGTTGGGACAGTTGTTTTACGGGAATGAGCAGTAATATCTCATGGTAACACGGTGATTTTCGCCATTGTTTCATAGTGTTTACGTCCCGTTACAGGGAAATATAAAGAGAAGGATATAACAAGAACTGTATAATTGAATTGCAGCTTTGAGTTGGTAGATTGAGTGGCTTTTCCACATATGTCACTGTTTTTGCATACTATATTTTTTGTTAAATGGTTAAGTTGTCATTTTTCTCAAAATTAATTGGTATTAGAAATGTACAACTCAAATTTTTTATGACATCTTATAGAGTCTATGAAACCTTTACAGAAGAGCAATAATCATTGATAAGGAGTGACATTGTAGAACCTCTAACAAACTCTCCCTTACGATGACACTCCCACGACTTGAATTTTCAGACCGTTGAGTTGCCATTCTTCCAAAAACCAATTGGTATTAGAAAAATACAACTCAAATTTTTTATGACATTCGATATCACACCTTACTGGATTTGTAAAATTTCTACAGAAGAGTAACAGCCATTGGTAAGGAGTAAAATTGTGGAACCTCCAACAAACCCTCTTCTATGAGAATACTCTTACTACTTAAACTCATGTAAATTTTACTCACAAAACTATAATTTGTATTTTTTCTCAAGAAAACTAATAAATAATGTTCTCAATAAATTCAAAAAATAAATCTCTACTCAGAAAAATCTAAAAATATAAAGTAATAATTCCTTAATTTTAGATTAAATTTTGGAGTATTTATATATATATATATATATATTTTCTCCTCTTAAAATAGAAATTGCTCACATTTTTCATTACCTTTAAGTATTTTTAACTTTATCATTTCTTTTATTATCTTTAGGTATATTTGATTTCATTTCAAATATTAAAATGGGATATAAAAAATTTTATAAAGAAGATACATTAGTTAAAAGTCAATTTAGTCATCATAACATACTATTTTTACCTATGATTTGCTACATACATACAATCAAGCCAAAAAAAAATTCACACTCAAGTACATAGTGATTAAGAAAATAGATCACAAGTGCAAAGAGATAATGAGTAATGAATACATGATTTAAGATAAAAAAAAAATTATGAATAAAGCTAAACTCTATAAAATTATTAGTTTGAATAGATGTAGTATGATGAAAGAAAGGTTAAATCTAATGCCACTACAACTTGAACAAGTTACAACTTTGTTATTTATTTTTCTTTTTTATATGGTACTATTTACACATTACTATTTATGATTATTGTTCACTAGTCGAACACTATTCAAGCACAACTCTAGCAAACTGCCTAGATTACACGGCTATTTGAGAGAAAGCTGAGCAAAGGTCGAACATTGAGGTATTGTTGGCATTGTTTATCACTGTTTACTTTACTCAAGCATTAACTTTTTGTTTGTAAATATTGTTCAGGAATACTATTTATCATACTGCTTATCTGTATTATTTATAAATTAGTATTTATCAAATTTAACCATTTTAATATGGAATAAGTCATTATCAAATATAAATTTAACAAACTCGACTTTTGACCATTCCACGACGAAACTTAAATTTATCAAAAACTAACCTACAAAGTTTTGATAATCACCAAAAATAAAATTTTGTTTCTAAATTAAGAAATCTTGAAACTAAACTCTATAATTTCTAGAAAGTTTGAAAAACACAACTTTCAAAACTAAGTGAAATGTATAGGAAAATTTATAAAAAATTTAAGATGAGAATCAATATACATGAATAACAATAACCAAATATATTCATTAATATGCAAACACCACCAAAAAAAAAATACATATTGAATAAAAATATTTATTTATGCATTCAAATACTATCCTAAACTCTTATATCTCCCCTTTATTTATATTTTATCTCTCCTTTTTTGTCACTAAATTATAAAGGAATAAAAAAATAAAAGAAAATCAACTCAAGTAACAAAAGAAACAAACCAAATAAAGACAAAAGAACTCCAAGAAAAAATTAATCAATGGACTAAAATAGGATTCTTTCATACGAGAAGTGTATGGAAACATAACTTAACACTTATATCAAGTAAATGCTATACACAAAAAGAATGCATTTGCAGCGAATTTCATCTTTAATAAGTATGAAATAAAATAAGTCAAGTACGAGTAATTTACAAGTATAAAGTGATAATCAATAATGAATATAAGACTTAAGATCAAAAATTATGAGTAGGGTTAAGGTATATGAAATCATCAGTTTGAACAGGTGTATTATAATGAAAGAAAGCTAAACCCAATACTGTTAAAATCTGAATAAGTTACAATTTTATTACTTATCTTTTTTTCTTTTTTAAATATTATTTATATGTTACTATTCACCACTCAAATATTATTCAAACACAATTTGAGCGAACTGTCCAAATTATATTGGTGCTCGAACAAAATCAAGCACTGAAATACTATTTAACACTGTTTATCACTATTTTCACATTATTGTTCATGATACTATTTACCCCTGCTTGAGTAGGTATCAAATAGAGGTTGAGTGCTAACTTTTGTACCATTTGGATACTGTTCACACACCGTTCATACGTTGCTGTTATGTATAATATTTATTTCACTATTTATCTTACTATTTATAACTATTATTTATTAAATTTAACCATTTTAACATGAAATAAATCAACATCAAATGTGAATCTAACAATATTGTCATACCAAGTGAAGTGATAATTCATGTACGCAATAGACAATGATGCCATACCGCACACTCTTGTTGTAATCTCGCATTTTACAGTGTATTCCATTATTATGCAATATAACCTGTATTCCACTACCATTTTGTTCTGCAATTTGCATGAAGATATAAAACAAACATATCGATCTTTGCCATTATCACTCAGAAGCATAAGTTGAAGCTATCAATCGAATTTCCTTCTTACCAATTTTACAATGAGATTAATTTAACTTTTATTTATCTCTCGGAAAATCGATCTCAAAGTGTAGGCGAAAGCCTGTCAATTTGTACGATATAGAAAGTTGTGTAGCTAGGGGGTTTCCAGTTTAGTTAATTGGCCTTCCAGACTAGGGACCTAAGACAGATAAGAGGTCCCCTGCATGCAGTAGTCCTCATAATCGATCCATTAGATTGATCATTTGCAATATCATTCAGCCTTTTAGAGCTGTCACACTTACTTTCTGGTTTCAGTTAGACACTGTGATGCGATATAGTTTCTTGTCTAGTGCAACGATTTTATTTTATAATATTAATTATTTGAATCTGAAAAAGTAAGACGCACCTAGCTAATCTTTATTTGCCTTATTATGATTTGAACATCAATCAAAGGACATGTTCCTTTCTAGATAACGCACAATGACAACTATAATTAGATCAAATAATTGATGATTATAATTTCTAGTACTATAATTAACAGTACCATAGTCATGTGATTTTCAAAGTAAAATATTGAGCAAATGATATTGGAAACGCTACCTTGATAGTCAGTAACGTTATCGTACAAGCTAAATCAAGGTTCATTGAATTAGGAATAAGAAAAGAAAAAAAGTTCAAAATAAAAGCTGTAAGGGAGAGAACCACTGCATTTGCCAAGCTCAATAAAAACAAAAAAAACCCTAATATCTCTTACTATAGTTAGTATATTAATTTGTACCAATACCATAAAACAAATGGGAAGACATGCATCGTGCTATAGTGGGCAAAGAAGATAGCAAATCTCTCCCGTCATAGGCCCTACTCATTCAAACAAAAGCCCCCACATTGCTTAGGGCCGTTGTCGGGGTTTATTGTTGTCTTCTCCATGTGAGTTTGTCTAAATTTTTCAATTAACTCTTCATGACAGTCCACCTCGAAAATTAACTTTAACACAATCTTTTCCTTTTTCTCCCTAGTTTGAAGTTTCTGGAGCTGAGATTACTTGTAAAAAGCAAACAAATCGATCCTCTTAGTGGCTTCTTTGAGTGTCACATGGTGATTGACGTGTCATAGTCTTCAGCTAAGTTACTTGATTCGTGGCAAAAGCCATCAACACCCACATGACATGATTCCTCGATATGTAGCCTTTCGGCATGTAAATAAAAACCCGAAGAGAGTTTTCCAAGATGTGACACTTCTTATGCTCATGCGTTTGGTGGCAAAATGTTGTGGTTAAAGAACAAAGCTTTCTGTTATGTAGTACATTACTAGACTTTGATGAACCACCAAACTGTTGTATGTACAGGTTTCATACACGTTGCTTGGAAGAAACGGGTTGCTGGTGATGGAATTAATCTTGTTGGGATCATTTGAGCCAGTAAAGGAAAATCAATAATAATTGGTGAAGATCCTATGCTGCCTTTAATCATATGCATCTTTTTTGAAATGTTCAAGAGTAGATTAAATGAACTATCTAGAGTAGATTAAATCAGCCAAAAAGCAAGTAAGCAACAGGATTATTATCAACTTTTGCAGCGGAGCTTCAGTTTTGTTGCATTTGGCCAATTGGTAGTCGAGGCATCATTGATATTGCTGTAGAGGTCCTATACGATTGCCACAACAAAAAGCAGTAATCATTACCCAAATAAAATTTAAATCAATATCCATAAACTTTGATTTGATATCGGGGTAATGTAAAATATAATTTAATTTTTGAT
Organism: Khaya senegalensis; assembly: GCA_032402905.1. Classification (NCBI taxonomy): domain Eukaryota; kingdom Viridiplantae; phylum Streptophyta; class Magnoliopsida; order Sapindales; family Meliaceae; genus Khaya; species Khaya senegalensis. The sequence continues at coordinate 9,363,875 of CP135531.1, read as the reverse complement.
TTAAATATGTTAAGGTGTTCGTGGCTTTACTAATAATGCTGATATATTGAGGTTTTATTGAAAAATTATAACATCCCAAGTGTTACGTTAATTGGCTGATGAATCGGTGTAATACTGAAAGGGATGTCACCTCGTTGTAGTGCATGGCTAAGTCCAGTATCATTGGTCTCCTTTGTCAATTTTCTCAGATCAGATTTTCTCAGTAATCCGATCCTAATAGACAACAAATTACTTGGAAAATTGCGATTATACAATTCATAAACAATCAGTGGAAACAAATTCATCCTTGATTTCGATATACAATGGAGCTAGCTAGGCAACTGCTCACACTGAAACGATGGAAAGTTTCCGAATTGCTGCAATTTTGTCCGAGAAAAGACCAACATATCATGTTAAGATCATTTCATCGGCCATGCATGTGATGTTGATATTGTTATGCGGAGCCCGCTGCACTGGGGAAACAAGATAAACCTATCGGGCTTTTGGAGGTCCATATTTTCATGCACCAAATACTTGATTATCACAAGAAAGACATCACAGACGTGACAAATGAATGTGAACCCACCGATGGCGGTGATATTTTGAGCACAATCTGACAGTGAACTTTTATTCTAATTTATGATTGGAGGGAATATGCTGTTTAAAAGCGTACGGAGTGAGTGAGTAATTAATCAATTTATTGTACCTTATGTCCTTGCCGATTATTATAAATACATAATCTAGGCCAGCAACTCTAGACGTTTGAACAACAAAACTTGCCATGTAGCTTATATTTTTTCACTTACTTCATACGAACCTTTATTGTTGTGTTTGGAATGCAGAAAATATGCCCTCTGTAATTCTAAGAAAGTTAGAATCTAGTGATCGCAATAGATCCGGAACCAGAAATTTTGCCATCCTTAAGTTAGAACATGTATAATGTGAGTTTTCAAAATTAATTTTTTTTATTAAAATATACTTTTATAATTTTTCATAAAATATATTTGAAAAAAAAAACTATATTATAATTTAAAATTTAATTTTATATCGTAAATTATCTGATTTTGAAAATTAAAATTTTTAAATACATTTACATTTATACGGCGTTAGATAATTATTAATTTTTATATTATTATTTACGTACTATTTTGTAGTACTAATCAACAAGTGAGTGACATATTATATATCACATTAATTATAATATAAATTTATATTTTTAATATTTTAAGTTTAATATTACTATCATAGATGCTATAAGAAAACATATCAAAATTTTATTCTTCATATGGTTTATAAAAGGAAAATACTAGTTTGTAAGTTAGATTCATCGTAACAAAGAGTTTTTAATTATGTTGACATGATATGAATCAAATGTAGTTGTACTACATTATACAATTTGGTAATCTAAAAATAAATATGTTGTTTTAAAAAAAAAAAAAAAGTACAATAGGATAATTGATATTCATCAGTTTAACTATATTTATGTTTTCACACAAATAAGTATTGATAAAAAGTAGAGAAAAATAATGGGTACAAATGAAAATGGGACGACAATAAAATTGAATAATGGTATCTTATATTTGTATTTGTTAAATATTTTGATACCTATTTTTGTTAAATATCCATTAAATTTTAAGTAATACGAAGCCCATAAATACTTGTTCAATAATGAATTTTGTGAGTAATTCTTGCTGTCCAATTTTTAAAATTTTATAATATAATTTCTTTAATTTATTATAATAAAAAATCAATTTGATAACAAGTAAAAAAAAAACAAAATATACAATCAAATCAACTAAAGAAATATAAGACCATCTAACTGACACATTGAATTGTTTGATGATTCAACTTATACCTCAATTTTAATTGAAAATCAAGCTTTTCTTCAATAGAGAAAATAAGACCAACTAATTTTGCGATTGCTCCTCTCTCCACCATGAGTGAATCGATCTTAGCAACACAAATAAATTTATATACTTTGTAGGAGTTACAAGAAGTAGTTGGAAAAATATTTTTCTCACAATCTCATGCTAGAATCCTACACCTTGAGAGCCACATTTAGACAATTTAGACAATTAAGAAGGGTCTTTAATCATGCTCAGCTATTGACATTTAAAAGCATACTTGAATATCACAATAGCATCACAAACTCAAATGTTGAGGTGAATGTGTTTTCAAAAACCACCAATAATAGCTAGAATAAAAGGTAAGGAATATGAAGAGCACCAAATTTCTCAGCCTACATAGATAGAATGGGTCAAACTTTAGGAAGAGACAAGGATTTAAGAGGCATTCTAAAGGTGGCTTGTCAAATCTGCAACAAAAATGGCCACATAGTAACAACATGTCAGTACATATTTGACCAAGAATATGATAAGAAAGAAAGCACAAATCTAGAGCAAAAATTAGCATTTGTGACCACTAAAGAAGAAGAAAGTGAAACATGCTAGTATTTGGATTCAATTGTTACAAATCATGTTACCACTGAATTGGGGAATCTCTATGTCAAGTTAGAATATAAATGTAATGAATCCTTAACTGTGGGAAATGGTGATACACTTAAAATTACACGCATAAGATATTATTATTTACTTATTAACCTGAAATCAATCTTTCATATTCTATTCAACTTGTCAACTTGGAAAAAAAAAAAAAACATAAGTTAAGTTTTAAACTTCGTGAAAACAAGGCCAAAAAACTCTTATAAATCTTATATGCTGATTCATGGAGACCAACACCAATGAACTCCGAAAATGAAAGTAAGTATTACTTAAGTATTTTGGATGACTATTCTAGATATTATTGGACTTTTCCTTTGAAAAATAAATTTGAAACCATGAAAAAAATCACATGATTCATTGACAAAATTGAGTCAACACCTAAAAAATTGATCTAGGTAATGAGTTCAAACCCTTAGACACATTCCTTAATAAAAAAGACAAAACCCTAAGGCGTACACGTTTAGACACTTCACATTAAAATGGGATAATCAAAAGAAAGTAAGGATATTTGGTTGAAACATGCTTAACCTTATTAGTTTAAGTAGGTTGCCTCTTAGAATGTGGTGGAATATCTTTAAAATAGCTACTCACCTTATAAATAAAATGCCCTTAGCTATAATTTACTTCATTTCTATTTTTCAAAAGTTGTTCAACAAAGTACATGACTACTCCTTTTTTAAAATCTTTGGATGTGCTTACTATCCACATTTAAGACCAATTAATCAAAACAAGCAAGATTATCACATTTCTAAGTATATTTTATGAGACATTTAAAATCAAAAGGAATAAGTGTTTGCACAAGTCAAGTAAAGTTTATTTGTCTAGATATGTGATTTTCAATAAAAATAAATTTCCCTACATAGATGACTTGACATTAATCACACAAGAAATACCTCTAAAGACTTGTATATATGGTTCATGTTGGTTTTTATACTTTAATACCCCTCAAAGTCAGATGTAGGCATAATCCACTTGAGGTTAGTCCATACCAGGATCTATTAAGCCAAAATAAACCAATAACCAACTCTTAAAACAAAAACATAAATTCTACCCCAATGAACCAAATGACAAAAACTAATGCATAATCATTAGAAACCATTTCAACAGATCAAGGAGATGAAAGACTTAGCTTGCAAGATCATAATATTTATCCCATGATCACCAATCAAAGGCAAGGATATATAAGCTAAATATCTATTTGTCTTCTTTAAACTACTTTGAGATGGAACAAATTCCAAAATCTGCACAAGAAGCACTCAAACATGGGAATTGTAAGAAGGCTATGGAAGAAGAATTTATAGCTTTGAAATAAAATCAGACCCAGTCTTTAATTCCTCTTAAGCAAAGAATAAAAGTGTTTAGGAGTAGAAGAGTTTTCAAAGTTAAATATAATCCCAATGGATCAATGGCTAGGTATAAGGTAGGATTGGTTGCCAAGGGATATCACAGACTTTAAAAATAAATTATACAGAGACTTTTAATCCTATAGTTAAGTGATCAACTCTAAAGAAAGCATTCAATTTAATAGTGCATCAAGGTTAGGACCTCAAACAAGTAAATGTGATCAATACTTTCTTAAATGGAGTCTTAGATGAAGAAATATATAGAGAGCAGCTAAAAGGCTTTGAAGATTCAAACAAAGCAAATTGTGATTGTAAATTCAAGAAAGTAATTTGTGGACTCATGCTGGCTCATAAAGCCTGATGCTCAAGTCTACCTTAGTGCAGTAGAATCTTAAAAACTTGAAATCACATACTTCAATATTTGTCTTTGAAGAAAATGGAAAAATGGTAATATTACTAGTATATGTTGATGATATACTAGTTGTAGAAAATAATGAAGTAAACATCAGCTCAGTTATTGATAGATTAAGTCAGACCTTCTTCTTGAAAATCCCTGGCTCTCTTTGTTATTTCTTAGGAATAAAAATAAAAAGGAATAACAAAGAGATGTTTTTGGGTAGTCAAAATACGTCTTAGACCTCCTTAAGAAAACTTGAATGCTGAATCGCAATCTGAATCCGTCATTAATAAGTTAAAGTTTAAAATTGACACATGAAGATAGAAGTGATTTCATCAATAATACCTTGTACAAAAGCATCATAAATGCCCTACAATATGCAACTATAACAAGGCCTGAGATTACATTCAGTGTGAACAAATTGAGTCAATACTTGGGGAATTCTAAGCTAAGTCACTAACTTGGCTGTAAATGAATTCTTAAATACTTGAAAGGAATAATTGATCATGGACTTCTTTACAAACCATGGAGGCCTTTGGAATTGCTTGGCTACATTGATGCAAGCTGGTGAGTGATCTCGATGACAAAAATTCAATATCAAGCTATGCAATATACTTTTGCAGAAATCTGATCTCATAGAGCTGTAAGAAGTAAAGAGCAGTGACTAGATCAAACAACTGATTACAAGGCATTGGCTCAAATAGGTGTAGAGATAGCTTGGATAAATTCATTTATTAAAGAACTGAAATTGAAGCTAGATAGGAAACTAGTCATTTGGTGTGATGATTTTGAGACAACATCACTGGTTGACAATTCAATTTTTCATAGCAGAAGTAAACCCATTGAGGTCCTTGTTCATTACATCTGAGAGTAATTTCAAGCAGAGATATTGTAGTTTAGTATTTGCCAATAGAAGAACAAAGTGACTGATATTTTAACAAAACCCCAGGCAGAAGAAATGTTCAATTATTTGAAGAGCAAACTAAATGTCACACATGACAATCTAGCTAGAAAGGAAGTGTTAGACATACTCGTATATGAAGTCATGGTTGTGTGATCCTCAAAGCTTGAATTTACATAAAGCTGATGATACGAATTATAACAATGAAAATAGTCATATTAGTACAGCGAGAGAGAATAGTTTTCAAAAAAAGAAAATGTCTTGTTACCTCTCTGTCTTTACATTCACCTAAAAAACCGAAACACATGAGTGCAATTCTAGGCTCTGGCGAGCAGGGTGGCGACGGGGTGGGGGACTCCATGGCCGCACTTCATGGTGGAAACCACCTTTCTCCTCAAAAACCGCCAGATATAGTGAAACTTGATGCGCCGGAAGTCAGAACTTTTGCAGAAGTGGTGCAGTCGGCGAGACCAACTTTGACAAATCGGATGGCGGGTAGTGGACCGTCTTCGGAGAATCCCCTTAGGTCTCCGCCTCACTTCGTTAGAAAATCTAGCCATGATCAGAAACAAAACAGACGCATCGGGCTCCCTTGTTTTCTTCCATACAGCCAAGAAGTCCAATCAAAATATAAGGCAGACAAGTTGTTTCCTTTTCAGCGGAGGAAGTAGCTGTTATGTCAACTTCTTTTTCCTGGTGTTTGATTGAAAAATTTAGTACGGGTAGACCAGCGTTTGTGGATATACTCACGGTTATGAAGAAAGCAATTCCATTCGAAGCTAATTTCTTTCCTGCCGCTATAGATCAACGCCATGTGCTTATTCAATAGGGTTTCTTTTACATTTAGTACAAATACATGTAATGAATAGGCTTGTATATTATTCACTGCCGAAATCAACATAGAAAATATATTCTCCTCCAATTCTGTGTCGGCTACTTTCCAGTCATTCTACAGTAATCCTACCAAATCATGAATTGAGTTTCAACAAAATACAAGTTTAAACTGCATTAGTATTGGACCAAGCTTCACAGGAATACTAACTAGCTTGCGTAGCATATCATCACATTTGCTACTCCATTTTCGTAACAGAAAATATTATGTGCATTTCTAATCCCACTTGTTCCGATAAATTAAATGATTTGATCTTGTTATAACGGAGAAAGTGGGATGATATGAAATGGTTTAATAATGACATGAATCTGTTTAATTGTCTAGGCAGTGACAAATTGAATGATTATGTTTCATTTCTTCAAGCAGTGAACTTGCTTAGTGATGGGGAACAATTTAGATTGTTAATTTTCACAATTTTGTGTTGTTTAATTTGTTGAAAAACTTTGTTCTTGCTAAATGATTGCTGATCATTCATAAGATTACATGATATATTTTCTTTTATATGCAAAGATAATTACAATTAATAATTTTTCCATAGATCTTTCTTCCTTTTTTTTAAGGTTGTTTTACGCATACAGACTGTCTTTGAAAAGCAAGCAACACAAAGCTGAAATAGCCAATCTGCGTGGCACGAGAACCGGCTTTTTGTTCAACTAAACCTGATGACAACAAAAACAACAACAACGACAATTATAATAAAGCCATAAACTTCTCACTTCCTCTGTACAATACACCGTATCAATTATCTCTAAATGCATTGCCTGCAGACTGCAACAACGCCAAATTGGGTGCCCCTCCTCCAATTCGCCCGATACTCGAGAATTATCAACAAAATCTCCCGAAACTAAATTTTTGTTCGTTTGTTCTAAACATACTTCATAGATAGAGCTGGAGAGAGATTGTAAGTGTTTTAGGATAAACCAGACAAAAAAAAAAATAAAAAAGGCAAAATGTACTCATCTCTATCCTCATCTTCCTCTTCTTCTTGTATAAAGATCCTGACACTGCATTAAAGCTTCAACCACCGACCATCCTAGCACTAGCCTTAGCTCTTCCTGCACAAGACCAAGAAATCGTAGCTTACATGATAACTAGGTTCATTTTCACTGCTGCCATAAACATGTCTTTACAAAAGAAGCATAAATATTGCAAGAGAAAACCAAATCAAACAAGCCCTCTGTTCAAATGTGGGTGTTTCGATTGTTACACCAGCTTTTGGTACAGATGGGACTCCTCTCCAAACAGAGACCTTATTCACCAAGTCATTGAATCGTTTGAAGAGCATTTTCTACAAAACGAGTCTCCGAAGAAGCAGAATAAAGGTAAAAAACACAGGTAAAAGTAGTCATGAATCGTTTCGAAACCACCGTCATGGGGTTTGATGTACAAGAGAAAAAGCTTGAGAACAACGAGATGCCAATGCCCGAGACTAAGAATGGAATTCTGGAAGAAAATGGCGATGAATGTGAAGAATATAAAGAGGAACAAAAGGTGATGAGTGAGGTGATAACGGGGGACTTGGAAATGAAGATGGTAACTGTTACACAAATAAAAGAAACAGAAAGTTGTGTTGCACAAAACAGAGTACTTGTTGAGAGAAGTAAAGCTGCAATTTTATTGAGTAACCAATAGCCTATTAAATACACTAAGGAATAAAAATGGACTTCCTAAAATAAAGCAACATGCAAGTGCATGTTCAGTACATGCCCAGAACATGCTTAGAAAAAATTGAAATTAACTTAAATAAACTGAAAAATAGGACAAACATATGACTTATTTAACAATCTCTCTCTTAAACTGAAAGTGCACGAACATTCAATTTAATAGCAATTATTCGAAATGCAAACACCAGGTAACTTTCTTAACTTTAGAAATGCAGGCAACTTGAGGGACTTTATTAGACTATCAACAACCTGGTCTTCACTTCTACAGTAAATTAGAACAAGATTCTTTGACAACTTTATCACTGAATTTTTATCACAGTAAATCAAAGTAGACCCATCTTCTTTGAAATGTAGCTCTCTGCAAATTTTCTTTAACCAAATAGCTTGACAAGCACAAGTTGTTGTAGAAACAATCTCTGCTTCAGTAGTTGATAGTATGACAATTGGTTGCTTCTTTGATGACCAAGACACAATTCTTGTCCCCAATTTGAAAACATACCCAGATGTACTTTTTCGATCATCTAAATCTCTTGCATAATCACTATCTCTGAAGTCAATTATATGTAACTTCTCTTCTTTCTTGTAAAATAATTTAAACTCCTCAATACCTTGTAAGTATCGAAAAATTCTTTTTGCAGCGAAGAGATGAATTTCTATAGGACACTTCATATACCTAATAATAACACTTATGACATGCATTGTAATGCCCTGAATTTTAAAGACATATATAATATTAAAATATTTGCAAACTCATATGATTATGAAAAAATTTATATAATATAAATAAAACTCGCAAATAAATCAATTAGTTAAATATTTCTAATTATGAATAATCATAGATAACCATAAGTTTTTAAAATAAATCATGATTAAATAACGAAACAAAAGAAACTTTCAAAAGTTCTAATGCCTAGGAAACCAAGTGACAGTAAAAACTCGGCCAAATCCATCATCTAAGTACACAATCTTTCAATCATCTGAAATCACAATAAACAATAGTGAATTTTAAACTTAGTAAGCATACTAATTTTTTATAAATATAAAACATATACATACTTATATACAATGCTTTTATATATAATGCATGTACATGATATGGCATAGGATGAAAATCATGTTTATTTTCGAAAAATTTAGTAACACTTAAATATTATATAACATTCTTTCAAAATTTCTTAAGAATATCTCCCTTTAATTACCTTTTAGTAGGCCTTCGCATATCACTTAATATTAAATGAGCTAATGTCATCCATCGATGACATACTGTATATGGGGTAAGTGTAAGTGAGGCATATAATTTTTTAAAAATAATAAACACTCATACCCGAAGGTAAGAGCCACACCCTCATCCTGATCATTTATGAGTCCTCTCACATGCACAAATATTTCTTCACACAAATGTGAAGACCACTACACCCAGTGGCACCCTTTAAGTCTCTCCCATATCATACAGAACAATGAACAATAACAATAATACCAAATTCGAAGGAATTGCCACAATAAATAATAAAAACTCCACATAACTTATAATTGTCTACTAAAAAAGTAATGAAATTCGATATCCTAACACTTAAAACTTAACTTTCATAAGTATTTTTAAAAAAAATATATTTATTATTACTTTAAATATAATATAAATGTCCATGCTTAAATAACAATGCACGTGATATAAAAGTAATTACAATAATACGATCATAAATAATTACAATCACAATAATACATATATTTATAAACAATCATATAAATATACAACCATATCAAAACAATATTTTCGTAAGAATTAATAATTAAAAAATATTCTTAAAAATCTAATCAAACACACACACACACACATATTGTGATTCTCTTTTAAAAAGTCTTGTATACTTATCTCTCGATGATCAAAATAATATTTAGTTTAAACATTTTAACCTATAATAGAAAAATTAGCATTTATGAGATTTCTATATACTATCACAAAATACATATAATCTCATTAGACCCCAATTTTCTCATAAAACTAAGCCTTTTTATTTTCTAAATTTAATTAATTATCCTGACAGTATTATACTCTATGCTGAGTAATTATCAATCATTTATTTTTAGAAAATACAATACATTTTCAAATATCATAAACTTTTGCAGAGTAATGAAGACATATAGGCAGTAGGTTATTAAAATTTTTGAATCTAAATTTATACTTTAACTATTCGAAATATATTTTATTTTCAAAATGTCAAATTCTATCTAACAAAAATTGACAATAAGATATTTTTATTCAAAATTTTATAATAAATCATAAACATATAATTTTATTCTAAAATTTTAGTATATTAAACTAGACATAATGAGAAATCAGTATATAAAATTTTATATTTTTTAAAAATATTTTGGTTAACTAAAATAATTTCGTCATTCAGTTTTTCTATAAAAAAGCACAATTTTTTACATTCTGGAGTCAGATTCGGAAAATCATAAAAAATTAAAAATATAATAATTTTTTTATCAAACAAAATTTATAATAACCCTAAAGATATCTAGTTTATTCACTTAAAATAGTTTTAACAAATTCAAAATATATAATTTTATAAAATTTATGAATTAAGTTACTGTCATAATATTATCTCTGCAGAAATTTTATTTTTCCTCAACTATCTTTCCATAAATAAAAATTTTCTACCTTCACAATCATGAAATTTAACCTTAATATCATAATCTGATTATAAATTTCAATCATCATATTCTATAAAATTTAATAACAAAATTGTTTATTACTAATAATAAATTATTAATCTAAAAACCGATATAAAATAAGAAAAAGAAAACTTACTATTTTTTCTTTACTTTTTCCCTTTTCCTTAACTCTTACTCTTATCCTATTTCTTTCTTCCAAATATGTTAAAACCCTAAGCACAAATAAACCCTTTTATTTATACTAGAATAATTTATCAATTCAGTCCATAATTTAACTCTTTTTATCTATTTGACCTCAAATTTATAATTTATTCTTAAAATATTCAAATATTTCTTATATAAGACATATACATCCCCAAAAATATAACTTATTATCTATATATAAATATACAACATAAATGAAAGGAAACTAGGGTGTTACATACATTATATTAGACCTTATTGCAGTCAAATACATTAAATTCCTAACTATCTGCTTGTAAAGAGTGTTTTTAACCTTTTTTCCTCCACTATCTTTATTTAGTTTCAAGCCAAACCCAGATGGTGTATTCACAGGATTACAATCTTTCATCTAAAACCTGTTCAAGATTTCTTCCATATACTTCTTTTGTGAAATAAAAATTCTAGTAAAGGATTGCACCTCTTCAATGCCAAGAAAGTAATGTATCGTGTCAAGATCATATATTTCAAATTCAATTATCATGGATCTTTTAAAATTTTCAAACATAGTTGCATCACTTCCAGTATCAATTAAATCATCTACATATAAGCAAACAATGAACATTTTTCCTCCATCTTTAATTTTTATAAAAAGTGTATGTTCATATGAACATTTTTGAAATCCTTTCTTCAAAAAATAAGTTTCTATATGATTATACCAAACCTGTGAAACTTGTTTTAATTCGTATAAAGCTTTCTTTAACTTATACATTTTATGCTCATTGCCAAGCTTCACATAACCAGAAGGTTGATCAATAAATACCTTTTTCTTTTAAATCTCCATGAAGGAATGTTGATTTTATGTCTAACTGAAAAATAGACCATGAGTTTTAAGCTGTTAATGCAATCACCAATCTGATTGTGTCGTGCTTTGTAACTGAAGCAAATACTTTTTTATAATCAACACCAAACTTTTGCTCGTAACCTTTGGCCAACAAGCGTGCTTTGTATTTGTCAACTTCAATGTTCTCTTTTAGTTTTGTCTTATAAACCCACTTTACACCAATTATTTTGTGCCCTTTTATAAGATCACACAGCTCCCAAGCATCATTCTTTTCGATGGCTATAATTTTAGCATTCATTGCATTTTGCCATTTTGATTCTTTGACAGCACTTTCATAAATTATAGGATCACATATGAAAATAAAGCAAAGTGAGTGAGTGGATCTTTAGATTGATCAATTCCAATTACCTCATAATCTGAAATCCATGCTGGTCTCCTTCAAACACGTTGAGATTGTGAACCAGCTACTGTTTCAACTTAGTCATCAAATTCTGATGTTGCTGGTGCGATTTCTGAGGCTCTAAGAGTTTCATTTTAAGGATTCTCAAAAGTTGTAGTAACTAGAATAGGTTGTTGCTGGGGCTATGCTGCTTCATCGTCATCAAAACTAGTTGGAATTCGCTCTTTAACTGCACTTTTACTCTATGGCCAGATTTAATCTTCATCAAAAATAACATTTCAACTAATAAGCATTTTCTTAGTTATTATTATTTAGAAATACCCTAAAACAAAATAATAAATTAAAAAAAAAAAAACTGTTAGAAAAATAATACTAGAAAATCTGACGTAAATAAACCCTCAGTTTCCTCGATTCAACTTGTTAAATCCAGCAATAAACACTCATTCTCGTGCAGTACTACTATTATTATCACATCTTTGTAATATAAACACAACCTTTTCACTATTGTTATAACTTTACGTGCCGTTTACGTAGTAGGTTTCTCAGTTTGTGAGGGCTGCGCATCCTTGGACGTCGCTCTCTACCATCTACATTTCAACTTTCTCTGTACTCAGTGTGAATGGACGTTGGCCATTACGCCGCCCACCTTTTTTAAATACGTTTATGCTGTCGTCTTTCATTCCAATTTCATAACACATTCTTTCCTCGCACGCCTCTTTGTTTTTCATCATCGATTCTAAACCTAAACATAATTATTTATAGCAGATATATATAATATAGTAGCTTTCATATATATCAATTTCAATTTCGATATCAGGATCAGAATCAGTCCCGTATGGATAACTCCCGTATACTTCTTCCTGATTGTTCATCAAGATATTTAGCTTCTCATTCTTCATTAAACATGGCAAATCCTCAAGCACAGAATTATGATCAAAATATTGCTAATGATCAGAATAACGGGTATACAGGAGCAGATGCGGTAGTCTCTAGAAATCAACTTTTTTCAAATGCCGCAGAAGTTTCTAATTGTGGAACATCTTCTAGTTTTGGGAATGATCAAGTGATCAAACAAGTAAAGAAAGAAGACAACAAAGAGAATATCAGAAAGCATAGATATGCGTTTCAAACAAGAAGCCAGGTTGACATACTCGATGATCGTTATCGATGGAGGAAATATGGGCAAAAGACAGTGAAGAACAGTAAGTTCCCGAGGTTAGTTTCCTTTTCTCTGACCTAATTTATTTCATTGTCAACGTGAATTTGAAAGCAAAACTATTGTTTATCTATGTTGTTGTAGAAGATGATAAAACTAGGCTCTCACTTGATCTTAAACTCTGGCTGAGCAAGATAATCTGGAGGAAGACCTCATTCCCAATTCCAATTAATTTGTTCTTCTCGTGATTTTCCATGACAGATTTTAAGTCTATACACCAGTGACTCGGAATCATACTCCATGAGTTGTATACGTGACCATCTTTAATTATACTGTGTGCAGCAGGAACCCATCAAAGTGATCAAGAATTAATTATTGCATCATCTGATATAATCATGATAGAGTACATGTTTCATTGTGTTATGCAAAACAATTTTTTTCTAGAAGAGAGAAAAATGATGGGTTTTTGTCTATATTTTTATGAGACATTTTGTTGTGCAAATTTTTTTAATACTATATATGTGTGCGTAGAAATTGATCAGTATAAATTCTTTTAATTCATTTTTCAAAGTCAATCCCGGGATGGGAAAAGAATTTATAGATCACCATTCGCATAGGCTTGCAGCAAAATCTCAAACTAACATGAATCTCTCTCTTCACATTCAATCATTTTTCAACATCAATCAGCCCATGTTCCTAAAGATGCTACTAGTTTGTTTATTTTAAGGGTTTTATCCTAAGAGCCAAGAAGATGAGTTTTGGGTCAAACCACCAATGGAAACTACTGCTAATAATTTCCTCATGGAATCATTCTTATCTTATATCTTAGTCTTTTCTAACTTTTACTGCTAAAAAAGAGTTGTTTCATTTTCATTCATTTCCTTTTGGCAGAAGTTATTACAAATGTACTCAAAATGGGTGCAACGTCAAGAAGCAAGTCCAACGCAGTTCCAAAGACGAAGAGATTGTAGTGACAACCTATGAAGGAATTCACACACATCCTATTAGCAAGCTCACAGACAGCTTTGAATACATCCTGCTACAAACATATAACACTACTTCTTAAACTCGTTGCCATTAATCCTTCAAAGAGATCGAGTTTAATTGTAAAGAGTTTGTATATGAAGGTGAAGCCTAGGTATATATTTACCTCAACCAGCTACTTCCAATTCATATTACGAAACATGAGATATCACCATGTTTAAGAGCTGGAGAACCCATTTTAGTTTGTGGTTTCTAACGTTTCCCTTAACTTTTTCATTGCTGAATGTCTTTTCTACTACATACCAAATGTGCATACAGCTATTAGTTCACTTGTGTGGTTTGTCAGTTCTCCAAATAATACATCTATTACGAAGGACGTTCCAACAAGACTCCCCAATAAAAAACATCATAGAGTTTCTAAATTTCTTCTCTCATTATTAATTTCATTTCAGAATAATTATATACAGGGAAAAAAATTCATCAAGTAAGAATAGGAATGACACGGTATACCTATGCCATCTAAAACTTTCTCCAAATATGTTATAAATTAATTTGTTGACAGATGTAAGTAATTTGTCGTCTTCTGTGCTATTCATGAGTGAAATGACTAAATGAACTTCCTAACTTCTTGACTTAAAAGACTAGAAACGTGTTAAATTTGTAAACTCATTCATGGCTTGTATCACGTTTGATATGCCAAGTGCTTCTGTTATCCTAGGAATCCCGTTAAAGAAGAACTATATTCTTTTTTATTGCAAACTTCGCTCTAGCTTCTTGAGATCATTTCTCCAGAGAAAAATAATAATCGGTATGAGCTGAATACTGCTTGTGTATGCCACGCTCATTGTTTTCTCTCGCCCACAGAATACCCACGGCAAATATGTTAGCCAACAGTCAACTAATAACATTATATATACCCACAAAAACTAATATAAAAATATTATATGACAATCACATATCTAACATTTTTAAAACAAGCATTAATTAAACGTATTTACATTGCCCTGTTCTGTGCCTTCGTATTTCTATTAGGATCTGTAAGAGAAAAGAGCAAACACTCCTTAGAAAATAATATCGGAAAAACTCGTTACCTTCCAAAAAAAGACAGAAAAATAAAAGCCCCTTTTGAATTTCTTAAATTTTAATCTTTTTTAATTTCTTTTTGTCCTATCAAAGGATCTTCATAAAAATAATCTGAGTTTTAGATCTATGATACTAATAATATCACTAATTTCATTAACATAATGTATGGACAAGATATCATCTCTCCTTAAATCAGTTTCCAAAAGAAATCAAATACAATTATCAAACTGGCACCAATTATATATATACATACATATATATATATATATAGAGAGAGAGAATATTTAATGTTGGAAGAAGAAACACCTCATGATCCTCACTTCTATATCCAGAAAAGCTTCTAACTGAGGTGATACAAACTGCACTTACAACCAAAGCAACAGCAAGCCAAACCAACACAAGCTTCCATCTTCCCCCATTAACATCTCTTTTATGTTCCACTTTCGCCACTTTCTTCGTCTCTCCTTCCTTCAAAACAACCTCACTACACAGAGAAGTAGAACTAGAAGAAGAATTAGAACGAATTAACTTATCAGACTTACAAACAGACAAATCTTCATTGCTTGCACCAATTCCTTCCTCATGATCATCCGAATCATAAGAAGTCACTGACCTCACTTCACAATCTTGAATCAATCCATTCCAACCAGTGTATATATCTTGTGTTCCCCCAAAACCCACCTCAGTCAAACTCTCTACTTCGTTGAAAAGTCTTCTTCCCTTCATCTTACCACTCTCGATGGCTGCTCTTCTCTCTCTTAGAATCTCCATAACTGCCAAGTCATTAGTCCTCACCTTCCATGTTATTTGATCATGATCTGAAGGAGACTTCCTGTGCTGAAGTGAAGACATGAGTGTTCTTGGAGAGTTTTCTAGCATTGAAAGAGTTTCAACCATGATGCTTGAGTCTGTTGAACATCTACGTAGGATTCTTGGCTTTGACGGTTTAATGTAACCCCATTCTTTTCCAATTTCTTATAGAGTTTGTCCAACTTTTCTTCACTTTCTTTTTCTTCCATTGTTGATCTTTCCATGGTGGGGTGGGGTCTCTTCGTTTTTCCCTTCTACCATAATTTTGAATGTGAATTACTGAATGAGATTATAGCGGGATAAGAACCACCCACGTCTGATTCATCACTATTTTTAAAATTTGACTTTGAAGACTTCACTTGTTATTCTAACTACTTGGTAGACTCCACAGGGATGCTATTAACAGCGGCTCCACTCAACCCAACTGCTTTAACACATTTGGTTCCCACAATTTGACCCGGTTCTTTTTAGTTCTCCTTTTCGCTGCTGGAGTTCCACGTTTCAGTACAGTTTTATTAACCACCTTTCAATGCAAATGCTCATATTCACCAGTAAAAGTGACACGTTTACCATTTCGATCAAGGATACGAAGTTGATTCAGATATGATGGTCTTATTATCTTCTTTGAATATAGCAGCCACAATAATTCTTTTGAGTCCATGACCATGATCACAAAAGCACTTGGAACACACTTGGGTCCGGCCTTTAACAATAGGCTCATCCTTTTTCTTCCAATCTGGGGCATACCGATAACGCATCTATCAAAAGGCTCCTGTATTCTATCGACGAGGCACAATTTTTTTTTTTTTCCCAAAAAAAAAAGAAGACAGCAACAACAACAACAACAACAACCACCACCACCACACGATACCACTAACTTTCTTATATGGGTCACATGAACTTTCCACCAACTTTCTTATATGGGTCACATGAACTTTCCACCGTTGCCATTATTGTATCTATATTCTTGTAGTGATCGATTATATTCTCCCAAAAAATAACAAAGAACAAAGAAATTAAATGGATTATGAAATTAAACAACACTGTTAAGTCATTGTACATAGAGGAGTTATGCATTATTAGCTTGCAACTGTAGTGTACCCCATGGTGATACATGCACGTCCAGAAACACAACAGCATAAAATATTAAAGACTGAATAAAATAGCAAACAATAGCATTGAGTCAGCTGTAAACATAAAGAATATAAATTCCAACCACGTGTACCGTCAACTAAGAAGATTCGTTTGAATTACACTCTGTATAGAACTGCAGAAAAAAATTGTCTTAATAACCTAGAAAATCCATCGAAGTTGGCCAGCCAATACTAGAATGTCATCGCCAGATTCTCAGATTTCTTCCACATCACATGCCCATAAATTTTAGATCTATAATCCAACGATTACCCCTCCAACAACAGCTCCTCAAATTTCTGTGTTTGAGTTTGATACATCTTCTACTATTCCTTTCCTGTCCATAACATCAAATAAGAAAAAAATTCTTGATGGGCTCCCCCTTGGCTGATATTGCTTTAATAACCTCCTAAAAGTTTTAACAGTCAACAGAATTAAATTGTAGTAACTACCCCAAGAAAAGAAACAAAAAATGAAAAAGGTTGGAAACACAACTGCCCCAGACTTCCTCCAACAATGGCACAAACAGGAGGAAACTCTTTTGAACCCATGAGCAATCTTTCTAGGAGGGAATCAGGTATATGAGATGCATTTAGCAACTGCAATGGAGTTGAGATAGTAACGGCAAGAATATGCACAGCATGATTGCAAATTGGCAATTAAACAATCTATAACACATACAAACACACATTAGAAGTTTCATGCATTTGCCTCACAGAGTTCTTTTCTCAGCTTCAGAACAGCAGGAAGATCTGCAATTCTAGTTTCACCTTGACTACACCTTTCAGCCTCCTCAAACAGTTCTATCACTGCAGGACAGATGACAAATAACATAATTTCTTTTATAAAAACTTATTGATAGCAATGTTAACAAAATTTTTCAGAATCTAAATATTGTGGAAGTAACATTACAAATATTCCATAAAGATGCTATTTAATGCACCAAACATGCAAGGAAGGATTGTTGAACCTGTCAAAGAGAAATCTATATGTTCCTTAAACTAATTATTGCATTAAATGACACAAACATTGGTGAGAATCCAATACCCTGAAAATCCAAGGGTTCCTCCAAAAGGTTCTTCCATGGAACAAGCTCTTTTTTCCACCAATATATAGATGCATGTAAGATACATTTTAGAAACCCAGAAGTTATAAATGTCACATTTTCTGGCTAGCCTACCCCGATTAACTCCTTATTTCTTTATTTAAACAAATGAAAACTAATGAAGTTAATAAATTACCACACCTCTCATAGCAAAGTAAAGCTTTCATGCTTTTCTAGGAAGAATTTTCCAAGGTACAGATATTGCTTCCTGCAAAGGAAGGAGCACTTGCACAAATCATCAATCAAGCACCATAGAATGTATCATAATTAGTCAATCAAAAAATCAGTGCTATATTTAAAAACCAACACAGTTTAGTTTGAAAGCTAATGCCAACTTAACAGTGGGAAGCAATCTTGAATACATGTTACCTGTCCAAGACGCAAATAGTGCCTCAAAATATTTATGTTCTAAACACAATTATTTCTTTCGTAAGGACATCGCATCAGCAAGTAGAAAATTTATGGAAAAAGAATTTATGATAGCAACAATTGTTTTGTCCATTTTTCACCTCAACGTTTCAACAAGAGACATGTAAGTTGGCCTATCAACATCAACATTAATGCAACTTTTATGGTAAAATACACTGGCTCCACTTAGTGGAAACTTACAGTGCATCTTAAGTCATGTTTAACTGTAACAGTTTAAACTCAACAACTATTGAATAAATATTATCCGCTTTAGACACACAACTCGTTACGAATTTACTTTTAAGTATTGCAACTCAAAATGCATCTCACTAGTTAGGAGGTTAAAGCACTTATATAAACCATCCCCAAATCTCACCTTGGTAACGTGGAATATCACAATTCTTTCCTCTTGAGGTCCAACATCCTCATTGACACACTTTAAGTTGGAGATCTAACTTTAATATCATATGTAATAACTTGACCCACTAGTCAAGATATTATCCACTTTGAAACCCTATGATCTGCATAGTTTTGCTCCTGGCACCTAGGTGCTAAATAATCCTCAAGTTCAAAACATGTCTCACTAATTAAGGGATCAAAGTACTTATATAGACCGCCCTCATATCTTACCCAATCGACGTGGAACATCACAATCTAGTCCTTTTGAGACCCATCATCTTCGTTGACACATCAATTGGGAATTTACCTCTAATACTATATGTAATAGCTCAAACTCAACAACTAGTGAGTAAATATTATCTGCTTTGGACGAACAATATCTATTAAGTTGATTTTGTTCTTGGTACCCAGGAACAAAACCGTAGGGATTGTGGAACTCCAAAGTGCATAATATCTTGACTAATGAGTCGAGTTATCACATATGGTATCAGAGCCAGATTCCCAATTGAAAACGTGCCAGCAAAAAAGTTGAATCTCAAGGAGGTAGATTGTGATGTTCTACATCGCTTAGGTGAGATTTAGGAACAATCTATATAAGTGCTTAGACCCCTTAACTAGTGAGACACATTTTGAGTTGCAAAACTCAAAAACAAACCCGTAATGGACTGTGTGCCTAAAGCAGACAATATCTACTCAGTAGTTGTTGAGTCTAGACTATTATATTAACGGCATTTCAACACCTATTAGCTTAAACTACATATAACTACTATTACTACATAATTCGAGGACCACATAATAAGATCATGGACTAAGGGATACTACATTGCACTAAATTATGTTGCATTGAGGTATACAATATTAAGCTATACTTCTTATAGTCTTTGTTTCGATATGGAGCTCTCGAAGAGTTTGTCTTCCTTTTTTTTTTTTTTTCCGGTGTGTGTACATCTCATCCACTTTGTACATCTTTTTGATTTAATACATCTTCCTTAAACAAGTAAGATGATCACCTTTGAGTACTGATGATTCCACAAGTTAATGAATATTTCACCACAAGAATCTCTACCGTCAATTGTATAAAGCTACCCACTTTGACAACTTTCGGCATTTCTCATTGATCAATTTCTTTAAATAAAGCAACAAAGCATAATTACAGTACAAAACAAGGGCATTAATAATCTGATAAGAATACATTAAAAAGGGCAATATTTACAGGCAACAATCACCTATCAAAGAGATTGAAGATCTTTGTCAAGTAATTTTGTTGTGAAGGAGCAGCAACAGACAGCAACAATGTCAAACTTATCATAGAATTCACTCCCAAAGTTTGACAAATCACGTATAGAACCAAAATTAAAAATTTTACCAAATGCTTCTAATTTTGTTCCACTGACAATTGTCAAACAGCATACCAATTAAGCAAATATTAGGAGATAGAAGCTCATCAGCCTCAAATAGATAACTACCTAACAACAACGATGACAATAACTAATAGATAACAAAAGGAGCAAATCTTTTTCAACTGAGACCCAAATCATCGGGTTAAATTCTTTCAAGGAATTGCCACAAACCTCGGCAATTGTTTTCCCACCATACACTTTCTCATCTGGCGATATCAAAAAGTTTGCAGAAAATGCTTCTTCAGTCACCACCCGGCCATCCATTAACGTCAAACTACCAACTCCAGCCAATACTATATTCTTGAAAAACTACAGATAAGAACAACTGCTTAAACCAATAAACACTTCAACAGAGCATAATAATCACTTTTCCAGTAATTAAGGTACTATTCAAAGCGCAACATGCTAACAAAATAGAACCAACAATTTAATTTCGAAATTTACCTCCGCAACAGCCCCTTTTCATTCCACATACTAAAATACGTTACTTGCTCAATCTATTTTCACTTGAATAAAGGAAAATTAATTGCATTAGTTAAGGAAAATTTACCTAAGTTTGCCAAAAGTAAATAATTGATGACCCCATTCGTTAGATATAACAAGAAAAAGTATCTTCGTTGAGCATCAGCACCCCAAACCCTAATTCGGCGATCATAGAGTGCGATTTCCTGCTCTGTCAATTCTTCTCCGTCCATTGCTAAATTTAACCTAAAGAAAGAAAATAAATGCTCTTATGTTTGTGTGATTACAAACAAAACCGTAGAGAGTGACTAAATGGCTATCACCTCGTTCAAATTCAGAGTTGTGGAATTGAACACACCACTCAAACAGCGAACAAAACTTGGGGAAAGTGCTGAGTTTCAAGTTTTGGGCCTTGGCTCGACTGCAATGGCCCATTAATATTTTGAACAATCTGGAAATATTGCCTTTTAAGGATTCGAATGTAAAAGAAGCTCTTACCGGTGAATAATATAAGCATTAATACACCTTTTGGTATTGAGTATTATTATCAAGGATCATATTTACAAATAATTTTATTCGATTAAATATAAAAATCTAACTGATTTGTATTAGTTCTAAAATTAACATGTTTTTCGAATCATAGTTTATTATTTACAGGACATTGAGCACTTAACAGTATCTAGGTGTGGGCGCGTGTCTGAGGTTGTCTTAACAAGTGTCCTCACTCTGTTCAATAATTAAGGGTTGGCCTGCCTTTTAAACCAAAACCCACAAATGATACATAATAAATAGTCTTGATGAAGGAAATGAAAGAAGATGTCACGTGGCTCTAGGGTAGAACAAAAATACATAACGATCCAAACATTTTGATGATTTTGGTACTTTCTTTTTATTTTTTTTTTTAAAAAAGAAAATCAAATAATTCCATAAATTTATTTCGATAAAAATTATATTTAAATTTTAATAAATAAAATAATTTGATAAATTAAATTACTAACAAAGCTGCATCTTTTCAATAATAATATTTTTATTCTTTTATTTTCTAAAATTTATATGATAGGTACTGCATGAAACCACTAAAGATATATGAAAAAATATTAAGTCAAAACTCACGAAAATTTTTATAAATTTTAAACCATTTGTCAATACAATCTTTTCTAAAAAGTCTGCAACATATACAATTCATACCCCTTCATAATAATACATGATTAATAAAATTTCAATCTAGATTGATATATGAATTTAATTTTTTTTTATTTATAATGTTACAAGAATAAATTTATATACAAATTGATGTAATAATATTATTTATTATTATATATTATATATTTTGATAAGAATAAATAAAATTATATAAGAGTAAAAAATAAATAAATAAATTATGTTAAATATACGATAACAATATAATTTTATAACGTTA
>CP135531.1:9328903-9339065 GCA_032402905.1 Khaya senegalensis | reverse complement strand
ATAATTGATAGGTTGCCATACAAGAGGTTCTGGATAAGGTTCTTTCACAGCCCATTCGACCACATTTTGCCATTGCAAATGTTGGCAAAGAATTCAACTTGAAAAGGACTCTCCAATATGTAAGTGTTCTCACTACTTTTTAATTGTTTCAGTGTCATCTTTTGTTTCTCACTTTTAAATCTCTCCCAACGCACCCCCTTTTCAATTCATGTCTAAATGTAATGCAGTTAGTCAAATTTTTGGGATCTCGAACTCCAATTATTTTATCCTCTGTTCGTGGAGTAATTGGGAGAGATGCTATTACTGATGAGTTTAGGGAGGTTTGAATATTTTCTTTGTTTGGTTTTTGTTTTTTGAGGAGAATGAAGCACAAGTGAAAATTTATTTTGTTAGTTGTGGAAAAATGTAGGTCAAATTTGGGGATGATGAGTATACTGATGACACCGACAACGCATATGCATATGATGGGAAGTCTGGCATTGTATTGACAGTAGGCTTTTTGCCAGGATTAAAGGTTGATGCCATTCCATTATTGCAACCGAAAAAGGTGACAGTTTTTCTTTAGTGGATCTTTATTGTGGAGGATAGGTTCTGCTTCATAAATTTTCCATCTCAAATATCTGTCTAGAATGGCATCATGCAATTCTTTTGGGAGTAATTCATGTTAAATAATCAATTTTTTTTTCCTTTCTTTTGCTGGCTAAAGTCCAAGAACTTCTATTAAATTAGCTTCTATTGAAGAGAACTTTGATAATTATCAGTTTTTCTACAAAATGAAAATAACTGAAGTTTGAATTTATTAAGTAATAATAGATAGTTTTTTATTCATCCATATTCGTTAAAAGTAAAATTTAGGGTGAGAAGATATTTTCAATTATCTAGTATAAACCCTAATCATTTAGAGTTAGAATAGAAGAATGCATGAGTATGATTTCTAATTGTGTGAATTTCGGAGCACTCTTTCCATTTAAGAAACTCTAAAACCACTTCTCTTAGTGTCAAAATTGGACGTGTAGAACAGACAAATGAATTACTGTGTCATTCTAGATGGATACGAAACATGCATTATGTAATATATTACATGATATTAACTACTTACCTTTTAGACGGGACTGCTGAAGTTTTATCGGATAAGTATAGGTTAAATTAGTGTAAGGAATCTAACTCAGATAAACTATTCATTTTATCAGGCATCTCAGGTGGCAATGGTTGATCAATTTGTGATGGATATCAGGAATTACACAACCTCTGTTTCAGGCTGTCCATCACCTGCTGGGATTATAATGTTTGAAGTAAGTTAATATTTTTCCACTTGCTTGCCTGTTTTTCTACTTTTCCTGGTGATAGTTAATGTTTTTGTTTCCACTGCTAATATGTGATGTGGTTGATGGTACAGGATGAAGGTATCGACCAGAAATATGTCATTGAAAAGTTGGGTAAGTATTGCTGAATATAAAAATTTTATCTTTTTATCCAATTATTTAATTTTTTCTGCTAGGAAAAGAGTTCAATGGTCTACCATCCAAGTTGTTGCTAGACAATGTGGAAGGTAAAACAATTATGTCATAATTTTGAATCTTTGGGAGCCAAGAAATCATTTGTGCCTCATGCTACCATTTCATTTAGTTGACTAGAGAATTCAATGTTCTTGAAATCCAAACAATATGACTATGCCATTTTCACATTTTGTAGTTTTTTTTTCAGTTTTTTCTACATCTTACCCTTGGAATCCAAACTACTTAAATATACCATTTTTATATGAATATATATATATATATATTGCTTGCAAATGTGCAAAGTATGGATGTGTCTTATGACATAAAGTCCAGAAAGAACTTTAGATAGATATTTTATTTATGCATCTTATGCTGTTCTGACTTGTGTGGGTTGACGTTGAATATGTGGATAGATGACAGATTCACTCGTGCTCCTTTTATTATGTGGGCCTGTTTTTTACTGTTCCTCTTCATTTTGACAAATTGATATATAGCTAGGTCATGTGTATTCTATTGTAGTTGACGACATCCTGAATTGCAGATTCTGCTATGTCTATGAAAACTGTCATTGCGGGTGATGAGAGAAGCCGGTTTTTGTACAGGAGTGGTGATGATTTGAGAAATATCTGTGAAAGTCAAAAATACAATTGCGATGCTGTTGCTCTTGTATTTGCAAGTGACAAAGACAAACCTCAAGGTATTTATTTGTTTATGTATTTGCTACTTTATTCTCTTATGCCTGAGACTAAGTATTCCAAGTGACAAAGACAAACCTCAGGTTATTTATTTGTTTATGTATTTGCCCCTTTATTCTTCTATCTTATGCTTGAGACTAACAATTTAAATAACATACACTACTTGTGTTTTTTGCAAATGTGTCTTCATAAAAAGAGTACAAATAATGATAGTTGACATCAAGTCGTTAAAATTTTCAACCTTAACCTTGTATCATCCCAATCCTTAAATTGCAATCGTGCAACTGCAGATAAACTGTTTTGTTCACAAAAGAAGTTAGTGCAGCAGCTATCAGGGGGCCAACAAAAGAGCTGATTTTAAGGCCTTCCTATAGCTGTGACAGAAGCTACTTAAATTGTTGAAAGTTCATGTTCTTCAGGTCCTGCACATTTTTCATGTTCTTCAGGTCCTGCACATTTCATGTTTATTTATTTAATAAATGTTTTTTATTCTTTTTGGAACTGTAGAATCATGCTTAGGTTTCACTGACAGCTTGCTTTTTAAGTTCTGAAATCTTGAGTCATGGAAAGTCTTGAAGTTAGTTTATGATACTTTTTCTGGAAAGTGTTTAATAATCTCCTTTGCCAAATGATTGTGACACCATACCTATCATTTTCTCCCATCTTTCTTTACTCTGTTTTTTTTTTTCAATTAAATTTCCCAGTTCATCTCTTTATTATGGTTCGTGGCTTTTTCTACCTCACTTGGAATCTTCCTTTCTTCAAATGCTTTTTAGTTGCTTGTTGCTTATCCTTTGCATTCATTGACCTTGTTCCAGTTTCTTGCCATCATTTAGCTTTGTATACTTATCATTTTCAATAAATTCCGGAATGCTATTGCATAATCCTATCTCATGTGTCCCATTTTCCAATTCTTTATTGATCTTTTCATTTATCATTTTAACATTTGTGCCATAGATGTCTCTGGATGGTGCTTCACAATTTGATTCTATTTTTCTTTTGCACATTCACTTCCACTTTATCTAATGTTATCAGCCATCATTGGTTTGCTTTAATTAATAAATCAGGTACAGGGGAAATTCAATTCCATCTTGCATTATCCAAAGGTGTTTCAGCAATAGGTCCAAGGCACAAGACAGTTTCTGTTAGAGCAAACAACTCTGATCATGGTACATGGCTCACTGCCAGAATGGAAGGTCAGCAGGAGATTCTGGATGGTCAACAAATTCTCGATCATATTTATGACCAGGTATGCTTATACTTGTAAATTATAATTTTTTCAGTTTATTTTTTGTGTTGATTCTTACAGATGTATTTCCTCTATATTTAGAAATGCATTCTTACAAATTGATAAGGTTTGGGTCCTTTGGTCATGTGGATTCTTTTCATTAATATAGTATTGGTCTTTGTGGAGGTATAACTAGTTCATTATGTATAATGGCAATAATGGAGTCTGATTACGTGTTCTTAGTTAGGAGTACAATGATAAATCTGGAATTGCATGTATTCTAGAATTACTTTATTACGGTTTTCATGTTGAATTTTTAGTTTATATTTAAGGTTTGACATAAAGCCTGAAGGTGTTCTGGATATAATTGACTGGTCTGCCAGTAATCTAGTTGTCTGCAGTTGGATTATAGGTCATATCATTTGCAAATGATTTATTATGTTTATTAGAAAGTACGATTATGAATATCAAAAAGGCTGGATTCTGGTTTTCAGAAAAAAAATGATCTAATTATTGTGAAATTGCTTTCTGGTGCATTTTGGAGGACCATATTTGTCTTCAGCAGGATCCCATAGTATAATGCAACGAAGTGATATATTAGTGAGAAATGTTGAGACAAACACAATGCTGACCCCTGATTGTTTATCCCTAGGTTTGCTCTTTTAATACCCCTCAGGGATTCTGTTAGCACCCTCAAATTGCATTTCCTGTTCTGATCCTTCTGGCATCATCAAGGAGCTTTCCAGATAATGCTGAACTGTCTAGTGCTGTATTGGTGGCCAAAAGTTGGCTATGTGCCTAGCCTTTGACCTCCTTTTGGTTGATGTACTTTATCATTTAGTTCACAGTTGGCTTATAATCTATCCAATTGGTGTTTGATTTGAACACAAAGAACCCTCAAATTGATGCTTAAAATACTTTCTTGTTGCCTTTGGAGGATTGCATTTTCATAGGCCTCTAGTTTACAGCATATGAAAATGAATGGTGACATTAGCTTGGATAACGTCTATTGTTTCCATCTTAAAATAAGAGATGGGATCTCAGAAGCGATCCTCAAAAATTGATGCCCTTATATCTTTTAGGTGGGTTTAAATTATGCACTATAGGGAACTTTTCTACTTCTGTTTTCATTTTCAGGAGGTCCCAAGTTTCATGGGACCATTTAGAAACAGCTAAAAGGGTTCTACTAATATTGGTAAAAATGGGAAAGAAGAATGAAGTTACTTTTTTAGCTTTGAGTTCTTTTATTTATTTATTTATTTTCTTTTATCTTCCTGTGCCAGTAGTTATAATTTATTTTGTCTTCAAGCCTTAACCTTGATTTCTTGTTGAAGTATTCAGCAACTGCACAGTTTAGAAAATGTGATGGTATTTGTATGCCTTCTGAACTGTACTGTCCTACACTACTTATACCATTACTCTATCTGAACTATAGATGGAAAATCATATCCAGCCACCTGACCTGCACATTGGGGTCACAAAACGAAGAAAAATCTCTATTGGGAAAGAAAAGACAAGGCCGATGACATCATTGGCATTCCATGGAGTTGTAGGGTAAAATGTTATGCTCTCTCTTTTCTCAATTTGGCTTATATAAACTTTTTTGAAGTTTCTAATGGTCTTGAGATTAACAGTTTCTGTAAGGAACTTGTCGTGTATTATGTTTTAGGGATTCACTTTGGTACCCATGGCTATGGTTGCTTTCATTTTTTTCTCTTTCAAAGATTATTTTAAATCTTTTTAAAATCATTTTTAGTACTATTTATTATGTGTTTTAAATTTTTCTTCACACATTTTATATTTTCTATTGAGTGTTTCAAGTATTGTTTATTATTTGTTTTATATGTTTTAATTTTTTTTTTTGTTTCAAATTTTACAAAGACAGTTTTAAATCCCGTCATTAAATTTTTTTTGGGTTGTAATGTAACTCGTAGGTAACTTAGCCAAACCCCGTATTTTGCAATTGATTTATTTGATCAACAGTTGTTGTTCATATGGCATATCAATACTTGGTATAGTTCTTCTTTCCTATCATTCCTGCCTCATCTTTTCCGATCCCTAGTTCTCTAGTTGGAATTTAACTTAGATTTTGAATATAACAATCTTAATTATTGTAATTGTTGGTGATTGTGTAAATGTGCAAATGTGCAAATGAATTTGAGAATACAGCAGAACAGCATATGAATCTACATCGAATTATGACCTATATGTAATGGTTTTTGTCGTATTCAATAAGTTGTTGCTATTGCACGTGCTCTAGGAAATAATGGAATGCAGCATCTTGGTAATAGTGATGGTTTTTGTGATTTTCATTTATTACTTGTCATTTTTTTAATGTTTTGGTTTAGTAGTTTTTGTTTATGTTGCATAACAACATTTGAGGCAATTGAATAACAAGTATGTTGTATCATTCCTTTTTGTCCTTTAAAACTAACTGAAGTCTTCTGTTTCTCTCAGAGGAGATGAGGAGTACCTTTATGTTGACGGTGTTGGCATCAAAAGTGGTGATTATTTCCAATTTTACCATCCAGATCAAAATGCTGCATTAGCTGCATGCCGCAATGTGTCCTTAAATCTCAGAAATTTGAATCTACACTCCCATTCCCAAAGTTGCCTTCGCACAAGGGGGTGTGCAGATAATAACATTGATCATGAGGTTCTAGGAGGTTTTATTTTCTCTTGTTGTGGCCGTGGAGATTCGTTCTTTCAACAACCCAATGTTGATAGTTCCCCATTCCTGGAGAACTTTCCCAATGCTCCATTGTCAGGAATATTTTGCGGTGGGGAAATTGGACGGGGCTATTCAAGCATGATGGGTCAAGAAAGCCAGGAAGAAAGTCTTGGGCATTGTTGTCTACATGTCTACAGCACAGTCTATCTAGTCATGTCATATTCAGCAACACTGTCCCAGTGTTAGACCAAGTCCACCACAGTTTTCTTGTGGAAACTGATTTATGCCGTGGAACACTCTTTTAAGTGATTTTTGTCCTGTAACACTATTGAAGTTTGTGATCAAACACTTGACACTAACAGTAGAATTTATGTTGGCAAATTATCTGGTTACATTTTGCCATTTTAAGATTTACACTGAACTTGCATGACATTGTCATATTCATGCACCGTTTGTTAATGACTTCCTAGCAGTTTCGAAGGGAGAACGTTTCAGGAATACGAGTTATCGAGAGAGACCGCAGAGTGGCAGTCTCCAGTTTCAATTAATCTGAAGGAGACCACAAATGGTTCCCTTCGAAAATCGGAAGGAGAGGCCGCATAATTGCAACGTGAAATTTCAATTCTGAAGTGAAAAGACCACCAAAGTAGGGAAATTGAAAGCCTGGAGGCTCGTCACACTTAATTGGGAAATTGAAGACAAAAGACAAACTTCTACTCCTAGAGTCAATTTTAGGCGATAGAAGGCGAAATTATACTTCTCCTCCCGAAACCAATTAGGTAAACGGAATGGCAGCTCAGGTTTTGTTTTGAGGAAGAATCGGCTCAAGAAATGAAAGAAACCTAGCCGCCATCCAGAAAGTCATACATGATCGACCATACCTTATGATCACTTGCTTAATTTTTCATCAATAGCAGGAAGGCCGGCCTAGGATACCTTTATCAAGTCAGAGAATTCGGCAGATGCCTGACTAAAATTTGAAAACCGTTCAAGCAAATTTGGAAGAAGGAGAAATATGGCAAGCGGGAGCATATGTTGTATCTTGAATATTTTTTATGCTCGAGCAAAAAAGAAAGCTTAATATTAACAATTCCTTAAGTTTCAGGTCAGGGCTGGCTATTAGCGCAAGCGCCTTACAGTAGGTGAATATAAGTTGAGGCTGGTTGAAAGTTGAGTCAAAATTAATAGACCTCAGACCAAAATGAAGTTGAATACTATAATAAAGAAAAAAGAGGAGAAGATGATGCTCTGTAATTATGGTCTTAAGTTCTGGATGGTATGTGTATGTATTGGATTGGCACCGGATGAGCAAATTTCTTCCTCACCTTCTCCAAATGAGCAGCGCCTTCCTCAACGGTCAGTTGGGTTCCACAGTTAGACAGTCCTCATATAGGCGCCGGAAGGGCAACCATATTACTGTAAGCATCAGACTTATTAGCCATTAAAAGGTATGCATGTATACCTTTTTCAGATTTGCTCACGCAATAACCAGGTAGTAAGCAGCGCCTTCCTCAACAGCCAGTTGGGTTCCACAGTCAGACAGTTCTCATATAGGCGCCGGAAGGGCAATCATATTACTGTAAGCATCAGACTTATTAGCCATTAAAAGGTATGCATGTATGCCTTTTTCAGATTTGTTCATGCAATAACCAGGCAGTGAAAAGAGTACGTAAATATCTGCATGGGATGAATGCATAATTTTCAAGATTTTAGCTACTTCATCAAAAATAAATAAATTCATTCCTTTAAAAGATAAATATGTAGCTGGAAAAGTTCGCTTTTGGGACTTTGAATCCTTAAATATTGAAACCCTTAACCTTTTCTTTGAGAAAAGAAGATGCAACTTTTTACCCAAGAGCAAATGATGGCATCGCATGATCATACCACATCTCTGCAGGTATGTATATCTCATATGGAAACATCCATTAAACGAGCCACAGAAAATCAAGCCAAGCTAACATATGCATTTAACTAATGTAAAAGAAAATGTTTTCTTCCAAGGTGAGGAAGCGAACAAGTAAAAGTGATATTGGCACGGCTCAATCAAATTAAAGGACCCAATTCCAGGGGAGATTTAATTTGATTGAGCCGTTCCAACATCTCCGTTTTCTCTAAACCCTTACCGGCGAAATCATTCCAAGGTGTAGACATGGACATTCAATTTGTTTCTGTCATCTATGAAACTCAGTGATCGATGAGCCGATGAAGAAGGAAAACTACTGTTTGATCAGCCACCGATATTAGGGTTTCCACTGGATAGTATTTAAGAGAAAGAAGAGATAGTGGAAGATGTATAAGAAAGAAACTATAGAATGGGTTGAGATGTCAAAATCTTTGCTTTGTTTAGAAGAATAACAGGTTATATAAAATTTCTCAGCAGGTCTTCCTCGATGCTTAGTGGTTGGTGACATTTGCCACAACAGCGCACACGGAATTTTAAATAAATCTTCCAATATTTCTAATTTTTTCATTTTCGTTTATAATTATGCTTCTAGTAATTATCTAATTAATGGAATAATAACCATAATTTTGTTTTATCATTATCTTAAGAGCATATATAATTTGGTTATAGTCATATTCCTAGAACATAATGGATTGGCAATTAATGCAACTTGGAAAGCAAGCCAAAGCACTAAAAGTCAATTTTCGGAGGCTATTGTTTTTCAAAATACCATCGAAATTATTTTTTTTTTTATCAATTATTGCAATACATACATGGCACTAATTGTTAGTTATAACATCAAAATATAATTGATATTTCTTTATGTATAACCTATTTTCTTGATTTCTTTTTTATTGGCGTCATGATCATATGCTTTTCTTCTTCCTTTTTCTTTTTTTTTTTGGTAGAGTAAAAAATAGAACCGGCAAGGCATGAACTGTGTTCCACTGTCTTAATAATTAATTGATAAGAGGATTAATTATATTGGTGATATTGTCAATAAACAATTATTGGCTAAGATGGTGTTATACCGTACTACCCAGACGAGGATTTGTTGAAAAGAGATTAAGTATTATAATTATCAAATAATTAAAAAATTTGTTGGACAAGCAATTTAATTAAATATATATATATATAGTATATTATTGTTTCACAATTATATGTTAGATATTTTAAGGCGGTGGAGCTTCCCTTATGCCAGCCAGATGATTCGTCCACTATTCTGTGCACTAAAGACACCAAGAAACCATAGATTCACTAGTACCTAATTTCTTGTCCAAATTTCCCCACAGTGATTATGTTATGTTGATGAAGCAAGCATTCCGTTGCATTGCATTCAATATGGAAATGAAACAGAGATTTGACCCCCTTTGAGAATAAGAAACTTTTTTCTTGGTCCCTTCAAATAGCTAGCCTGCCTTGCCTTGCCTTGCCTTCTAGGAGGCTTTTTAGTTTACCATTTTCCAATACTAGCTACTTGTGGAACGACTTTAAGGAGGTCCTACTTTTAATCAGTTCTTCTATTTTAATCAAGTTGTGTTATAGTTTAGTCAGAATCAATTTCTGTTTCTAGTGGAGTCTGAGCAATTAATCAAGTTCTCTGTCCTTGGATAAGTTATATTGTAGCACATCATGAATCAAATTGATCAATAGTACCACGACCTGAATCAAATGCTATTATAACATGGCTTAGTTCTCTGTTTATTGTACAGCTCAGATCAGGTTTTGTTATGGTAGCTTTATTTCTTTATATAGTAATTTATTATTATTATTTTTTTTGTATCAGCTGTCAATCCTCCTACGCTTATTTCTTTATTTTGAGGATGTCCGTGGACAAACTCTTGCTTTGCTTGACCACAGTTAAGCTGAGCTACTGCTGCTAACATCGATCTGTGTCACAAGGACGAGACTGGCCATGACCTATAAATCTTATGGGCATGTTTGGCAGCCTGGTCAGGATTGCATTAAGGGGGCTGATCGTACAAAATCATAATAATGTTATGTTTGATGAAACATTAGACATGGATTGGACTGCACATAGTTTTAACCAGCATGAAGATAATGTTAGCGGGGCTTGTCCCGTGCACCCCCATGGGTCAAACCTAGACTGATAGTTTATGTTATATAATA
>CP135531.1:9314378-9325917 GCA_032402905.1 Khaya senegalensis | reverse complement strand
AAATATATTAAAATATAATAACATAAAATATTATTTATAGCAACTAGCCCTTGTTGAGAGACTTTAGAGTAAAGTAAACCTAGTCTTATTGAGAAAACCTAGACATAATAGCTGGTGAGTAGTTACTATCTATATTCCAAACTTTGACCATGAAGGGTGCCAGATTTTTCTCAATAGTTGGACCAACCCTAAAGCCCAAAAAATTTAGAGATGAATTGGCATAGTCTAGACTAACCTTGCCCACTAAAGCAATGAGGTTCACCCTTTGAAATTGTTCCATCTCTATATTTTTCTCATCATATTTTTTTCAATAATTAGACTAATCCCGAAGCCCAAAGAATTTAGAGACGGACTAGTCCAATCTAGATCGACCTTGCCCACTAAAATAGTAAGGTCTACCTCTTGAAACAAATTGTTCGATCATCAATATCAATCTCTTTCATCAAAATAGTTTGGTCTCCATTGGCATTAGGTTAGCCGAAGTGAAACAAAAAGCTAGAAAGACAAGAGTTTATTCTAACTGACTATTATTTAAGGGGACATTGACAAAGCATGATCTTTTTTTCTACAGTACTAAGATCTTAAAGGAACATAAAGTGTAATGTAAAGGTATTTGCTACCACTTCACTATTAAAAGAAATGCTATTACTGGATTTTTAAATGTCAAAAACTAACAAATTCTACCTTTCAATGTATTTTTTCTGATCTCAAATGCTTCACCTTTTTAATTATTGTTCCCCTCAATATCTTCTACAACAAAACATTAAATTAAGCGTGTTGGAATGTCTAATGATATATCTCCAATGTTTAAGTTAGAAAATTTAAAATTTCAAGGATATAAATAAAAGGAAAGCTTCTTTAGTTAATTTTACCAATACCTCTTTCTTTGGAATAAATATTCCTTTTTAAAAGACTTAGTATTGACAGTTTGAAATTCGTGAGCTGTTATCAGAGATCATGGATGGTTACTCCGAACGACAGGTAGTTTTTCCAAGTGATGGGAGATTGTTTACCTCACTAATAGTATAATTGTTTAGTAGTTTGTATCTATGAGGTAATTGTGACTTATTCTTAGCCTTTAATACTACAGAGTTTTTGGAAAAATATAACCTTAATTCACACTTACATCTGTTATACAGTCGAAGAAATATAATATCAGTTCACATTAACTTTATTTTATAGTTATTATCAAAATATAACTTTAGTTCACTTACCCAGTCATGTAATTCTTGATAAACTATTAGTTTATACTACCTTATAAAATTTGGGCTAAAACATGAAACTTCATTAAGTCTTACGCTTACCAATATAAGTTTCCAACCCTAACATATACTCGTGCTTGATATCAGGTCAACCCCTAATAGGAGTTCCTCAATTTCTAGTATAAACTGTTCAATATTAGAAACTTAATTGAATTTTCAGTATGTGAATTTCAACCTTAATCTATCTAGTATTTGAAACCAGTCAAATGTAAAACTTTTTCCTTTTTGTTGTCTCAAATAATGCCATTTTTCTTTAATGAATTTCAAATTTTGGATATGGCAGTTAAGTTGTTGACAAATATCTCTTCATATCTTGTAAATCAATCATGGCAACCGTTATTTGTCATTTGATTTTTCAAAATGATTATAATAATGGTGAATTATTAATGTTAGTGATTGATAGCTTCTTTTTCAATTACAAATCAACCATTGATTGCCATATGTCTTCTATATATGTTAGTAAAAAAGTTAAATTGCTCATTTTGTTTAGCCTATTTAACCCTCAAAATCTACTCATATTTTTTCTTTATTTCTCTTTCACCAATTCCAAAAAACTCACAAAAGCTTTCTTGCATTCAAAGACAAGATTTAAGCATTCTAAAATCATAAAAAAAAACCTCGTTGAACCTCTTTATTCCAGTTCAGTAGGCTTTCTTTGCCTTTGATGAGGCTTGATACATGTAGATATGAAATAGACATTTATATTTATCTTAGAGTAGCTTTTAAAATATAGGTTGCTTTTCTAAATGATGTTTTTGGCTGGGTATTTTATGGGTAAATATTTTAGGTTTTAATATGATAAATCTAATTTTGCATTAGTTTGTTATTTGTTTTAGTTCATCTTTTCAATTTTCTTCATAAACCTTCACACCCTTAATATACTCTATAGGAAAAATGTCTAGGCCGAATAGTGATTCCCAAAACATTTCTTGTGAGTCTCCTATTAGAGTGGTTGATAAAAGCCTTTTATCAAATAAAGTGTCTTTTGAGTCGTCCACTGATTATGATATTTAGAATAAGTTAGACATGGACTTACAACTATACTTTTTCACTATTTATAAAAATATTTCATATAAAAAATTAAGCCTATTACCAACATCACCAATTAATACCAAGAACCTTAATGTAGGAGAATAACAAATAGCCAAAGAGGATAGGGTAAGGACTAGTTTGGAGGCTAGGTTAGTTCTAAATATGATATTCCTCTTTAGTCAACTATACTCATTTATAATAGGAATGAAAGTGAATTTGCAATGGATTAGATTTCAACATCCATTACCAAAAGTGATCTTAAGAGAATTTGAGAGTAATTCTCCGTTCTTAAGAATATTACAATGAGATTAGCTTGGAGAGGAAAGTAAATGAACAAGCTCAAAAAGGGTGAAAGCTTATCTTTTTTTTAGACCCTATTCGACTTAGGATTGAGACTTTATTTTCAACCTTTCATAGTTAAGTTCCTTAGCCACCTATGCCTTACTTCTTACCAATTGAACCTTAATGCCTAATGTATTATATAGGCATGTTATTGCTATGAAAAAAAAGCCAAGCAAGGTAAACCCATGATACAAGAGTTGAAAACTTATACTATATGAAGAGTAGCCCAAAGGACCATTCAAACTGCATTATTTCGTAATCCATGATAAAAATAAAAGCCCCAAATTTGATAACCCCTCTTTCAACAAATCATAAAAGGACTAGAGATATTTTTTAGTTAGAAATTAGGGCTAGATTTTGAGGTCTAAGGAAATGAAGTTAAATGTTCTTACTAAATTTGTCATCCTAGTTCATATTTTTTTCTTATTTAGATTCTCAATCTAACATGAAAACTTCTTCGTTCATTGTCATCTCAAGTTTTTAAAGACATGTGAAAGAATTTCATTCTATCACTAAGACAAAAATTCAAATTACCTTTGAGGTAATATGCTCCCTGAAAGAACTTTTTCACCTAAAAATCTGAAAAATTTGGATTTAATCTTTCTATTTACAAAGTTTAAAGAACTTTTTCAAATAACGTTTACTCGTGTACTTTTATTTATAGGGAAAATGGCTTTAAAATGCCTAGCCAAGAAGGCTCTTTAGTTATCAAATTTGGAGAAAAAGCCTAAAAAGGCCACTAAGGGCAAAAACAAAAATCTAGTTGAAAGGTTGGAGAGATTATTTAACACAGAGAAAAATATTCCACAATCTAATCCTAACAAAGTCCCTTTACTCGTAGCAGGACAAAATAAAAAGCCAACTGTCGAAAAGGGTAAGAGCAAAATTCTTGCAAAAGAATTTGCTCACCCTTCTCTGTCTATAAAAAAAAAAAAAAGGCCATATTTAATAACCAAGAGCTTAAACAACATTTTTTAGAGTTTGAATATTAACATAGTGAAAAAAAAGCTTAAGTAGAGCATTTTATTCCTATTATCCGAACTCTTGAGTATTATGCACCCAAGGAATAAGCAAGCAAAATTGAGAATTTCAACCCTGATAAATCTTATCTTAGGGTTTTGGAGTTTATGTCAAGGCATTCTCTATCATGCTTCATTTATAATATACCGGATGAGAAGATAACTTATTCATTCATTTTCATTTTTTTAAGGACTCTATCTCTTTTTTGTCTATCATGAAAACACTTGTACTACTATTGAGGCTAAGATGCAGGTTCAGTTCGATATTTACACTCTTAAAAATCAACTTAAAGAAGTATAAAACGAGAATAAAAATTGATGTATGAGGTTTATGACCTTAAAATTGCCAAGTCGAGGAGTATAGTCAACAAGCTATATTACGAAAAATCCCAACTAGAAAGGTAAATGGGTGAACTGTTCAAGGAAATTGTCAAAATCAAAAAGGCTAAGAAAAAAGAAGCTATTATGAAAATGCCATTACTCGAAGACCAACCTTAATTGAATGGATGAGTTTCCTATTCTATTCACCAAACTTACTGACATGGAGGATGATAAGGATAAGGAGGATGGTGATAAAAAGGATAATCCCAAGGTGAAAATTCTCAATGACACTGGTGTGCAGACCTTGAGTATTGTAAATCCTTTAAAAGTGGCAAATCTTTCGAGTATCCAAAATAAGTCTGAGAAAAAATATGTAATAATAGTACATAAAGAAAATTTTAATGAAATTTCCTCATCCATGCATTACCTGCCTTGATTATAAATAAGTATTTGATAAAAAGGATCACGAGTGATAATATTACTTTCTCGTACCTTTATTTATGATAAAATAACATTGAAACATATTCAAATTGTAAATTCTTCTCAAATTATAATATCAATTGATAGGTGAACCTTTCTCAAGTTTTAACATCAATTGATTGGAAACCACTTTTCAGGTTATAACATCAATTAGTTGGAGAACCTTTCTTAAGTTATAGTAGTGAATGATTGAAAAACTTTTCTAGGTTATAACATTAAACTAAGAACTTTTTTTATGTTATAACATCGAATAAATAGAGAATATTTTTTTGAGTTATAACATCAATTAATTGGAGAAATTTTTTCAAGTTATAATAGTGAACAATTAAAGAACCCCTCTCGGGTTATAACATTGAATGATTGAAGAACCTTCCTCAAGTTGTAACATTGAATGATTGGAGAACCCTCATTAGGCTATAACATCAATTAGTTAGACAACTCTTATCGAATTATACTTATCAAGTTTATGGAATTGTGCTCATTATTTGTTTATCTCCTCTGAATTTGATTGAAGTTTATATCCTCTACAATCTATGAAGAAAAGATTGTATTGAAAATTAACCAACATACATAAAATATAGATGAAATAGATTTATCGGTAAAACTTCTTTAACATCTTTGCATTCCATAGGTTTTTAATAATTGTCTCTTCTACGTGAGCTAGCTAATATGTCTTAATCTAACTATTGTAACACTTTATAAAGACACTTTTAGTTTGATTTGAACACTATTTTTCTAAGATTCTTTTTATTTTGTATAATTAGTCGCAAAACAAGTCTTTTTCTAAAAATTTTCGTATTTTTACTTTTTTATTATGGTACTGAACTATCCTTTGTTGGTATGTCACCACACGAATTTTTACTTGTTCTCTCCTTTTTTTTATTAAATCTAAATGTGCAAGCAATGTTTTATGATTCTTCATTTCATTATAATTCAATACCCAATATATAGGTACTCTAATTTTGGTTGAAATCATTGCATCATAGCCAAAAGCTAGCGACAAAGGTGTTTTTATTGTGGTCGTACAAGGCATTGATTTATATACCCATAGGACTTCTAGTAAATCACCAGTCAAAACACTCTTTCTTTCTTCTAACTTCTCTTTTAGAATTTTCTTTATTACTTTGTTAATGCTTTCCACCAATCCATTAGTCTTAACATGAACTGGTGAAGAGAACATTAAGTCTATTTTCAGATTCTCATCGAGTTTTCAAAATCTCAATTATCAAATTATTTTTTATTATCTATGATTATTGCCTAAGGTATTCCGTATAGACAAATCACATTTTTTCATAAAAAATTTATGGCCTTCTTTTCAGTAATCCTTGTTAATGCCTCGACTTTCACTTATTTTATAAAATAATCAATGGCAACAATTGTAAATTGTGCTTACCCATTCTCAAGGGGTAATAGGTTTATCAAATCTATTCTTTACTGTGCAAAAGGTCGTGGATTACTAATACTTGTAAACTCTTTAGGTGATTATCATAAATATCCATATAAACTTGATAGGTTTCACAAACGCTTACTAATTTCTTGGCATCTTAATAAATTATTGGCCAATAATAACCTTACTTGAGAACTTGGTATGCTAAATATCGTACTCTTTCATGACTTCCATATATGCCTAATTGTATCTCTCTGAGTATGTAATCATATTCTTTTTGGTCCAAATATTTCAAATATGACATTGTGATTATATATAAAATTTCATCAATCATAACATACCGAGTAGCTTTATATCTCATCCCTTGCTCACAAAGCTTACGAAGACACACCTATACAGTATATTCAGTGTTGGCAAACACACCAATAATGGACGCAGATAAGGCGTAACACACACCAACGGTAGGCATAGATATGGTGCAAATCACATGCAAGTAGGTTAACAATGGGGCACGAATGACATGCACAGACAAGCCAATGACAGGGGCTAATAGAATGCAAGCATAGCCCGCACACCCCCTTTAATATTAAAAATAAAAATACAAGGTATTTTGAGCTAAACTTTTGCAACATGGTAGATAAAAATAAAAGGGAAGTGTAGGAAAAAGCCTTGCATTTTTTCAATGCAAGAATTATTTTTTTATGATTTGGTATTATCAAGCAAATACCCGTGCTAGATACATACTCTTATAGCTTCGGATAAGAGTATATATCTAGGTTCGATCTTTCCACATACTTTACATGAATTGTTCTTTGTAGCCTTCCGTTTATTATTGATGCCAATTTAACTAGCGAATTTGCTTGGGCATTTAAAGTTCTTGGTATTTATTCAGTTATTACTTCCTCAAACTTTTCAGCTACTTTCATCACTTTATCTCAGTACTTCATTTATTTTTTCTTCCCAAGCATAAAACTGCCCATTAATTTAACTTATCACCAGTTTAGAATCACTATACAAATATATTATATTTGCTCATATTATCAAAGTTAACTTCAATTTAGTCAATCAT
This sequence comes from Khaya senegalensis, assembly GCA_032402905.1. Classification (NCBI taxonomy): domain Eukaryota; kingdom Viridiplantae; phylum Streptophyta; class Magnoliopsida; order Sapindales; family Meliaceae; genus Khaya; species Khaya senegalensis. The sequence continues at coordinate 9,319,005 of CP135531.1, read as the reverse complement.
ACTTCATACTCCACCTCATTATTAGTTAACTTGAACTTAAACTTTAAAACATATTCCACTTTGTTTCCAAATAGATTGACCAGGGCAATTCTTGCCTCTCATTCTAATGCGTTGAAGGCTTTATCTATGCACAACTTCCATCTTACCTCTTTTAAATTATTCTCAACCATTATTATTGACCATATTGATTGACTTTCAAGTATAGATCTCTTAGCCATAAAATTTGTTAAAACATGTGCTTTAATGGACTTTTTTGGCTCAATTCTAATATTGAATTCATTAACCTCTATAAACCACTTAACTAATCTCTTAGAGAAATTAAGTTTGTGAAGAACTGGTCTCAATGGTTGATTAGTTAACTAATTTTTTCGATTCGGCATACATTTTCTCAACATCCTGTAGAGCTTTGCTTATATAATAAACAAGTTTTTGCACTCGATTTTCTTCTTTTATCAATACTCTACTTATAGTATACTTTAAGACTGTCAAGTGAGGTAAAATTTATCATCTTTTTATGACCGAGTAAGTAGTGGGATCTCGACTAAATAAGACTTGAGCTTAAGAAAACACCACTTGCAGTCTTTGGTCCATTTCATGCCTTTTCCTTTCCTTAACACTTTAAAAAATTCGAAACACTTAATTATAAATTTGGATACGAAGCGATTTAATGCTGCTACCTTACTCATCAACTTCTATATTTCTTTTAACGTATTTAAAGACTTCATTTCCATGATTACTCTCATCTTTTATAGATTCATTTTAGTTCCTCGCCTACTCACAAGATAGCCCAAAAATGTCTTGAAAATGACTCTAAATACACATTTTTTGAGATTTAACTTCAAATAATATTTCTTTAATAAATCAAATGTTTCTCTTGGATGTATCCATGAAGCTTAACAACTCATGGTCTACAACTACATCCATGAATTGATCAATCCTCGACAAAGAAAAATTATCTTTAAGACAAGCTTTATTTAAATTCGTGAAATCTATATACAACTTCCACTTGCCATTAATCTTCTTTACCATGACCATATTGGTGATCCGCTTTAAGTAATGAGCTTCCTTTATAAAGTAAGCCTTCAACAACTTATTCACTTCCATATGTATCATTTCACTTTTTTCCTAACTAAATGTCCTCTTCTATTTTACTGGTTTAAATCGAGGATTAATAGTTAATTTGCGCGAAATCACCCTTAGGTAAATCTTAGGCATGTCGTCATGTGACCATGCAAAGATATTAGAATATTCCTTCAAGAGACCCAATATCACTACTTTATTACCCCCTTGCAATAAAGAACATAACCTCACAATTTTTAAGGAATCTTCATCTCTCACGATCATAGATTCTAGCTCCTCAACTATGTCCACTTCTTGGTTCAGCTTTTTTTGTTAGCATTTCAAATGTTTGATCACAATGCAAAATGTTCTCTCAGTAATAGTTACATAATAACTCCTTACTTCTTTCTAGTCCTTGCATACTATTCCAACTCCTTCTCTCGCAAAAAAAAAAAAAAATCATTTTTAAATAATAAATTAATACTATAACTTTAATATTTTGTATAAATAGTCTTCCTAACAGTGCTTTATATCGCATATAATAATCAACCACTAAAAAGTCAACCATTATTGTTTTAGAGTATGGTTTTTCTCCTATAGCAATCGATAGTTCAATTTTTTCTATAAGGGTCACACATCCATCACCTAAACTATACAATGATGTTTACATTTATCGAGTTATTCCTTCAACCGCACAAGGATCTTTAGAACCTCTCATTTTATCTTCCCCTATCATCAAAATTCTTTTTACTTTTTCTATCATAAACCCAAAATAGAGGATTAGTCATACTTTGATGGTGAGACCACTATTCACTTCTTCAATCACAAACCTTTTGCTTCCCTTTTTGAACAATAGTGAGTCTTCCAAAAAAAGGGACCTTGCAATCAATCTTTTGCTTGAGTTTTTATCCATTTGTTTTGCAAATTTTCTACTCAAGCTAATGTCTCCAATTTTATTTTTTGATCCTATTTCTCAAAGATTGTATTGTAATTGTTTAGCCATAGTCTATCAAACATATTTCATCATTTCCTTCATTTGTTGCTTAACTTTTTCTAATAAGAGTCTTTGGGACTTCTTTTCCTTTTCTCTGCTTCCTTCTAAAGTGTTGCTATCATGATGAATTTTTGTTTTGGCCTTATCTATGATTTTTTCTATATCTTCTCACTTAGACATCTCTTCTTCAATGAACTTTTTGTACATTTCCTATAGACAGTACTAAATCTTGTTACTAAATTTTCAAATACCAAAAACTAATAGATTATACCTTTCAATTTATTTCTTTCAATCTTAAATGCTTCATTTATTTAATTATTATTTTATTTGATATCTCTTGCAACATAACATTTAGGGTGTCCAACGATAACCTTATGATGTTTAAATCAAAAAATTTAAATTTTCAAAGATATAAATAAAAAGAAAGCTTTTTAATACCCTTCTCTTTGGAATAAATGTTCCTTTTTAGAAACTTGGTGTTGACGATTTGGAATTCATGAGCAATTATCAGAAATCATGGATGATTACCCTAGATGATGGGTTGTTATTCCAGATGATGGAAGATTATTCATCCCACTAACAATTATCTAAAGGTTTGTGTCAATGTGGCAATTGTGACTTGTTTTTAGCCTTTAGTACTATGAAGTCCTCAATGAAATATAATAATAGTTCACACCTATCCTTGTTATGTAGTTCTCAACAAAATATTATCTCGATTCACATTACTCCTATTATGTAGTTTCTCGGTGAATTATAACCTTGATTCGCATTATCCCTTTTATGTAGTTATTGACAAAGTATAACCTTGATTTATACTTACCTTATAAAACTTGGGCTAGAAATTATTATGAAACTTCATGAAGTCTTAAACCCACCAATATGAGTTCTTGAGCTTGATATTGGGCTAACGTCCAACAATAATATTGTCTCAAATTTCATTTTTGTTATCACCAAAAAATCACTAACACCTCAAACATCAAAATATGACAACACCATGCCTCTAATACTATTGTATTTATAGGCCTCTAATATTATTTTGTAACTACAGGTAGATTCAAAAAAAAAAATACTAAGTCACCATCTCTTTACAGGTTTTTTCACTAAAAATAAAATTTATTGTTAGGTTAAGAAAACAAATTTTTGATACTAACAAAGATAATAAGTTTTTTTTTTTTCTTTTAACTATTAATGAGACCGAAATGATTTGACTATTGTCTTAATAAATTTGTTATTGTATGTTTTCAATATTTGGTATTGAATGAAAATTTTGTTTGTTATAATAATTTCATTCAATTTCATGTGGCTCTTCCTTTGTTCATTCATTCATTTATTTCAATTATAGGTGATTGATAACATATCTTAAATAAAAAGTGCAACGATATTACACTATCAAACTTCTCATCTTAAAATTGTTAATTGCAACCATGGATGTATAGTTTAATGATTGAATGCACCAAAACAATACTATAAGATGGCCTAATTCCTGTTTATGAGCTTTAGTGCCACATAATTCCTACATAACTGTATTGTATTGTATGTAATACTATCTATAAGTAGATAAATCTTGGTTAGTTATTGTGGGGTTAGTTTTTAGCACAACTTGTCCATGCAACACTAGAAAACTTTCTTTGATAAGTTGTTAAGTAAATTTTGTTGGCTTGCTCACTTACTTAAAAAAGAGGCTAAAGAATTTGAATGCACAAAGAGAATTGCCCACAAGAAGTGTTCAATAGCAAAAGAAATTTCTATTGCACAAGAGAGTTTTGCTGCAACTTATAACTTTATGGAGTCGTGAAATTTTTAGCTTTTTAGAATGGTTTAGCTAATGAGGTCATTTCTTATTTATAATTTAAGACCTAGAAAAGTCTATAGTATATTTACAAGGAATATTTAAGAGATTTCCTATCTATAATACTCTAGAGTTATCTAGTGTTCTGAGAGATTTTTGCAAGTTCTAAAATCTTTAAGAATGTATTGGAATGTTTTAGAGTCTAAAAGATTCTGGGTTGTTTTAGAAGATTGAGAGTGTTCTAAGAGATTCCAAAATTTCTGAGAAATAGCATTTCTCTTCCGGGTACTTGTTTCAATGCGAAAAACTTTACCTTTTATAGGCGGTTTGTGACATGCTCTCCAGATTTGCATCGGAAAGAACCAAATAGAAAATAATAATTGTGATGGCAAGGCAGTGAACTCAATTAGTCACTTTTCACTGATTTTTGGAATATATGATTATTATGATCCCAATTAAAGTTAGGAGTGTACAAAATCGATTCTGATTTTAATTCCACATGAAACCAAAATCTATCATATTTTACAGGGTACCCTATTTTTTAGTTCTATTCGATTTCGATTCAATTCCGTTTCAAAATAGAATACTTTATTTATTAATTATCTCAATTTTATAATTTTTAACTTAAAAAAAAATTTTAAAATTTAAATTAATAGTATTAAATTGTAGAAGTAATGAAATAAATAATTAATTAATTAAATTATTGAAAGATAATAAAAATAATTTATAAAAAAAATGATATACGCTAATTTATTAAAAAAAATATATTATATTATTATTTAATT